>CM021101.1:650127168-650276560 GCA_007115665.2 Sequoiadendron giganteum | reverse complement strand
CAACTATATACTCAATATCCTAAACCATAATCCATATACCCTATACACTTAACCTTGTACCCTCAACCCTAAACACTATCCCTCAACCCTCAACCCTATACCTTAAACCCTAAACCCTCATCCATCATCCCTATACCATATACCCTCAACTTTATACCTAATATCCTAAACCCTAAACCTTATTCCCTATATAATTAACCCTATAACTTCAACCCTATACCTTAAACACTAAACCGTACACTCTCAACCCTCATAGGGGGAGAGAGAAATAGGGGGAGGGAGGGATTGGGGAGAGAGAGAGAGAGGTTGGGAGGGAAAGAGGAGATAAAGATAAGTAGAGAGGGAAGGAGAGGTAGAGATACATGAGAGATAAAGAGTAGATAAGGAAGTATAGATGGAGGGAGAGGTATGGAGGGAGAGAGAGGGAGGTGAGAGAGAGGTGAGATAGAGAGAAATAAAGAGAAATAAAGAGAGTTTGGTAGGGAGTGATAGAGGGATATGCAGGTAGAGAGGGATAGGTGAGATAGAGAGAAGCAGAGAGAGATAGAGATAAAGGGAAGGAGGGACGGTGGGCGAGAGAGGGGAGGAAGGGAGAGGTAAAGAGGGATATGTGAGATAAAGATAAGTAGAGAGAGAATGGTGACATATAGAGAAGGAGAGAGTTATAGAGAGGGAAAGAGAGAATGGTGAGATAGAGAGGAGAGAGTGAGAGAGAAAGAGGGTGAGGGAGGAGTGAGAGAGAGTGAGAGAGAGAGGTAGAGGGAGGGAGAGGAGAGATAGAGAGTAGATAGGGGAAAAGGTAGGGAGAGATATATCTAGTGAGAGAGAGAGAGGGCTAGGGGAGATAAAGATAATTAGAGAAAGACAAAGAGGTAGAGAGAAGTAGAGAGAGAATAAGGGAGGGAGAGAATCGATATAGAGAGGTATAGAGAGAGTGGTGGGGAGTGATGGATGGAGAGGTAGGTAGAGAGGTATAGGGAGATAGAGAGTAGAGAGGGAAGTAGAGGGATAGGTATGGAGGGGGAGAGAGGGAGGTGAGAGAGAGGTGAGATAGAGAGCAATAGAGAGAGTGTGGTAGGGAGTGATGGAGGGATATGCAGCTAGAGAGGGATAGGTGAGATAGAGAGAAGTAGAGAGAGATAGAGATAGAGGGAAGGAGGGAGGGTGGGTGAGAGAGGGGAGGAAGGGAGAGGTAAAGAGGGATAGGTGAGATAAAGATATGTAGAGAGAGAATGGTGACATATAGAGAAGTGGAGAGTTACAAAGAGGGAAAGAGAGGATGGTGAGATAAAGAGGAGAGAGTGAGAGAGAAAGAGGGTACGGGAGGAGTGAGAGAGAGTGAGAGAGAGAGGTAGAGGGAGGGAGAGGAGAGATAGAGAGTAGATAGGGGAAAAGGTAGGGAGGGAGACATCTAGTGAGAGAGAGAGGTAGAGGGAGGGAGAGGAGAGATAGAGAGTAGATAGGGGAAAAGGTAGGGAGGGAGACATCTAGTGAGAGAGAGAGAGAGGGATAGGGGAGATAAAGTTAATTAGAGAGGGAAGGAGAGGTGGAGAGAGAGTAGAGAGGGAATGAGGGAGGGAGGGAGAGAAGCAATATAGAGAGGTGTAGAGAGAATGTTAGGGAGTGATGGATGGAGAAGTAGGTAGACAAGGATTAGGGAGGTAGAGAGTAGAGAGGGAAGGAGAGTGAGAGGTATGGATGGAGAGAGTGGGAAGTTAGATAGAGAGTAATGGAGAGAGAGAGTGGTAGGTTGTGATGGATGGAGAGCTAGGTAGAGAGGGAGAGGGGATATATATATGTAGAGAGGGAGGGAGAGAGGGAGAGAGATGTAGTGAGGGAGAGAGAGGTGAGATAGAGAGAAATAAAGAGTGTTTGAAGGAGAGGTAGGTAGAGAGAGGGAGAGAGGAGATAAAGATAAGTAGAGATGGAAGGAGAGGTAGAGAGAGAGGTGAGATAGAGAGAAGTAGAGAGGGAATGAGGGAGGGAGGGAGAGAGGTGTAGAGAGAGTGGTAAGGTTTGATGGATGTAGAGGTAGGTAAAGAGAGATGGGAGATAAAGAGTAGATAGGGAAGAAGAGAGGGAGAGAGAGGGAGGTGAGAGAGAGGTTTTCTAGAGAGAAGTAGATAGAGGGGTAGGGCGTGATGGAGGGAAAGGTAGGTAGGTAGAGAGAGAGAGAGAGAGGGGGGAGAGATAGAGACAAGTAGAGAGGGAGAGATAAGTGAGGTAGAGAGAATTAGAAGGAAAAGGAGAGAGATTTCTTTTGATCAAGGGAGAGAGAGAGTCAAAAAAAGGGATAGAGATAGTGAGAGAGAGGCCTAGAGTGTAAGGGATAAAAATGAGTGAGGTAGAGAGAGAAATAATAAAAAAATTTGATTACTGAAATTTGACCTCCTAATTATTGAAATTTGTGAGATCTTCCAAAAACTAGAAGAGAGAGAGGGGAGAGAGGGAGGAAAGAAGAGAGAGAGGGGGTGGAGAGATAAAGAGTAGAGAGAAGGAGAGAGTGAAAGAGATAAATGATAGAACTTGTTGACTACTAAAATCTGACCTCCTGATTACTGAAATTTGACTAAGTCTGAAATTTTAAAGATATTCCAAAAACTAGAATTTGCATTATAACTCCTAGAGATCTGAAACCACTCTCAAACATCCTGAAAGTATATACATGAAATATAACTTAAAGTATAAGAAATTAAATTTCCATATATAAATGTCAACTTATACTTAAATGTTTATACAAACATTTCATGTATATAGTTTCCCTAAAAGATAACAAGAAGAAAGAGACAAGAAAAAGAGAAGAAAATATTGTCAATGTAAACCAAAATGCGAGCGCGTTATAACGTCCGCGTGTTTTGAAAATGTTTTTTTTATTTCAAAAAATGCACATTTTTGAATTCCAAATGCCCGCATTTTTTGAAATTTTAAACCATAATGTGAGCGTGTTATAACGCGCTCGCGTTTTAAAACACCCACGTTAGGCTCGGTAATGATCGAGCCTAGGCTCGGTCATTACCAAGCCATAACGCAAGTGCGTTTTACTATAATGCGTTCGCGTTTTTGCTATTTCGGGATTAAAAAGTAAGTTGTCCATGAAATTTCTACCCATTTCCATGCACTTGCCCAAGCATAAAACTTCTTCAAGTGAATGTTGTTGGTCAAATCTTGAAATAGGTCCCCTTTTGGCATTGATAACTGATATGCCCCCGATCCATATGTTTCAGTAATGATGAATGGACCTAACCAATTGCATTCAAAATTTCCTTTCTTTTCCCGCTCTTGCTGATTACAAGGGTTTTCTTTGAGAACCAAATCACCCACTTGAAAAGCTCGTGGTTTGACTCTGTGATTGTAACTACAAGACATAATTTATTGATACCCCTTAAAATGATTAACTCCACTTTGTCTCCACTCGTCAACAGTTCTAGCTCTTGCAATCTTGATACTCTGTAATCCTCATCATTTATGAGCCCCTCCAATGATACTTGAAGCAAGGAAATCTCAACTTCTAATGGAAAAATGGCTTTTGCTCGATAAACCAAAGCATATCGGGTAGCACCCGTTGGCGTGCAAATACTGGTTTTGTATGCCCAAAAAGCTGGATTTAATTGACTATTCCAATCACGACCGACATCATTTACTATTTTCTTCAAAATATTCCAATTTTTTTGTTTGAAGCCTCTTCTTGGCCATTTCCTTGTGGATAATAAGCCATAGAGAACCTATGTTGGATGTGAAATCTTTCACAGAGTTCATCAACATCTTGATTTTTAAAAGGTCCTCCATTATCTGTGATAATAGAGCTATGAATGCCATACTGACATCTGATATAGTTAAAAATGAAGGATGAAATTTGTTTTTCGGTAATAGTTGTTAGAGGGACAAACTCAATCCACTTCGTGAAGTACTCAGTGGCCGTGATAATGAACTTGTGTCCATTTGATGATGACAGATGTATCTTGCCAACCAGATCCAATCCCCACTGATCGAAAGGCCATGTTGTGGTGAATGATTATAATTCCTGAGCAGGAGCATGAATGAGATTCCCATGAATTTGACATTTTAAACACTTTTTAAAAAATATGAATGATTATTTTTCCATGGTCAGCCAATAATAACCCATTTTAACAAGTTTCTTTGCCAAGGTTAGTCCACTTGAATGAGTCCCACAAATACCACTATGTACCTCTTGTAAGGTATTCTCTGATTCATCGTGTTTGAGACATCGAAGGAGGGTACCATCAAGACCACGTCGGTACAAGATGTTAGCAATTAGGGTGTAACAAGAAGATTGGCGTATGAAATTCCTTTTTTGATTCCTAGAAAAATCTAGGGGAAAAATGGTATCTTTTAGATAAGCATAGATTTGGCCATACAAGGGAGAATCAAAACTAGTTAGGTGACAAATGATTTGGCTTTCTGGATTATCATAGGTGGGAGAAAACAATTGTTCCTCCAGAAAATCATACCGTGCTTAATTCTCAGACAATTAGAGTAGTGATGCAATTGTAGCCATGGCGTTCACAACTTTATTACCAATATGCGAAATTTGTGTGAACTTGATATCTACGAAGTATTTCTTGAAATCATCCACCATGTTTTCTTAAGGCATTAACTTGTCATCTTTAGTTTGATATTCATCATTGATTTGATTTATGATAGGTCGTGAATCACCAAAAACTTGCAGTTCTGTGATTTTCCAATCTAATGCAATTCTCATTCCAATTAACAGTGCCTCATACTCATATATGTTATTTATGAAAGGAAACATCAGCCGATAAGATTTTTGAATTGTATGTCCTTGAATTGTGATGAAAATAATACCTACCCCTAACCCATGTTGAGTGTAGGAGCCATCAAAATAAAGTGCCTATGACTGTTTAATGGTTGTTGTGAAAACATCAGAGCCAGGAAAATCAATGTGTATTGGATATTTTTCTTGTATTGATGCCTCTACCAACTGATCTGCTATGAATTTCCCTTTGATGGCCTTTTCGATCCACATAATGAATGTCAAACTCACTTAGGATCATGACCCATTTAGCCAATCTACCAGTTAAGGTTAACTTAATGAGAAGATATTTTAAAGGATCAATCTTAGCCACAAGATTTATTGTATGAGATAGCATATAGTGTCGCAAATTTTGAGAAGTAAACACTACTACCAAGCAAGCTTTTTCAATAAAGGTTTAATTTAGTTCATGGCTTTTCAATGTTCTAGTGATGTAATATATTGCTTGCTCCTTTCCTGTTTTGTCTTCCTATGCCAATAATGCTCCCAAGGACACTTACGTGGAAGAAATATACAATATAAGTGGTTCACCTTGTACTGGCGGAATCAACACTGGTGGACTCATTATATAATGCTTTATTTGATCAAATGATGCTTCACACCTGTCTCTCCATTTGAATGGAACATTCTTATGTAAGAGATGAGTGAATGGTAAACTCTTATCTAGCAGTTGTGCAATGAATCTCCTGATGGATTGCAAACATCCTTTTAATGAGCGTAGTTGACCAATGTTCCTTGGTGGTGGAATATCAAGGATTTATTGTACCTTTGTCGGATCCACTTTAATTCCCTTTTCTGACACAATATAACCTAGCAACTTTCCAGATTTTACCCTAAAGACACATTTCTTAGGATTAAGTCTGACTTTAAATTTTTCCATTCTGACAAAAATTTTAGATAAGATATCTAAATGTCCTTCCCTTGTGTATGATTTATCCAGGAGATCATCAACATAATACTCCATGAATGTGTGCATCATATCATGAAAAATGGTAGTCATTGCCCGTTGATAAGTAGCTTCTGCATTTTTTAGTCCAAATGGCATTATGTTCCAACAATATGTACCCCAAGGACATGTGAATGCTATTTTATCTTGATCTTCAGGTGCAATCTTTATCTGGTTGTATCCAAAAAATCCATCCATTAATGAATACATAGCATGTCCAGCAGTTAAATCTACAATCATATCTAAGTTTGGCAAAGGGAGATCATTTTTTGGGCATGCTTTGTTTAAATCCCTAAAATCTATACAAATTTGTATTCATCCATCTAGCTCTAATACAAGTACAATATGGGAGATCCATTCCACATAATCTATAGAACTAGTGAATCTGACATGTAATAGCTTCTTTAACTTTTCTTTGACCAATAATGCAACATGTGGGTACATTTTTCAGAGTTTCTGCTTCACAGGTTTTGCCCCTAGATTGATTGATAAATGTTGCATGATGATTTTATGGATCTAATCCAGGCATATATGTGTATGATCATGCAAAATTGATTTGATTATTCTTAAGGAATTCTGTGAATCCCGGGATTTCCTCTTATGTTAGTGATGTAGCAAGTTGCAATACTTTGGGTTGTTCTGTAGTACCTATATTGAGTGCCACTATTGGTTCAATTAAAATAGAAGACCTTTTCTGATAGTGCTCAGGAAGAGTGTCAAGTTTTCCATCTTCCAGTGCCTTTGAAAGGTTTTCACCGTTAGATACGCTTATTATTTTTCTCTTTTCATGATCTAATACAGCCTTTTTTGGGTTTTCATCATTTGATCCTTCTTTTATATTGTTAATTTTATAGTTGAGAAACTTGGCACTTTCCTGTTTGAAACTTTGATCTTGTGATTTTCTGGTGGAAACTGTTTCCAAGTTGGATGAACAAATAAAGTTTACAATGGTTTCATCATCAGGAAAAGTTGGGATATCAATTGGTGCAATTTTTTCCCAATCAATGAGTTCGAGATGGACCAAGGGAAATGGATCGTCAGGTTGGGTAAGGTCACTAGTGGTCAAGCTCATGATACTATTATCGTTTTCATTATGGGGAAGATCTATGATGGTATCCTCTTGCTTGATGATTTGTCTCACTTTGAATTGAATCATCATCACTTGAGCCATGATCACTTTGTAGGACGTAATCAAGTGGAGGCCTTGAGATTTCCCCTTGTGTAAGCGTGGGTGTATATTTTTGTACAATATCAACCTACTTGTCCCTCAAAAATTTATCATAAAAAATGGTATCCCATTTATATTCATTGGAGTCAATGTCAGAATTGTTTTCTTGTATTCTAAGAACTGTTTCAACTAATTCCTCATTCAACTTTCTTTGTATTGTTTCTTCCTTTGCATCCCCATCATATCCTAACCCATTTTTATCTTTAGGGTGCATTGTTTTAGTCGAATAGGCTCAATAATATCTTATTTTCTTTGGCCTATAGGGCCATTCCCCTCATAACCCATTTGTTGCATTATTACATAACCCTTTCCATATTGTTTTGTGGGTAATTTGACATGTTAAATTGATTCATCCTCATCTTTATAGAGCCAATCAAGGATAGCTCTATCTTCTACTTCATTTTCTTAAGTATTTGCCTTGATAAATATTCCATCAAACTTGGTGATGGGAACTGAAGCTTGTGTGCCTAAGACTAAAGCTATTGTAGCTTGTTGTGTGGATGTTGATGGTTGACCATGGGATCTTGGAGACATGGGTAAATTAGAGAGACATAAGGAATATTCTCCCACCCCATCATCTTTCAATTTAAGCTTGGTGCCAAAATTACTTATCATTCCCCCTGCTTGTTCACTATTTTTAGAAGTAGAAATTACCAAAGCCTCTCTATTATGCGGGACAAATGTGTCCTGAGTTTCTCTAAGGTTAGAACAAGTCTGAGAACTAATATAGTCTTTTGGTATTGTTAATTCTTGTCTGTCATATGGAAACTTCAAGAATTGATGATAAGTAGATGGAACTACTTGCATGTCATGGATCCATGGGTGACCCAAGAGTAAGTTATAAGATAAATCCCAATCTATAACCTAGCAAAAGGTATTCTTCACAATAGGTCCCACTCTGATTGGTAGCATGATGAGGCCTTTGGAATCCCTTTCTTCATCATTGTATTCTTTGATTGTAATTTTTCTTCGTGGATGTATGGATTCCTCTTAATATCCCAAAGAAAGGACCGATTTTAAATTACAAATGTTTAATCTAGCTCCCCCATCTATTAGAACACATTTGATTCAGGCTTTATGAACCATGACCTCTAGATAAAGTGATGAATTATGGGGATGGGTCATGGAGGAGTCATCCTTTTTAGCAAAGGATAGACATGTGGCTATGGACAAGTGTCCCATCATGGCTTGAAATTTATTGATATCCAGATCAGGAGACACAGTTTTGTCAATGAGTGCCTTTTCCAAAATGTCCTTGTGTTTTGGTGATATTTTGAGCAACTCCAAGATAAAAATTTGGGTCGATGTTTTCAGCAGTTGATCATCCAAATTGTAATGACTTGGAGGGGGAATTGCTGCCTTAGATGAACTTCCCTTTACGATGATCTTGGCTTGTCCCCTTGTGGTAGAATTAACCTCTCGATATTCTTGCTTTCCTTTGATTCTGAGAGCATTAACTTACTGATCATCAGTATAAATATGATTGATGATTGTGTCATAGACATGATTCACATTTTTGCCTTTGTCACCCGAAGATTCCCCTTTCTGATAATTAGGGAGAGGATCCTTGAATTCTTGATGATCATCATTGGCATTATGTTCCTCAACCATTATGGAACGGTTATCAATCAAATCCTAAACAAGATTATTTAACCCTTGGCAATTACTTGTCTTCTGACCTTTGCATCTATGATCATCACAATAGTATGATTCATTCCACAATGGTGGTTTAACTCAAGGCTCATAATCTCTTTGTGGTGGAAATTTGATAGTGTTTTGATTCAACATCTCTTTAAGAATTGATTCCAAAAACTAGCCCAAGGGAGTAAAACTTTGTCGATTTGAAAAAAATTGAGATCTGGGCACATTTGAGTTTTGATTATTGCCAAATTTATTACTGTGATTATTAGTCACATTTCCTTAGTTGGAATTATTTCTTTGGTTACTAGAATTTACAATATTATTTGTACATTGGACACTTGATACATTAAGAATGGTAGGCTTCACATTCATTTTGTTAGCATCTACCACCCCATCATTCACAACATTTTTATTTCGAGTCAAAAATCGTGACTTGTCATTGTTGTTGCTATTTTGTTGTATGAATTTGGACTTTCTTTATCAAGCTTTAAAACTCCACACTTAACCAAGGCACTTTCAATGGTAATTTTGTTTTCAATCAATCTTTGAAATGATTGAGGACAATGTAGATTTAGCCTATAACTCATCTCTTGATTCAGACTGTCAATAAAGATCTCCATCTTTTTCTTTTCAGGAACAGGACGAAAATATCTTGCAAAAAACCTTCTCCGCCTTTGTAAGAATGTGGTGAAGGATTCCCCAATATTTTTTTTTACTCTACATAAATCAAGCATGGTTATCTGGTGTTGTATATTATAGGAGTATTGTGATATGAATTTATTTATTAACTCCTCAAATGTTTTGATGGGGGGAGTGATCTTGGAAAGCCACTCCATAGATTGTCGACCCAAACTTCATGGAAAAAAACACATTAGGTAGGTATCTTCATGAGCAAATTCTAAGATCATATTTTGGAAATCTCTCACATGATCAATGGGATCCATTTTCCCATTATACCTATCAAACTTTGGGATTTTGCAATATTTTGGAAAAGGAATCATGCTAAGACTCCTATCAAATGGATATGGTCAGATATCCTCCAAAACATATTCCTTTATTGTACCCCCTTGAATTTATTTTATTTTCCCTTTCAATTATTTTATCTGTTCAGTAAGAGCACTAAAATCATTAAGGGGGGCTTCAGGATCCTCTCTAATCCCTTCCATTTTGAAATCAGTAGGTAACTTAGATGCTTGATTAGCTAATGAAAGTAAATATCTCTCCTTGTTTGGTTCAAAAAATCTCTCCATGAGAGTATGGAATTGAGGATCATGTTCTACTTCTTGAAGCTTTTCCTTTATTATCTCATCAGTATTATCCCCAGTGCGAAGTCTATGAAAAGGATTTTCTTCCCTATCACCATTATTGCTTTTATCACCCATGTTGCTTGATATAATTTCCCTCTCATCTCCTTCTATGTGCTTTCAAGATCTTGTGATAACAGGCATAAGCTTTTGCCAAATTTCCACTAACTTTGATAAAAAAGATGAAATGGTGCAATTTTGATGCATGTCTAAGTCGGAATAGAATAAAGATTCTATTGATCATATGAATTATGAAATTTCTAATCTTTAGCTTGTGATTCCCTAATTAGAAGGATGATGATCCTGTTTGCAAGAATTAAACTAAAAATAAAAAATAATGATGATATTGCACTTTTTGAGGTTTGATCGTAGTTTTTTAAAAATAAGGATTTTTGATAAATGCCTAATGTTCCTAAGCTCTCTATTGCAGAACTTGATCCGGATGAGCAGAATATAAAATTGCCGGTTGGGGAATGAAAGAGGGATGAATAGGTTGACTGTGATTATTTCCTTGAGAAAGAGCTCTTCTTTGGAAGAAAGCTCGTGAATATAATGGTTCTAAGGAAAAATTGTCAATGAAACCTCTAACAAAGTCATGATATCGATGGATAACAGTTTTGTGTTCAAGAATTTTTTTTTTACTTTGGTATAAAAATTTCCTTCTTTTCAATAGCTTCTTATAAATGAGAGACTTCTTTGGCTTCTTAATCTTCTTCTTTAGGGACTTCTTGGAAAAATTTGCAAACTTCCAAATCTTGAGCATAGAAAAAGACTAGGCTAAATAGCAAGTTTTTTGGGTATCAAAAACTTACCCGGGTTCATAATATAGATGTGCTAAAATTTTCAGCAAATGTGCTAAAATACCTAGCCTATGCACTAGAATGTTCCACGTATGCGCTAAAACAAAGAATAGATACGCTAAAAAAGAGAAAATATTCACTAAAATAGAGCATGGATGCATTGAAACAGAACACAGATGTGTTAAAACAGAGCATATATGCTCCAAAATAGAGAATGGATGCACTGAAACAGAGCACAAATGCACTAAAACAGAGAACAAATGCACTAAAATAGAGCAAAAATGCACTAAAACAGAGCACAGATGCGTCGAAAAAGAGCACAGATGCGCTAAACTATCTAATTATTGCATTGAGATAGACACATTTTGACAGTTTGATGTTTTTGAATGATCTTTATCTGATTTAAATTTGGAAAAACATAGCATATAGTGGAAAACAGTTGTTTTTCAAATCTTAAAGTCTAAACAAAGAGTGTATGTTCTTGAGATATTCACGGGTATTGAACAAAATAAGTACTTAAGAGAGACTCACTCTTATTTGTCAAAAAAGGTCATCATAGGAACCACAACCCACATCTTAAAATGGTGTCGACTCACATAGTCGTGTCACCCCCTAAAGGGTGCCCATGTTTTTGTCTTTTCTAGGTGCATACTCAAGGTTAGATTTCTCGATCCGCTGAGCAAAAAATCCATGGCAATTATATGGTGAGTGTCTTGGGGGCATATTCTTCCCTCCCCTTGCACTGTGATTTTTATGATGTTTGGATACTGACATGGTTGGCTTTCTACACTATGTTTCATAGTAAAGGTATCCATTCAGTGTGGCAATAGATAAACTCCCTCAGGAGACCTCCCAATCCTTAGAAAAATATTTTGGAGATGGTTATCTTGCTCACTTTTGTTGAATATGGATTTCCCCAAAATTCACTTTTGATTAGAGTGGGTCGGAAAACCTAGCTTTGGTTGTTCCCGTAGGGTGAGTACTTTTTCCCACTATGGTAGGCCTTTTAAAGGATTTAATAAAACATGAAATGTATAAAATAAAAAAGGTAAGTCTAGTGTTTTGGTCACCCAGTAAAGGGGAGAGCATAAGTTACCTATTACCCAACAATCATAGCAAACAAGTGGTTTAGTTTTAAATCCAAATGACAATTTTCTACACTAAGTGAATATGTTGCTCCAAAACAAGCATTGGATTCATTTTAACCAAGATAAAATAATGTTTGGTGACTATCCTAGGATTGATTAATTCCAAATTTAAGTGTCTATCCTAGGATTGCTTCATTTTTACTTAATGCAGAAAAGAAAAATATATGTTCGGGGATGGCGTCAGAATTAGGATTTATATTCTACACCCCCTATATGTGCTAAAATAATTGGTAAATGTGCTAAAACAGTTAACCAATGCGCTAAAGGAGCAAACATGGATGTGCTAAAACAGTCAGTAAATGCTCTAAAATAGGTCGTCAATGCGCTAAAATAGTCCTCATATGCTCCAAAACACAGCTCATATGCGCTAAACCATAGCTCATATGTGCTAAAACGCAGCTCGTATGCGCTAAAACGCAGCTCCAGTTCGTCACCTATTAGAAAATCTGCAATAAAAATATTTAAAATGGGGCAGGGCCCCACGGTGGGTGTCAAAAATGTGTGTGAGAATATGTGGACTAACTAGAATGATAAACCAACACACCAATGAAACATTAAATCAAAGGAAACTAATTAAAAAGATAAAACAAACTCTAAGTAACAACAGCTCCTTCAAAAGCATTCTATTGTCCTCTATCTCCAAGGATTTGATGCAAGTTACTGGCTCTCAGTTGGTGTAAGAAGCAGCTAGTTGGAATGACAACTTAGGAGAACAAGATTATGCAACATGTATGTCCATTGCTAAATGATTGAAACTATGATATCAAACTAAGATGTTGTGTTATGAAATGCTATGCTAAAATGTTGATTCGAATGCAACTATAGTAACTACACTAAATTCACAAAATCTAGGATGAAATATATTCACAAAAGAGTTGTATTTATAGATTTTTGTAGGCAAGAATCTAGTTGGCAAAGATCAACGGTCAAATTCAAACTTGTCAAGATGAAGAGTGAGAGATTCTAGAGGTTGAGAGAAAGATGGAAAATGTTTCCAACCTATAAAACCATCCTCATTCAAAAATGGAGACAAATATGCCATTTTTCATTTTATTTATGAAAATTGGTTGAAAGTTGAGGATAATTCCTAATTAAATAAATAAATTTATTTAATTACACGTGACTTTGATTTTAGAAGCTTATTGATATTTAACTATGTGAGAGGTGAAAAAGATGGGTAATTAAATATTTATAATATTTAATTATGTGATATTAAATATTTTACAATGTTTAATTTAAATGTGAAGTGAAGAATTTATTAGAAGAATATTCCATAATTTGAAAATTCAAATTTAGAATCGTGATAATTAATGTAAATAAACAATTAAATTTATTTAATTTAAACTAAGAGGAAGATAGTCATAATTTAATTAAAATTATTTATTTAATTAAATTAGAAGAATTAGAAAAATGAACAATATAAATAAATAATTAAATTTATTTATATGTAGATGAATTTTTAGAATATTAATTAAATAACTCATATTTAATTAATTAACATGTTTGATTAACTGTGACCATTTTTAGATGTATACAGATATAAGAGGGAAAAGAAACACACTCTTCAAATATCAAAACAAAGGTGACTATAGCCAAATAAATAAATACAAAGGTGAATCTAGTAATTTTAGAGGAAGAGATAATAATTTCATAGGAGAGATAGGATGTTACCAAATTATGACAAGTTTTTTCATCCTATGAGGTGTGATAGCTCAGGTCATTTTATACTAGGTTACATCACTAAATATAAAGAAGAGAAAACAAAGCTAAATCTATGCATGGAACATAAGGGTATTTATCAATCACAACACACTTATTGATGTATAGAAATCTCTTTAGAATTGTCTCTTCAGAGTTGAAAAAAGAGACCCAACAGATTTGTAGCTTGTTTTAGAGTGTTCTCAACAATGTACTTTCAAGCCATGGATACTAAAGAGTAATGCATTACAAGCATGAGAAATCAACAGTACTTCTTGATAAATCAACAAGAGTTATTCTGCATACATTTTTCAATTATAAAGTATACATTAAATGCATATAGATCATTTTCCAACAAGTCGTGTTGATTATTTTCACTATTCATAAAATAGATTGAAGATATTTTATATGTACTTGGATCACTAGAAAACATTACCGGCTATGACAACTAAGAAGACACATTGAAGTTATAGAAAGGATCAATAACCCATTATCTAGAACTCCTAGTCTCTAGATAATGGGCTATCCATCAGCTATTTATGAATGTAATAGATGTATGTGTCATTGAATGGAAAAATCCTACATATGGTATCAGAGCTAGGTTGGAAAAGTTTGTTTGGGTTTGAAAACTTACAAAAGAAATATTTTTTGTGTGGCTATTCAAAAGAGGTTAGTCCAAGATAGTGTGTTGCATGAATGATGAAAGATTCGTAGATAAGTCATTGCCTAGTTGTAGCCAAATAAAGTCATCACTTAGTGTATTTGTGAAAGAATTCAACAAGTCTATCGATCTAAATAAGCATTGAAGTCATTAGTTGTAGCTAGTCTCACAACCAAATAATAAATTGAAAAATGATTGATTGAAGGAGTTTATGATCAAGTTGATCTGATGTAAAGGGAAAATGATCTTTGTTTGAAGGAAAATTTCTTATACAAAATCAAGATCATTGAAGTTGTCTTATATCTAAGACATTAAAAATGAGATGCATTGAAGATTGTAGTCAATCAAGGGAAATTAAAATTGGTTCAATCTCCTACAAATGGTCTATCCACATTTTTTATGGATAGCCAAATAATCATAAACACTCCATTTAACAAGAGATTTTGGATCCAAATCTATGATGATTCTATAAAAATCTTTATATCCAGAATCATCATTAATTTGTAAAGTGTACATATAATTGATGGAGAAGTAAATTTT
Source organism: Sequoiadendron giganteum (assembly GCA_007115665.2). NCBI lineage: Eukaryota > Viridiplantae > Streptophyta > Pinopsida > Cupressales > Cupressaceae > Sequoiadendron > Sequoiadendron giganteum. Next base: position 650,261,802 of record CM021101.1, on the reverse strand, counting down.
TCTTGATACATTGCAAAGAAAAATTTGAACTAATAGGAATAAAGATCATTTTATAATAATTAGTATTGATTATTTGGCTATTCATAAAATAGATTTCATTGATATTTAATTCATCCTTTTTCAAACAGCTTCAACAATCTTGAATTTTTCTATAAGCAATATTCCTTCAAAAAATGACATTTTTCCCTTTGCATCGGCTCAACTTGGTTGTGAGGATAAGTAGAGAAGGTATTATTTTGAAAAACATAATATTTTTTCAATTATTTCGATAGTTTTAGCACCCCCACCAAAGTTGGTGGCTATTTTGGCAGTTCCACCAAACCTGATGCTTTTTTATTTTTACTGGAATATTTCTAATTTTGGTAGATATTTAAACTATCTAGAGTATATCTAAACTTGGTAGAAAGATAAATTTGGAAGCAGTTCCACTAAATTTGGTGGATTTATTTTAGAAAAATACTACCCCTTCTCTATTGCTCAATTGATTTTTGAAGACCAACTTTGAAAGCTCATAACTTGGGTTCCTGACCTCCAATTTCAGCGATTTTTTTTTTATTTGGGCTATTTTTTCATGATCTACACATTGGTAAATATGGTTTCATATTTTTCAGAAATTTTTGATTCTTAGAGAGGGCACGTCACCGTTCTTGTTTTGAGAACTTCAAAACTACATATCTTTTGCATACGACCTCATATCAAGTTGATTCTTTTTTTGAAAGTGCATTATTTTTTGTTTAATTCAAATTCTAAATGATTATTTCATATGAAATAATAAAAAAAAATTACTTTCAATATATATGCTCATTTCTTGAGGATTTATAAAAGCATTGAAATCCAAAAATTTGTAACTGCACTAAATATAAAGTGCCAAATCATTTTCTCTAGGGTTACTTTGATTGAGTGAAAAGGGAAAGGGGTCTCTTTTTGTATTTTTTCTTGTACATATGATCTACTTGTTGTCTATTTTTCTTTCACAATGGGTATATTTAAGTTTTCATTGCTAACACCATACAACTATAACAAATGGAACCAAAATGCATGGAATGCCTTAAAGAAACTAGGATATACACCTTATATTCAAAATAAGGTAAGTGAACCCACAAATAATAAGGAAAAATTAATCTAGATGTTTGAACATACAAAATATCTTGGTTGTCTAAGGATTTTAGTTTCTCTTGACATAATATTTCAAAGTGAAGAATGTAAAGATTCACATGATGCATGGGAAAAGTTAAAAACTCTCTATGGTACAACTGGTGAAGTTCATGGTTATCAAATTGACAACAAACTAATGAGTCTTGATCCAATGTCTTTTGAAAATATCTAACATTATGTAACAAAGATTAATTACCTTATAGCACAATGTAAATCGTGTAGCTTAGATAAGAAAGACATTCAACTTGTCTATAGAACTCTAACCAAACTTGGACCTGAATATGCAACTTTTTTTTTCTAGCTTTTACACTCATAGGTTGATAATGGGATCTACATTCATTACACCTTCTTTTAATTCCTTTTTGAAATATTGATGCAAGAACAAGGAAATAGTATTCCCATGGGTCTTCTTAAGCCTTCACACTCACAAGCTTTGATGGCTAGTCAATTGAAAGGTCAAAAAGAATTAGGGAAACCTAATAAAAAACAAAAGCAATTAAAAAAGAAGTCAAAAAAAGATTAGGAACAATCATATTCTACACAAAAAAATTTACTCCAACTCCTCCCCTTCAAAGGGGAATTATAAAAAGAAGGAAAGGCTAAATTGTAGCTACTATAAAAAACCTGGTCTTGAGGAACATTATTTTCATAAGAATCACAACGATGAGTTAAAACATCTTCTTAAAAAGATAAAAATTAATCTACCTTCTTTTGTCTCTCAATAATCCTCTACTCCTTCCAAATAGGTAAAGGGAAAATAATTGCACTTTATTCTATTGCTAATTTTTCATAGCAGTGGATTCTTGACTTGAGTACATCACATCACATGAATTCTATTAAAGAAAAATTTTCTTTGTTGGAGCCTTGTTCTATGTCCCAAATTCTCATCGGGGATGATTCTCTAGTGGATGTGATTGAAATGGTTTCAATTGATGCTAGAAATGGTACTTTTGAGGATGTCCTCTATGTGCCTAAACTATTAGCTAGCCTTTTGTCTATCTTCCAAATCATTGAGAATGGTAGAAAAGTTAAATTCACTCTAGATTCTGTCAGCATCAAGAATCTTGAAGATAATACATTCCTTGCTATTGGTAAGGCCAATCATTAGTCTTGATTGTGTGCTTTATCTCATTTTGTACTTGAGTTTCATTCCACTGTATTTCTCACCCATTCAATTTCCATGCGAAAACTAAGGCATGAACGATTTGGCCATCTCAACTATTTCTATATTCAACAACTTAGCAAATAAAATATGGTCACGGGTCTTCCTCAAATCAATTCTTTTGATGGTGTTAAGATTGAGGAAAAAATTTCCACACCCCTAGTTGATGCTACTTTGTATCATCAAATTTTTGGTAGCCTCATCTACTTGACTCATTAAATCAAAGAAAAATGGGGTTGGTCACTCTCTTTAGGACTTATAGGGTTTTAGACCTAGAAGGAAAGAGGTCCACCTTTTTCTTCTTCTAAGGCATGGTTCACTCAAGAATAACCCTTGAGATTTCAATGCAAAGGATACTGAAATCTAATAAAGGGAGTGTTCTAGGGGATTAATGAATGATGAGAATGAGGGGTTCACCACCAAGTTTAGCCTTGGAAAGACAATGCAATGAAGGATGAAATGCAAAACCATAGTTTGATGCAATGCTTTAATGAATGACCTAGAAATGCAAGTAAAATGTAACAAAAATCTACTAAACTAAAAATGTGCACTTGGAAACCTCCAAAGGACTATAAATAGCTCTAAAATTATAGAAATGCTAAATTTTTTACCCAACCGAGACTCATTCGCCAACCTGGGTGAATCAGTCCTAGATCTGGATTTTTGTGCGGGTGCCTATTTCGGGAAAAACGGTATCAAAATATGCAACTTGATCAGACATATGGTAGTAGTGGGACTCATTCACCACTCTTGGTGAATTAGTCCAGTTCAACTTTTCCAAGATTTGAAAACTCTAATGTGCACTTTAATACCTACCCTTCTCTTCCAACTTGAGTTTCAAATCTGAACCTGTGACAATCACTTGCAAAACATAATTTGACTTGATTTGGTAATGGGGGTTTTCCTTGGTCAAACCCTTAGTTTGGTAATTAAACCTTGAAAAATATAATGAAATGTGCATGAAAACCCTAGCCTTAAGTATATCTAAGACTAGGAAATTTGAAACATGATGCAATCCTATTCTAACATGAAGGAATATAATGAAAGAATAGAGATGAAGAGATGAATGATTCACTTGTGATGATCTTCAATCACCCCAAATGAATCCCAATGATTCTTGTACCTTCCTCAGGCTAAAAATAGAGTGATAATGGGGGATGAAATCACTTAGGAAATAAGTCTTTAGGATTTGCTTGATGGCTAGTTGCATCTCTCCAACCTAGAATCCATCATGATTCACCATAGGCATCCATGATCAACCCTTGACAATGCTAGATCTTGATTTAAAGTGAGCTTGAGGACCTAAAAAAATTTTTTAATGCTGCTCCAAAGCTTCAACCTTCCTTGCTTTTGAAACTTGAATGCTCTTGTGAGAACTTTCTTGAAGACTCTTGATGTTTGATGCTTGATCAAAGTGCTTAAAGATTGATAAAAATGACTTAGAAGCTTTCTTTTATAGGCATCAACACCTAATTGACCATTATTTAGATCCCACAGGTTGACATTCACCAAAAATTTGAATTAAATTGATGAATTCTCGCTCAAATTTGAAAAATCCCACAAAGGATTCATTCACAACCTTTGGAAAATGGGTCCCACCTATGGGGACTCATTCACCCAAGGTGGCGAATGAGTCCCACCTTAAGTTTTTGAGGTGGGCTTTTGAATTTTTCAATATTTTATATGATTTTTGAGTGGAATGGGCCTCAAAATTCCAAAATAATGGGTCCTAAGGGCCTATAAATGATGACTTTAAAGGATAATTAATGCAAGAGTGCCAAAATGGGTCCAAATTAAGTGTGGAATCATCTCTTTTTTCAAGATTTCATGATTTTCTATGCTACACGCATACTCACACCAACATTTCCATTATAGCTGGCATTGGTTTGTGCTTCATGATGGAGATGCATTTAAGGTTCATTAGAAATCTACCAAATGCCTCAAGTGGACTACATCCAAGGCACTCATTAGTATAGGATTTAATATGTAGGAGGCACAAGTTCAAACTTGCTTGGATACACAGATTCTATTTTTTTTGGTGATATTAATGATTACAAGTCCATCTTTGGCTATATATTTCTCTATGGTTCTAGTCCCATTTTTTGGCAGAGCAAGAAGAACCATGCCATTTCTCTTTCTACCACTTAGGTTGAGTATCAGGGGGATTTCAATGCTACCATTGAGAGTATCTAGCTTCAGAACATCCTCACTTAATTTTTCATCACCTTTTAGAAGCCATCAATCATCTATTGTGACAACCAGAGTGCCATCCAAATCTTGAAGAACCCTACCCATCATCAACAAACAAAACACATCAAGATCCATATGCATTTAAAATGGGAGTTGATTTAGGAGTGGGTCATTGATTTGATCTACTATCCTATAATAGATCAAAGTACAAATATATTCACCAAACCCTTCATTGAGAGAAATTATTTTCATCTTTGATGTCTCTTAGGGGTGAGGGAAATCTCTTTTAGTGGGGTCACTTATACCTTCTTCATTCAACCTCTCATGGGAGGGAATTTTTTCTCACTAGCTTTTCTATTTTTATCATTGAGAGGTTATTATGTATTTGGGTACCTCATCAATCCTAGTAGTCGAGACCCATATTTGCATCTTTTCATTGTATACTTCTCCCTAAGTTGCACTTAATGGGGTGTGTTAGTGTGAAAGGAGTACTTTCTCTAACCAGTTGATTTCGTAGCTAGTTCTCAACTTAGGTCCTATTCACACTAGCTTAACTTTACATAGCGATAATTTTGTTGAGCTTTAATGACCTAAGTTATCATACCTCATAGGATGACAACACTTGTCATAATATAGTTACATCTTATCTCTCCCCTTGCCCTATATAACTAGGGAATTTCCTTTGTAATATCAATTCTCAAGCTCATAGCAACTTTGCATTCTCTTGAGATAAATATAGTTTATTCTTTCACATCTCTTATTTTCATATTTTATTTCCTTTATTCATTTGTATCTTGGGTAGGCTATTTATCAAATATTACATGTTAGTGTGAAAGGAGTACTTTATCTAACTAGTTCATCTCCTAGCTAGTTCTCAACTTAGGTCTTATTCACACTAGCTTAACTTTACACAGGTATAAGGTTATTGAAATTTAATGACCTAAGTTGTCACACCTCATAGGATGCAAATACTTGTCATAATCTTGCTATATCCTATCTCTCCCATTGGCCTATATAATCAATGCATTTCCTTTGTAATCTCAATTTTCAAGATCATAGTAGCTTCGCATTCTCTTGAGAGGAATACAATTTATTTTCTCATCTCTTTTTTTTGTATTTTTTCTCTAGGTTCTGTCATTTGTATTTTGGGATGACTATTTATGAAATCCTACATGGTATCAAAGAAAGAATGAGTTGTGGGTTAGCAATATTTAAATAAATATGTGATTCTAGAGCTATTTTTTTCAAAGCATTAAGTATGCTCTTCTCTTCTATCCTTGGATGATATGAAGAATAAGAAAAGTGTGAAGAAAATATCAGTTTCTAGGGGGTTTCATACATTGAATTGAAATTTTAAGGTTTTCTAAATAGTCTTAGAGAAATTATAAGCTCACCATTGAGTTCAGAATAGTTGAGAAACTCATATCTGCCCTTTATTTTTTTAGAATCGAACATCGAAGGCCAAATCTGCAAAAAATTGTAGTGGGAGGTTCATTGCCAGATTCAACAAGGAGCCATCATTTCAAAGCATTTTGTGTCAAATCTAACCTTGCCATCATGCTCAAAAGGCCTGAAAACCATAAAATTGACTTTCAAAACATCAATTTTAGACAAAGTTGTTAGGTGAGGCAAAAATAATTTGTCTAGGGAGCCATATGGCCCCCATGAACAAACCAATTTTTTATTAAATTATTTTTTCTTTTATATTTTAAAAATATTTTTATTTTGAAAAAAAATGTTTTCTTTTTAATTTGAAAATATTTTTATTTTTAAAAAACCTTTAAAAATATATATAAAAATTCTTATTAATTTTATTTTTTATTAACGATAAATGGTTTTGAAGGGTTCTTGTAACCTTGTACAAAAAAGAGTGGTGATAACAAAGATAAAGCAATAGGTTTCCCACCCCAGACACCAAAAACAGTTGATTATAGAGACATCGGCACACCATCAGCAAGAAACAATAGTAGAAAGCAAAACAAGACCCAATAAAAAGAACAAAAACAAATGGCCATTAGAGAAGTTCCTTGAGAATTATATCCACTTCTAGGTCCTTGGAAATCATCCTCTCATGCATTTCCATGATTTCCTCCACATCCTACCTAGGCATTGATTTTCCTTTCTTATTTTTGCTCTAGCTGTGCTCACTCGGGCCCGTACCCACATCCATGGTCTATAGCTCCTTGTCAGTAATATCCCCTAACTCCTTTTTTGCCTTCTCACTAAACAAAGACTTGCTAGTCCACTCCTTTGCCTTCTTATTCAAGAACACAAGCCCTTCAGTCGATGACTCCAATTTCTTCCTACTGAGGTTGATGATCATGTACATGTCTTTACACAACTATTGATATTTATTTTCCAACAAAGAAAACCTTGGGCTATAATCTCTCTTCAAATTGGCCAACTCATCCACCATAGAACCTACACTGGAATTCATTGACTTGGCCAAACCAAAAATGGAATCCTTCTCCTTAAGACTATGAAGCATGGAAATATTGCACTAGGCAATAGTATAATGCTTGTTATGGAGGTCTTGAACCTCGTGAACAAGCCACATTAGCAAATTAAATGAAAAAATTTCCCCTTCCTTAACCAGACCCGAGGCTTACGAATAGTCCATAGCCCCTGAGTATAAGCCTCTCCCTTGATGGGAGATTACTGGGGGATCATCTTCCTTAAAACCATCGAGATTAATTTTGGACTTACCTTTGTCTTTGGAGGTCGATGCACAAATATACTTTTCCACCTCAACCAAACTATTCACATTTCCAATAGCAGGGGTCCCTCCATCAACACCACAATCCAGATTTACATTCTCTATCACCACCTCACCAACCTAATTACCCTCTAAAACCTCTAGAAGCTTATCCACCACATTCTTAGAGCTTGCTAGCCCCTGGATCTTATCCTTCTTTCCACTACAAAACCCTTCCTCAACATCTTCACCACAAACCTCCATAATTTTGCAGTTAACTTGCAAGAGGGAGGGCTTAGCCTTACTATTATTATTCCCACTAGTCGAAGGATTATAATCAAGGTTAGTGTTATACTCATCCAACCATGCCTCAGAATCCATCTAAATTTTAGTCCCCTTACTCTCAACCTGACAATTCCCACTCCCCTTCTTTTTCTTTTTCGAATCAGGGGGATGATGAACTTCACCAATACAATTAGCCTTAATGTAATCAACTACAAGCAACATTTAGCCCTCATGTAAATAAGGGTTTTTAGGATTCTTTCTAAAATTTGTAATCCCCTCTTCCAAAGAAAGTAACAAATAGAAGGGGAAGGAAATGAGCTCACCATTTCGAAAATGGTTTAGCATCACAAAGTGGTGACCATATAGGGTTGTGTACCTACCATCCAAGGTGAGATACTGCATCTCAGTGCCATGGAAACATCCTGCTAGATATTTTTAATCTTGTACCCATCATATATGCCACAGTCCATCCTCACCATTTTGGCTCTCTCTTTATCTTGAAGAAAATTCAACCTAGCCGACCTTGACAAATTATTGTCCCTATAGAAATTTTTTCCCTCAATCGACATCAACCTCAACAATGAAATCTTCACTAACAGTGATATCTCGATCGGACATGCTCCCTATTGTGCTAGGCATCAACAAAATATTTGAAGACACTAGTTTTAAATCCATGTAGCCTTTCCATAAACGGGGTAACCCCACCCTTCTATAAGATATCCCACACATCAACATTGGCCTTCAAATCATCATAAGAAAGAAACTTAGTTCTACACCTTTCCCCACCCATCATTGAATACTTCATAGAAGCAGGGAAAAACAACAAACAATTGTAAATAAACACTAAGGCAAGAGGAGAAAAAACACCTAGAAAGTGTGTGTTCCTACCAAGAGCAATACTAAGGATAATAATGGTGAGGATGCTTTTGAATTTATGAGTAGTATTCCCAAAGATTCCAATGATCCTAATAGGATCGAAATTTCTAATCAACCAGGGTTGTCCATGATAACCACACAAGCCTTTAGCTAAGGAGAGGGCTTCCACCCATGAACTAAGATTTGTCATTATTGATCAAGTTACTTAAACCAAAGGACAGGATATCATTAGCCTCCCAATGCCTAGCTATCGTCACTCTAGAATTCACCACCTAGTCAACCACCTGATTCACCTCACAAAAGGCATGGGATATATATAATTCATTAAAATCCTAAATAATAGCAAGGGCATCCAAAACAAAATTTCAATATTCCATGAAGGGGGAGACCCCTTCCTAAGGAAATTAATAATATTAAGGGAATGCCCTTCAATCCATAACTTATTAAAAATAATTTAAAAAATACAAACATTAAAAATAATAATAACTTAAAGGTACCAAGTACTTGCACAGTGTCTGCATAGGCCTTGTACTTTCTTGAACTTTGTGCCCCATTTAAAGAAGGGCAACTCCTTTAAGGATGACACACCCTCTTATATAGAGGCTTACAACTCTCTTAAAGAATTTGAAGAACCTACCATTGGCTACTCATGTCTCCAATATATGGGCACTCAAACCAATTTTAATGTGCCTCTGTAATGTGTGCCTCTCGCCTCCATGTCAGTCACCATTCCTTGCATGTATTATTCATAATTTGCAGATAGAGTCTATGAGGTCGAAAAGATAAGGTATCATTTTGAAAAATAATATTTTTTTTCAATTTCACCAAAGGTTTTAGTGCCCCCACCAAATTTGGTGATTATTTTGATAGTTCCACCAAATGTAATATTTTTTTAATTTTGTCTGGAATATTTCTAATTTTTGCACATGTTTAAACTATCTAAAGAATATATACACTTGGTGGATAGCTAAATTTAGTAGAAGTTCCACTAAATTTTGAAGATATTTTTTAGAAAAATCCTACCCCTTCTTCATTGCTCAGTTGTTTTTCGAAGACCAACTTTGAAAGCTCATAAATCAGGTCCCAAACCTCCAATTTTAGTGCATTTTTTATTTGGGATAATTTTTTGTGCTCTACACATTGGTAAAGACAATTTCAGATTTTAGTTCATGGATTTTTTAGAAATTGTTGATTCTCAGAGAGGGCACCTCATAGTTCTCATTTTGAGAACTTCAAAGTTGCATAAATTTTGCATACAACCTTAGATCGAGCTAATTATTTTTTGAAAGTGTATGATTTTTCATTTAATTCACATTAATGCTACTTATTTAATATGAAATTGTACCAAAAATTTACTTTCAACATATGGGTAAGTGCAAAATTATGGGGGGCCAAAAAGGGGGCTCAAGTGGCCACTTTTTTTTTTCTGAAATCAGGAAATATTGACCTTGGATGTGAAATTGAGGATAGTTACACTCAAAGTTTTGATATGTTACAAAAACAAGGATTGTAGCGCTCTGAGTCTACTTTCTAAACTACTAATTTCTTTTGAAAATGGTTGAGATTAAGGGGTTCAAAAGAAAGACCCACAAAAAATGGTGTTGTTTTTATCAAAAAAACATAACATAGCAACTTTTGTGGGAATGTAGCACAACGAACTTTTTTTTAGTATTTTTTTAATTACGTCACTCAGAAATTTGCTAATAGTATGTAGTTGATGCATGATTTTTCTGATAATTTTTTAATGAATATTTAATTTTTTACTAATTTTCAAAGTGGAAACTTCCTAAAAAATAGAATTTTGGTCATGCTACCCCTACAAATTTTGAAAAATAATTGAAATTTTATATATTTTTTTAATGTTTTTAGAATGGATTCTAGTTTCTAAAAATGTAATTTACAAGAAATTTTGATGAATGATTAATTTATAATGAAAAAAACACCAAACATTGCTTTTTCCCAAAAAAGAGACACACAAAAAAAAAAATTATAGATAAAAGGATTAATATTTTTAAAAAGTAAAAATAATTATATCATTGGATAGCTAAGAGAGATCCTGACATTACCCAGGTGTTCGATTTGTTTGACATTGAAACACGTGCAATCCTGATGGTGAGTACAAACTCGATTATGTGAAATATTGTAGAATTTGCAAAAACACATCTCTGGTCATTGGGAAGGTCCTCCAATCCTTTGGGTTGGTATTCAAGGAAAATACCAAGCATAAGGATTGGGGATTCCCAAAGTAAGATATAACACAATTATAATGTGCTTGCATTATATTTAGTTTTGACATGGTTTTTTGTGTTTGTACGGGACATTTCTAGCAAGACATAATGCGAGAACGTTATAACACGCTTATGTTATATCTTGCTTTATGTTAAATGCTACTATATTTAATGTATGTTTATATATTTTTATGTTTGTATGTACATATATGCTTGTATTTCATGTATGTATGTATCTATGCATGCTTGTATGCATGTATGTATCCATGCTTGTATGTATGTATGCATCAATGCATGTATGTATGTATGCCTATATATATGTGTATAGGATAAAATTTGCACCCCTTACACAAATTCCCCTTTTGAATATCCTCACCTTTGAAACCCAAATCTAAAGGTGAAATTCCACATCAACAAGTTGCCTTCCTTCCACTTGGCATCTATCCTTTGTGTTGGTAGAAGAATATTATTAGGGACACACATGTGGCACGAAGATGTCTGCACAGTGTGCTTATGTCCCTAATGGATTCTTCCATCTGAAGTTGGCAGAGGCATTACAATTTCGATTGGGATCGACTTGTAATCTCCCTCTTCAACCACTCAACCCTAAAAATGGCATATTATTCCCTCATCTCCTTCAAATTCATCCCTTACTCCTTCAACTCATCTCTTTTTGCAATCTCTAATCATTTAGTCCATCCTTTTTTCAAATTCTCAAGCATTTCTAGCACTTCAACACTCCATTGCAGAAACAACACTCTGTCAACTCCACAAAGCAAGTGTGGAGCAATCCATCATAGCATGGGCTTGAGGTCTTGTGAATCCTTCCTTCATCAAAGTTGAGGTTATGGTAACTATTCAATCCTTCTTTCTCCCCCATTGGATAGTGAGCTCTTGGTGGAGATGGTAATGTTTTGCTCCTCTCCTTTGTGATTTGGTAGAGTAGCTTTTTATTGTTTTGTAGTGCTATTTATATTCCTTATTTCTTTACTTCTTTATCACATATTTCTCTCTCATTTCTATTTGGCTTTTCGTGGAGGTGGAAACACCAAAATGGGGGTCTGACTAAGGTAGACCCCTATACAGCCCCAATAATTTTCCCCTCTTTCTTGTGTGGTTGGACATGTTTCTTGGAGCTAGCTGGTGAATTGGCGTCTTAGTGAGATTCTCTTTGTTATCTTAGATCTCATATATTTACTTTATCATATCCATTTGTACAATTTTCCTAATTTTTAATTCTATTTTTTCCTTTAGAAGTCACTATCTTGGTCATCAACTTCTTTTTAGATGGTTCATACTATATGTTTGGTCCTCTAATCATATGGATTCCATCGCACCTGAGAGAAACCAATGCATCATGTTTTCATCCCAGAACCACACTTTCATCCTCGACCAAAGATCTACCTAAGGTATAGTGTTGAGCCCAAAAACCCTGGCTCACCTATCCCTAGTTTAGATCTCAGGTTTGAAGAGTGATTAAAGGGCCTCATAGTCATCATTCCCGTCCCCTATTTCAAAACATTCCTTTAGAGTGAGGTAAATTAGGGAAGCCTTTTTCTCTCGACTCTTCATGACCTGGGGCCTTCATGTGGTTGGTCCCCCTCTCTTACATTTATGGTGAACCTGATGTGAACCATTTTGGTTCTGTTTGGTGATACTAAAAGTTCCTTTCCTCATATTCTAGGAGTGTTGTAGGTGTGATTGTGTGAGGTCTCAGCCTTGCAACCCAACCAATGACCCCTAGTACGTGTAGTTGGAAAGTTCCAAAAGTATTATGCAATGAAACCTTAAGTGGGTCACTATCCTATTTTACAACCTTTAGGGGGCTTTATGAAAATATCATTTAGTGTGTGTGATGGCCTCTTTTCTGCATCAACCTATCCTCTATGTGTAGACTATGATTAGTGGCACAAGTATAAGCTTCACCTCATAGGACCTATCGATGGGATTCAATAGAGAACCATCTCCTCTTTATATCCCTACACGAATCAATGGGAACATTATAGCAGTTTTCTCATTGACCTGATGTCTCAAGTGAATATCATAATCAAGGAGATTATGTTAATTAAATTCCTACACAAGGATGGGCCCAATGCACCTGTGAATAGCATCCATATGTACAATGGGATTTTTGTATCTCCCTTAGGTAGTATCATGTTGTCAATCCTTGTCATACATGTAATTTTGTGAACCTGTTGTTTGACATAATCTCGAGGTATGAACTCTTCAAAGTGAATTTTGGTTTCTACTAGTTAGTAGCTATGAACGTAGTTCCCTCAATCATGCACAAATTTCTGAAGTTCATCCATGGGGGTCGGTGCATCTGATTCACAATACTGGTTATAAACCACCATTCGTGTGTGATAGCTACTCCTTATATTACTTTTAGCCTGCACCTATTGGTCCTCTTCTACCTAGGAAAGAATTCTTGTATCAGACATATCAGAAGTACAAGAAAGGGTACCTAAAACTGAAAGTGAGGTACCCTCCATCGCCTTATGTTGTTTCATATAGGGCTTGCCTAAAATCTGATAGTGATGCCACCAAAGCTTGTAGAAGAGAAGAATAGAAGTGGTTCCAAGATCCTCCTTCTTCCTCTTTCGTTGTTTAGCCCAATGGAACTCCTTCTCACCCTGCTGTGGAGTCGTCATATTTTTCTTCACACTTGCGAGAGAATTCTATGGTGCCTTCTTGGAAAAAGTATAAGTGTCCCACATTTGAACTTATTTTTTTTCCCACATAGCCTAGGCCCATTTGATATGATAGAAAGAAAGGTCCCTAATGAGATTCCTCAATGTCTCGTCATCCATGGCCTCCCACCACCTCTACTCTTAAGGCAGTAAATGGGAAGAGACTTTTTGTTGAGGCACTAGAGCCGATTCCCCTCATTTTTTCAAACTACTTCTCCTACTCCCATCCAAGAATCTATCCCTCCACTAGAAAAAAATATGATAGACACTCCCATGGTCAAGTAGGATCCTTTTATACCCTCGCAGCTTCCAACCTCTAGCTCACAAAGTCATAAAAATTACCTTGCACATGAGCACAAGCACCAATGAAAGGCTCTCATGGCTGAGCAAGTTTCCTTGTAGAGAAGGGATGAGGATATTACTACCCATAAATTAGGACCTCCTACTATTTCCTCCTCTCTCCTCCCTTCTGCTTTCATTCAATCAAACTCCGTATCACTTTCTGCTCTTACTGTGAGTGTACCCAACCCCAAAATGTTACAGGTGTACATCACTCCTTCAATTGATCCGACCTTGTTGATATCCCTTCAAGACGTCCCTCCTTTTCTGAACCATAGATATGTCGAATTCTTTAGTGGTATCCATTGTGATTTTCTCCTCCTCTTCCTCCATTCCTCTTGCCCCATCTATGAGGAATTTTCCCCCCCAATGGAGCAGAAGGTAGAGGGTGGCCCTTCTAGCAAGAGAGGGTATTAGAGGATGCCACCTTCCCCAAAGGGTGGTCCTACATTGAATTGTTCCATCTTAGTAATCAAACATGTGCTAGCTTACCCTGAGTTTTTCACTGCTCCCAAATCACTCGGTGAGCCTAGCGGTGAATCTTGGGCACAACCCTCTCCATCTATTGAGGTACAACATGGAACTCCAATAAAGTGCATGTTTAACTCCCTGGATGAATTTTTTTCCTTGTCAACGATCTTTGAAAAATCACTGACCCTAGCTCCACAAGAGCTTGGAGGAGAAGACCTTTTGGGGTATTCTTCCTTAGCCCTTGTTACAAGAGGGTAAAAATCTCCTCCCCTAAATATTCCACCATTGCAGGCTCATCCTCCTTCCCCTTATGATGATCTAGAGTGGCAAGCAGATGACCTCTTGGTTTATCAGTGTTAGGGGGAGGCCCTTTCCTTTATCTTTAGATTAGATGTGTGTGTGTTATGATGCGTTCGCCTATGATTGTGTTATGTGTTCCTATATGACCCTTGTCACCCTTGTTGGTGCTTGCATACAGGAATTATTTTTGTGTGTCGTAAACCTTCTTCTATTTGTATCATCATTCTTCCATGTTTGTGTTTGACTTTCATAAAATTTCAGGATGATGCAAAGTGCTAGGGGAATTTAGGCTCCCCTTCCATGTTGACCCAATTTTTTAGTTTTACTTTGTCTTCTCATCAATTTTTCACATAGCCTAATATAGTAGGGGGTTGATGATAGTTCATTTATATACTTCTATTATACATATATATTTATGAGAAGTGTTGACCCTGAAATATTAGATCACCCCTGTGCCCTATGTTTATGTTTATTTCTCTTTCACTCTTTTATTATACTTCTCTTTTCTTTTCTTGAGTTATCCCTCTCATGTGTGATAACATCATGATAATCTATTTTTTAGAAAATGCATTCATTACCAACAAATATTTTCTTGAGAGTATTTGCACACTTTTTTAGGAATTGCATTCTCGACTTGGACCCCTAACGGAACATGTTTCCTTCATCATGGGTTCATAAAGAAAGAACATGAGAAATTTCCTCCAAGGTGGAAGAAACCTTCACCTTCCCCTCATGAGGGGACACTCTCTTCCTTTTGAATTCCTTGATGAAGTGAACATCTTTCAAAATGAGTCCTTGATGTTTAATTGATTTGAGAAATAACATCTTTCTTCCACTTTCAAACATCGCATCCCTTGAGCGGACCCCCTCTCCACATCGAGTTCTCGGGGGACCCCTTTGAAAGCTTCATAATTTTTTGATGGTTTGCATGACTATCCACTTGACTACTCACATGGCTACTTTATATTCTAACATGCTTTATATATGGGAAAACATGTCACTTTGTAAGTGCACCTATAAAGCCACTTTCCAATTCAACTTTGTGGATTCCCTTTCCTTTTGTTTTTCTCCATGCGAGAGATTTTTGGGAATTCCCCCTTGCAGGTCTATGGATTTTTAAGGTGCTCTTTCCTTTGGGTTTCCTTCATGTGAGAGATATTGGGGGACACCTCTTTGTAGGTTTTCGGTCCTATAAGGTGCTTTCATCTAGGTTTTCTTCATGTGATAGATCTTGGGGGATACCTTCTTGTAGGTCTATGAGCCTATAAGGTGCATACTTCATGGGGCTTCTTCATTTGAGAGATATTGGGAGATACCTTCTTATAATAGGTTTGTGGGCCTATGGGACTCTTACTTCTTTGGGTTTCCTTTATGTGAGACTAGATCTTGAGGGACACCTTCTTGCAGGTCTGCGGGCATGTAAGATGCTTTCATCATGTGGGATATTCCCATTGTTTGTCCAAGGGCCTTCGGTGTACCTCGTGCAACTTCATAGTTCTGTAGGACTATGAAGTCCTTTATTTTGTCCTATACTTTCAATCCTTCTAGATTGTGGTCTTCTTCCTTGATAGTTCGGGTATATATTTCTAACCCTATTCACTCTTCGATATAATTTACCAAATAAATCGTCATTATTCATGTTCAGTAAATTGGGGGAAAAATATATAGGAGCGAGTTTGCACCCCTCATGTAAATTTCACTTTTACATATCCTCACCTTAGAAAAATAAATCCGAAAGAAAAATTCCACATCGGAATGTTTTCTTCCTTCCACTTGGCATCTATTCTTTGTTTTGGTACTAGAATATTTGTTAGGGATGCAGCTATGTAATGCACTTACATCCCTAATGAATTCCTATGTCTAAAGTTGGCAGAGGCATTACACTATTGATTGGGTTCAATTTTTAATATCCCTCTTTTACCAACCAACCTCAAAAACGGTAGATTCTTCACCCTTCTCCTTCAAATTCATCCCTTCCTCATTCAACTCATCTCTTTTTCCAATCTCTATGCATTCAATCCATCCATTTTTCACATTCTCAAGCATTTCCACACATCAACACTCCATTTCATTAACAAAACTTTGTCAAATCCATAAACCAAGTGTGAAGCAAGTCATCATGACATGAGATTGAGGTCTTGTGAGGCCTCCCTTCATCACTGTCGAGGCTATGGTGACTATTCAAGCTTTATTTCTCCCCCATTAGCTAGTGAGCTCTTGGTGGAGGTGGTAACATTTCTCTCCTCTCCTTTTTTATTTGGTAGAGTAACTCTTTACTATTTTGTAGTGATATTTGAATTCCTTCTTTCTTTACTTCTTTATCGCATATTTCTCTCTCTTTTCTATCTCGCTATCAATAGAGGTGGAAACACCAAAATGAGGGTCTGACTAAGGCACACCCCTATATAGCCCCAACAATTTTCCCCTCTTTCTTGTGTGTACATGGAAATTTTTTTTGAAGCTCGCTGGTGAATTGGCATCTTGGTGAGATCCTCTTCCTTATCTTAACTCTTATATATTTACTTTATCTTATCTCTTTGTCCTTTCCTACTTTGTAATTTTTTGTTGCTCCTTTAGAAGTGACTAGAGCTAGTGCATCAACTTCTTTTTGGATGGTTCATAATATATTTTTGGTCCTCTAGTTCTACGAACACGAGTGCACCTAAGAGAAACTAGTGTTCCATGTTTTCATCCCACAACTCTGCTTTCATCCTCAGGTAGAGAGCCACCTGAGGTATAGTGTTGAACCCAAAAACTAGCTCACCTAGCCCAAGTTTAGATCTCAAGTCTGAAGAGTCATTGAAGTGCCTCATAGTCCTTATTGTTCTTGTCCCCTATTTCAAAACATCCATTGAGAGTGAGGTAAGTTAGGGTAGCCTTTTTCTCTTGGCTCTCCATGACTTGAGGCCTTGGCATGGTTGGTCCCACTCTCTTACAGTATGTATTTATTTAAGATTGTATATACATATGTACATGTATTCTTGTATGTATGTTGGATTGTTTGTACATATGTATTAAGCTTGTATGTATGTATGCATGTATTTATGTATGTCTTTAGAGAGAACGAGAATTTTAAGAGAGAGAGAGAGAGAGAGAGAGAGAGAGAGAGAGAGTTTTCTAGGTAGAGTGGGAGGGAGGGAGGGAGAGACTTGAGAGAGAGGTAGAGAGGTAGTGAGAGAGATTCTTGAGAGAGGGAGAGAGGGTCAAAGGAAGATACTAAGAGGGTGTAGGAGAGAAGGGGTTGGAGTGAGAGAGTCTTCGCTAGGTAGGGTGGTAGGGATTGAGGGAGAGAGAGAGGGGGGGGAGAGGGAGGAAAGAGAGATTTATGTAGGTAGGGTTTTAGAGGGAGAGACTTGAGAGTGTGAGGGGGGTGAGAGGGAGAGACTTGAGAGATAGGTAGTGAGAGGGAGTGTGAGAGAGAGGGAGTGGGAAAGAGAGGGAGTGGGAGAGAGAGGTATTGTGAGAGTGAGAGAACTAAGAGAGGGAGAGGGTGTGGGAGGGAGTGACCTAAAAGAGAGGGAGAGAGAGAGGGGGTGGAGTGAGAGGGATAGATAGAGGGGGGGGAGAGAGAGTTACCTAGGTAGGGTGCTAGAGGGAGAGAGCTGAGAGAGAGATGGGGTGGGAGGGAGAGACCTTGGAGATAGGGAGAGCGATGGAGTGGGAGATAGAGGGAGTGATGGAGAGGTAGTGGGAGGGAGATAGAGGGAGATAGATAGAGGGAGTGAGAGAGATTGGTAGGGATTGATTGAGAAAGAGGTACGTAAAAAGAGGGAGAGGCTAGATAGAGACAATTAGAGAGGTGAGATGTATAGATAAAGATAAAGTGATAGGAGTTGAGGGTATAGGGTTGAGGTATTAGGTTGGAGGACCTATAGGGTTGATGGTTTAGGGTATTGGGTTGAGGGTATAGGGTTGAGGGATTATGATTGAGGGTAGAGTGTACTGAGTTGAGGGTAGAGGGTAGAAGTTTTAAGGGTTTAGGGTTAAAGGGTTGAGGTGAGGGTTGAGGGTTTAGGTTATAGGCTTGAGGGTATATGGTTGAAGGATTAGGTTGAAGATCCAATGTATATGGTAGAGGGTATAGGGGTTGAGGGTTTAGGTTTTAGGGGTTGAGGGTTGAGGGATTAAGGGTTGATGGTTGAGAATTGACTATTCAGGGTTTAATGTATAGATTACATGGTAGAGGTTAGAGGGTTTTATGTTTGAGGGTAGAGGATTCAAAGCATAGGGTTGAGGGATTAGGGTTGAGGGTCCAATGCATAGGGTAGAGGGTATAGGGGTTGATGGATTAGGGTTTAAAGGTTGAGGGTTGAGGGTTGAGGGTTTAAGGGTTGAGGGTTTAAGGGTTGAAGGATTAAGGGTTGAGGGTTGAGGGATTAGGGTAGAAATTTTACTTGGGTTTAAGGGTTTAATATTTGAGGGTTGAGGGTAGAGGGTATTGGGTTGAGGGTAGAGGGTAGAGGTTTTAAGGATTTAGGGTTTAGGGTCAATTTTTTAAGGGTTTAAGGGTTGATGGTTTAGGTTTGACTAATTAGGGTAGAGAGGGAGGCATGGATAGATGGAGAGATAGAGGGAGAAGTGAGATAGAGATAATGAGAGAAGAGGAGAAAGAGATATATGAGGGTTGAGGACCTATAGTGTTGATGGTTTAGGGTATTGCATTGAAGGTATAGGGTTGAGGGATTAAGGTTGAGGGTAGAGGGTAGAAGGTTTAAGGGTTTAGGGTTTATGGTTTAGGGTAGAGGGTTTAGGGCATATGATTGAAGGATTAGGGTTGAGGGTCCAATGTATAAGGTAGAGGGTATCAAGGTTGAGGTTTTAGGGTTTATGGGTTGAGGGTTGAGGGTTGAAGGTTGAGATTTGAGGGTTGAGGGCTTAATTTATATTGTAGAGGGTAGAGGGTAGACAGTTTAAGGGTTGAGGGTTGAGGGTTTAAGGTTTAGGGTAGAGGGTTGAGGGTATAGGGTTTAGGGTTTAGGGTTTAGGGTTTAGGGTCTAATGTATAGGGTATAGGGTATAGGGTTTGAGGGATTATGGTTTAAGGGTTTGTTGTGCAGTTTTTTTGCACACACGCCCCTCTGAAGGTGGGGACCCTCTTTTGGCTTGGTCTTTTGGCCTATTTTTGTGGCTTTCCCCCTCTTTGTGCTTATCTCTGAAAATCTTGGGTTTTGGTCTTTGGTTATCGCCTTGGTCTTGGAGTCTTACGGATGTCCCCTTTTGGGGTGGACTTCTTTTACCTCTTGTATTCTCCCTTAATATTTTTGTTTGGGTCCTAAGGGTTGGTCTTTTCCCTTTGGGTTTCCCTTGTTTTCTTTCTTCCCTTTGTTCTGTCGAAGGCGGAATTGGGATGGAATCGGACTTCAAACTTTTCAAAACTTCACGGTCTGGTTTTCATTCCCGTTCTGGCTCTGCTTCCTGCTTCCTCACTTTTTTATGTCGTGTTGTTTGTTTTGTCCTAAGGGCTGCTTTCTTCCCTTGGGTTTTCATCAGGTCACTTTCCCTTCCTTTCGTTAGAGGCGGGAATGGAATGGAATCGGATATGGAACTTTCAAAAGTTCCTAGTCTGGTTTCCATTCCCGTTTCGGCTCCGCCTCCCACCTTTTTGTCTTTGTTGTTGTTGCTTTGCCCACTTTTGTCCCAGTGGTGGTTTGTTCTGCTCTCCCTTCATTTTCCTCTAGTAGAGTCAAACGTGGAATGGATCAGAAATGGGAACTTTTCCAAAGTTCCCAGTCCTAATCCGGTTCTGGTTCTGGGTCCACCCCTGTCGGGTTAGTCTTTTCTTCGGTGGTCTATTTTTTTCGGTCGTTTGGCCCTGGCACCTCCTCACGTGTAGTTCATTTTTCCTCTACCTATGTCCACCAAAGTTGGGAGCAAAATGAAATCGGACTGGAAACTTTTCCAAAGTTACTAGTTCAATTCCAGTTCCGGGTCCGCCTCCGTCGGGTATGTTGTTTGCCTTTGGTCCTGCTGATGTGCTTGTTTTTTCTGCATTGGTTTGTTTCTTATCTTGGCTCTAGTTTCGCTTGGCTTCTCTTTGGTTCCTACTTTGGTTCCTGCACCGCTTCCACTGGGGCTGGTTTTCTCTCTGCCTCCATCTGTTCCTTTTGGGTTTCCTTTCCCATTCTGCCTCCTCTTCCCTCAGGGTGGGTTTTGGTTTTGTTTCGCCTATTTCCCTTTACTTTCTACCTCTGCCTCCACGAGGGCTTGCGCTAGATTTTCTAACTTTCAAACTCTATGGACCTGCTTAGATTTTGAGGATGTATTAGGTATTAATGGTGGCCTTTTCTGGGTGCAATTCGGATTGAGTTGGGTGTTGTTGGGATTTATAGGATTTACTTTGAAGATTTGGGCATGATTTGCGGATGTAGTCAAGTACATTTTGCAGTTGCAGTCATGAAGCCCATTCCTACATGTTAGGTCAATGCGTTGGGTGTTTATTAATGGCGAACAGACCTGGTTGGTGGATTCGACTGGGTTCTTTTTGATATGGACCATCTGTTTTCCCTGTTCTAGATTGAATCGGTGGCTGGTGTTCCTCCTTATTTTCACACGCGATGTTGATCCTCTGTCACACGAATGGTTCATTTATTGTTGGGTGTGGCTCGAGGACCTGTTCCTTGACTTCGTGTGATCCTAGGTCAATTTGATGGCTTCCCTTGTTGCATTCATGACTGAACGACGAGTTATTGCTATCTTTTGGGGCTGATTTGGTTGGTGGTCAAGTTGTTTGTAACCCTAGCTTTGTTTCACGCAGGTAATTTTCTATAAGTGTGGCATTTTGCCTCTTTTGTAAGGGTTGGGTAGTTGGGCTCTTTCCCACTAGTCGATCAAGTAGACTAATTTAGAAGGCTTGTAATCAGTAGGTTAGTAGTAGAGTAGCAGGTTAGCAAATTAGAAGTAGCTTTCATATTTCAAGCAAGTGTTGTAACAAATCAAAATGTTGTGATTATGATGATTTAATACAAAGTGCGAACATTGTGTTATAACTGGTCCCTCCTTTGCATTAATTATTCTTGCATGTTTCTTGTTCAATATTTCAAATTGCTTGGAAATGCTTGAATGTAGATCAAATTTAGTTCGTAGTGTTTGATGATCTAATATCTGAAGTGTTGTAGTGATCCCTGGTTCATATCTTGGGAAGTTTCTTGATTATGGGAATGTTGTACAAGGTCAACCTATACCTTATATTCATGTGCTTATTTCAACTGTATGTATTCATTCAGTCCCATTGAATGAGTGCTTTCAATCTAAAAATCTTTAACACCTTAGAATATTGCATTGTTTTCTACAAGATTGCAGGTATAGCCTGGGTCGACTGGAAATTAGTTTAAGGGATTATTCCATTCCAGGTCTTTCATCATTTGTGTGATTAGTGTTAGAAGTAGTGTTATTAATTAGAAATTTTGAAACCCTTATCTTTTGTTGTTTCTTTAATTAAATGGTTAGGAATCAAAGTTAAGGCATCACTATATCTTAAAATTTGACGAGTTTAGAGCTTCTAGCATTTGTGCATAAGACCCCTTATGATTACCAGCATATTCACATTTATCAATGAGTTTGTTCTACTGCATTGTCATGACTTGACACTCGAGAGACCTTGGGGTTATCTCTTTGTTCATAGAGATCAACCTTTAAAGAGATATAGGATAAATTTTATTATGTCTGAGGTTTTGATGTGCAGAAACACTAAACAATAGGATTGGCACTAGAAGGAGGACCTTTGAACAAGCAAGCTGGAGCATTTTCTAAATGCCATTTCTCCTTAAAGGCTTAGAAGGAGAACTAGATCTGTAACAAGAGAAGAAGAAGAGTTTCAAGAATTGCCACCTCCAACTAGGTCAAGAAGGACCAAAAGAAGGGAGGAATCATCATCCATTCCATCATTTCCACCACCTTCACCTCCACCAACTCCATCTTCATCTGATTCTGAAATTGGTTTCGTTCCACAACCCCAACTAGTCATTCATCAACCATTACCACCTCCATCGATGGATTTCTTGGAAAATAACCCATCACCCTTGACATTCAACAACTACAATGTTATGCCCAAGAACCCTGAGCACTTCTACTCCAAGTTTCATACGAATGATCTAAATAGGACAGCAGAGGAACACATCAGGATTTTTCAGATTTGTATGAGAGATAGAGGGATTGACCATGAGGATGTTGCATGCAAGATCTTCCCCTACACTTTAGGAGAAGAATTCTTATATTGGTACAACCACTTACCCATTGCATTCTTGCTAAAATTCAAGATTCCCATTAGTGCCAATGAGCTATATATGCAGTTTACTGGGGTAAAGAGAGAAATCAACAAGCCTATAGGATTGTTCAACAATAGGTTCCATCGAGCATACACCAAACTGCAAGCACCTTATGTTGGAAATGAGGCCACCACCCTAGAGGTCTATTTTCAAGCCCTTGATAGTCTCACCTCCACCTTCCTCAAGTGGAAAACTAATCTGCCAACTACCTTGTTCGTTGCATACACAGAGGTTGTTAAGGTCAATACCGACCTAAAACAACACTTGTCAGGACCCTTTCCATCCCTGGGACCAACTGCTCACCCAAGCCAAGTCCAATCTCTTAACCAGGCTCTAACTAATCACATGCCTATCATAAACCTTGTTCCACAATTGTCTCTGGTCCCTCACCCAGGTCATCCAATAAACCAAGTTCAACCAATGCCTTTTTATCCCCAGAAAACTGCTAACCATCCCCTCCACAGTCAGCCGAAAGCTAATTTCCCCACATATTTGTAGAACTCAAAAGTTTTGAATCAGTCTACTGGTGCAGGAGGAGTGTTAGGGTATTCCCCGAACACTATGAATTTGGTCCCTTACAACAATCTGGATAAAGAAAGGTTAGATAAGTTGACCAAACAAGTAAAGAAGCTAAACATGGAGGTAACCTACTTGAGGAACTAGAATAATCAACTCCAAGCTAATCAGAAGAGCATGCAATCAAATTTAATAGAGGGAAACACTATGACAAAAATCAGAACTTTGAAAGAGGACAAGGTTCTGATCAAAACTTTGATAGAAATCAACAAGGTGGAAAAGGATTCTAAAGAAGACAGCCCCCTAGACAAAATAGGCCATGGAATACTGGGGATAACAATGGAGGAGTTCCCACTCCATTGGATCAGCCTTCCAATACGAAAAAATCTCCAAGTGGTGTATATCTGGTGGAAGTTGCTTTGTCTGGATGGTGCATACTTCATGAGACACATGAGCACTCTGAGCTTGACTGCCCTCAATTTCAAACCGCTGCTTCCATCTTTCAATGTGAAGTTGGAAATAACTCCGCCGACCAAGAATTGGTGCCCTCAAATCCTTATGATTTACCAATTTTAGTGTTGAATTATGCTTCGTTCCCTAAGGATGAGGAGAATGAACCAGAGGAGGAATCAAGTAGCTAGAATGGAGAGGCTGAACAAGTACTCAATGAAGATGAAATCTCTTAGCTATTTGATGAAGAAACTGAGAATGACAATGGGCCATTGGATGGAGAAGAGGCCAATGTTGAGTAAGTGCACATGTTTCAGCAGTCAGCAAGAAAATATGATCTGAGGAGCAAGCCCCATAGGGATCTGCAAGCTAGAGGACCATTTACTACATCCATCCCTCCACATAATTTTACTACTCCACCAGATCCACATGCCAATAAAAAATTGTCCTACCCTTAGGTGCCAACACAATACCTCACAAAGGAAGGACAACTAGATGTTTCCAAAGGAAGCAATGTTGATTTACCAAGGGATAATAGATATGTTAATTCTAAGGAGCTCCACACCGACCTAAATGTGGAACAACTGGGAGAATATGTCACCGAGGAACTCAGAAAAGTAAAGGTGAGCCTTTTTTCTTTCGAATTATTAAGAGTTCCTCAAATCAGAAATTTGGTCCATGGGTCCTTTAATTCAAGTGTAGCAACATTAGGAGTAGCTACCAATGAGGCGACTACAAGGCCTCCTATCTCACAAACACCCAAAGGACCTAGTCTGTCACAACCTAGGGATAGGGGTAAATAAAAGGATAAGATTCGGGTTGCCCAAGCTGAGTCACAGTTGAGTTTATTCCAGGGCAAGACGGAAACCCCTCCTTTCCTAATTTCCATTTGTATATTCGGTAAAAATATGCACAATTTCCTTCTAGATTTAGGGGCATCCACAAATGTTATGCCATTTTTTCTTTGAAGGGCTCTTGGTATTACCCCTGTAGCTTCTCAAAAGAAAGTCACCCAATTAGACAAAACAGAGGTGAAAATTTTAGGAGAACTAAATATGATTCCCATGCAAGTGGCCTCAAACCCTAGAGTGCAATAGGTGCTCAATATCCAAGTAGCTGACATCCCTGACACCTATGGTATGATCTTAGGAAGGGATTTCACTAAGGCACTCAATGGGTACACATCCATAGATCAATCCCATATGTGGATCCCCTGGAAAGGAGTCCCAAATCATATCGAAATTGAGAGAGAACCTAGAATGAAGTATGTCATCACCGAATATCAAAATACTTGAAATGAAATATTGGTAACAAAAGTTAGTATGGGAAACTATGTCCTGGCTTTGCTTGCTTCCGACATCGAAGAAGTCTTGATGTTGCATACCTCTTTGGGTGAGTCTACATTAGAAACCATCAATTATGAGGCACCATGTAACCAAACAAAAGGATCACCGATGGGTAAGGAGCCTAGTGATCAGGAATAAAGACAACTCGGTTTGTTGGATAGCTTCCAAGAGTTTATCTAGAAATCTATGGAAGATCAGATTCAACTTGGTATAAATATGAACTTTGAGGAGTTTCTTCTTCCTAATTGGTGCCGAATTCACGGTGCTCCTCATTCCAAATTAGAATGTTTCTTGTGTCAAATTGTAGTGGAGCGGGTAAAAAGGCATGTCAACACAACCCCAACTATTGGGTCAAGCATAAATATCATTCAAAATAGTCAGAAGGGGAAGGATCCAAAACCTCCAGATGAACCTCCAGGCGACAATAAGGATAGAGAAATCCCAAGAAGGGCAAGAGTTGATGGCTGCTGGACATAGAGGTTTGATGGATCCAAATCTAGGCAAGGTGTTGGAGCAAGACTTGAGTTGATCAGTCTTAAGGACAAAACCTAATTTTTTGCTCATAGACTCCAATTCCAATGCACCAAAAATGTAGCTGAGTATGAAGCCCTAGTCCATGGACTACTAATGGAATTGAGGAAGAAATTTAAAATTCTGCAAGTATTCAGACACTCTGAGCTCATGGTTAGGCAAGTAAGAAAGAAATACTCATGTCATGATCGGAGGATGGCCAATTACAAACATAGAGTCTAGGACCTTATTGAAGGATTTGGTGCCTTCAACATTCAACTGATTCCTCAGAGTAAGAACTAGACTATTCATTCTCTAGCACAAGCAACAATTACATTGAAACCTTTATCACTCTCGGGCCTAAAGAAGTTCACTGTGGAACTTTTTTCAGTACCCTCGATGCCTAACAATGTCACCAACTTTCAGGTATTTGAAGATGATAAGCACATTCTTGATTTTATTACTAGTTGTGATGTATTTGCTTCCCAAGTAATTGACGAGGTTGAGCCTCAAGAGGCCAAAATTGACCTAGAAGGATTCCTCAATTTGAAGACTAATACCATCCCAAGAGGCATGGTGCAATTGGAGAGGATCTTTGATCTAGATAGGATCAGAGATCAGGAGTAGAAAATGAAAAGGGAATCCCTCAACTGTTAGTGTGAAACATACAACATTGGAACCCAAGGTAACACCAAGAATGTCTTTATTGGCAAGGTGTGCACTCCAGAAGAGAAGGAAGGAATTATTGATTCCTTGGACACATATTAGGATGTGATAGCCTAGAGCTATGATGGCTTGAGGACATATGACACTTTGTTCATTACACATACTATTCCCCTCAAGTCAAATGTCAAGCCATTCGGGCAAAGAAAAAAACCAATAAATTCTTTGTTGGAGCCCATTATTTAGAAGGAAGTGCAGAAGTTACTTTCAACATGAATCATATTCCCAATAAGACATTCAACATGGGTTGCAAAATTGGTCCTAGTCAGGAAGAAAAATGGGGAAATCAAGCTATGTGTCGATTTCAGAAACTTGAACAAAGCATTAGAGAAGGATAATTATCTAGTCCCTTCATTGGATGAGGTGCTTTAGGTTGTCAATGGATCCCAGATGATGTCTTTCTTGGATGGATACTCTAGATACAATCAGGTCATGGTTCAATCTGAGGACAAGCACAAAACTACCTTTACTACAAAATGGGGAACCTTCGCTTATCGGAGAATTCCCTTTGGATTAATCAATGTTGGAGCTACGTTCCAGAGAGCAATGGATATTTCCTTTAAAGATATCATCGAAAAGTCCATAATCATCTACATGGATGATTTGACAATCTTTTCCAAGAAGAGAAGTGATCATGTTGCAGATTTTTGCAAAGTATTCCACAAATGCAAAGAGTTTGGTATTTCACTTAATCCAAAGAAATGCATTTTTGGAGTCACTGAGGAAACGTTGTTAGGACACATTATTTCAGAACAAGGTATTGCCATCGATACTGAGTGAGTAGGCAAGTCTGAACCCCCCCCGCCTCCCCCACTACAATCAAAAAGGAAATGAAGTCCTTCTTTGGCAAGGTCAATTTTGTTAGAAAATTTATTACTAGATTTGAATAAATAGTCAAGCCACTAAATGCCATGATGAAGCAAGAAGTAAAGATTGAATGGAGTACAGAGACTGATGAGGCATTTTCTGAAATCAAAAGAGTTGTTATTGAAGCCCCTATTCTGGTAAGTCCTGATTATACCAAGCCATTCTACATCTATTCATTTTCTTTTGATCACTCCTGTGTGGGCTTGTTGACACAAAGGTCTGATCAAGGTAATGAACATCCCATAGAATTCATGAGTGCACCTTTCAAGGATGTCGAGATGAGGTACCCTAGTGTTGAAAAGAAGGCTTATGCCTTGATCCGAACTGTGAAGAAGTTTAGACACTACATACTGAGAAACAAAGTCTTTGCTATAGTCCCTGATCCTGCAGTCAAGTTGTTGTTGATGGAAAGTGAGTTGGGTGAAAATAGAGCCAAGTGGGCGACAATGTTACAAGAATATGACATTGAAATTCAACCCATGAATCTGGTAAGAGGCTAGGGACTGACCCAAACAATGGCATAAATGGGTCTTGACCTTGTTGCTCAGCATTATAATCTTGAGGATGTCTCTCCTGGGAGCTGGTATGATGACATTATATACTACTTGTTGAAAAAACAATTCCCCAAACACCTTAATTCGGTACGAAGGAAAACTCTACATTTGAAGAGTGGCAATTTTATGATGAAAGGAGCTATATTATACAAGAGGAATCATGAAGTTTTCTACCTAAGATGCCTAGGGAAAGAAGAGGCAGGGAAAGTGATGGTTGAGTTTCATTATAAATATGGCATAGGCCATGGTTCAGTGCCTTCCACCGCAAATCAGATTCTAAGGGTAGGCTATTATTGGCCTACTTTGTTTAAGGACATACATAACCACGTAAGGACTTGCCATGTGTGTCAAAATTCAACAAGCAAGGAGAGGTGTGTCGCTCTTCCACTTCGGCCCATCATAGAGGTAAAACCATTTGCACAATGGGGAATGGACTTCATTGGTCTAATAAACCCACCTTCATCTATAGGCCACAGGTATATCCTTACCATAATTGATTATTTTACTAGGTGGACTAAAGCTCTTGCATGTAAAAATGTACTTTTGAAGTAGTAACTAATTTCATGGAATCAGGTATTATTAATCACTTTAGTTGTCCATTGGCTGTAGTTGGTGACAATGGTTTTGCATTTGCATCTTTAAAGTTTTCTAATAGGCTTATGACCATAGGATTACCATCAAATTTGCATATAACTACTATCCACAGGGGAATGGTTTGGATGAGTCTTCCAATAAGAACCTTTTGACATTCATCCAAAAACTATTTGATAAAAACCCCAAGGACTGGCATACCCAGCTCTAATTTTCTCTTTGGGAAAACCGCACTAGACAAAAAACATCCATAGGCAACTCTCCTTATCACTTAGTGTATGGTTTGGAGCCTTCCTTTCCCATTCAGCTAAAGATCCCTACCCTACAATTCATCAATGAACATTATGATGGAGAAGATAAATTTGAAGCCCTCTTGGCTGAATTGCTACACCTTGAAGAGAAAAGAGATGAAGCCTTCGAAAACTTTTCCAAACATCAAGGTATTATGAAACAGTGGTTTGATAGGAGAGCCAAGGTGAAAGCCTTTAGAATCTTTGACTTGGTTCTCTACTGGGATAAATCCCATGACAAGAAAGGGGAGCATGGAAAATTTGACAGACTTTGGCTCGGTCCTTATCAGATTGTAGAGATTCTGGGAGATAATGCCTTCCGTTTGAAAACCCTCATTGGAGAAGATATCCCACTGCCTGTCAATGGGCAGTATTTGAAGCATTATTTTCAGTGTCCTTGTACATTATTAGATTAGATTTCCTTTTGATTGTTTTGTTTTTTTTTGGTTAGAGTAGGGTTTCTTTTGGTTTTTCTCTATTTGCTTGTTGCTCCAGTTTTGGTTTGCTTTGGTCGGCTCGGGCTGGTCTTCCCGCTACCTTGTTTTGGGGTCGCCCTCCTTTATTTTGGGGCTTGTTGCATATGTATGATTGGTTACTATTTATGGGGTTGTTCTGGGATTTCTTTTACAAACTCTTATCATTCTTTTAGAGTTGTTCAAACTGGTAGATTTCCTTCATCTGATATTGCATGGGCTGGGAATTAGAGTCACTTGACTAAATTGAATTTTGGAATATATTTGGATCTTATATCTTCACACAAATCTTAAGAATTCTAAGTTTGCATGTGGTCTTTAGGAGGTTTGACTGGGTGAAAAAACTTAAAATCTGCTCCAGTGCCACTGTGGTTCTCATCCTTGAGTGTTGGCTTCATTGCCTACGAGGTGAAAAGTAAAGCTGTAAAAGAAAATCTCAAAAGAGGATATCAAAAGAAAAGAAAGAAAATGTTGAAAATACAAAAATTTCACCTTTCTAGGGGTATCCTAGTATCTCTATTGGGGCTATGGATGCCTAGCTATCAGTAGAGCTATGCTAGGGAGGGTCACAGTGATAACCTCACCGATGCTATGGATGCTTGACTGGTAGTGAGGCTCTATCCAAGTTGCTTTTGGGGTTAGAGTTCTTATGTAGCCCTGTTAGACTGAGTTTGGTCCCTCTTGCAACTTAGTAAAGGAAAATGAATGCATATGCACACACTCTGACCTTGGTACAGGAAATGTTTGCTTACTTGTTATATTTTAAGCCTTGTCTTGGTGCAACCTGATGCTTGGAAGGAAATCCGATATTCTAAGTTCTTGATGATAATTTGTAATCAAAATTCTCCGGAGCGTTTCCCCAGTGGAGTAGCCATTTGTTATGCAGTTTTTTGCACACATGCCCCTTTAAAGGTGGGGACCCTCTTTTGGATTGGTCTTTTGGCCTATTTCTGTGACTTGCCCCCTCTTTGTGCTTATCTCTGAAAATCTTGGGTTTTTGTCTTTGGTGCTCGCCTTGGTCTTGGAGTCTTGCGGATGTCCCCTTTTGGGGTG
The DNA here is from genome assembly GCA_007115665.2 of Sequoiadendron giganteum. Taxonomy (NCBI): domain Eukaryota; kingdom Viridiplantae; phylum Streptophyta; class Pinopsida; order Cupressales; family Cupressaceae; genus Sequoiadendron; species Sequoiadendron giganteum. The sequence continues at coordinate 650,231,774 of CM021101.1, read as the reverse complement.
GCCTTCTTTTACCTCCTATCTTCTCCCTTGGTGTTTTTGTTTGGGTCCTAAGGGTTGATTTTTTCCCTTGTTTTCTATCTTCCCTTTAAACTGCAAGAGGTGAAACCGGGATGGAATCAAACTTCAAACTTTTCAAAAGTTCGCGGTCTGGTTTGCATTCCTGTTCTAGCTTTGCTTCCCGCTTCCTCTCTTTTCTTCATCATGTTGTATGTTTTGTCCTAAGGGTCACTTTCTTCCCTTGGGTTTTTGTTCAGTTGCTTTCCCTTCCTTTTTTCGGAGGCGGGACCGGGATGGAATCGGATTTGGAACTTTCCAAAGTTCCCAGTCTGATTTCCATTCACATTCTGGCTTCACCTCCTGCCTTGTTGTCTTTCTTGTTGTTGCTTTGCCCACTTTTTTCTTAGTGGCATTTTATTCTGCTCTCCCTTCATTTTCCTCTGGCGGAGTCGGGTGTGGAATGGATCAAAACTAGGAACTTTACGGAACTTTTCCAAAGTTCCCAATCCTAATTCGGTTCTAATTATGGGTTCGCCCCCATCAGGTTTGTATTTTCTTTGGCGGTCTATTTATTTCGGTTGTTTGGCCCTGGCGCCTCCTCGTGTGTCATTCATTTTTCCTCTATCTATGTCCACCGGAGTCAGGAGTGGAATGAAACCAAACTGGGAAATTTTTGAAAGTTCCTAGTTCAGTTCCGGTTCTAGGTCCACCTCCGTCGGGTGTGTTGTTTGCCTCTGGTCCCACCAGTGTGCTTGTTTTTGCCCCATTGGTTCCATTCTTGTCTTGGCTCCGGTTCCATCGGGCTTCTCTTTGGTTCCTGCTTTGGTTCCCGCTCCACTTCTGTCGGGGTTGGTTTTCTCTCCGCCTCTGCCTATTCCTTTTGGGTTTTCTTTCCCTTTCCCGTTATGCCTCCACTTCCGTCGAGGTGGTTTTTGGCTTTGTTTCACCTGTTTACCTTTCCTTTCCACCTTTGCCTCCGCTTGGGCTTGCGCTGGATTCTCTAACTTTGGAACTCTATAGACGTGCTTAGATTTTGAGGATGTATTGGGTATTAATGGTGGCCTTTTTTGGGTGCAGGTCCAATCGAGCTAGGTGTTGCTAGGATTTGTAGGATTTACTTTGAAGATTTGGGTATGATTTGTGGATGCACTCGAGTACGTTTTGTGGCTGCAATCACGAAGCCCATTGTAGCATGCTAGGTCGGCACGTTGGGTGTTTATTAATGGCAAAGAGACCTAGTTGGTGGATTTGATCAGGTTTTCTTTGATCTAGACCATCTGTTTGCCCTATTCTAGATTGGATCAATGGCTGGTGTTCCTCCTTATTTTCACATGTGATGCTGATCCTCTATCACGCGAATGGTTCATTTATTGTTGTGTGTGGCTTGAGCACCTGTTCCTTGACTTTATGTGATCCCAGATCGATCTAATGGTGTCCCTTGTTGCATTCATGACTTAACGATGAGTTATTGTTGTCTGTCGGAGCCAATTTGGTTAGTGGTCAAGCTGTTTATAACCCTAGCTCTATTTCACGCAAGAATTTTTCTATAAGTATGGCATTCTTCCTCTTTTGTAAGGGTTGGGTAGTTGGGCTCTTTCCCACTAGTCGATCAAGTAGACTAAGTCAGAAGGCTTGTAATTAGTAGGTTAGTAGTAGAGTAGCAGGTTAGCAGATTAGAAGTAGCTTTCATATTTCAAGAAAGTGTTGTAATAGATCGAAATGTTGTGAATATGATGATTTAATACAAAGTGCGAACATTGTGTTATGACTGGTGCCTCCTTTGCATTAATTAATCTTGCATGTTTCTTGTTCAATATTTCAAACTACTTGGAAATTCTTGAATGTAGATCAAATTTAATTCGTAGTGGTTGATGATCTAATATCTGAAGTGTTGTAGCGATCCCTGGTTCATATCTTGGGAAGTTTCTTGATTATGGGAATTTTGTACAAGGTCAACCTGTACCTTATATTCATGTGCTTAGTTCAACTATATGTATTCATTCAGTCCCATTGAATGAGTGCCTTCAGTCTGAAAATCTTTAACACCTTAGAAGATTGCACTATTTTCTACAAGATTACAGGTATAGCCTGGGTCGACCGAAAATTAGTTTAAGGGATTAGTCCATTCCAGGTCTTTCATCATTTGCGTGATTAGTGTTAGAAATAGTGTTTGCAATTAGAACTTCTGAAACCCTTATCTTTGGTTGTTTCTTTTATTAAATGGTCAGGAATCAAAGTTAAGGCATCACTATATCTTAAAATCTGATGAGTTTAGAGCTTCCAACATATGTGGTAAGACCCCTTGTGACTACCAGCATATTCACATTTATCACTGAGTTTGTTTTACTACATTTTTATGACTGGACACCTAAGAGATCTTGGGGTTATCTCTTTGTTCATTAAGATCAACTTTTTAAGAGAGATAGGATAACTTTTATTCTCTCTGAGTTGTTGATGTACAGAAATACCAAACAATAGGGTTGAGGGATGAGAGTTGAGGGTAGAGGGTTTAAGGGTTAAGTTATTTAAGGGTTGAGGTATTGGGGTAGAGAGTTTAATTGGGTTTAAGGGTAGAGAGTTGAGGGTTGAGGGTAGAGGGATTAAGGGTTGAGGGTTAAGGGTTGAGGTTTTAGTGTTTAAGGGTTTAAGGGTATAGGGTATAGGGTATAGAGGGAGGAATGGATGGAGGGAGAGATGGAGGGAGAAGCAAGATAGATAGAAGGAGAGAAGGGGAGGGAGGTACAAATATATATGAGGGTTGAGGATCCAATGTATAGGTTAGATTGTTGAGAATTGAGGGTATAGGGTTGAGAACCTATAGGGTTGATGGTTTAGGGTATTGGGTTGAGGGTAGAGGGTAGAAGGTTTAAGGGTTTAGGGTTTAAGGTTTTAGGATTGAGGGTTAAGGGTTAAGGGTATATGGTTTAGGGTATAGGTTTGAGGGTATATGATTGAAGGATTAGGGTTGAGGGTCCAACATAGAGGGTAGAGGGTATTTGGGTTGATATTTTAGGGTTTAAGGGTTGAGGGTTCAAGGATTACGCATTGAGGGCTGATAATTCAGGGTTGATGGTTTAATGTATAGGGTAGAGGGTAGAAGGTAGAGGGTTTAAGGGTTTAGTGTTTAAGGGTTTAGGGTTGATGGTTTAGGGATAAAGGGTTGAGGTTTTAGGGAATAAGGGTTAAGGGTTGAGAATTGAGGGTTGATGATTTAATGTATATTGTAGAGGGTAGAGGGTTTAAGGATTTATGGTTAGGGTTGAGGGTATAGGGTGGAGGGATTAGGGTTGAGGGTGCAATGTATATGGTAGAGAGTATAGGGGTTGAGGGATTAGGGTTGAAGGGTTGAGGGTTGAGGGTTGAGTGTTTAAGTGTTTAAGGTTTGAGGGTATAGGTTTGAGGGATTAGGGTATAGAGGGAGGGTGAGATGGAGGGTGAGATGGAGGGAGAAGCGAGATAGACAAGAGATAAGAGGAGTGAGGTACAAATATATATGAGGTTTGAGGATCCAATGTATAGGGTAGAGGGTTTATAATTAAGGGTATAGGGTTGAGAACCTATAGGGTTGATGGCTTAGGGTATTGGGTTGAGGGTATCAGGTTGAGGGATTAGGGTTGAGGATGGAGAGTAGAAGGTTTAAGGGTTTGGGGTTTAAGGTTTTAGGGTTGAGGGTTAAGGGTTTAGGGTATATGGTTTAGGTTATATGTTTGAGGGTATATGTTTGAAGGATTAGGCTTGAGTGTCCAATGTAGAGGGTAGAGGGTAGAGGGTATAGGGGTTAAGCTTTTAGGGTTTAAGGGTTGAGGGTTGAGGGATTACAGGTTGAGGGTTGAGAATTGAGGGATGAGGGTTTAATGTATAGTGTAGAGGGTTTAAGGTTTTAGGGTTAGGGTTGAGGGTTTAAGGTTGGGGGTAGAGGGTAGAGGGTAGAGGGTAGAGGGTAGAGGGTAGAGGGTAGAGGGTTGAGGGTTGAGGGTATAGGGATGAGGGATTAGGGTTGAGGGTCCAATGTATAGGGTAGAGAGTATAGGGATTTAGGGATTAGGTTTTAAGGGTTGAGGTATGAGGGTAGAGGGTTGAGGGTTTAAGGGTTGAGGGTTGAGGGATTAGGGTAGAGAGTTTATTTAGGTTTAAGGGTTTAAGGATTCAGGGTTGAGGGTAGAGGGTATTCGGTTGAGGGAAGAGGGTAGAGGGTTTAAGGGTTTAGGGATAAAGGGTTGAGGGTTTAGGGCTTAGTGTTTAGGGTTGAGTGATTAAATTTTTAAGGGTTGATGGTTTAGGGTTGAGGGATTAGGGTAGAGAGGGAGGGATGGATGGAGGGATAGATGGAGGGAGAAGTGAGATAGAGAGAAGGAGAGAATAGGAAGGAGGTACATAGATATATGAGGGTTGAGGATCCAATGTATAGGGTAGAGGGTTGACAATTGAGGGTATAGGGTAGATGACCTACATGGTTGATGGTTTAGGATATTTTTTTGAGGATATAGGGTTGAGGGATTAGGGTTGCAGGTAGAGGGTAGAAGGTTAAGGGGTTAGGGTTTAAGGGTTTATGGTTGAGGGTTAAGCATTGAGGGTAGAGGGTTTAGAGTATAGGTTTGAGGGTATATAATTTAAGGATTAGGGTTGAGGGTCAAATGTATAGGGTAGATGGTATAGGGGTTCAGTGTCTAGGGTTTAAGGGTTGAGGGATTAAGGGTTGGGGATTGAGAATTGAGGGTTGATGGTTTAAGGGTTGAGGGCTGATGGTTTAAGGTTGAGGGTAGGGGGTTGAGGGTATAGGGTTGAGGGATTAAAGTTGAGGGTATAGGGTTGAGGGATTAAATTTGAGGGTCCAATGTATAGGGTTGAGGGTATAGGATTTGAGGGATTAGGGTTTAAATTTTGATGATTGAGGGTTGAGGGTTGAGGGTTGAGGGTTTAAGGGTTGATGGATTAATGGTTGAGGATTGAGGGATTAGGATAGAGATTTTACTTAGGTTTTAGGGTTTATGGGTTAAGGGATTAGGGTCAAGGGTAGAGGGTATTGGGTTGAGGGTAGATGGTAGAGGGTTTATGGTTGAGTGTTTAAGGGTTCAAGGGTTGGGGCTATAGGGTTGAGGGATCATGGTAGAGAGGGATGGAGGGAGGGAGGGAGAGATGGAGGGAGAATTGAGATAGAGAGAACGATAGAAGAGGAGGGAGGGACAAGGATATATGAGGATTGAGGATCCAATGTATAGTGTAGAGGGTTTAAAATTGAGGGTATAGGGTGAGAACCTATAGGTTTTATGGTTCAGGGTATTGGGATGAGGGTATAGGGTTAAGAGATTAGGGTTGAGGGTAGAGGATAGAAGGTTTAAGGTTTTAGGGTTTAGGATATAGTTTTGAGGGTATATGGTTGAAGGATTAGGGTTGAGGGTTTAGGGATTAAGAATTGAGGGTTGAGGCATTAAGCGTTGAGGGTTGAGAACTGAGGGTTGAGGGTTTAATGTCTAGGGTAGAGGGTAGAGGGTTTAAGGTAGAGATTAGATAGTTGAGGGTTTAGGGTTTATGGATTAGGGTTGAAGGTCCAATGTATAGGGTAGAGGGTATAGGGGTTGACAGATTAGGGTTTAAGGGTTGAGGGTTGAGGGTTGAGGGTAGAGGATTGAGGGTAGATGGTTGAGGGTTTAAGTGTTGAGGGATTATGATAGATATTTTAATTTGGTTTAAGGGTTTAAGGGTTGAGGGATTAGGGTTGATGGAAGAGGGTATTGGGTTGAGGGTAGAGGGTATTGGGTTGAGGGTAAAGGGTAGAAGGTTTAAGGATTTAGGGTTGAGGGTATATGGTTTATGGTATAGGCTTGAGGGTATATGATTGAAGGATTAGGTTGAGGGTCCAATGTATAGGGTAGAGGGTATAAGGGTTGAGGGTTTAGGGTTTAAGGGTTGAGGGCTGAGAATTGAGGGTCGAGAGTTTAATGTATAGCGTACGGGTATGTGCAGGATTATGATGGGCCAAAAAGTGGTGATATGTAAGTGATATGATAGTCCATGTGGCTAATGACATTTTTTTTACCCTAAATTAATGAAACGAAAAGGGTTTTAAAAGGAAATTCTCAGATTTCCACCAATATAAATTATGCTTTACTTTGAATTGAATAAATAATAATTATTCATTTTCTATTTGAATTACAACTAAAGTCTGATTGATAGGGTTGATTGAAAAACATATATAGCTTTTAAACGTAGAATCCAAAACATGTGTCACATTCTATGCTTCACATACTATAGGATTAAAAAAAAAAATTGAATTTCATGAAGTTTTGACCAAGTTAAGGTGGTCAGACATATGTGTTTTTTTAAAATTTGTAATAAAAAAATCATAATTAATTATTTACTTGGAAAAAAATTACAAAAAAATATGCATCACATTAGGACATGAGTCCTCTACTTATATCTAAAATCTTCTAAAAAAATATTATAATTTATTGTGTTTAGGGTGGTCAAACAAGCACCTACTTCTTATTTTTTCCCTGAAATTTAAGTACTACAGCATTGAAATTTAAAATTTTCACTAAATAGATTTTTATTTTTTTTAAATAAACCTAGTAGTTTCGAAACTACAATAAATTTGATACAAATTCTATTCTTACATTATTTTGAAATAATATGGATAACTTATTCAAATTTTTACATCAAGTTGCCTAACTCTGATTTTCAGAATTTTTATTGCCACTAAAGGGCCTATTTTTTCCATGATGATCCTACACATACCCATACATGGTAGGGGTAGAGGGTTTAAGGGTTGAGGTTTTAAGGGTTGAGGGTTAAGGTTGAGGGTAGAGGATTGAGAGTATAGGGTTGAGGGTCCAATGTATAGGGTAGAGGGTAGAGGGGTTAAGGGATTAGAGTTTAAGGGTTGAGGGTTGAGGGTTTAATGGTTGAGGGATTAAGGGTTAAGGGTTGAGGGTAGGTGGTAGAGGGTTGAGGGTTTAAGGGTTGAGGGTTGATGGATTAGGGATTAGGGTAGAGTGTTTACTAGGGTTTAAGGGTTTAAGGGTTGAGGGATTAGGGATTAGGGTAGAGTGTTTACTTGGGTTTAAGGGTTTAAGGGTTGAGAGTTGAGGGTTGATGGATTAGGGTAGAGGGTAGAGGGTGTTGGGTTGAGGGTAGAGGGTAGAGGGTTTAATGATTAGGGTTTAGGTTCCAATGTATAGGGTAGAGTGTATTGGGCAGAGGGTAGAGGGTATAAGGTTTAAGGGTTTAGGGTTTATGGTTAAGGGTAGAGTGGAGAGAGAGAGAGAGAGAGAGACCCCACTAGAATTCCAGTTATGTGAAATTGGCAATCTAACTTGGCCTATTTGAAAAAATGGGTCCAATAAATAGGGTCTCCCGATGATTTACATCACCAAGAGATCCCATTTCTTGGACCCATTTTTTCAAACATGCCACTACATTACCAATTTCACTGAATTGGCAAGCTAGTGGACCCACTAGCTTGTCAATTCAATGCAATTGGCAACCTAACTTGGCATGTTTAAAAAAATGGGTCCAATAAATGGGGTCTCTCAGTGATTTACATCACTAGGAGATGCCATTTCTTGGAACCATTTTTTCAAATAGGCCACTACAATGCCAATTTCACCGAATTGGTAATTCAATGAAATTGGCAATGTAGTGGCCTATTTTAAAAAATGGGTCCAAGTTCTTAGACCCATTATTTAAACAAGCCATTACATTACCAATTTCACTAAATTTGCAAGCTAGGTACCCCATTTGTTGGACCCATTTATTCAAACAGGCCAAGTTAGGTTGCCAATCTAATTGAATTGGAAAGCTAGTTGGCCCACTAGCTTGCTAATTCGATGAAATTGGCAACCTAACTTGGCCTGTTTAAAATAGTGGGTCCAAAAAATGGGGTCTCCTACTGATTTACATCACTGAGAGACCCCATTTTTTTCAAACATGCCACTACATTGCCAATTTTATCGAATTTGCAAGCTAGTGGGCCCACTATCTTGTCAATTCAGTGAAATTGGCAACCTAAATTGGCCTATTTGAAAAAATAGGTCCAAGAAATAGGGTGGGAGACCCCATTTATTGGACCCAATTTTTCAAATAAGCTAGTACGTTTCCAATTTCACCAAATTGGAAAGCTAGGGTAGAGGGTTTAAGGGTTTAGTATATAGGGTTAATGGTAGAGAGGAGAGAGAGGGAGTAAGAGATAGAGAGAGGGAGTGGGAGAGAGATAGATGATCGAGGATTGGGAGGGAGATAGAGGGTAGAGAGATAAAGGGTAAAGGGTTAAGGGTAGAGGGGAGAGAGATAGAGGGAGTTAGTGAGTGAGAAAGAGAGAATTGAGAGAGGGAGATGGGGTAGGAGGGAGAGACATAAGAGAGAGAGAGAGGGAGGGAGTGGGACAGAGATATAGGGTAGATGGTTGATGGTTTAAGGGTTAAGGGTAGAGGGTTTAAGGCTTAATGGTAGAGGAGAGAGAAAGAGAGATAGGGTACAGGGTTAAGAGTAGATGGTAGAGGGTTTAAGGGTTTAGGTTTTAGGGTAGAGAGATAGAGGGAGTGAGTGAGTGAGAGAGAGGCCCAAGAGAGGGAGAGGGGGTGGGAGGGAGAGATGAGAGAGAGAGAGAGGGAGTGAGAGAGAGAGAGAGAGATAGAGGGTTTAAGGGTTAAGGTGAGGCCCAGGAGAGGGAGAGGGAGTGGGAGGGAGAGACTTGAGAGAGAGAGAGAGGGAGTGAGAGAGAGAGATAGAGAGAAGGAGTTAAGGTTAGAGGGGAGAGAGAGAGAGTGAGTGAGAGAGGAGAGAGGGAGAGAGGATAGGAGGAAGATACCTGAGAGAGAGGGAGGGAGGGAGTGGGAGAGAGATATAGAGGGTAGAGGGTAGATGGTTTGAGATTTTAAGGGTTTAAGTGTTAATGGTAGAGGGTAGATGGTTAATGGTAGAGGAGAGAGGGTTTAAGGGTAGTGGGTTAAGGGTAGATGTTAGAGGGTTTAGGGTAGAGGGTAGGGAGGTAGAGGGTAGGGAGGGGGGGAGAGAAAGGGGGGGATATAGATAGATGATACATTGTAGAGGGGAGAGGTTTTATGGGTAGAAGGTTAAGGGTAGAGGGTAAAGGGTAGAGGGTTTAAGGGTTAAGGTAGAGGGGAGTGGGAGAGAGATAGGGATATAGATAGATGGTATAGGGTTAAGAGTAGATGGTAGAGGTTTTAAGGGTTTAGGGTTTAGGGTAGAGGGGAGAGAGATAAAGGGATTGAGAGAGAGAGACCTAAGAGAGGGAGAGTGGGTGGGAGGGAGAGACTTGAGAGAGAGATGGATTTTTTTGAGAAAGATAGAGGGTAGAGGGTTAAGAGTAGATGGGAGAGAGATAGAATTGAGAGAGAGAGAGAGAGAGAGAGAGACTTGAGAGAGGGATAGGGGTAGGAGGGAGAGACTTGTGAGAGAGAGAGAGAGATTGGGAGAGAGATAGAGGGTAGAGGGTAGAGTGTTTAAGGGTTTAAAGGTTAAGTGTAGAGGGTATAGTGTTAAGGGTATAGGGGAGAGAGATATGAGTGAGTGTGAGAGAGAGAGACTAGAAAGGAGAGGGGGTAGGAGAGAGAAACTTGAAGTGAGATAGAGAGAGGGTAGAGGGTTAAGAGTTAAGGGTTAAGGGTTAAGGGTAGAGGGTAGAGGGGATAGAGATAGAAGGAGTGAGTGAGTGAGAGAGAGGGAGACTTGAGAGACAAAGAGGGAGGGAGATAGAGGGTAGAGGGTAGAGGGTAGGAGATAAAGAGAAAGAGAGAAAATAAACATTAAAAATAAACTTTCTCATAATGTGATCATGTTTTAAAGTAGTAGAGATATGTTTGTTATTTTGGAAATACATAACGCACTCATGTTATAATTTGAGTGCATTATAACACAATCACATTTTTTCTTTCTCTAAAATGGTTAAAAAATCAATATACATGTGATCTCAAGGCCCACATTCTATATTTTCTCCTAGTTACGCGAGTGTTCTGACAAAAAAAATATTTTTGATGATTTTGTGAAGTGTGAATGCAAGTTTTTCACATTCCACCACCTTTTTCATGATCTTTCCACCACCTTTGCATGAAATAGTGGATTTTTTACATTAAAAGGCATATAATATCAGTTCAAGTTTGAATTCCATTGAATAATGAGATACAATTGAAGTTTGGATGGGAACAAGCTTTTGAAAAAGTTAAATTGTTGAGGAATTTGAAGAAAGAAGAAGCAAAGGCTACATAAATAGGTAGAACTCCTCCATTCGAAATTTTGGTTTTTAAGGTATGTGAAGTCTTTACACATTTTATTTCATTCTATTTTGGTATTCTTTGATTTTTTTTATTTTTGCATATTCCATGTTGATCATTTTTTTTTGTCATTATAACCTTAGCTTGTCAATGTGCATTTTAAATTACACAATTCTTTACACTTGCAAATTACATTTCTAAACCACATCTCTTTGAGGAATTTTGTTAAACAATTGAATTACCTTGTGTTTGCTTCCACATTTTGTATACACATATATATGAAAAAATTTATAAGTAAGTAAAATAATACATCATTTTTCAATCCTTTACTATGGATGTGCATACCACTCTCCAAAGATTTCATTTTGGTATAGGCATGGGGGATTGGAAAATGCAATAGAATTTGATTTTACACCTACAAATTGCATATTCTTGAGAATTAATTTTGTGAATATCTTGAAATCATTCTAGTCCACAAGGACATATCTCATTGAGGTATTTTTTCAAATAGATATACCAAGAAACTGATTTCCTTTTCTATTCGACCAAAATTTCCATACATGTCTACCAAAGCATTTTATCAAACAACATAGACAAGGGAATCAGTTGTTTGAAGAAATGCCTCAAAGAAATGGGGTCTCATGGTGATGTGCATTTTATCAAAAAACTGATTGCATAGTCTATGCTACTAAAGTTTCCATACATGTCTCTACAAAATTTAAATACACTCCTTCCATAGTGATAGATCTTTGAAACTATTTTTGTTTTCATCTCTACAGACAAAACACTAGCTTGTCAATGCGGTAGGGTTGACAAGGTAGGGGTAGTGTGAAAAAATTCCTCATAGAAATGGAGACTCATGGTGATGTAGAGTACCATGAGACCCCATTTCTATGGGGCATTTTATCATGCCCCCTATCTTGTCAAAAATTAATTGCATTGTCTATGTTACAAAAATTTCCATACACATCTCTACAAAATTGCAATATAGTCCTCCCACATTGATAGATCTTTGAAACTATTTCGGTTTTCATCTATATTGAAAAAACACTAGATTGCCAATGTGGTAGGGTTGACAAGGTAGGGGCAACATGAAAAAATTCCTTATAAAAGTGTGGTCTCATGGTGATGGTACATCACCATGAGACCCCATTTCTATGAGGCATTTTCTCATGCTACCCCTACCTTGTCAACCCTACCAAATTGGAAAGCTAGTGAGTTCACTAGCTTGCCAATGGTCACATGATTTTTTGGATGGAATGTCTTAAAGAAATGTGGTCATGTGGCATGCTTTTATTGCAAGATAGGCTCAAAATGGAAGCATGGACAATGCATGTGAATTTTTGACCATAATGTTTTCGTAGACATGTATGAAAAATGTGGTACATCACCATGAGACCCCATTTCTATGAGGAATTTTCTCATGCTACCTCTACCTTGTCATCCCTACCAAATTGGCAAGCTAGTGAGCTCAGTAGCTTGCCGATGATCACATTATTTTTTGGATGGAATGCCTCAAAGAAATGTGGTCATGTGGCATGCCTTGATTGCAAGATAGGCTCAAAATGGAAGCATGGACAAGGCATGTGAATTATTTGACAAGAAGTTTTCCATAGACATGTATGCAAAATGTGGTAGCACTGCCAAGCTAGTGAGCTCACTAGCTTACTAATACAGTAGCATTGACAAGGTAGGGGAAGTGTGAGAAAATGCCTCATAAAAATGGTGTCTCACAATGATGCACATCATTGTGAGACCCCATTTTTATGAGGAATTTTCTCATGTTGCCGCTACCTTGTCAACCCTACCGTATTGGCAAGCTAGTGAGCTTGTTAAACACTAGCTTGTTAATGCAATAGGTCTGACAAGGTAGGAGCAACGTGAGATAATTCCTCACTAAAATGGGGTCTCATGGTGATGTACATCACTGTGAGACCCCATACATCACCATGAGACCCCATTTCAATGAGGAATTTTCTCACGCTGCCCCTACCTTGTCAACCCTACAATAATGGAAAACTAGTGAGCTCACTAGCTTGCTAATTCTCACATGATTGTTTGGATGGAATTCCTTAAAGAAATGTGGTCATTTGGCATTCCTTGATTGCAATATAGACTCAAAATGGAAGCATCGACAAGGCATGTGAATTTTTTGACAATAATGTTTTCATAGAGATGTATGCAAAATATGGTAGCATTGGCAAGCTAGTGTGAATGTGGTAGGGTTGACAAGGTAGAGGCAGCATGAGAAAATTACTAATAGAAATTGGGTCTCATGGGCATGTATGTAGCTGTGAGACCCCATTTCTATGAGTAATTTTCTCACACTACTCCTACCTTGTCAACCTTACCGCATTGGAAAGCTAGCGAGCTTGTCAAACACTAGCTTATCAATGGGGTAGGGTTGACAAGGTAGGGGCAACATGAAAAAATGAATCATAGAGATGGGGTCTCACAATGATGTACATCACCATGAGACCCCATTTCTATGAGGAATTTTCTCATGATTTCCCTACCTTGTCAACCCTACCGCATTGGAAAGCTAGTGAGCTTGTCAAACACTAGCTTGTCAATACGGTAGGGTTGACAAGGTAGGGGCAGCGTGAGAAAATGCCTCATATAAATGGGGTCTCATGGTGATGTACATCACCATGAGACCCCATGTCTATGATTCATTTTCTCATGTTGCCCCTACCTTGTCAACCCTACCACATTGACAATCTAGTGAGCTCAAATGATAACTTTTCAATGTGGTAGGGTTGACAAGGTAGGGGCAGCATCAGAAAATTCCTCATAGAAAGGGGGTCTCACAATGATGTACATCATCGTGAGACCCCATTTCTACGAGGAATTTTATCACGATGCATCTACCTTGCCAACCCTACCACATTGGAAAGATAGTGAGCTCACTATCTTGCCAATGCAGCAAGGATGACAAGGTAGGGGCATCATGAGAATAATAATATCTTTAAAAATTTTGAATTTGAGGATAATCTTGTTGAAATTTACAAAAAAATTGGGTTTGAATCATATCCAAAATATTATTTAGATGTGGCTCATGGTTCCGACTACCAATTATCCTTCTTACCACATCCCTTTGATTCAAATATGGCCTTATTTTATTCTTCCAATAGTCTTAAATTCTACCTTATGTGAACTGCAAAATATCCTCATCAATATGCCCCTACCTTGTCATCCTACCTTGACATCCTTGTCTTCCAATATGTTATTGGAAGAATAAAACAAGGCCATCTTCGAATCAAAGGGATGTAGTAAGAAGGGGAATCAGTAGTTGGAACCATGAGCCACATCTAAAGCATTTTTTGGATATGGTTCAAACCCATTTTTTTCATAAATTTCAATAGTATTATCCTCAAATTCAAAAATTTCAAAGATATTTTGAAATGATTAAACCTTTTTATGTCAAGATAAATCACACACGCACTACTTATTGTTGTAGACTACATATTGGATTCTCTAACCATTATGATTTTTATTGTTCTATATGTTTAGATTTGCATACTAATGATGTTTTGCAGGATTGTGACATACAAGCCCCACTAACATCTTCAAAAGAGTTCTTATAAAAGAAAATATGTGAAATAGAGGATGGAAAAATATTGTACAAGAAAAATTGCTTGGATGGTTCATGTTTGCATTGTGGTGGCTTGCAACGTATGCCAATATGTCAACATATGGAAAGCACACATGAGGTGGGAAAGCAACTAATAGAGTTTAGGAAGTATAACACAGTGTCATACATTACAAAAGATGGTAATCAAGAAAAAAAGTGTGATTTAGTTATTCAAAAGACTCTAGTGTATCGGTTTATGTCTATGTTTCATGAAAATATAGTATATAAGTATGCAAGGCATACCCATAGAGCTCGATGGTTGGACATGCAATTCAAATTATGCAAGGACACATTTCCAATTGGAAACATAGTTTCAGTGGTTGAATTTGTAGAGAACTACACTCTATAGCCACAACATGAGGTGTAATCACAATATTCCAACTCCACATAGGTTTCAATATTTGTGCACATAACATTCATTCATGCAGTTGATAGTATAGATGACCAAAGTAAGGTATTGAGGAAGTATCACTTTTATATTAGTGATGATCACACACATTCTCCAGAGTTTGTGCAAGGTTGCTTCCAGTTGTTCTGCAGTGATTTGGTTCAAACGGGCATAGCATATGGTCAACATATAAGATGGTTAGATATTGTGTAGCACAGTTCAAGAACTCGCGCATGTTCTATTGGTTGAGAATGATTCATGTCATTATAGGTGTTCAACATATGTGGAACTTTTGTGAGGTCAGACATGGAAAGGGGGAGCATGATGGTGCAAGAGCATTAGCACAAATAGAGTTAAAGTATAAATACAATGCAAATTTGATAGATGCAAAATTAATCGTTGAGTGGTGTAATTATTCGATGGGTCTAGGTAATGAAGGTACATCTTCAGTTTGTACATTATTTTGTTTGATGGATGATACTAGAATTTCACCATATGAGGATTGATTTACACTAATAGTATTGAGTGAGCTACACTCTTTCCTTAGCTCAAATGTAGGTTCATGGAGTATCCATACATGGAATATGGCATTCTTTTTTTCTTCATGTACAATACAAGTCTGGGATGATTGTGATTCAAAGGAGTGGGTTGAGAAATGGTCGTTAAGTTATCTTAGCCCACTTCACATGTATCACCCTCCGACGACATTGGAACTAACTTATATGAATTCACCAATTGACTTTGACCATATATCACATCTAGTTCAACCGGGTAATATATCTACTTGCATAGTTTTTAAAATTCCTGTTGTTATCTTACTTTATAGTGTATTTGTAATGTTGACTAATTTCATCTAATTTTCTACAAATATCAATGCAGGGCATGTTTATGCAATTATTGCATATGAGTACAACGAAGAGGGAACAAATTATTACTTGTGTTGTTGTGTTGAGGCTAGAAATAAATTGGAGGCCCCAATTATAGATGGAGAAAACATCAAATGCCCTATAGGCTTAGTTGTTGTTATTGGAATGTGGCTTAGAAGGTACCCACATAAGAGTGTTAAATTTTGGCTATTTCAGGACTTTGACATGCATCAAAGATTCTTCATTACTCAAATCTTGTTGTGAAATCCAATGTTTGTTCTTAGTGCTCCTCTGTATTGGTCGTCCTTGACTTTCGAGTAAGTTGTTTATTGGGTGGCCATGTTGATTTTGTTGTTTGAATGTGTTATTGAATTTGGTGGTAAACGTAATATTTTAAAGGCATTGTTAAATTAGTTAATTAAATTAAAATTGAATTATAAGGTAATTTAAATAAAATTTAATTGAAATGATAATATGATATAGAGTATATGGTTATTAATAAATAATTAAATCAAGTTGTTTTGATTAAATTTTTGTTTAAATTGTATGTTATAACTATTGATAAAGTTTATATTCAAGAGAGTTTAATTATTTATAAACGGAAAAGTAATGTGATTCAAGAGCTTTTCATTTATCAATCCTATAGTTTTATGGATATTAGATAATAAGATTATATGATTGTATTTCCCCGTTAGATATTGGCTTGATGGTTTTGTTATTGTATGGCTATTTAGCTATTACATCTATGGTTCAATGTTTACGCCAGTATTATGTTTACTCAAATATGTTGTGGTATCCTATCTCTCGCAATAATAAATAAATAAATATTTTGAGAGCCTCATATTTATTTTATGATATTATGATATGTGTAGCTTGAGACATCTGAGTATGGTGTGAATATTTTTTGTGAACTAAATATAAGAAGATTAATAAATAAATAAAGAAAAATTTAAATGTTATCCTCTACAAATTGCGTACCTTTCCCTTATAATAAAGTAACATAATGTTGATATTGCTACCCTTAATATTTAGTGTCATTACTATTGTAATTTTATATCCACAGTATTAAAGACTTTTGCATTTTTATTATTGAACAATATAAAATTACTGGACTATAATATTATTAGAATTACATCTACCCATGTGACTATGTAGTAGTTATGGGGTAGTTGTCAGCTCTCTTTTACTGTTCGTAAATGAGAATTGAGAAATGAAGGTCTTTCAATTTCGTTTCGATAGATTTAGTTTTGAAAGTAATGCATTCGCTAGGTATGGCTTGATCCTTCTCTACCTACTGCGTTTAAAATATACTATGTATGATGCTTATAGATTTTGAGTATTCGATAATGTATCGCACTGTATTTTTTTAGGGTGTGTGATATGTATGTTTTGGGTGGCATTTAATTATATTCCTTGTATCCGAGATTTTGAATGTGCACGTATTATTTAATTTATAGTTAAAATATAGTACCTATCGTATGGAATTAAAATAGTTTTACTGTGTTAATTAGACAAATATATAAAATAAAATTTATATTGTTGCATTTAATGGATATATTTATAGGAGTAAATAAATCCATGTAATTATATTTTACGTATACATATTTATATATTTAGTATGGTTGTAACAAAAGATTGCTTAATGGATGTTTGGTTATGGGTAAGTAAAATTAGAGAAATATATTGAGGAGAAAGGAAAATAGCTCTATTTATTTATTTTTAGTTAATTAAGTATTTATGAAAGAGTTAATAAATGGAATTTCTTATATATATTTACCTATAGTTGTGTTTTATTGTTTCAATATTTAAAATTTAATAATGTAAACATGCTTCTGTTGAAATTGAGAAGTGTCATTGGTTATAATAGTTAAAATTGACTATTGGGGAAAATTGATTTATTTGAATTTAGATATTTGAATAGATTTGTTTAAACAAATAGATTAGGTTATCCTTTGCCTTGGGATTTCACCATGTAGGTTTTTTTAAATTGTATTATAGAGGTAAATGCTTTAGTAGGTAATTGGCAGGTTGTTTAACCTTAATAATTTTAATTTATGACTTAGTAGTATAAAATGTGGAAGGGTTATTTTTATGATTACTTGATGTTGTGAGATTACTTGTAGAGGTGAATTTTTTGGTTGATATGATTGTCTGTTCATGTTGAATTATTCTCAACTGATGTTTTTATTCCAATATTAGAAGTTGTTTAGAGGGAATATCTAAACCTTAAGATAATGTATAATCTTTATTTGATTTTGGTGGAGGGATTACTATCTCAATGATTGTTAGGAAAGGAGTTTAGGATCTATGCAAATAATGTTTCTCCTTGAATGTACTGATGGGTTGATGTATTATTGATTATTGTGAGTGTTTGTGAAATTTGTGTTAGTTGGGTAAACTTTTGGATTGAGTTATGAATTGGGTAATGATGCCATTATTGTGGTGGTCGTGGATTTTGTTAAGTTGTGAATTAGCCAAATTGTAAGGGTTTTCTTGCAGAATTGTCTCCCTCTTGAGTTATTTAGATTTGATAATATTCTATATGCGAACTTGGATTATCATCCTTCATGATTATTATTCATTGAATGACTTTGTGCATTTAAAGGCTAAGTTTAATGTTTCCATTTTGGTGCTTCTTCTTCTTTTGTTATTTCAAGTTGAAGAGATTTTATTTGTGGATTTCACATTAAAATTTGTTTGGGAATTAGATGTTTCATCTACCCTCGTTTGTGAATTTTTGGGTAGTCGTTTTGTTTTGGGCTTCGAGAGGAGGGGAAATAATATGTTCCTTCATAATTGATTTCCATTTTGGCTTTGTGAATGGTTGTTCTTATGGTCGTTTTGATTTTGGTGGGTTAAGCCTTGCACTTGAAAAGTGGTTTTCTTTACTATGAAGTCCTAGCGTGAGATGGTGCATGCCTCACATGGTAATTGATATTTTCTTTGGTTTTGGTATCTTGTGCAAGTTGGCTTGCCCATTTGTGATTTAGAGTTTTTATAGTTGGTAAGGGGGAGTGGCTCTCAATGAGGGTTTGGCACCCAAAGTGGTTGGTCCAGGGTAATTCATTGGAATTTTAATCAAGTGATAACTTAATTAATTAATTAGGGGACTGGGTAGTATCTCACATGAATTCAGATAATGTAGCCTCACTCATAGGCCCAAGTGCTCGTTTAGGCTTGGGATGAGTGGGAAGGCTTGGAATGGCAAGATCAACTACCTTTCCTTTGCATAGTAATTTTACAAGGTATGTTGATCCCACATAGTGGCATGGGGGTCTGGCGGCTAGTAGAGATGGCCAGGGTGATCCAGTAGCCTAGGAAGGTTATGCCAGGGTAACCCATAGCACCTACATGATGGAACCCCATCCTTTAGCAACCTTGATTTCCTTGTTGGTTCCCCTTCGTTTTCTTGTACCTCTGGAAGCAATTGTATCTTATGTTTGTTGAGGCAATTGGTTCTTGACATTTTTTATTGAAGCCTCCTTTCAGCCATTTAGTGTTTCATATATGCCTCATGGCAACTTTATTGATGATAATGAAAGGTATCTTTAATATTTATTGTTGGTTGATATTGTAATCTCATTTGAAGGCTTTGGATCCTATTGTTGTTGTCACCTCTTATGGTTACTTAATGTTGATCTTTCATATTGGCATTTGGTTTTGTTGGACTTTTCATTATTTTTGTTGTGGCTATGTGATGGCAATGTTATGGGTTGTTATCTTATGTCGTTGTTATCCTTGTTGTGGAGTATGGTTTTCTATTGGTTCATTTGCCTATTTTGGTTGAGGAATGGGGATCTTTCTTGTCAACTCCTAGCATGGGGGGTGGTCTTTTGGGTCCACGTGGTTGGGTGGAATGTGTTATTCACCCCATTGGATCCCCAATTGAGGAACGAGATGTGCAGATTTGTGCCACTTGTTGGGACTCCAGAATTATTCCCGAGTTGGAGCCAGTCTTGTTACTTGTATTCACCTTTTCAGTTGTGTTATTCTATCTTATTGTATCATTCTCATTCATGTTGGGGAACACTTTTGTATTACTTTAACTCTTGTACGATGTAACTTTTACTATCAATGTCACAAATGTAACTTTTGGCCTTAATTTATGATCTTTGACAGATGCTTTTCATTCATGAAATGTATATAGATACTTGGTACTATTATGTGTTATCATTTCAGAGTATGCAATCCTTGATGGTGTTGTATCTGTGGAAATATTTATAATTATGTTCATACATGTGATAGATTATTTTTTTTATATTATATTGTGGATGTTTGATCGTCGATTAGTAACTCTAGGTAATGGTTAAGTGGAATACCCATAGTTAGTTAATCATCAGCATGGTATGGTTTGTGTTTAGTAATTCTATCACGTGTACCCCAGAGGATGGGGTATATGATGTATATGTATAACTACATTATATGTGTTGGTTCTCAATGTTCATTATACGTTATGTTTCACTTTAAAAAAAAAAATTTATTGTGCTTTTATTGTGAGTTCTTGTTGTCATTTGGGGTTTGCATGGCAGGGTGTTACAATTTTTGACTAACTATGGGGTTAGACCTTTGAACAAGACCTTGTGGAAGGTGCATGAGTCTGACCATGAGGCAATACTTGACATAATAAAGAGTAGAGAATACAGAAATGGCTCATTGGATTAATTTGTAATTATGCACATTGGTTCTTATTAATTTATACTTATATACACATTAATTTATATGATGCCAATGCTATCATCTAATGTTTATATCATGTGTGTAGGTGATTGATGAAGTTATCAGACTTGTAAATTTAGCACACTTTATGTTTAGAGCTGTGGCAAAGGATATAAAGTTCAATGGTATTTTATTTCTTCTCAAAAATATGCAAAAAAAATGATGTAGGATATTCTCTATAGATTAGTAAACTAAGTGGAAGATTAAATTGTGTTGTTTTTATAATAGGTTACAAGTTTCCAAAAGGTTGGAAAGTAATAGTTTGGTTATGTTATATTCATGAGAGGTTGTTGTGTGCAAAAGGCATCTTGTAACTCCCAATGAAGATGTATGGCCAAGAGTGACTAAGTTGAGAGATTGGCATGTCTATCCTCAATGGAAGCATAAAGATTTAAGCCTTGGTGTTCCCGAATTGGAACCAAATGGTGTGGATTTTTTTGTCTATAAGTCTCTTCCATCTATTTTCATTTCATTTCCATTTTGGATGCTCTTTCTTTTTCTTCTTTTACTTTTCCTATTTGTAAGTAAACTACTAAAAATTGACTGGTGTCTCCTTATAGAAAATTTTGATTTATGAGCTATCCAAGAGGATCTCATCCAATAAAGCAATGCAACATCCTTATTTTGATGATCTTGATAAATCTCAATTATGATTTTAAGCCATTATAAAAGTGTGTGTGAAGCTTAGTGAGGGAATTTCAAGTTATTCATTTTAAGTTAACCTCATCATGATAACCTATGATGTAGACAATATAAGAGCATCTCAAATTTCAAGTTATTATATTCATGAGAGGCTATTGTGTGCAATAGGTATCTTGGAACTCCCAATGAAGATGTATGGTCAGGAGTGACTAAGTTGAGAGATTGACATGGCTATCCTCAATGGAAGCATCAAGATTTGAGCCTTGTTGTTCCCGACTTGGAACCAAATGGTGTGGATTTGTTGTTTGTAAGTTCCTTCCATTTATTTTCATTTCATTTCCACTTTGGATGCTCTTTCTTTTTCTTATTTTACTTTTCCTATTTGTAAGTAAAATACTAAAAATTTATTGGTGTCTCCTTGTAGAAAATGTTGATTTATGAGCCATTGAAGAGAATCTCTTCCAAAAAGGCAATGCAATATGCTTATTTTGATGATCTTGATAAATCTCAATTCTGATTTTAAGCCATTATAAAAGAGCGTGTGAAACCTAGCAAGGGAATTTCAAATTATTCATTTGAAGTTAACCTCATCATGAGTACCTATGATGTAGACATTATAAGAGCATCTCAATTTTATGAGTGACATTCTAAAATATCAATGAGAATGGAGTACCTAAGGCATCCTTGAATCGTATTTTTGGTTATTGTGAGAGAATATTATAAGTTGAGTTTGTGTGCATGAAAATGGGGCACACTGATTCAATATTTGATTTAAGTGGGGTGTTGGAATTCATATAGTTTGAATTTTTTTTCATGATTTTATATTACCACTTGATAGTTTTGAGAAAGCATTGTGCCTACAAGTACAATCTCTTGGGTTTCAAAATGGTGTATGAAGCATATTAAACAAACATAACACAAACACAACAATTAGGACTGCCAAATTAATCTCATTTTATTATAAACATAATATTATAAATATAGTCAATGTAATAACCAATGATGGTTACCAATCATTCTTTTTCTTCTTTTATTATCTCCCTATTATAACTAGCACCAATTGACTAACTTATTATAAAAACTTTATTTATAAAAATAAATCAACCTAATGATTATATATCAATATCAATATAGCATACCATCTATTCACATAAAAATTTGTAATTATATTTACTCAAATTTAGAAATTTATTGCTTCCTTCTGTAGACATAAAAAACTAACATCATGCATCATGCATCCCGCTCTAATTTACATTCATTTCTTCTATTAATCAATTAAAATAATTTATTGATTAAATCCCTAAGATTCATCAGACTTAATTAAATAAATCAAATTATTTCATTAAGTTCTTAAATCCTTATTTGATAAACCAAACTGATTTAAAATCAAATATCAAATCCCTAAAATCCCCCAAGTTAATTAATCTAAATTTATTAGCTTCTAATCATAATTACCATTCTCTAGCTTTTGACTCAACTAGAGTCAAATCTAAACTCTTAACTAACCCACCCACTTGCACAATAAATCAATTTATTTGATTTATTAAAAGACTTATTTTCCCTCATTACCTCTCATATTTGACCTTTTTGGACAAAGACAATCCCCCCCCCAAAACCCTCAACCACATGCATTTATGGCCATTTTCAAATTTGAATGGGTACATTGGCCAAAACTTTCACAATCATATGCCAATCCCATTATGACAAGTGGCTCTCTCCTATTTGATGGGGATTAGTCCCACATTCATCAATTTGGACTCTCCTCTCTTCAAGCTCAACTATAAATTCAAGGCTCCTATCCTTCAAAAGGACAACACAAAAACTCATACAAAGTTATTCTCTTAATTTGAGAACAAATTTTGTCCATTATCACATCATTTTCTTATCAAGGATTGGGAAAGGGCTCTCTTCTCACATCAAGGGGCACCAATCCCCCTATGGGATGGTGGTTGGTTAACTTAGATTAGATTTACATATTTTAGGTTGCATATGCTTTACTTAATGTTTTTCTTTTCTATGTTTGATCAATAATTTCATAGGGAGAGGTTTGTTTCAATTTACTAACAATAGCTAATCCATCTATTGTTAGGAATTGCAAATTTTCCTCTCACATTATGGCGCTAGAAGGAGGGCGGTAACCGACTGCTCAGATTGAGACATAATAGATTCATTAAGGATGTGTTCGACAGTTAATTTATGGTTGGATCAATTTTCTTGTTTGGTTCACAAGTTTTAGCCAAGAGTCTTAATCACCTTATTTCATTAGTGTTAAATATCAAAAGTGATGTTCTTATTGGTGGTTTATCTTAAAAATAAAAACATATTATGGCGCACCAGGTAATGTATAGCCGATCAATGAAGTTTTCATAAGATGTAGAATGTTGAAAAGTTCATATTTTCTTAAGTATGTGCTTAGACATTATCAGCTCAACTATAAACTATTACTTAAATACCATGTTATTTATGGGAATTCAATATGAGGCATTGATATCATGTAGAGAAAATCTACAATAACCTCTCTTAGTTTTTTTAATCTCGAAGTCATTTTTCTATGGTGTCCAATTTTCACTTGATGGAAAAAGTGTCAATTGCAAGCAGTGTAAAGTTGCAAAGTGGTGCAACTTTCATTTTACAACTTGTGTGACCAAAAAGACTATTACAACGCATCCAAATGGGTAAATTTATGCTAGGCATGGTCTTCCTTTTGCATAC
Organism: Sequoiadendron giganteum; assembly: GCA_007115665.2. Taxonomy (NCBI): domain Eukaryota; kingdom Viridiplantae; phylum Streptophyta; class Pinopsida; order Cupressales; family Cupressaceae; genus Sequoiadendron; species Sequoiadendron giganteum. Next base: position 650,208,590 of record CM021101.1, on the reverse strand, counting down.
AAACACGTCGAATCACTATGAACTAAGTTCAATTGGCTCAATCCCTTAAAGGTCTAAAGTGCAAAATGGTTGCAATCTTTGATGGACTATTACTCAAAAATCATGATTCTTATGAACTCTCTAACTGAGCCTATGGGTTCACATTGGTCCCCTCTACAATAATCTCTCTCAGTTTTTGTTATATTGGATTTGTTTTCCCATGGTGTACAGTTTTCACTTGATGGAAAAAGTGTCAAATGCAAGTAGTGTAAAGTTGCAAAGTGGTGCAAATTTCATTTTGCAAATCATGTGACCAAATAGACTATTCCAACACATCTAGATGGGTACATTTATGCTAAGAGTGGTCATATTTTTCACCTAAACATGATGAATCACTTTGAGCTACGTTCAACCGGCTCGATCCCTTAAGGGTCTAAAGTGAAAAATGGTTGCAATCTTTGACAATCTATTACACAGAAATTGTGATGCTTACAAAATATTCATCTAAGCCTATGGGATTACATTGAGCCCCTCTACAATAACCTCTATTAATTTTTGTTATCTCAAAATAATTTTCCTGTGGTATCCAGTTTTCACTTGATGGAAAAAGTGTCAAATGCAAGCAATGTAAAGTTGAAAAGTGGTGCAACTTTTATTTTGTAACTCGTGTGACCAAATAGACTATTCTAACACATCTATATGGGTACATTTACACTATTCATGGTCCTATTTTATACTCAAAGACGCCGAATCACTCTAAGCTATGTTCAATCGGCTCGATCCCTTAAGGGTCGAAAGTGCAAAATGACTACAATATTTGATGGGCTATTACTCAAAAACCGTGATTCTTACGAACTCTTTTTTTGAGCCTATGAGATCAAATTGGGCCCCTCTACAATAACCTCTCTTGGTTTTTTTTATTTCAGAGTCATTTTCTTGTGGTGTCCAATTTTCACTTGATGGAAAAAGTGTTAAATGCAAGTAGTGTACAGTTGCAAAGTGGTGCAACTTGCATTCTACAACTTGTGTGACCAAACAAAATATTCTAATGCATCCAAATGGGTACGTTTACATTAGGAATGGTCCTCTTTCAAACCAAAACATGCCAAATCACTCCAAGCTACATTCAACTGGCTTGATCCCTTAAGAGTCTAAAGTGCAAAATGGTTGCAATCTTTGATGGGCTATTACTTGAAAATTGTGACACTTATGAAATATTTGTATAAGTCTACAAGATTATGTTGGGCCCCTCTACAATAGCCTCTCTTTCTTTTTTATCTCAAATTCATTTTCCCGTGGTGACCAATTTTCACTTGATGGAAAAAGTGTCAAATGTAAGTAGTGTAAAGTTGCAAAGTGGTATGAATTTCATTCTACAACTCGTGTGACCAAACAAAATGTTCCAATGCATCTGTATGAGTAATTTTATGCTAGTAATGGTCATATTTTTCACCTAAACACGTCGAATCACTCTAAACTATGTTTAACCACTCGATCCCTCAAGGGTCCAAAGTGCAAAATGGCTCCAATCTTTGACGAGCTATTACTAAAAACCCATGATTCTTACAGACTCTTTGTATGAGCCTACAAGATCACCTTGGGCCCTTCTACAATAACCTCTATCATTTTTTGTTATCTCAAATTCATTTTCCTGTGGTGTCTCATTTTCAATTGATGGAAATTTGTCAAATGCAAGCAATGTAAAGTTGCAAAGTGGTGCAACTTTTGTTCTACAACTCGTGTGACCAAATGAACTATTCCAACACATCTAGATGGGTGAATTTACACTATACATGGTTCTCTTTCACACCCAAACATGTTTAATCACTCTGAGCTACATTTAACTAGCTTGATCCCTTATGATGTCATACAAAACAATCGAAAAGAGAAACATTCACATGATAGTTGAGAAGATTGAGTTTTTTTAATCATCCTCCTTGCCCTTACAACAATGTACAACCAATTATAAATACGTAAAATGGTGGAACTTGGAAACATTTTATTTTTTCCTCAATTAACAACTTTGTATGTGAATCATTTTGTCATTTTCATTTGAAATGATCTACTATGCTTGAAAATTGGAGTCTAAGAGAAATAAGTGATGCACTCACATACATTTATTATTTGGTGTGATAAATAAATTTTTCACCCAAGTCCATTTCTTATTTGTATTATAAACTATAAAGCTTTCTCCCAAGTCCATTTCCTATATAGGAAATAATATTGCAATAAGTTGACATATACATCTTTCGACGTGTTTATATGGTGATGGTTCAAGAACATAATTTTTCATTCTATACCGTGAGGATTATAATATGAAATTTTTTAAAGACTATTAAACATAAATGTTTGTATGATAAAGTGTCAATAAGTTAACTACTCATCATCTACTATGAATATTATGTTTTGCAGGTATGTGCAAGATCATGATGGGCTAAAAAGTGGCGATATGTAAGTGATAAGATGGCCCATGTGGCTAATGACTTTTTTTTCCCCCAAAATTGATGAAACGAAAAGGGTTTTTAAAGGAGATTCTTAGCTTTCCACCAATATAAATTATGCTTTACTTTGAATTTAATAAATAATTATTATTTTTTCTATTTGAATTACGACTAAGTCCTAATTGATAGGTTAATTGAAAAACATATATAGATTTCAAAGGGTATCACATTTTTTGAATTTGAAACATGTGTCACATTTTATGCTTCACATACTATAGGATTAAAAAATAAAGAATTGAATTTCATGAATTTTTTACCAAGTTAAGGTGGTCAGATGTACGCATTTTTATATTTTTTAAAATTTGTAATAAAAAAATCATAATTAATTATTTACTTGGAAAAAAATTACAAAAAAATATGCATCACATTGGGACATGAGTCTTCTACTTATATCTAAAATCTTATAAAAAAATATTATCATTTTATTGTGGTTAGGATGGTCAAATAGACACCTACTTATTTTTTCCCTGAAATTTAAGTACTACTGCATTGAAATTTCAAAATTTCACCAAATAGATTTTTAGAAAATAAAAATAAACCTAGTAGTTTATAAACTACATTCAATTTGAAACATATTATATTCTTACATATTTTTGAAATAATATAGTTAACTTATTCAAATTTTTACATCAAGTTGTCTAACTCTGATTTTTCTGAATTTTATTGCCACTTAAGGGCCTGTTTTTTCCATGATGATCTTGCACATGTCCTTGCAAGTGTTGTGAATATTAGGTATCCTTTGCTTAATTTATTTTTTCCAATGAAAATATTAAATATACTTGAACCTTTTTGTGAAACATCTCATGGAATACCAATTGAATAAATGTTTTTTTTCTTTTAGATAAAGCATTTGATGGAACTTTTTGAATTAAATTGAATTTAGATATGTAAGAACAAGGGAGAATTAGGAAATACATTGCTCAAGGATCTTAAATAATCCTTCTTACTAAATTTGAAAATGTATGATAAGCCCATGGTTTAAAATTATGTAGTCATCAAAGTGGGTACTAATTCTATATTATATAGATCATAATTCTTCTTTATCTTTAAGATATTCTAAGTTTGGAAATGGTTTCACCAAGTTGTGAAGGGTGAATTGTTCTTTATTCAATTATGCCAATGTGGGTTCATTTTCCTTATCTCTAGTTCCAATTTTTGGTGGATTATTGCTTTCAAAGTATTGGGAATGCTTTGCTTATTTTCTAGTTGGTAGTTTCCATTCTAGAAGGCTCGTGTTTTGATATATATATCATACTCATTCTTAATAAATTATTAAGTTAATAATTAGTGCATTTATTTACAGTTAATCTTTTTTCAATTTGTGCAATTTTTTAATTTGTAACTTTACTAGTATGGCTAGAAATATTGAAGTTGTTTAACATCAATCAATAAATATTCAAGATAAACCATGAAGGACAACAATGATCAATGCTAGGGTTAACCAATTAATAAGTATACACATGAATAATTCAAGCATACATGTGAATAAGGGAAGCACAAGTACTCAAATACATGTAAGCCTTGAATTATATACACGAATACATAGTATATGCAAATTAATACAAAGTATATGCATGAATATATTTTATACACATGAAAACACATAAGTCGCAAAGTATACATTGGAATACATGTAAGTCACAATGTATACATGTAATTTGTAAAGTATACACTTAAATACATGTAACTCATATCTATTGAACTATGGATTTATAATACAAATATGGACACCATCGATAAAAAAAGATTTGTATTAGCCAAATAGCCATGTAGGAATACATCAATATATGTCAATATAAGTATAAAATATATAAAAAATATCCATATAGGCTTACGATAATGCCATACAGGCATACAATGTCAAATATATCCAATACAAAATATGTACAAAAATTCATATAAGCATACAACAAAGGGCTCTGGAATCAAAATTCATTTCTCTAAATTCTCTCCGAACAAATTCTTTCCCTTTGCTTGTTATTCAAATGGTAATAAGTCTGTCACTCGTTTATTTTGAGGCCGAGGAGTGCTCCTGTAGCTACTCCTAGGGTTTAGTTTTTGGTCAAGCTGTATATGTTACAATAACAAGTAAAGACATTAATATATAGAAATTACATTATAAAAATGATATATTTAACAAAATAATCACTTATTGCCACTAGACAATCACTCTCCTCGAGGGAAATATTTGCGTGCCAATGTTGTGGCATGTTGAAGCCCTATAGAAACCACCCAAAGAAAAATTAAACTACGAATCAATAATGGTTTTATTTTTCACTAACTAACAACTATAACAATGAATGTAAATTGAAATTTAGTAATCTACCTCATACGTCTGTGAGAGGCATCGAGGATTCTATAGTAGATGAAACACCAAGCTCCATTGCCCTATGAACATTTGAAGGTATATTCACTTCCAACATCTAAAAATAAAACAACAAATTATTCAATCATGTAAACTACAATAGTGATGCACACCATGGCTTATAATGTATGAGATAATGAACAAAATTTTGAGTACTTATTAAGCTATATATTTATGAATATCATGATTACTATTTTCCCTATCCATAGCTTGTTCAAAAGCACCTATTTTTAGGCTTTTACCCATAGTAGAAATGCGGTGAACCATTTGATAAAATGATTTGGTAGACATGTACGATAACTGTGGTAGCATAGAGAAGGTAGGGAACTATTTGAAAAAATGCCTCAAAGAAATTGGGTCTCATGGTGATGGAATGCCATTACAAAACAATGTGTAGTGGTATTCCATCACCATGAGACCGTATTTCTTTGAGGCATTTTTTCAAAAATTTCATTGCCTTCTCTATGGTATTATTTTGGGATGGGGTGGATGGTATAGTGTGCTCTTGATTATGAGATGGGGGTGACCATGAAATGAAAAGGGAGGGGTGGGGACATGAACAATTGGAATAAAAGGTGGAAGGTTCCATTGATTGGTAAATTGAGTATGAGATGAGGACCTTGAAAAGAATTTGGAGGGGAATTTTGGCTAAAGGGTTAGTTTTTATTCTTCAAGCAGTGAGTTGTTTGAAAACATTCCTCAAAGAAATGTGGTCTCATGGTGATGGAATGTCATTCTGTCACCATGAGACCAAATTTATTCAAGGCATTTTTTCAAAATACTCATTTCCTTGACTATGATATTGCTTACTATTATGCTTTGATATATTTTTTCGAGCATCCATAGTTTGTTTGAAAGAACCTATTTTAGGATTTTAGCCATAGCAACAAGGAAGTGAGTAGTTTGATAAAATTATTTGGTAGCATAGAAAAGGTGGTAAGCTATTTGAAAAAATGCCTCAAATAAATTTGGTCTCATTGTGATGGAATGGCATTCCATCACCATGAGACCATATTTATTTGAGGCATTTTTCAAACTACTCTCTTCCTTGTCTATGCTATTTCTTACTATTATGATTTGATAGATTTTTTCTAAGCATCCATAGTTTGTTGGAAAGCACCCTTTTTAGGCTTTTAGCCATAGCAGCAAGGAAATGAACTATTTGATAAAATGCTTTGGTAGACATGTATGGAAAAGTGGTAGCATAGAAAAGGTAGTGAATTTTTCGAAAAAATACCTCAAAGAAATATGGTCTCATGGTCATGGAATGGAATTCCATCACAATGAGACCACATTCCTTCTAGGAAAATTTTCAAACTACTCACTACCTTGTCTATGTTATTTCTTACTATTATGCTTTGATATTATTTTTTCCAAACATCCATAGTTTGTTGGAAAGAACCTAATTTAGGCTTTTAGCCATAGCAACAAGGAAGTGAGTAGATTGATTAAATGCTTTGGTAGATGTGTATGGAAAATGGGTTAGCATAGAAAAGGTGGTGAGCTATTTGAACAAAGGCCTCAAGGAAATATGGTCACATGGTGATGGAATGGAATTCCATCACCATGAGACCACATTTCTTCGAGGCATTTTTTTAAACTACTCGCTACCTTGTCTATGCTATTGCTTAAAATTATGCTTTGATAGATTTTTTCCAAGAATCCATAGTTTTTTGGAAAGAACCTTTTTAGGCTTTTATCCATAGCAACAAGGAAATGAATTGTTTGATAAAATTTTGTGGTAGACATGTATCGAAAATGTGGTAGCATAGAAAAGGCGGTGAGTTGTTTAAAAAAATGCCTCTAAGAAATGTGGTATCATGGTGATGGAATGGCATTCCATCACCATGAGACCATATTTCTTCGATGTATTTTTTCAAACTACTCACTTCCTTGTCTATTCTTACTATTATTCTTTGAGATATTTTTTTCCAAGAATCCATAGTTTTTTGCAAGGCACCTTTGTTTAGGCTTTTAGCCATAGCATCAAGGAAGTGATCAATTTGATAAAATGCTTTGGTAGACATGTATGGAAAATGTGGTAGCATAGAAAAGGTGGTGATCTGTTTAAATAAATGCCTCAAAGAAATTGGGTCTCATGGTGATGGACATCACAATGAGACCACATTTCTTTGAGGCATTTTTTCAAACTCATTTCCTTGTCTATGCTATTGCTTACTATTATTCTTTCATATATTTCTTCCAAGCATCCATAGCATAGACAAGGCAGTGAACTATTTGAAAAGATTCCACAGTAAAAAGTTGTCTCATCGAACTCCATGACAAGAAAATGAAATTGGCAACTACTCCTAGTTATTGCATATGCTATATGAAGTAATTACATCACTACTTATGTTGACTTTCTAAACAACTATATTGTAGTTGAAATTTTGGCATCTATCAACATCTAGTTATTAGTTATGGAAAGTGAGTTAATGCTTTGATTTTAAAAGATGTGCAATGCAATGTAATCAACGATATGATTATAAACTACACAAATCTATTAAGTACAATTTAGTAGTTAAAATCTTTATTCTATTACATGTGTGTACATTTTTCTAACTCCACTAGCACTGTGAGGTGTTCCCATGAAACCTCCAATATTAGCCTATTCAACATCCAAAATTAGATATTGGAATACCATTCATATAACAATACTATTAACATGTAATAAATTTATAATTTTTTACTAGTTACATACCTCAACGGTAGATGCAGTGGAGTAGTAAGTAGGTGTAGGACGGGTATATCCAATATCAACATTGTGACCCTCAAATTGTTTTAAAATCATTACACTAAATTAGTTAATCTTGAATTTAATAAATTAAATTCAATGAACATGCTAACATTTACCTGAGTATCGATTCCATAAGCCTCATTCAAAATGTCACCTGCCCTCGCCATCTCCATAGCTACATACATATCCTTCTTAGTAGCCTCCTGAGTGTCGGTGGGGTCATATGAACAAGTCACCCCATAAGCCTAACATGAATGGGATGGAATTCCACCACTTGAAGACTCCCCTATATAGTGTTATAGTATAGTACTAGCATGTTGGATGACACTCTAGGTCAAAGAGATGATAGCCTAAAAAGTTTCTACCTTGACACTCTCCTTCGTGATGGAAGGGATAACGATGTGCTCATGATCTGACCTAGCAAGAGCTCGTCTCACTTGTCACCTAGAATCATGTCGTGCACTGGGTCTATCTTGATCCGACCCCCCACCTCTCCCCTGGAAGTCCCTCATATCAAAATAATTTAAGATTTTTTTCAAGATAAACTCATAGTATAGTTTCCTCAAGAAATATTATTGGACTTCACAATTGTTGCATGGTGGGTAATCAAAACCCATGTACCACCTATTCCCCAAAAAAATTCATAATACCTTGGTGGTGGCACCAATGGATAAGGAACCCCTTCGCATTGAGCTCAAGATCTTGATTTGTGCATGAATTGGTGAATAATGAGCACAAATGTAATTTTGTAATTTTTTCATCTTTTACATCTTTATATGATAATTTATCTCTATAAAAATCCCTAGTTGCCTACCTTCTATCTTGCCAGCCACTTAATTGTTTGTTGATTTCATCTACACATTTTAACATTTCTTTAAGTGAATTTGCAAGTGTTCTTCTTTCCATGGTTGAACCTACTGGATCGTTCAACCTCGTGATTAACTCCTCGAATTTTTTTTTATTGTTTTCAATTACTCCCATTAAATTTTGTTGAGTTCCAGGAGAATGTTGAGGGATTGGTGGAGAACATTTTTGTTGTGGTTGAGTATTTTGTTTGAATTTTTTTTTGCTCTAGTTGTTGAATATTTTTAGGAGGGTTTTCAGGATCATTATCATTTCCTACAAATTAAATAAATCAATATAAAAAACAACATAAAACTAAAAATATCAAAACAAAAACAAAAAACCCTTACTTATTCAACTTCCCTATCGACGTGGTGGAATCCTAGAAAAAAAATTGTAACAAATTGATGTAAAAAATGAAAAAAATCCTCCTAGGATGCGAGCGCGCAAATGCAAGGTTTTTGGCTCTGGCCAGCAAAAAACATAGTCACACAAAATTATTTTGATTTTCTTTTTTTTTGGTTTTAAAACAAGTAAAGCACTCACATTATACTGTGAGCATTTTACATTATCAATGTGGCCAATCCTTAGTCTCGGTCACACCAAGCCATAGTGTTCTCACATTATGGCCTATCAAATGTTTTTTTAGATTTTGGCCACAATTTGGCCTCCCATATTTTTGCATCTACCCATATGCCCAGTTCTTGAGGATTTGTAAAAGCATAAAAATCCAAAAATTTGTGACTACAGTAAATATAAAGTGCCACATCATTTTTTTAAAGGGGGGTATTTGATTAAGTGAAAAGGGGGGGTCTCTTGTTGTGTTTGTGCTTGTACATATTTTCTACCTATTCTCTATTTTCCTTCACAATGGGTACATTTAAGTTTTCATTGCCAAATCCATACAACTATAACACATGGCATAAAAATGCATGGAATGCCTTAATACAACTCGGTTATACACCTTATGTTGAGAAGAAGGTAATTTAACCCACAAAAGATAAGGAAAATTTACTCTAGATATTTGAACATACAAAAGCTCTTAGTTGTCTCACTACAACAGTTTTGTGTGATTTGCTCCATTTTTTGCTTCCACCCACTCTTTTAATGTTTTTTTTGGCAATTTTTTGAAAATGTCAATGCTATTTATTGGGATGGCACAATTTTTGGCATTCACTGCACCAATCAGTATAATTCGACATTAATTTTGGCGTTAATTAGCACCAAAATTAGCGTCGTATTTAGCACTGAAATTAGCTTCAATTTTAGTGTTGTATGTAGCTCTGACTTTAGCTTCATGTTTAGTGCTGGTTTAGACACCCCTATGTCGAAGAAACTTATTTATATGTCTCATCGATGATGTAAAATAGTGAAATTTCAACAAGATATAGGCATATCAAGAAGAGAATCACTTATGTCACATCAACAAGGTATATCTACAAGTGCTCGGTGAAACAAAACTCTTGGATATAACGAAGTAATGTCAATGAGACATTGAGAATTTGGTAAGACAATTAAGATTGTCTCATCGACACTCTTCAAGTAATTATCAAAATAATACACCGCTATACCGTCAGGAAGGTGAGAAATATATGAGGTAAAGCGGTATACACAACAACCCTACAACAAGAAGCCTTGAGCAAGGTGGTAGTGCGGTAAACAACAAAAAGGAAGGGAAAAACACCGCCATACCATATAAGGTATAATAAGAGATGGCAAGAGTACAATAAGCAGTATATACTGCAACCCCATAGCAAGAAGCCTTGAGCAAGGCGGTAGTGTGGTAAACAATATAAGGGAAGGGAAAAACACCACCATATCACAATAGGTATAATAAGAGATGGCGGTAGTACGATAATCATGGAATCATTACAATTTACATGACTAAATGCAGAAAATCACGTCAGTCATAATACATTTGAATAAAACATTTAAGGAATCAAGAATATAGCCCACCAAAATACTCTAAAACTCTAATAAACATACTCTAAAAATTTCATCGAAATCTTATTTTCAGGCATAGCCCACCAGAGTTTTCATTTTAATAAACATATAATAAAACCTTTGTTGAAACCTTATTTTTAGGCGTAGCCCAAAAAAATGGAGAAGTGTTTTAGTAAAGAATGATAGAGAATGGTAAGGAGATGTGCGCGGTAGGAGGCATAGGATTCATTGTTGTTTATCTCATTCCTGCTCTAATCAACAAGGGTTACAATATTCGCACTAATGTTTGTAATCCAGGTATTTAATTGACATATGTTTGCATAATCTCAAATTCTTTCAAATTCTTTTGAAGTATCAATGTATCCTATATAGGGTTTAGAATGACTTATTTTAATTTAAAAAAATAAATCAGATGCTTTTGAAGTACCAATGTGTCCTATATAGGGTTTAGAATAATTTCTTTTAATTTAAAAAAATAAATAAATGATGTATTTTCCTGTGATTAGATAACATGGAGATCTCCTAAATCTACCCTAGTACACTATCCTCTTTTGCACTATGTTCATTACTCTAGCTGCTAGGGTTTTGCATTTGACATCTTTAATATCTTCATGATAGTGGCTTTTCAATAGATCTCAGTCTTTGCTTTAATATTTATCATGGTAACCCTTGAGTTTCATAATCCACCTTCAATCTCTTCTAAGAACGTTGTCTTAAGCTAGACCGCATAGTATGCATATAAAGAAAGTTCTTCATACCTGCCATTGTTCCAAAACACCACTCAATACCTTGCTTAAAATGTTGCCTCCATAAGCACAATAGCATGTTTTAAAATCATGGTTGCCAGTGATTGACCATTAAGGTCACTACTTTCATCAAGATACAATGAGATTTTTTTCTTCAAACTTAAGGCATTATGCAAGATAACATTGTGAATTGTTTGTTGTGTACAATTTGATTTTCTTGCACATTTAATGCTTTGCTAATTGCCTTTAAGACTAGATATTGCACCATCAGCTGCAATCTCAAACAACTCACTCACTGTCACTTAAAGATTCCTTTTATGAGCATCCTTGTATAAAATCAAACTATGCTCTATAGACTGCCTAATTACTTACTAATATAGGGGACTCATTATTTTATGGTATTTTGAGTTTTATTTAGAAGGGGTTAATATGTGGCATTTTTATGTGCAGGAAGAATAGATTGTGATGCAACGTTCGGGTATGGATGGTTCAGGAAAAATTGGACTACTATTAGTGTCATAACCAAGTTGGATTGTACCTTGAGCCAGTGTGAAACACTTCCATGTGTTTTCGCTCTGAAGCATAACTTGTGTGTAGGAATTTCCAAATATCCAACAAAGGAAGCTCCTACATTCTAAAGATAAAATCATAAATCTGCTTATCCAGTTTTTGATCCAACCTTATATCTTTAATATCCAATAGAGAAAGTTTGTACATTCTAAAGATAAAATCATAAATCTTATTATCCAAATTTTTATCTAATTTGAGGTCATTAATATCGAACAGAGAAAGTTCTTATATTCTAAAGATAAAATCATAAATTTTATTGGTCCAATTTGAGATCTAATTTCAGGTCGTGAAGCTCCGACAGAGAAAGTTCCTACATTCTAAAGATAAAATCATGAATATTTTCGGTCCAATTTGAGGTCCAATTGTAAGGATTTATCTTTTTAATTATACCTTATGACATTTATCTTGATACAAATTGTTACTTTAGAATTATGGTATTTATTTTCTTTTAATGTTTTCAACCCTCATTTTAGGGAAGAGCTCTGAAGATGGTTCCTTCAAATGGAGACTACACTTTTCCGCTATAGGTTCCATCTAGAAACACTAGAAGCTCAGGTACTATCATACTCAGGTACAACAAATTTTGAGGTTACCTTGTTCTCCTTGATACAAAATGTTGTCCTGCAATCCCTCTTAAGCAACATTCACTATTATGGACTTCATCATTGTACATTTCATGCATTTGATTTAATTTGTTATGTGGAAACATGTTGTCTATGTCTTTGCAAGTGATGACTATTGTGTAAGCTTCTAATCTACATGACTTCCCCTCATGTTCATTTTTTGTGACTATTATGATGCTTGGGGCTGCTTACTTTTAACCAAACTGTTAATGAAAACTATCTTGGAATCCTTGATGATCAGGTTTTTCAGAATCATGGCTATGTTGATAGTGGAATGTTCTTATTAATAAGGATAAATCTTTATCAATAAGGAGATTACCCCTAACCAACATACTCCACTATCCTTGCAAATATTGATATTTAATGCTTCATGGATGGTTTACTTGTGATTATCCTTGTCAAACGAAACAATAGGGCAGCAGGTTGGGCTCAACCCTTGTGGGAGCCACATTTCACCCCACATGTTGTAACTAGATAAACAAAACAACAACCTAATTTAATCTATACTTGCACAATGAGAAAACATGTTAGATAAAATCAAGCATATGATAGATATGTTTGATAACTTTCTTGTTTTCCTGGACATCTATGGTATGCAAGTTATTTGAATGCACATGACGATCAAATTATATGTTTATAGATGTATGCACATATTTTGACTGGTGATCCTTCATTGCTCTAACAACACTCTTCTCAGTCAAATGTAAGGAACCTAGGAGCAACAAGGAAGACATCAACTTGGAGGCTTAGACAAGTGAGAATACTGAAGATGATGCAAAACAAAATAACCGGGATTCGTCATTGAGGCAATGGCGGGTCAGCTTTCTCTTTATGTGCATTTTTCTCTTTTGTATCTATAAATGTATAGTTTTTTCAATTATATGCATTCAAATAGTCAGTTCCACGGCTTGTGTGGAACAACATATATTTACATTATCAATAAAGACTACATTTTTGAAAGGATTGTGCAATCTTTCCTATATTATATGCATCTGCATAAATGCAATCTAGTAATGTAATCTTCTGATTTTGCTTATGCACATGAATGTAATGTAGCAGAAAAAAAAATGTACCTTACTCTTCATTTGAAAATCACAAAATCTCTACCTGATTGAGTTATTAACTTTTGTGTCTTCATGAACATATGTTGATACAAAATGAATGGAAGAAGCATTTAAGTAATCCTAATTTTTTCTGCCAACAATTCATACCAACTATTGAACAATTTAAGGATATTGCAATAGATATTTGTATTGACACAAAGAATATTAATAAAGCATTTCAAATTTTAGGCCATAAGAATCATCCTTTTTTAAACATGGATTGTGTTGTAGCCAAAATTCCATCCTAATTATTTTTGCATACTTTCATTTTCACTCATCTCTTGCATCCACCATACGCATAGAATTCTTATCATAATAACTTAAATTTAATAAAATCCCTCACATGAGCTTCCAAATAAAACCCTTGATCACAGCATCGAAGTGCATTACTCCTTTGAAATACTCCTATGATTGCTCATAGCATATCGCCAAGACAACACCATGTCAACGAGAGTCCCTCCAAAGTCTCCCCGATATTAGCACAAAGCACATATCAGAAATGTAGATGAGACATCCCTATGTCGAAGAGACTTATTTATATGTCTCATCGATGATGTAAAATAGTGAAATGTCAACAAGATATTGGCATATCGAGGAGAGAATCACTTATGTCACATCGAGAAGGCATATCTACAAGTGCTTGGAAAAACACAACTCTTGGATATAACGAAGTAATTGTCGATGAGACAATGGCATATCAGCAAGAGACATTAACTTGTCTCATTGACACTAGCAACCAACATCAGAGGAACATAAGAGCTAATGTCGAAGAGACATTGATATATTGGTAAGACAAATAAGATTGTCTCATCGAAACTCTTCAAGTTATGATCAAAATCATACACTGCTATACTATCGAGAAGGTTAGCAACATATGTGGTAGAGTGGTATACACTGCAACCCCACAACAAGAAGCCTTGAGCAAGGCGGTAGTGCGGTAAACAACAAAAGGGAAGGGAAAAAAACCACCATACTGGCATATCGAAGAAACAATGGGCATTTTAATTAAAATGATCTTCGACAGTTATGAAATGATGATTAGTTTGATCGATGTGACTAACAAAAATATCGATGAGACTACCACTATTAATGAAGAACTTGATCATAAATGACGCGTGAGCGCCATTTATGAAAAAGGGGTGGATGAAGTGTCCTGAAATTTGATAAATATGGCCTCAAAGAAGTTGAAATCATTGTGAATTGTAATTGAAGGATTTGGAGAACCAAGTTGGATGGTGGTAGGCAGCTAGAAATTTGCAACATTTATCCAAGTGGTCTAGACTCAGCTCAAAGTATTTTCTCAATAAGTAGATGAAAGAATTGCATGAGTAGGGTTGAGATGGAAAAAACCCCATGCAAACAGAAAGCAAAAAGATAGAAAAATGAAGCTAGGCAATTGAATCAAGACTTAATCGATCAGTGTCTTGGGTCTAGGCCAAAATATAGAAGAATAGAATAGCTTAAGCCATCGTGTGTGACATTACAAGATAAATAGAAAAATTTGGGAGATGTATGGACTCTTTGTAGGGGTTACGACCTTTTCATTTATCATTATAGGAATAAATTATGGCATAAACCAATGTCAAACCCGTGGAATTTGAATTTGGGTTAACTTGTAGTAACCAACATCTTTGTGAATATAGATTTAATCAAGGTGTTAGCAAAGAAATACAATTTGAAGATGAGAGAAATTCATTTTCCTGATGGGTCACAATTCATGGTCGTAAAGCTAGATTATATTTCCATGATTTTTTAGCTAGACACTTCCCTAAAAACAAAATTACGAATCAAAGACTTGTTGGAGGAATACCGCACCATGGAAACAAGTTACAAGAGGTGTAAATTAATTCTACATAGGGTTAAAGGTGTGGGTAACCAAACTATGAGGTTATCTAGTGAAGAGAAGCCCTCATTCTCTGTGGCTTTGTTTGAAGAATACTTTCAATACACTTATTACTCAGCTAGTGAAGTATTGGGAATTGATGTTCCTGAGAACATGACAATTGATCCCATGGTTTTAGCCACAGTCATCCAGAGCTATAATTCCTGACCCTATAATTATGTAGAGTATTTATCAGAGGCCATCAATAATGCCCTCAATATCATCAAGAATGACAGTGAAGCCATTAATTTCAAGCACTATTCTCTTTTCATGCACATGATATTATACGAAGGGTAGGTGATTGGGATATGGGGTGAGGAATTAAGAATAAAAGACTTAGATAATGATGGAAATTCAAGGCCTATACAAATGTGGACATCTGTGTGAGACAAAAGGTGTGGGAGGTCCCACTACCTATATTTTGAGGAATATTTTGTCAAACCACTATACAAGTTGCTAGGCCACAAATGTGACTACAACCTCTCCCCAAAGATCTTAATATTTCTCCGACCAAAAGTTGTGGGTCATGAAGCAGGGATAAATCACAATTGGGGGGATTGGTACATGTTTGGGGATTCTACTATTATCAGGGTTTATGGATTTGAAGTTGCACCTTATTTGTTGCCTAAGAATGAGCTAGATAGAGTTGCTTATTTAGAGATCATAAGGCAATTGTCATTTTCAGCTTTCATGCATTTAAAGAGCTATGGGAGGCAAACTTTCATGCCTTCCACTTTATACTTTGGTGATTTCACTAGTATCTCTAATTCAGGCTATGACTTGGTTAGTGGTAAACTAAATTATTTTGGCTTGTCGGTTGGCAACAAAAGGGAAAATTTTGATCCTGAACACTTCATTTGTGATGCCAAAAATTTTCAAAAATTGAAAGGGTATGAGCATAGTTTCCATTTAGAAGATTTCATCAAAAATTGTCAAGAAAAATAAAACATGATGAGAATGAATGCCTACGGTAGGGTTATGATGGTTGAGGCTTGGAAGGTGAATAATAACCTAGGCTATGTAGGGACTTTCCCTAAGGTATAGGATCCCACAGAGAGAATTGAACCGTTAATCCTCCATGACAAAGAACTGATAATAGATGTGCCACTTGTGGCATTTAAAAAAGGAAGGGGAATCGGTCGTAGGAGGCAAGTAGAAAATATCACACCACTAGATCACTTATTACCTCAGCCTACTCCTGAAGTGAGATTTTTAGTTGGTTCCCCATCCATGGAAGAAGATAACACTGAGGAGGAAGAAGAAGTCTCATAGTTTAATGCTCCTGTTATACCCCAATATGATATTCCATTGGAAAGAAGTGCGATCACCTTTGAAGCCTCTAATGAGATATGAGATGATGTGAGGCATAGTGCAAGTCAAGAATTTTTTGTAGATGATACTTTTGTGTAGACCCCTAAATTTAATTCCTTTATATATGAGTATAAAGGAAGAATAATAAGAGAAGGGTTAAAGGACATTGACCCTGAGAAAGAGGCTTATGCCTTGAAAGAGTTGCAAGATGAAGTTGATAGGGAAATTAAAAGCATGATTGCTGAGAGAGGAAGAGCATTATTGCAATAAGTTGGAGTTATGATCCTTCTTGGGTGTGATATTAGTTCAGCCATTGTGTTTGACAACTTTTTGAAGAGAAAGAACAAAACTTTGCAAATAACGGATGAAGCAAGTGATAGGTTCTATACAAGGTCAGGGTACAATCTTGATAATACCACTTAGCAAATTTGGGCTCTTTACCCCCCAGGAAAGAAGCCTTCTCTCATTGACCATGATCAGATTTTTGGACATCTCCTAGTGCAAAGAGTAGGGGAGACAGATCCCTTGGAGACTGCTGACTTGAATGTGAATGAAGCCAAATTCACCAAATCCCAAATCCAAAAGCTAGTAAGAGATAACCAGTGGCTAATAGAGGAAAATGGCAGGTTGAAACAAGAATTAACCAACTATAAAGATAGGTTTCCTACTTCTCAAAGGCTTTACTCTCCTTTAATTGAACATGAAAGAAAAGTGTTAGAGGCCATGTTTGAGACTGCTCAATGGAAGCATAAATTTGAAAAGTCTCAAAGGGAATAGGAAGAACTAAAAATAAAATTGAAGGCTACTACTTTTGAAGTAGCATCAGGGATAATTTGTATGAAATTCAAAGATATGTGCCAATATGTAGATGATGTTTGGCATTCTCATAGTGGAACATACAAGGCCCTTGTGGAGCATGGAAGACTACTTGATAGGATGAAGGAAATGGAATCCCATATCAAGGAAAAAGATGGAGATAATAATGCTTTGCCTCAATAATTTCAGAGCCTCATCAATACACATGAAAAATTCTAGAATATCTTGGCATAGGAATTGATTGACTTTAGCCAACCACTATGTATGGCCATACCAAATTTATTTGAAGAAACAGATTTGAAGGATCAGGAAACCTAGAAAAATGAGATATCGGAATATTTGTTAGGCATCCTTGATGACATCAATGATGAGGATGAGGTACTCAAGAAAATGCATAAGAAACTTAGGAGGATTGTTGGATTGGAGAATGTAATGACATAAACTCTATAGAATGCAAACACTTATGCCTGGGAGAAATACATTGATCATATGTCAAAGGTCAAATTGCTCCGTGCATGAGTTGTATGAGGAGGTAGTCAAAATTTGGTTGTTGTGGATGCATTAACATGGTGCTTGAGCCTTGAACAAATCTTAGGTAGTCACGAGTGCTTGTTGATGATTAACGGATTGTGGTGCATCCAACAATAAACTCTTTTTAAGTTTCTATTTTATGTTAATTATGATTTAATTAAGAAACAATGTAACTTTTTTGAATGGACCTAAAGCTTGTTGCTTCTTGTACAAATAGGGAAACCAAGGTCCGATTTTGATCATCATATCATCATCATTTCAATCCATTAGAATAGATACTAGACCATCTCATCCACTTATTCATATCAAAACAACTCATGTTATGTATGTTTATATTTTGAGAAATATAATGGAGCAGATACATTATAACTCCTAATTCATTTTTAGTGTTCAATTTTTGTGTCAATTTTCATGCTTATTTATTGCTTTGTTGTCTCCAAAGTGGTCTTTTCAAGTTGTTTAAATCTGCAAGATTTATCAGGGCACATTTGTTGTTACTGTGTGGATGCTTTGATTGGTTTCTGGTTAGGTTTGAATTAAATTCCTTTCAAATAATTTAATTTAATTGGTTTTTATTGAGGATTAAAGTCCTCTTAGATATTGGCACCCTCGTATGGTCTAAAAACCTGCGTTTTTGAGACCCAACAGATTGCAAATAACTCTAAAAATTTAGAAGTCTATAAAATAGTGTATATATTCTATGAAACAATGTATATATTCTTGTACTTGTAAATATTCTTGTACTTGTATATTCTATGAAACATTCCTTATTTTCTATGAAATAGTGTATATATTCTTATACTTGTAAATATTTTTTTACTGTTATGTCTATTAAAGGAAATAGAGTTTGAATAAAAAATGCTTCACCCTTTTTGTTAAGTGAATATGTGAATTATTGTATAAGGAAAAATATTATAGTGTTTACATTTTTGGTTTACTAGTTTCAAATCTTCATTTTCTATGTATATAAAATTGTATGTGCTCTTTATCTCTAATGACTTAAAACAACAATGTCATCAGAATCAGGGTTTTCAATTTCAGCACCATCATTGTCCACACTTTTCATATCCTGTTCACTTTTAAGTACAATCATCAAAATTTTATTTTTATTTCTTGTCCCAGTTAATCTTGATTTCTTTCATCACAACATAGCAGATTGCATGTTAAATTTCAAACATTTTATTTGCATTTTTTTGTATACATTATTTTCTCAGTGCATCATTATGTAACAACAATTTCACTTCTGAGATATACAATAAACATAAATGAAAGAAAATGTTTGTTTTTTCAAGGGAAATGTATGGTGAATACAACATAATAATATTACTGAAGCATTTCAAATTTTAGGCCATAACAATCATCCTTTTTTAAACATGGATTGCAAATGATTCTAAAAATTTAGAATTCTTGGTCATTAATATTATTGTCTGCTACAATATCATCTAGTGTATCATTGTCAATGTTCATACATTCTTTCAAGTATTTGATATTATCATCATCCTCATCTTGACCTGCATCATCTTCATCATCATTGAAATTGGAGTGTAGACCATCTATAGTGTTACCAGATGTATTTGGATCATCATTTTCTATACCATCTGTATCATTGTCTTCCATAACATCATCTAACTCTGGATTTTTGTCTTCTTCTACCTGAACATAACCATCTTCAACATGATCATGGATGCCAATTTATTCAATGTTATCTAATCCCTCTCTCTCATTTTGTTGGCCATCATTTTTTTGCTCAGTATCCACTAATGCATCATCAACTACATGCCTTAATCTTTGATCATAATGTATGACAAATATCCATTTAGGGTCCAAAATATCTTCATAGAAAAATACCTGCACATGAAAAACATACATATATTAGACATATGTTATAACAATTTTATTGATTAATAAACACATGTATATATTCACAATAAGCTATGAATTAATAGATTAATGATCACTGTCACTTCTTGTTTGAGTTAAAGAAATACCTGCTCACAATGAATTGGTAGAACATAAGACTCCTTATACTCCGGTAGGAACGATGAGGAATCTATAGAAAACAATCAACTATGGGTATCATGTCTTTGTGTCCTCTTAAATGCTTCATACCATTTAAACTTAAAAATACAACATTTAAAAGAGTGATAATCCAACTCAATAATTTCTTGTATTTTCCTAACATATTGTAGATTCTCTTCAATTATATTCTTATCTTTTGAGCTTGATCGACTGGATTGCTTGAATTCAACCATGATGCCACAATTGAAGGATCATCTCTTTATGTCTACACTTTCTACACAATAATGTAGACCATATATCCACATTGCTAGATATTTCCTCACCTGTGAAAGACCATTTATTTCAGTGAAAACAAATATAATGGCGAATATTAAAATAGTTAATACTGTCAAAACTGTAAGGAAACAACATTTTGTAAAATTCCAACTGTACCTTTCTTTCACATCCTCTAGACATATTGATTTCATCTTATGTTATGTTTGAATTTTTACCCGCATCTTCTATTTGATTTTGAATTTGTTCAGTAACCCATTCTAGTGTGCAATATTTTCCCCATTCCCCAAGCAGATGAGTGGGAAGTGGATTATTCCTTGGGTTTCATCTCTTAAACTGTCTCCTTGCTTCTAACACTTCTCTCTTTTTATCATTCAGATCAATCCATTTGTTCATAAATTCCATGTGGTACATAATGAACTTGTTGAGTATAGAACTTTCATCTACGCCTATTACACATCAACATGTTTATTTCAAACTCTAAATGCCATCATGTTAATTTGATAAATAAATTGTAGAGTAAATTAATGATTGCAAGAAAAACAACCGCACTGATCGTGAATTTACTTACTAATTTCTACTTCAACACCATTAGATTGTAGTTTTTCTCCATCAATAATATATGATGCTCATTCTTCATCGCAGACATGTGGGCCATCTTCAAAATCCTTACCAAGGAATTCACACAGGAAGAAAAATGCTTCATTCAATACATACCCTTCAGCCATGCAACCCTCTGGATGTGCCTTTTGTTGGACATATCTTTTAAGATTTTTCATATACCTCTCAAAGAAAAACATCTACCTCATTGATATGACACCCTCCAATTCAATTTCATCAACTAGGTGTATAAGTAAATGGACTTTTAGGTCCATGAAACTTGTAGGGAGCTCCTTATCAAATACACATACAATCTCTGCAATTTCCTTCTTCCACTTTGGCATTCATGGATCTCCTTGGGGGTCACCCACCTAATATAAGAATAGTAAATTAGTATGAACCTTTAGTCATAAATTAAAATGCAATATAATCTCTCTATGTCTCTCACACATGAAATTTTCATATAACCACATACCTTGTAAATGTTGACAATCAACTTATGGCATTCCTTAAGTCAACTGTAAGACAAGAATCCCCCCTAATTGCCAATGGCATGATATTTTATCAAAAAAAATTATGAAAAGGTCATTAGTAATTTTCTCTCACACAACAAAATATCAAAATAAATTTAGTGCTTAATCAATGTTACCAGTAAATGTTAAATGTTGATATATAATACCTTCATTAAATTATGAAAATCATGTGTTTTAAATCCTGTGATATTTCTATCAAGTGTAAAAGCTTTAGCCAATGATGACCCATAACCAATACATGTCCTTATCGAATAGATGAAATTTTTTAGTTGGTCTACCTCTTGTTTTTTCAAAATCCATGGAGCTTCTGCATATGTTTCATTTTCCTTGTTTGGCCACAAATTTTTTCTATCAAATTTGGTACGCGAAAGAGCAATATCTCTCCTCGAAGACAAGGTGTCCTCTTTGCCTGATATATGTTGAAATATAGAATCTAGGACATTTTTGAAGATGTGCATAGAATCTAATAGGTGAGATATTAATAGATCCTTCCAGTAAGGGAGCTCATAACATATGGATTTCCTTTTCATTCCTTCTGGCATATTGACTAGAAATTGTTCTGGTTCTTCAATTGAATCACCCCAATCAAAAACATCCTCCCAAGCTTTCAATTCAGAATCTTTATACTTTTGAAGCCAATCACTTGGACCCATAATCATGGGAGGGCCTCTATTTTCAACTTTTCCATCAAATTGATTCTTCAAGCGATTTCTAAACCTATGATCTACTGGTAGAAAAACCTTGTTGTTTGTGTAAATAAATTTATGTAGATATTTAGAATACCGCCCTTGAAATTGTTCTACAGATCTTGGACATGAAAATATCCCATTTTTTTGAAGCCCTACAACTCAACAAGTAATGTTAATAACATAAAAAAAATAGTATAAAACTAAGTATGAAAGTTGGGATGAAAATAAATTATGAGTGTAAATACGTAAATATTTTATCTTACCAAAAAAAACACCGGGTCCTGGGAAATCATGAATAGCCCAACATGGAACACCATACAACATGAAGGACCTATTTGATGGAGGATGTGATATTTCATAAATCCTTATGCCTTTCCATAGCAGTTGCATCTCATCAATAAAAGGCGCAAGATAAACATCCATTTTTTTAACTTAATGTTTTCTTGGAACAATGAGAGTCAGCATAAGGTGCTCCTTTCTAACACTCATCCATGGGGGAATATTCTATACTATAAATCTAACTGTCCAAACACTATAATTTGATCTCAAGAAAGAGAATGGGCTCACTCCATCAATTGCAAAACCAAACCTAATACTACAGGGTTCATCTTAAATTTTCTTGGCCATTTTTCCTCTATGTGTTTCATTGCTTTGGATTTGTCTAGAATTCACATGAATCCATCTTTAATCCTATTCTTTGCATGCTATTCCATCAATTGTGCTAGTGAATTACAATGAAACATTCATTGAAGTCTAGGTATAATTGGCATGTGACGTAAAACCTTCTTTGGAACTGTAGGACCTTGTACATCTATACGATATCTCTTCTCTTTGCATACAGGTCATTCTACCTTTTTTTAATATTCATCTCTCTATAAAATGAAATAATTTTTACATGAATGAATTTTCTTATATTCAATCCCCAACTCAACCAACAAGAGATGTTCCTCTCTGCAAGTTGATGGAAACACATTCCTCTTTAGGGAATATTTTAGTTTTTAGTGCCCTGTAAGATTGTCAGAGATTAAATTAATTGAATGTTTGACTTATGATGAACATGTTTGATATGTCAATTTATACTAAAAAAATTTATATACAATATATGGTTTTAAAATCCACTTAAATAAATATAAACGAAGTTGATGAATGGCTATGAATTATGTACACCAACTGACAATGCAAAGTAAGAAATATATTTCAACTCACTTCAGTAGGGTAGTGAATCCTTTGTATGACCAACCAAATAGTGACTTGATTTCTAGTAATATTAATGTGCGTGCCAGTTTTGAGGTTCTACTTGCACCAAATTTGAACACAGGTGTCTTCACTGCTTGCTTGATGGAGTCTATGATTTTGTTATCATCAACATTAAATTGTTGGTAATTACCCCTACTATCATCATTACTGTCAACCATATCATCATTATTGTCATCATTGTTTCCATCCCCAAAGAAACCTATGAGAATTTCATTCAATCCTTCTTCATGCACTACATTTTCACTATCATGATCATCATCATTAAGGCTAGGTGGCATGTCATCAGTGTATGCGACTATCATCAGCTCTTCAAATTTCTCAGGTGGTAGTGTTCTCTTCAATCTTTCTCTTCTCACCCTAGTATGGTTTAAGGGATGGTTTAGATCATCTTGTCCAAATCTTAATAACTCTGTTGGATCTTGGGTATTATTATGTGTTTCATCAAAATCTTCTACCTATCAACAAATGCAAGCATTAATTAATGTTTGGCAACAATTGGATAAATCATAAATGTATCAATTTCAAAGAAATATAATCAAATATGGCTTAAAAAATATAAATATAAATTGAATAATGGAACATTATTTTATAACCTACCTTTTTTACACAATAATTTAAATAAAACACAATTTTGACAACATAGTTTATAAAATATTAGTCCACATTCATTTATTATTCTTTGGTTTTAATCGATTGTATAAGGCATACTACAGACTCGAAGCTCATCATATATGTCATGACCTACCTCTTCTTCAATGTAATCATTTGTTGTGTTTGCAGTATACATTGTCATAACCTCTTCCACCCATTGTCGTCTACGTGATTTAATAGTTTTAGGTCCACGTCCACGTACATATCTTCTTCTTTTGCTAGTTGAACGCTCAGGATCTGCATTTTCTCAAATCTCAATCTAAAATAATCAAAAACATGCATTAATTTATGTCAAGATTGGATAATACATTATAAATTTCAATAATACTATGAAAAAAGATGGACGTATCACAAAATTCCATCAAATCATTTTTTCCTAAGTTAAGTCAAAATTTGAGTACCTGATGTCCCGCTTCATTTGTTGTGTCATCCTTTGATATGACACAATTTGTTGCCATGGCCTCATCTTGCCCCTATAATACACAAAATAGTAAATAATTTTTAGTACACCAATTATATCATTTCAACGAGTATGCTATCCAGCACAAAACCTCACTTTAGTCATATATTTGACATATTGATATCTCCTCTATGTTGTAGCATTTGTGAATTCATAAACACCTTCCTCCTTTGGTTGAGGTTTCTTTCTCTTCTTACCTCTATTATATCTGAAGATTTTGTTGTCTCATCTATTTCCACCCACTTTTCTCTTAGCAATTTAGTATTTATACGCCATCCACGTCCTCTCTCCATGGCCTCCTTTGTGAATAAAAATGTTGCCACATAAGATTTCACCACACTACTGCCGAGAAGGAAGAAGCAACTTGTGGGAACGTGGTAAAAACTGCTCTACCACACCAAGCTAATGAAGGAGCCGTGGGATAGTGGTGGTCACCACACTACCGCACACCAATGGTAGAAGACTTGCAAGACTGCAAGAGTCACTGCAACACCACCAGGAACAGAAGCAAGACTCGTGTTCCACCACAGAATCTTTCACCGCACTACCACCGAGAAGGATGGAGCACCTTGTGGGACCATGATAAAAACCACTCTACCACACCAAGCTGATGAAGGAGCCATGGGTGAACGGTGATCACAAAAACAAGGCAAGAGTTAGAATTATTTCCAACACTCTGGATCCTGTGATACACAACAATGAAAATAGTCACTATACAACAATGATAGGTGCTCAATTAGGCACACATGGCGCCACCTTAGGCACCCCAAATAGATTATATTAACAGTCAAAATTCAGTGCTAAATTTGGCATTAACTAACGTCAACTAAAGTGCCAACTACTGAATCAAAAACAAAAATTAAAAAATTTCCCACGTAAATGATGAAATTAGACGAAAAAAAAGGGAAAAACATTGTGCCCTGCTCTCTTCATCGGTTGTTGGAAGGAAGAAATCAGATGATAAAAAGGGGAAAAATGTGACGCCTTGCTCTCTTCATCAGTTGTTGGAAGGAAGAAATCAGATGACAAAAAAGGGGAAAACGTCGCGCGAAGAAAGAGAGCAGGGCGCTACCACAACTGATGAGAAATTCGATTTAGTTTGCGACACCATAGGTAAGGTTACAATTTTTTTTTTCTTGCTTGAATTCATGATTGTTTATTGCTCTTTGTATTGCATTTTTATTCTTGATTGTTTACTAGTTCATGACCTAACCTGTCCAGGCAACCTCTAAATTTTCCCATCATTATAAATTATAAAACCTTTGAGAAACCAAAAAAAAAATTTACCCTACCCATTTGAGCTTTGGCTCAAAATATTATAGCATGAAGCCAAGATGCCTATGTATTCTTTCCCTAACCTGGGAATCAAGGAAATAGTGAACTCCTTGGAAAATCTGGGAATTGGGTCGGTCATTGTTGAGCAACTGATGAAACTAAACATAGAAACTGCTTGGTTTTTCCAAGTCACACCATAGTCACCGATGCCATGAAAAATTTGTGCAAGATTGCATTATGAAAGAGTTTTCATGGTAGGGTTATCAACACTAAGAAAACCCACTGAAAATATTTTCCCTAGGTTATCAACACTAAGCAAACCTAGTGAACATATTTCCCCTAGGTTATCAACACTAAGAAAACCCAGTGAACATATTTTCCCACAAAACACAACTTTCATACCACAAACTAGATGAAAAATTTCATACCTGACAGTGTGTACTTCATTTGCCTCCACAGACTGGACAAAAATATTTTTCCCTAGGTCACCTCAAAATGTCAAGCAATAGAAGGAAGCGAGCATTGTCAGTAGACTCTAGCCAGAATGAGGTAATTCATTGTCCCTTTATAGATTTGTAAATGTTTCCATTGTTTCTTTGAATTTTTCTTTTTATTTTTTTATTTCTAAATTTAAAAGAAGAAATATAATTTAAAAATATATATATATAGGGACATGAGATTGACAAAGATAAAGAGGAATTGTAGTTTTAAGTTTTTTATTTCTAAATTTAAAAGAAGAAATATAATTTAAAAATATATATATAAGGACATGAGAGTGACAAAGATAAATAGGAATTGGCTTCCATATTAGGGGTAGAGGCAGTGAACAAATTGGTTAATGTGGACTGGACAATGCTTGCCAGATACATAGAAAAACAATTTAGTAATGCCCCTCAAACATTGCAAACAAATCAATTGTGTGAAAGGGAATCAATTGATTCCCCAACCAGTCCTAGATTGAGAAAAAGATCTAGGACAAAAATAGTGACAGTAAACTCTTAGAATGTGGAATAGGGAAGAGAGACTTAAAATGTCCCAGCCACTCCTAGGACATAGACTTCTTCCACCATGCCATGTTATCAATCTTGCATTGGTAGCTACAATACAAAGATAGAATATGAGGTGGTTTTAGGGGAAGTCCAAATGATGGATGTTGGAAAACGTTTGTGAATAGGTTAAAAAATCATGTCTTAAATGGTTCAAAGACCACCTACATTTGTCATTCTCATAGATACCCATGCAACCAAAAAAATTGGTTATCCATGACATGGAGACTAAATTTGGCATAGGTTGGTCTATAAAGAAGATAAAGCTACAAATGTCTGAAAACTGCAAGAGATTTCGGTGCAACCAAACAAAGAAGATAAAAAATATCCCTCTTGAGCTAAGGTAGAAAAGATGGCCAATTGATGTACGTGTGAAAGTATGGAAAGAGCTTGTAAGAGCCTATGAGAAGTCCAATACATGAAGGAAGTCTGGTGAGGAGATTACGGAGGTATTCAAATTTTCTCATAAGATTATATCAAATTTATTAAACGATATTTAAATTTTATTTGTGCATAGTTAAATTGAATTAGTATATGTTTCAGGACAAGGCCTCCAAGGCTAGGCTGGAGAAACTTTATGCCACACATCACAATGGCTAGAAATATTTACAAGCCTTGATCTGTATATTTGTAAGTATATTTAATATTTTAAATGATAATTTTTTTTATTTCCTTGGAAAAAGTAAATGATTGCATATTAATTAGTTTAACTAGTCCATGTGCCATGTTTTGACAAGAGGAGAAATATGGCCGCCATCTAAACAAATTTGAAAAGAATATGTTACAAAACAAAAAGTGGAAGGATTTTGTAATCTGGATGGAGAACAAGGTATCAATAGTTGAGTTTCAATAACTTAGTTGGATATTGTTGTGTTAATATGTCAATTTTCATCTCTTGTGTTGAGTTATTTATTGATGCATAGGATGAGTAAATAGAGCTCAAATCTTATGATTACAAGATGACCATTTATGTGCATGAATAAATAGTAGAAGGATGTAGATGAACTCAATTCATCTAAATTTATGCCTCTTGGTAGGAATTCCTCTTGAATCTCTAATATCAGGTGCCTGAGACTTCCCTGTAGCTTTTACGTTTCGTTGTAGCCTTTCTTGATCTTCACTGTCAGACTCATCTCCTTTTTCCTTATCTGCATTTCTGGCTTGGGATTCTAATTCATCCCATGTTTTACCCTCCCCCTCTTCAAAATATTCTTCTTCTTCTTCATCCTCCTCTGACTCCACAAGAGATTCATCTTTTGAACCCTCCTCATCTGATTTTGATTCCTCTTCTACATTAGAGGGTTTGTATCCTTGATCTGAATTTTTTGAATTATCAGAATCAGAATCACTAGCTTCCATATTCAAAACTTACCAACCACCATCTTCAATAAATTTATCTGGATCATCAGTAATAGTCTTCAAAATTGGCCACCAATTCAAGTTCATTATTCTTTCATAATACTTTATATCCATGGAGTTCAGCCATTCCTTGATGCCATCAAGCAAAGATTGAGGAATGGCGTACATGCGGAGTACATATCGCTTGAAGTCTTTGAAAAAAATAGCCATATCAAATGCCTTTTGCCCAATTCCTACTCTCTCAAGGTTAACAATTCTCAATTTCACTAATAGCAATTACTAAGAAAGGTAATTCTGCCAACTCCACCAAATAGTTTACTATAGGAACAATAAAAGCAGAGGCTTTGAAATGAACTCCATAAAAACCAAGCTCTCTAAATGGTATATCAAAATCTAGTTCAAAATATTTTAGATGAGGCTTCTCCCATAGCTCTCTTACTCACTTGACAAATCCTTGAAACTCTGACTTCTTAACACTCAAAAGATAAATGGAATGTCCTCAACACCTAGTAGAGCTATCCAAAAAAGCTAACTAAAACACAAACATGCTCCCGTACACAATGGCCTAACGGTTGGTTGTCATAGAAGTCAAACTACCGAACTAACAACACTAATCGAGTTAACATATATACATCATTTGCATAAACAACTAAAATGCATAACAAATGTTAATCAATACATTGAATTTTGAGATGCATTGAAATAATAATAAAAAACATGTTTTGGGGAAAATATTAGCAATGTGGGGGAAGAAAGCATTAACCCTAATAAAATAAAATTTTGTTGTTCTTGATACACCATCTGTAATTTTTCCTTGGATGACAGTATTGAATTTCTATATGTTGTACCCCTTAAATGTCCTACATGTTACAAATATGGAATAACAATGCACAAATTTGTATTGAGTCCAAAGACCAAGGCATTCTAAATAAGGGTAGCCAAACTTGATAAGGATGCAGTCACTATTACATGTATTGACAATCCAGAATAGTCATGTAAAGACAACTGCTTGTGAAAACCATAATCAATCAAATTATGTGCATTCAAATCTAAGTTTGAAAGCTTGTATTTCAGTCCATGCATCTATGTCCTTGTTGAAGATTGAGGGTGTCAACAAGAAAGATAGAATATCTCTCCTTAAACCATAGCTAGTTTTAAAGTGCAGTATTTCCAAATTCAAATCCACTTCTCAAATAAGGAAAGGAGGTAGGATTGTTAGGTGCTACCTCAAACAGAGAAGGCCATAGAAAATATTGAAGTAAAAGATTCAATAAGTGAGATGGCATAGATGTAGACCATAGAGAATCAGAATTCTTGCAATGCACATATGCTTGTGATACAAACAATAGGTGTGTACACATTGGCTGAATATATCCTCATCAAAATGACCACAAAGAATTTTCAAATTTGTACATAAACTCTAATAGTCAATAAAAACAGTAATAAAAATTGGAAGTAAACTTTGGCAGACATTTAGGTGAACTTGATTCATCTGACTTTATGCCTCTTGGCAAACATTAGGATCTCCCCTCCTAAATTTTGGACCACATCCATTACCTCCACATAAAACTGGACATCCTTGGTCTTCTTGGTTCCCATTCCATGATATGGTTATGCAAATTAAAATGAAGCAAAGTAATCATCTCCTTCTCCACTGGTTGAAAGAATGCATGCTTAATGTTTTGATACATGATATCAGCTCTCTCTTTTTCTCTCTTGGTTGAATATCGAAATCCATTATGATGGGCCTCCAGAGTTCCAGTCAACTTTCATCCTCTTCCACCAAATGCTAGCCTGATCCACATGTTTGTCAGCCTAATTGGCTTTGTTTTTTAAAGCTGAAGTTTCTCCTGACTCACTAGTGTAGCTCTCTTTGCCTTTTCAGACTCTTTCATTGCTACAGATCGTCTCTGGGATTTAATCATTGGCACCACATGGTTGATGTTCTTTGAATCCTTGCATCTAAAGGAAATTTCCTTAACATAAATACTACTAGGGAATTTCAATGTTTCCATTGTAGTTGGCAATAAAGTCGATACCTGCAACATTGAAAATTGTCCTTATATAAGAATTCCCTCCATCTTTTTGTCTTGTAACACTCTTGATGGTGGCTACATGAAATATGATTCTAATTCCTCTTCTACATCAAAGGTTTCATGTCCTTGATCTAACTCTTCTGAATTATCAGAATCAGAATCACTAGCTTCCATATTCAAAAATTCCCAACCATTATCTTCAATAAATTTATCTAGATCATTAGTAATACTCTTCAAAATCGGTTGCCAGTTCAAGTTCATTATTCTTTCATAATACTTTATATCCGTGGATTTTAGCCATTCCTCGATGCCATCAAGTGAAGATTGAGGAATGGCATCAATGTGGAGTATATCCCACTTGAATTCTTTGAAAACAATAGCCATTATATCAAAAAAAAAATCCTCAATTCCTACTCTCTCAAGGTTAATAATCTCAATCTCACTAATAGTGATTACTAAGAAAGGTAATTCCACCAACTCTATCAAATGAAAATGAAGCAAAGTAATCATCTCCTTCTCTATTTGCTAGAAGAATGCATGCTTGATGTTTTGATACATGATATCATCTCTCTCTTATGCTCTCATGGTTGAATACTAAAATCTATTATGGTGGGCCTCCAGAGTTCCAATCATCTTTCTTCCTCTTCCACCAAATGTTGGCCTGATCCACAAGTCTGCCAGCCTAATTGGCTTTGTTTTTGAAAGCTGAAGTTTCTCCCGACTCACCAGTATTAGCTATAACTTTTTTGAAATTTTATTATGGTATGTGCACTTTGATATGATGTAATACGATTACGGTTTTATCTCATATATTTTAATATTAGATATAACAGAAAAAATAAATTATTGCATGAAATAAATAATTTTTCATTTATAATTCTTTTTTTTTTGTAGAACACACATCTTCCAGAAGATCAAGATGATCCTCAACATGATATAGAACCACAAAATATTGGTTCTGCCAATATAGATCACATGGCAGTGGATGATGATGATGTTGATACGGAAGACACCGAGGCTGATGATGATGATGATGATGATGAGATAGTTGGTAATAGTAATCAATGACATTCATGATCATATAGACTACATCATGGATCACTATTGATATATCATTATGATGACTCTTTTCATGGTTACTATCATATGTATCATTTTCATGGTCTATAGTACTATATTGTTGAGTTGTATCATATTGACATGTATCATTTTCACATTATCATTTGGACATGTATCATCTTGACTTGTATCAATATGAGTTACATAATTTATCAATCTTATTTATATCATTTGTACATGTATCATTTTCACTTATGTCGATTGTTGGACATGTATCATTTTGACATGTTTTTGATGTACTGGCATATTTGACTTTCACTTATTTTAGTTATATATGATGATGATCTTATCAATATTGACTTGTCAATTTATATATATTAAAAGTGGTTGATTATTTTTGGATGGGTATTTATTAAGTATGATGATTTTAATTTACTACTCAGGATGGATGTTGTCAAATTCAACTAAATTATAGATATTTGATTCACTTGTTTTAATTATAGATGATGATCATGTTACAATAATTATATTGTTATTTAATCATATGAGTTAAATAATTAAATTACTTACTCTATAATCATGAGTTATTTAAGAGGCACGATATATTTAACTAATTGAATTGAAATAAAACATATTAAATTAATAAATGGAACCAAAACAAGAAGCATTTTTAGAAGGAAAAGAGGAAGCAACAATGGAAGCCAAACTAGAAGCAAACCAGAAGCAATCTTGGAAGCAAAATTGGAAGAAAACCTTGAAGTAAAATTGGAAGCAAACCTAGAAGAAAACCTAGAAGAAAAATTGGAAGCGAAATTGGAAGCAAAACTGGAAGCAAAATTGGAAGAAAAACTAGAAGCAAAATCAGAAGTGAAACCAAGAGAAAAACTAGGAGCAAAATTGGAAGCAAAACTAGAAGCAAACCTGAAAGAAAAACTAGAACCAAAACTGGAAGCAAACTTGGAAGCAAAACTAGAAGCAAACCTAGAAGCAAAACCGGAAGCAAAAATGGAAGCAAAATCGGAAGAAAAATTAAAAGAAAAACCAGAAGCAAAATTGGAAGTAAAACTGAAAGCAAAATTGGAAGCAAAACCAAAAGCAAAAATAGAAGCAAAACTGGAAGCACAATTGGAAGCAAAACTGGAAGCAAAACTTGAAGCAAACTTGGAAGCAAAATTAGAAGCAAACCTGGAAGCAAAACTGGATTTCAAATTGGAAGAAAAACTAGAAGCAAAAATGGGAGTACACATGGAATCCAAATTGGAAGCCAAATTGGGCACCCATTTTGGTGCAATTTTCAACGTTACTTCCCGACGCTATATTAGGCACTAATAGAGGCACTGCGATTTTTCAACGCTAAATCTGATGCAAAATTCGGTGCAAAATTCGGTGCCGACCTGACCATGCCTATTTCTATCGGGTTCAGCGCCAGCCAAATTGTTTAATTCATGCTCTCAAAGTACACTAAAATTAGATGCAAAATTCGGTGCTAATTTCCTATTTTGTTGTAGTGTCTAAAGAGTTTAGTTTCTCTTGACATAATGTTTCAAATTGAAGAATGTAAAGATTCACATGATGCATGGTAAAAATTAAAAAACTCTCTATGATACAATTGATGGGGTTCGTGGTTATCAAATTGATGACAAAATTTAATGAGTCTTGATCCAAATTATTTTGACAACATCCAAGATTATGTAACAAAGGTCAATGACCTTAGAGCATAATGTAAATCATGTGTGTTAGAGAAGAAATAAATTCAACTTGTCTATAACACTCTCAAAAAATTTGGACTTGAATATGCAATTTTTGTTTTTCAGCTTTCACACTCATAGGTTTACAATGGGATCTACATTCATTACATCTTTTTTTTCTTTTTTTTCTAAAATATTGATGCAAGAACAAGGAAAGGTTCTTTCCTTGGGTCCTCTTAAGCCTTCACACTCACAAGCTTTCATGGTTAGTCAATCAAATGGTCAGAAAGAATCAAGGAAACCTAACAAAAAATAAATGTAGTTCAAGAAGAAGTCATGAAAAGATCAGGCATAATCATCTTCTACAAAAAAAAATTTACTCCAACTCCTCCTCTTCAAAGGGGAGAATTATCAAAAGAAGGAAAGGGGAACTTGTAGCTATTGCAAGAAACCTAGTCATGAGGAACATTCTTGTCATAAGAAGTGAATTGATGAGTAAAAATATTTTCTTAGAAACAACAACATTAATCTACCTTCTTGTCTTTCTCAACAATCCTATACTCATTCCAAATTAGGTAAATGGAAAGAAATTACACTTGTTTCTATTGTTGATTATTTACAATAGTGGATTCTTGACTCGAGAGCATCACATCACATGGGTTCTATTAAAAAATAATTTTCTTTGTTGGAGCCCTATTTTGTGCCCCACATTCTCATAGGGGATGATTCTTTAGATGATTTAATTGGGAAGGGTTCAATTGATGCCGAAAATGGTACATTTGAGGATGTCCTCTATGGGCCTGGTCTAACAACTAACCTTTTCTCTATCTACCAAATCACACAGAATGGTAGAAAAGTTTAATTCACTCCAAATTTTATTATCATCAAGAATATTGAAGATAACACACTCATTGCAGTTTGTAAGGCCAATCATGAGTCTCAATTGTATTATTTCTCTCATTTTGTACCTGATTCACATTCCACTGTATTACCAATCCATTCAAATTCTAAGTAAACTATAACATGAGCAATTTTTCCACCTTAACTACTACTATCTTCAGCAACTCAACAAATATAATATGGTCGTGTGTCTTCCTCAAATCAATTTTTTTTATGGTTTTTGTTGGGGTTGTGGCTTGGGAAAACATCTTGTGGACAAGTTCAACAAAGAGAAGGCTTGGAGGGCTTCAAAAGTCCTTGAGTTGGTTCATAGTGACTTGGTGGGTGATTTTCCATCATTATCTTTTAGTAAGGCTCTTTATTTTCTCACCTTCATTGATAGATGTACATGGGTCTACTTTCTTAAACACAAAGTAGAAGCATTTGATAGATTTCAAGATTTTAAGGCTCATGCTAAGAAGCAATATAGAAAGTGTGTGAAAATTGTTTACATTGATAATGGTAGAGAATATGTGAACCATCGATTTAAATATTTTTTTACTGTTGAAGGGATTGATCTTCAATATTGTTGTTATGTAAACACCTCAACAAAATGGTGTAGCTAAGAGTAAAAAAAGGTCCCTGAAAGAGATGGTTGGTTGCATGATTCATGCATATTGCCTTGCACGTGCATATTGGTAAAAAGCTATCAACTATATTGCTCACATTCATAATAGAGTTCTTCATAAGAAATTAAATGGAATCACTCCTTTTGAAGCTTTGTGTGGTAGGAAACCTATTATGGGGAACTTTAGAGTTTTTAGCTCCCCAACATGGGCACATATTTCTTTAAAGAAGCGCAAGGCCTTAGATCCTTGGAGTCAACCTTTTATCTTTGTTGGTTACCCTTATGGTGTCAAAGGATATTGCCTAATGGATTCTAAAACACATGAGCTCTTCATTGAGCATAGTGTGAAATTTGTGGAAAACTCTTCTATCTCATATATTTATGATCAATATAAATATTATGTCTATTTTTAGTTTTATCCTTCGCATATTCAAATTTATATTATGACAAGTGTTATCATCCTATGAGGTCTAACAACTTATTTCATTAAAGCTAAATAACCTTATCCCTATGAAAATATAAGCTAGTGTGAAGAGTACCTAAGTGGATAACTATCTAGGAAATGAACTAGTTAGATGAAGTACTCCTTTCACACTAATAAAGTGGTATCATAAAATATTGTATTTCAAACTACTCACAAAAAATGTGAAGCCTGCATAAGAGTTAATGTGTTATCCTTTCAAATCTTCTTAGAATATTTTTCAAAATATGACTTATTAATTTATATTCAATGCTACTTCAATTCTTATATGGTTAGAACAACTAGTGTAGTTGAGATTAGATTCCCAACACTCCCATTTAATCTCAAATACAAATTTATTTCATCAATTTTTCTTATTCAATGGCTTCATGTGCATCCTCTTCATGTGAATTGTTTCAACTTCTATCATGTTTTCCTCCTTTGAAGGCATATTTCTAAATCAAACAATAATTTCACAACGATCTCATTCTGCTTGGATAGTGACTTCACCAAGATGCAATATGGCTTCAACCAAAACTATGACCTCCTCTGTGTCTATCTTCAATCTACAAAACTCCCTTAGAGATTTATGTTGCTAATGATCACTCAAGATATTTTATTGAGCTAAAAATAATACAAAACATATATAGTGGATTTCTCCATTTATAAAATCTTGTAGCTTATAAAATCTTGTAGCTTTATTTTGAGGCTCTTTCACAAGCCCAATTCTTACTAATTCTAAGCACCCAAAACTCTTGAGCTAGTGTATAATGGAGACTAGATCTGCATCTCCTATGACAATGATTTAATGATCCCTGGATCTAATTTCATAAATTCAATGTCTTCCATGCCTGCAATAGTATTCATGAATTTTCACTTGTAATTTTCACAATCGATGTTCACTTTTAACATAATTTTCTTGGTCAATAGTCTCCTCATTCTGATATCTAACCATTTTTCCTTATATTCAAACTCATGACTTCCTTCTCTTTCTTTTGGTGAATTTCTTAAGAATCAATGACTTCAACATATAATCCAGGATTAGTTAGAAAACTATTCCTTAGATAAATTATTACATCAAAATGAGACTAGTTATGGCTATTCATAAAAGGGTTAGCTATCAAAAGGAGGAGACTAGTGGAGAACTAGCTAATAAATGAATTAGTTAGATAAAGTACCCCTTTCACACTAACATGTAATATTTTCTAAATTATCTCATACAAAACAAGACTCCTTATATATTCCTTACAACTCTATGGATTTGGACTCTTGAGAGTGCTTTTAATAATGCAAACTTAAATAATATATAGATAATTAACCATCAATAGAGGAGACAATAAAAATATTGTATTTCAAAACATTAATGGTCATAATTGAAATTCTTCTATGCATATAATTATTGAGCATGGGTTACGTATGGGTTGTTGTCAGATTATAAATAAAAAGGAGGGTAGATGATGATAAGGATATGCAATACATTAATAAACTTTTTCCATATTAAATTATGCAACTATGTCATATCTAACTTGTGGAAGAGAGACATGTGAGAGTAATAAGTATGGTGGTTATGATTACATTTCCTAACACTTCCCCTCAAACAAAACTATAGATTTATTTCATCGCTCTCTTCAAATGACAATCTATCTTCTGACGATTTCTCTTATTCAACAACTTCACATGCCTCTTCTTCATATGACTTCTTTCAACTGCTACATCAATTCCAAACTATCTATATCTCACCTTGCTTAGATATGATATCTTTTAAATCTTCAACGAGCACAACTACTTTTTAAAATTGATTTACTCACCTTTTATTATGGCATCCTCCTTTTCAATACACATTACCATATCTATCAACAAACAACTTTGTAAGGATCTACAAATCCTCCTTCATTATCTATTGTCAACTTCGCCTAGGTCTGTGACCATCCTCAATCTTCATAGCGATAATGGTCTACTTTTTCTCATTTTTCTTGGGTGGTGACTTTACATCTTCTAAATTCAGTGGGCTTCTTTGACTATAGTAGTGGTGGAGAATAAAACTCTAGATTTTAGCAATGATTTCTATTTATTCTAGAAATTTAAATCATTTGAGTAACTCGACTTTCCTTTTCTAGTTGTGGCTACTTCAAGAAGCTATTCCTTTAAAATTTAACTTGATTGTTACAACTTCAAAAATGATAATTCACTAACCCTTGCATAGCCCGAGTATTCTCTTGATTTTTTGTCACATTTTCATATGGATAGTTGTAAGCTTGCACTAAATCACTTTCTATCTGGATTTAATCTTGAGGAAAAATGTTCCACACCACTAGTTGATGCTACTTTGTATTGCCAGCTTGTTGATAGCCTCATCTACATGAATCATACTTTCCTTGACATTTACTTTGTACTTGGCATTGTTTTGTGCTTCATGATGGAACCACATGAGCTTCATTAGAAATTTTCCATATGCATCAAGTACACTACATCCAGGTAACTCATCAATATGGGATTTACTATGCAGTAGGTGCAAGTTCAAACTTACTTGGTAAACATCAATATGAAATAACTCCAAATTATTGATCAAACTAAAATAATGTACTCCAACTTGAAACTATTGCCTTCCATGGTTAAGTATGTAAGATTACAGACTAAATAAATGAATATGATAAGTGCCCCTTCATCACAACTACAAAATTATTTCAACTACTCAAATTTTAACTTTTCCACTCTAGAGATACTAGCCACGGCTAGTGATAAAAGAATAAGCTACTTTAATGTATGTAATATTATAGCTACTTTAGGAAAAAAAATTGTGATGTCAAGCAATTATAGTAACTTTAGTGTTTTTTTTAAATTTTTTTATTTTAAATTCATATAAAATTCTTAGATCCTCTTGAAACAATTGAATTAGAAGGCTTCAAAAGTTCTTGAATTGGTTCATGAGAAAATAAGAGTTTGATGAAATATTAGACAAGAAATAGTTTCTCAATTTTCTCTAGCTTGTTCAATCTAATAGCAGTAGACCTTTCTTCCATACCTGTAACCTTTTCAATGGCCTAAAAATTCCTTTACTAGAAGGTTCTTTACTTGGTGATACTAGCTAAAGCTAGTGACTTCAATTATTTTTCAAATCGACAGACTTGTTGAATTCTTTCACATATAGATTGGGTGATGATTTTCTTTGGCTATGACCAAACAATGACTTCTCTACCAATATTTCATCATTCATGCAAAACATTGTCTTGGACTGACCTCTTTTCAATAGCCACCCAAAAACTCTTTCTTTTACAAGTTTTAAAATCCATAAAAACTTCTCCAACCTGGCTCTAATACCATTTTTAGGATTTGAAAGGGGAGAAAATAAAGAGACAAATAGAAAGCAGACATGAAACATTTATATTAATCAAATAAAGATGTTACATAAAATTTGGATTTGATGCTCATTTAGTAAAACGTGCATCTATTACATAGACTCTTTCAACTTCTTACATGGAACATAAACCTTGAATCAACCATTACATTCATAAATAACTAAGGAATAGACCATTATCTAGAGACTAAAAGTTCAAGATAATGGGCTATCCATCCTTTCTTTAACTTCAATCTATCTTCTTAGTTGTCATAACTAGTTTTCTTCACAAAGAATGAGGAGACTAGTCATCTTCTTAGTTGTCATTTTATTCTATAAAAAATTCTAAATAGCCTACCCAAGGTACAAATGACTTAAGGAAAGAAAATGCAAAAATAAGAGATGAGAAAGAATAAATTGTATTCCTCTCAAGAGAATGCAAAGCTACTATGAGCTTGAGAATTGAGATTACAAAGGAAATGCCTTGGTTATATAGGCCAAGAGAGATAGGAAGTAACCAAATTATGACAAGTGTTATCATCCTATGAGGTGTGATAACTCAAGTCATTAAAGCTCAACAACCTTATCCCTATGTAAATTTAAGCTAGTGTGAGAACTTAAGTGGAGAACTAGCTTGGAAATGAACTAGTTAGATAAAGTCCTTTCACACTAACACTCCCATTAAGTGAAACTTAGGGAGAAGTATGCAATGAAAAGATGAAAATATGGGTCCCATCTACTAGGCATGATGAGGTACCCAAATAGATAATAACCTCTTAATGATAAAAGGAGGAGAAAACCCATGGGAAAAAACTCCCTTCTATGAGAGGTTGAATGAAGAAGGTTTAAGTGAGCCCCCGAGAAGAGATTTCCCTCGCCCTAAGAGAGATGCAAGATGAACACACTTTCTCTGAGTGAAGGGTTTTTTGAATATATATGCAACTTGATCTGTTGTAGGACAATAGCATGAATCAGTGACTTACTCCTAAATTAGCTCTTGGAGAAAATGCATATGGATCTCGATGTTTTTGGTTTGTTAATGATGGACCAGGTTCTTTGGGATCTAGATGGCACTCTGGTTATCACAATATATGATTGATATCTTCTGAAAGGTGATACCAAGTTCAATGACAATTTTTTGAAGCCAAATAGCCTCATTGATAGCATAGGCAGCCCCTGATACTAATCCTCCGTTCAAGAAAGAGCAACGACATGTTGATTCTTTCTCTACCAACTAATGGGATAGAAAGCATAGTGAAAACTATAGCCAAAGATGGACTTTCTATCATTAATATCACTATCCCAATCAAAAACTATGTATCCAAGTAAGTATAAACTTGTGCCTATTGCATAATGAATCCCATACTGATGAGTGCCCTATATGTAGTGCAAGAAGCATTTGGAAAATTTCCAATGAAGCTCATTTTGTTCCATCATGAAGCATGAAACAATTCAAACTGCAAAGGAAATGTCAAGGCGAATGAGTCAAGTAGATGAGGCTAGCAACAAGTTGAGGATACAAAGTAGCATCAACTAGGGGTGTGGAAATTATTTCCTCAATATTAACTCCAGAAAGAAAGGGAGTTTGTGTAGGCTTACAATCAGCCATATGAAAACACAAAAAAAAAGATCAAGAGAATACTTGGGTTGTACAAGAGAGATCCTGGAAGAGGTATGAGTGATATTTATACCAAGAAATAAGTGCAAGAGACCCAAGTCAGTCATGGTAAATCTTTCGTGCAAAGTAGTCTTAATAGTTGCAATGATGGATGAAGTGCTCCTAACGAAAATCAAGTCATCAACATAGAGAGTCAAGAAGAGAATAGAATCCTCTTATCACAAGATGTAGACATTTAGATCTAAGTGGCATTTGGATAACCCAATGGAGAGAGAAAAGAAGTCCATTTTGGTATACCAAGATTATGAAGCCTATTTGAGGCCATATAGAGAATTCCTTAGTTTACAAGCTAATGAAGAATCTTGAATGAATCCTTGTGGCTGCTCGATATAAAGGTCTTAGTGTAGTTAATACTTGGTATTTGAGAGAAACCTTTGGCCACAAGTTGTGCTTTATATTTTTCAATTGAGCCATCCACTGCAAATTTGGTTCAATAGATCCACTTACAATGAACTAGTTTTCTTCCCTTCAGAAGTGGAACAAGATCCCATGTTTTATTTTGCATTAAAGAGTTTTACTCTTCCTCAATTGAAGAATCCCACTCAGCAATACCAAAAGCTTCACAAAATTATTATGGATCTAAAGATATAGCAATGTAGGAATGTGGAATTTCGTGATGTTGTAACCGATTCCTCCTTGCATTTGAAGGATCCCCAACAAGATTGCTTACAAAATCAAGTGTTTGGCAAGCCCAACGAGGCATGGTAGCGGATGGAGGAGGAGATTTTGAACTCTAT
Source organism: Sequoiadendron giganteum (assembly GCA_007115665.2). Lineage (NCBI taxonomy): Eukaryota > Viridiplantae > Streptophyta > Pinopsida > Cupressales > Cupressaceae > Sequoiadendron > Sequoiadendron giganteum. Next base: position 650,167,978 of record CM021101.1, on the reverse strand, counting down.
GAAGAGGGAGATGAAATATCATGATCAAATCAATGACTAGAGGAAGCTTTAGGAAAATCCTCAATGTCAAAATACTCTAAATCGACTATTGATTTTAGCGGCATTGCCAACTAAAGTCAATGCTAGAAAACAAATCTAGGAATTAACTCTGGCAACCACATGGCCCCAAACATGGATTGAGGATGCAATGATTTTTTATTACATCTAATTAGTAAAGCTCTTAGTCCATCCTAGATAGGAATTAACTCTGGTAGCCACAATTGATAGCAAGAAAATTGAAATTGTGCATGAACAAACCATTTTTTATTTTCTTTTTGCTTTTAAATTTAAAATTATTTTTTTATTTTAAAAATAAAATAATTTTTTTTTTAATTTGAGATTTTATTTTATTTTAAAGAAACCATTAAAAGATTTTTTTTCTTTTAAATTTATAAATATTTTTATTTTTAAAAATTAAAATTAAAATTGTTAAAAAAATATTTTTTTTAATAAAAAACTTAAAGGTACCAAGTACCTGCACAATGTATGCATATGCCTTGTACTTGCTTGAAATTTATGCCCCATTTAAAGAAGGGAAACATATTTAAGGTGGATGCACCCTATTATAAAGAGGCTTATAGTTATCTTAAATAAGTTGAAGTGCCTACCATTGGTTGCTCATGCCTCCAAAATATGGGCACTCAAAAAAATTTTAATGTGCCTCCATAATGTGTGCCTCTCGCCTCTATGTTAGTCACCATTCCTTGCATGTATTATTTTTAATTTACAAATAGATTATATGAGGATGAGTAGATAAGGTATCATTTTGAAAAAGATAATATTTTTTTCAATTCTATCGACAGTTTTAGCATCCCCACCAAATTTGGTAGCTATTTTGGCAATTCCACCAAATATATATATTTTTAATTTTATCTTGATTTTTTTAATTTTGGAAAATATTGAAAACTATCTGGAGAATATCTACACTTAGTGGAGAACTAAATTTGGTAGCAATTCTACCAAATTTAATAAAAAAAAAATTGAAATATTACCCCTCTTCATTGCTTAGCTGATTTTTGAAGACCAACTTTGAAAGCTCTTAACTTAGGCTCCAAACTTCCAATTTTAGTACAATTTTTTTATTTGGGCTAAATTTTCATACTCTACGCATTGGCTAAGATGGTTTTAAATTTCAATTCATGGATTTTTCAGAAAAAAATTATTCTCAAAGAGGGCACCTCACCATTATCGTTTTGATAACTTCAAAGCTGCATAACTTTTGCATATGACCTCAAATCGAGCTGACTCATTTTTGGAAGTGCGTGATTTTTTGTGTACTTCGCATTTATGCTACTTATTTCATATGAAATTGCACCAAATATTTACTTTCAACATATCATTTCTTGAGGATTTATAAAATCATTGAAATCTAGAAATCTATTAAAACACTAAATATAAAATGCCAAATCATTTTCTCTAGGGGTTTTTTGATTGAGTGAAAAAGGGGGGTCTCTTTTTTATTTGTTCTTATACATCTCTTCTACTTATTCTCTATTTTTCCTTCACAAGGATACATCTAAGTTTCTATTGCTAATGGCATACAACTACAACACATGAAATCAAAATGCATGGAATGTCTTAATGCAACTAGGATATACACCTTATGTTGAGAAGAAGGTAACTCAACCCATAAATGATAAATAAAAATTACATTGATGTTTGAACATACAAAAGTTCTTGGTTATCTAGGGAGTTTAGCTTCTCTTTCCATAATGTTTCAAATTGAAGAATGAAAAGATGCATGGGAAAATTTATAACTCTTTATGGTACAATTGATGAAGATCGTGGTTATAAAATTGACAACAAACTAATGAGTCTCGATCCAAAGTGTTTTGACAAAATCCAAGATTATGTAACAAAGTTCAATGATCTTAGAGCATAATGTAAATTGTGTGGCTTAGAGAAGAAAGACATTCAGTTTGTCTATAGCACTCTCAAAAAGTGTGGACCTGAATATGCAACTTTTATTTTTAGCTTTCACACTCATAGGTTGACAATGGGATCTACATTTACTACACCTTCTTTTGCTTCATTTTCTGAAATGTTGGTGAAATAACAAGGCAAGCTTCTTTCCATGGGTCTTCTTAAGCCTTCACACTCACAAGATTTGATGGTTGGTTAGCTAAAAGGTCAAAACTAATTAGGGAAACTTGACAAAAAAACAAAAGAAGTTCAAGAATAAGTCACAAAAAGATCAACAACAATCATCTTTTACAACAAAATTTTACTCCAACTCCTCCTCTTGAAAGGAGAATTATCAAAATAAAATGAAAGGACAACTTGTAGCTACTAGAATAAACTTGGTCATGATGAACATTCTTGTCATAAGAAGTAGATTGATGAGTTAAAAAATCTTCTTAAAATGAACAACATTAATTTTCCTTCTTTTTTTGCTTAGAAATCCTCTACTCCTTCCAAATTAGGTAAAGGGAAAGCAACTTCACTTGTTGCTATTGTTGATTCTTCACAACAGTGGATTCTTCACTCAGGTGCATTACATCACATGGGTTTTATTAAATAATAATTTTCTTTGTTGGAGCCTTGTTCTATGCCCCACATTCTCATCAAGGATGATTCTCTAGTGGATGTAATTGGGAAGGGCTCAATTGATGTTGGACATGGTACATTTTAGGATATCTTCTATGTGTCAAATCTATCATCCAACCTTCTCTCTATCTACCAATTCACTTAGAATAGTAGAAAATTTGAATTCACTCCAAATTCTATCAGCATCAGGAATCTTAAAGATAATGTACTCCTTGCAGTTGGTAAGGCCAATCATGAGTCTCACTTGTATTATTTCTCTCATTTTGTACCTGATTCACATTCCACTACATTTCTCACCCATTCAGATTCTCTGAGAAAACTATGGCATGATCAATTTGGCCATCCCAACTACCGCTCTTTGGAAACTCAATAAACAAAATATGGTCACAAGTCTTCCTTAAATAAAACATCCTGAGGACATGTTCAACAAAGGGAAGGCTTGGAGGGCTTCAGAAGTCCTTGAATTGGTTCATAGTGACTTTGTGGGTCCTTTTCCATCATTATATTTTGTAAGTCTCATTATTTTCTCACTTTCATTGATGACTATTCTAGATATACATAGGTCTACTCCTTTGACACAAAGAAGAAGTCTTTGATAGATTTCAAGATTTTAAGGCTCGTGCTGAGAAGCAACCTAGAAAGTGTGAAAATTCTTTCCATTGGTAATGGTAGAGAATATGTGAACCATCAGTTTGAATAATTTTTTACTCTTGAAGGGATTGATCTTCAACATACTATTGCATACACACTACACAAAATGGTGTATTTGAGAGGAAAAATGGGTCCCTAAAAGAGATGGCTAGCTACATGATCCATGTAGACACTAAAAATTGTCCTAGGCTTATGACTTATTTTCTTCGTCATTTCCCCTTTCATTATTTCATTTTGCATAATTAAATACTTTTAAATTATTTAATTATTTCCTGATGTCATGCGTCTTCTATTAATTAAATAATTTTAATTATTTAATCAATGCATTTCTATCTTAATTCCTCCTTGATTAATTAAATAAATTTATTTAGTTAATTACGTCACTAATTAAGTCCCCCTCTTTCGAAAATTAAATAAATTCTCATTTATTTAATTTTTATACCACTTTCTACTATAATTAAATAACTATTTTAGTTATTTAATTATTCATTAGTCTCTTCTCTCATAAGGGTGTGTGCAAGATCATGATGGGCCAAAAAGTAGCGATATCTAAGTGATATGATGGCCCATGTAGCTAATGACTTTTTTTTTACCCAAAATTGATGAAACAAAAAGGGTTTTTAAAGGAGATTCTCATCTTTCCACCAATATAAATTATGTTTTACTTTGAATTTAATAAATTATTATTATTCATTTTCTATTTGAATTACGACTAAAGTCCCGATTGATAGGCTAATTGAAAAAAATCTATAGCTTTTAAACGGTATCACATTTTTTGAATCCAAAACATGTGTCACATTCTATGCTTCACATACTATAGGATTAAAAAAAGAAGAATTGAATTTCATGAATTTTTTACCAAGTTAAGGTGGCCAGACATTCGAGTTTTTATATTTTTTTTAAGTTGTAATAAAAATTTCATAATTAATTATTTATTTGGAGAAAAAATACAAAAAAATATGCATCACATCAGAACATGAGTCCCCTACTTATATCTAAAATATTATAAAACAATATTATCATTTTATTGTGGTTAGGGTGGTCAGACAAACACCTAATTCTCATTTTTTCCCTGAAATTTAAGTACTGCTGCATTGAAATTTCAAAATTTCACCAAATAGATTTTTTGTTTTTTTAAATAAACCTAGTAGTTTAGAAACTACATTAAATTTGCTACAGATTCTATTCTTACATATTTTTGAAATAATATAGATAACTTATTCAAATTTTTACATCAAGTTGCCTAACTCTAATTTTCTGAATTTTATTGCCACTTAAGGGCCTATTTTTTCCATGATGATCCTCCACATACCCATAAACTTAATAATTTTTATGTATTTAATTTGGCCCACTCTCTTGAATTTTGAATTAGATCATTATTTAATTCAAAATATTCCCTTTGTCACATTCTTTTATAATTAAATAATTATTTTAATTATTTAATTATTCATTGGCCACCTAGATTAAATATTTATTATTATTTAATTTTCCCTATCACCTCTTTATCTATGTCAGTCTTATCTTCCACCTCAATTCCTTATCTATCTATGTTTCAATTAACCTCCACCCTTGATTAAATTATTTATAATTTAATCTTGACCATCAATCCTTATCATTTCCCCTAATTTAGCCTTAACCCTATTCCATACCTCATCTTTTAATCTTGGCCATTGATTAATTATCTTTCAATCTCAACCATTCATTCAAAAAAAAAGATTTTATAAATACCTTGTCATTATTATTTTAATCATCTAGAGTTTACATGAGCTTAGGAGAACTTATGTTATCTTTCTATCTTTCCATCAAGTCATTTAACCATTCGCATCCATAGTCATATTGTGAATCTTCAATATTTTTCTTTGTCATTGTCATAGGCCTATTACATACTCAAAATCTGAGGGAAACCATATTATTCAAGAAAAATGGAGAAGTGCAATGAAGGTGAATCAATGGTAGCATGAAGATTTGGTAATATTGTTTTATGCTTTATTGTATTTATGCTTATTTATTCTTCATTGTTGGTTAGGGCCTTATTTGCATGATTATTTGCCTAACCTTAATATATTATCCCTAATTACATTAGTGAACTTGACATGAGCAATAAAAATTACATAGATCATACAAAAAAATTGGAATTGCAGGTTATAGGTACGGATCGACGTAATCACAAAAGCTAGAATGACACAATCACTAGGTCGAATGATACAATTGATTTACATAGGGCCACACTTAGATTTTTTTTTATTTTTGATTAATTTTTTTTAGATCTAGGTCATCTAGCTTTCTAGTTTGTTAGTCTAACCCTAGTTTTATATCATAGATATCATTAGGTCATTTTTTTGGTATAGTTTTGTTATTTTGCAAGTTCAAGGTTTATGCATCACATTTGACTGTCATTCGATGCAATCGTCATTCTAGTTCGCCGAAATTGACATAAACTTAAACTACATCTATTTTGGTCAACCATAGTCGATATCTCATCAACCATAGTCATTGTTTCTGAGCCACATCTGCTCGATGTCGTGAGCCACATTCATAATTTGTGCAATGCAATTTCCTCTTTTCAATTTTTTAGATTTCATTTAAAATTTCTAGTCTAGGTCATTTTCATTTCATAGATTAGGGGTTTTTTGTTACGAATGTCTGATTTCTAATGTGTGGCATAGGTACCAAGGAGATATTCTCATTTACTTAAAATTAAGTTTTACTTGAGCTAAAAGAATAGTAAAATTATTTTTATTAATTAGTTATAATAAAATAGAATATTTGTGTAGACATCTAAAATATGATCTTCCCCAACCACACATAATTTTAGTCTATTCTTGATAATTGATTAAATAAATATTTAGTATTTATTTAATTATATACATCTTCTCATTATCCTTTCATTAAATAATATTTATCATTTATTTATTTCTCTTCATGGTCCCATTAATTAAATAAATATCTTGTTTATTTAATTAATTTCTCTGTATCCTATATCCATGTCCATCTAATCTCGGTCCTTCATCTTGCTAAATTTTCCCTCATTTGAGAAATTTCCCTTTCACATACATCTAACTAACTCCTTGCCTAGATTCATTAAACCTAGATACCTAGTCAAAATTCAAATTATTTTTTAATCTTATCCACTCATCTCATTTAACATCCTAATCCTAATCATTTCTATAATGATCTTTTTCCTTATTCCTACTCTAAACCTAGATTCTATTTATCATTTGACACTTGTCATGTGATTGATTCAAACCTTGATTCTCCTTCAATTTTATCCATTCATCATCAATCATTTCTATTGATTGATTTTTCCTCTTCAAGGCCCTATATTGAGAGGCTCATTTCCTTCATTTTCACCTAGTGAATATTCTTGAGCTATCATACCTACATGTTATCATTTTGATCACTCACCATCAACCATATCAATTTTATGCTAAATAATTGAGCAATCCACATATCATCATCAAGATAAAATCAAATGGAATAGGGGTGCACTCCATTTCCACCCATCAAGGAGAGAAGTAAAGATTCTAGGTGAAAATATTGTGTGTGTGTATTTATTTTATCTTCCTTTATTTTTCTTCAATATTTTCTATCCTCTTCAATTTGATTTTAAAAATAAAAATCCATTGAAAATTATGTCTTACTTATGCTCTTACAAATTTAAAATTAGATAAAAATCTCATAATTAAGTATTAAGGGTGAATTTTTTTATTAAAAAAGTAGGTAAGGGCCCCAATCCAAAACAAAACAACAATAGAAAACAATCCACCTGGGCACCAATTCAAACCAAAGAAAGGTAAACGAGCCCACCAAAAAACAACACCAAGTTAAAAGAAGATAGTCATAAACCTAAAAATAAAATGGCATGCAGGCCCCATAAGCAAAAAAAAAATAGCAAAAAAAACCAAACTATTCCTTTTGGCAATTAATTAAATTCCATTCCTTTTTTAGCAGCTCCAAGTCATTCCACTAGGGATCCTCCACTTCGCTAGTAGTTTCTTCATTAGGCATGCCAACATCTAGTTTGTTCTTCATTATATGTTTCATTTTTCTTACTTTTGAAATCCCAAACACCATTCCAAATATTTCTTTGCTCATGATTCCATAAGTAATGGAAATCATGCTACTGAAGGCATTATCCATTTAGTTGGCCTTCTCCTACAAGGAATCAATTTTATTTTTTTAATAATGTAGGGTGCTACTCCCTAGTTCCTCCCCATCCTTCAGGCTATCCTCTAGATTACATCTTCTTCCTCTTGGTCTTTGTCTATACCTTCCTCAACCTCCTCCAAGATAGTGTTCATTTCATTCCCCTCGTACTCCTTTTCCTCCTTAATTTTTGTGTTTCTCTTCCTTAGCCTCCTCTTCCTCACTTGTCATGTCATCTCTAGGATCCTCACCTAAAACAAATTCCAATTATTTTTGGATCAAGTCTAGAACATCCTCCTCTTGCATTGGGATATATTCTTCATCTGACAACCCCTCCTCCTCATCCTCAAAAGCAAGTTCCTTTCACTTAACATTCTAATTATCCAATCTGGTGGACCTCCTTTCCCCCTTGTCACTAATAGAATAATCTCCATAGCCTTCCTCCCCTTCATCTAGTATTTAAATTGTTACCTTCTTGGTCATCTTAGGTTCATCAAGGTTAGAGCATTTACATTTGGAGCTAGAGGGTTTTTTTAGAGATTTATTTTTTTGAGAGGGAGAGGTAGATATTCAACATCACCAACACATTCTTTTGAAATAGAGGGATTAACCTGAGTTTTTCTTTTTTTGAGATAGAGGGTTATACTTTTCTTCTTTAGCAATAGGGTCTAGTGAAATAGTAGAATGTTGGCGAATGGTTTTTGTAAAGCCACAAAATTTTGAATAGCCAATTTTGATTTCTTACTAGTGATAAAGTTATGTTGAAGGAGAAAATGATTTTCCTTTAGGGGTTTAATTTGTAGAGGATTTACAATATTCACCAAGCCCGATAGAGGGGTTAGGGTAAAAACATAATTGTACAATATTTGGATAAGACTCTGATACAAGGAGGGGGAGGCCCCTTTAGCCCTACAGTGATGCAGAGAGAAGAGAAAAAAAGGGAATATTGGCTTTCTCTTTTCCGCTAATGTGATTTAAGAAAGGAAGATGATAGTCTTGCATTGTAGGGTAAGTACATCGATCCATGACATAATTTTGATGCCAAATTGGAAAAAAATGGAAAAAAATGTCCAAATTGAGCATTTGGTGCACGTCAAATGACTTTAAGTCATTTAATATGCACCAAATGCAAAAGTGAACTAAAAGTAAAAAATACATTCCAAACCTCTTTTTTTTTTTTCATCAAGTGGCTTATTTTGGAGGTTTTCAGCTCTGCAACTCGCACTCACCAGATCTCTTCCATTTTTTGCACTCTTAGCGTGCAGTTCTTCATGACGATGCTGCCAACACATCAAAAAGGTTGAAGATTTTGAAGAGGTATGTATTTTTACTATTTTTATTTCAAATTTAATTTAGAATATAGATTGAAAAATGTTTTTTTAATAAAAATTTGTTCTAATTCTCAAGAAATGAATCTCCACCTCCAAACATTGAGAATTCACAATCACCCCCTCACGAAGAGCCTCCTATACAAAAACAACCTGAAACCCCTTCATCAATTCATATGAATCCTCAAGGAACACAAGAAAATATCCTAAATCAAGTTGAAAATAGTAAAAGAGATATTGAAAAATTAATTGGAAGATTAACTGAGCATGCTAAAACCCACCCTTATAGGAGAGGTATTGTTGAACCATTGAAGTCAATTGTATCTCATGTAGGAGAAATGAGCGAGAAAATAAATTTTTGGTCAAATAAGAGGCATGAGATGAGACATTTTTATGCTAGTGGTTTGTCATATGCAAATGTGAAAAAATAAAAATTAGCAAAGCCAACTTGTGTGTCCTATTTACAAACCCGAGAACCAATGCACCTTTGTCCCATGCATGCAAGAGGTTCCCCATCCATTGGTGCCACCATGAGTTAATTAAAAATATTTTTTGGGAGTGGTGGTGGATGGTATTTGACCAGCCTCCTTGCAATAACCATGAGGTACCACAATACTTTTTAAGGAAACTCTCTTATGAGTTTTTCCTCAATAAGATGCCAAATTATTTTGACATCTTAGACTTTTAGGGTAGAGGTGGGAGATCCACACATGATAGAACTGTTGCATGATGTAATCCATAGTTGGAACTCAGACCCTTGTCCAAACCCATGGTGGAGCATGACGTCATTCCTTCTATTGTTAAGGAAAGTGTAGAGGTGGACACACTAGAATTGATTAGCTCGCTCACCTAGACCATTATAAAGTGTGTGAGGCCTCTAGTAGAGCCTGATGTGGAGGAAATGTGTAGGCCCCAAGCTCCACCCCACCAGTGTGGTGCTTCTAGTAATGTTTTCACATACGATTATCAAAGTTCTTGGGATGCAACTACATAGCTTACATCAGTTGCAAAGGCGGCGGATTTCACAAATGATTTGCTAGATAATACATTTGGCATTGACACTCAGGTAAAATTCAGCAAGTTCATTTAATTTGTTTATTAAATTATATTTTGAAATTTAAGAATAAATAAATTATTAGAATATCAATATGATGAAATTTGAGGATCAAATTTTTCATGAGAGATGCTCCATTCATGTAGACCCTTATTCATTCTCGATGTTGAGTACATAGGTGTGCAACTAGTATTAAAGATACTATTAATGCATTTGAACAGTTGAATGTTTGTCTCATAACATGCTTCATATTTCAAATAGTTTCTTGGTGGCCCTTCAACCTCTACACCTCATAATTAATGTCCTCAAACAACTTTCACTCAGGTAGCCTTTATTCATTAATGGTGTTGTAAAACAATGTTAGCTAGTTTTCATAATTTTACATATGCAAATCTAAAAATTTGATGAGAAACACAAACATTGGTTGGTATTGTGAGATCCTAATTATATTTACCCTTCAACATCCATCTCATTCTTCCATTCCTTTCATCATGCATATTTTAACCATTTTATATTACATATCCCAATCTTTAACACCTTATATATTATACCACCTTCCTCCATATTTCATCTTATACACATATCGTTACAAGAAACCTTTCCTTCTACTCATTATTGACCAAAGATCTAATATATTATTACTACACACCTCAAGTTCCCACTTCATTTCCTATATTCAAACCTTAGACACCACCTAATTCACTTTATGGTCTAGTATTCCCTCCTAATTACTTCTCATTAACCTCTAGTATAGTTCACCATAAAAATGTTTTATTATCCCCTCCTAGCTCATCCAATTAATCTCTACTAGTCCGTTATATTTTCCATCATCCCCTCTTGATCATGTCACATTATCTTATCCTAATTCACTTTTTGTTCCTTTATTCCTTCCTAATCCCATCCCATTAACATTCAATAGTTAACCTTATTTTACATGATCCCCTCCTAGACTATCCCACTAATATCTTCTAGTCCATCCTATGTGTCATTATTCCCTTCTAATCCCATCTTATTTTACCCATTATTATTTCACCCTAGATGTTCCATGATCCCCTAGGTTCCACCCTATGATCCTTTATCCATTCTAAGTTATATCATCTTTATCCATGTTTCATCCTAGATAACTCTTCTCTATTATTATTGAACGTAGGTCAATTTTGCACTTCAAGTACAATAGAAAAACCATAGACACCTCCTAATTCACCCTATGTTGCATTATTCCCTACTAATTGCATCCTATTAACCTCTAATTTTTCATCGTATATTTTTTTATCCCATCCTACCCCATCCCATCAATCTATACTAGTTCATCCTATGTTCCATTAACGCTTTCTATTCCCATCCCATTACCCTCTCTTATTTCACCTTATGTTCCAGTATCCCCTCTTAGTATTGTCCCACTATCTTTCCCTAATTGACCCTATGTTCATTTATTCCCTCCTAATCACATCCCATTAACCTCTAATAGTTCATGCTATATTTTTTTTATCCCATCCTAGACCATCCCATTAATCTATTTTATTTCATCCCATGTTCCATTACCGAATTTGACTCCCATCCCATTGTACCCTCTATTATCTCACCATATGTTCCATTATCCCTTGTTGGTCTTGTCTCTTTATCCCTTTTATGCTATAACACATTCATTCAAATTTTATCCTATACACGATTAGAAGAAATCTTTCCTTCCACTCATTATTGAACAAAGTTGTCTTCTCCATTACTACTGCACACCTCAACAACCAACTTAATGTTCTATATTAAAACCCTAGACACATCCTAATTCATCGTATGTTCCATTATCCCTTTGAAAGTTTCTAGTAACATAGTAATCCTCACTTCATTCATGTGAACTTCATTGTGGCATTATCACTATGTTGATAGCATGCCCTCATTAACATTAGTTCATCAACATATGCAATACAAATCTCAATGAGCACTGAACTTTGGTATTTGCAAGATTTTGGACTATCCCATTAGACTTAGTACTTTCACCATTATGTGATATATAAGCACTATACTATAGTCTCAATTGAGGCCAACCGTTTACTATTTCCTTTATGATAGTTATAAAGGGACTACCTAAACTTCTTTATGTTACTGTTAGATATGTTGTTTCATTTGTAGTTGTTGACATCAAATGACCCTGGTGATGTTGGTGGCATGATGGACCATGGAGTTGCTATAGAAATAGCCATCTCTAATCCATTGAGAGAGGTATGCAACAGATTAGTCAATTTGACATTATATTTTCTATTTTATGGTCTATTAAAGAAAATTTTCATGATACTTTTATGTAGTTTAATTTCTATCTTGATGACTGCTATAGGTGGTTATCACTCCAGATTGTGGACATGGTAATGTTGTAAATGTGCATGATGACTATGTATGTGGTAAGTGATTATATTTTGTTATATGTCATTCCACAATTCAATTTCTATGTATTAACATCTTTAGTTTTTATTGTATCAGTTGAAGGTCTAGAGTGAAGAGAGGAGGACCAGTGAGCATGTTTGAGAGACAAGAGAACTAACAAACACTCCATCCAGTAGAATTTTGAAAGAAGCACAAGATCTTTTTCCTTCCCCTAGAGGGAAATGACTATGTATTAGGGTCATTTGTTGTATGCCTATGTCGCATTTTAGAACATATACTTTGTACTATTGATATGTTTGGGTGTGAAAGAGGATGATTCCTAGCATACAAATACCCACCCAAATGTGTCATAATAGTTCATTTGGTCACATGACTTGCAGGTTGAAAGTTGCACCACTTTGTAACTTTGCACTACTTGCATTTAACAAATTTTTCCCCAAATGAAAAGTCTCCACCACACGAAAATTCCTCTGAAATAGAAAAAACCAAGAGAAGTTATTGTAGAGGGGCCCAACACAATTCCATAGACTTAGACAAGAATTTTCTAAGCATCACGGTATCTGAGTAACAACATGTTGAAGATTGCATCCATTTTGCACTTTGAACTCTTAAGGGATTCTGCCAGTTGAACATAGCTCGGAGCAATTCGACATATTTGGATGCAAAATAGGACCATGTATAGCATAAACGTATCGACCTGAATGCATCAAAATAGTTTACTTGGTCACATGAGTTGCAGAACAAAATTTCCACCACTTTGCAACTTTGCACTACTTGCATTTCATAACTTTTCCTCAAGTGAAAATTCGTCACCATGAGAAAAAACATCTGAAAGAGTGAAAACCAAGACACGATAATGTAGAGGGGCCCAACGCAATCCCATAGGCTCAAACAAGAAGTTTCTAAGCATCACAGTATTTGAGTAACAACATGCTAAAGATTGTAGTCATTTTGCACTTTGGACTCTTAAGGGATTTTTTCGGTTGAATGTAGCTCGAAGCAATTCAACATGTTTGGGTGTAAAAGAGGACCATTCCTAGTGTAAACATACCCACCTGGATGCATTAGAATGGATATTTTGGTCACACGAATTGCAGAACAAAAGTTGCACCACTTTGGAACTTTCAACTACTTGCATTTGACAACTTTTTCCCCAAGCAAAAATTCTCCACCCCGGGAAAAGGCCTCTAAGATAGAAAAAACTGAGATAGATTACTGTAGAGGGGCCCAACAAAATCCCACATGATTAGACAAGATTTTTTTAAGAATCACGGTATCTGAGTAACATCATGCTGAAGTTTGTAGTCATTTTGCACTTTGGACTCTTGAGAGATTTTGTTGGTTGAATGTAGCTTAGAATGATTCAGTGTGTTTAGGTACAAAAGAGGAACATTCCTAGCATAAATGCACCCACCAGATGCATCAAAATAATTCATTTGTCCACACAATTTGCAGAAAGAAAGTTGCACCACTTTTCAACTTTCAACTACTTACATTTAACAATTTTTTCCCAAGTTAAAACTCGCCACCATGGGAAAACGTATATGAGATAGAAAAAACTGAGATGTGTTATTATAGAGGGGCCCAACATGATCCCATAGGATTAGATGAGAAGTTTCTAAGCATCATGGTATCTGAGTAACAACATGCTAAATATTACAACCATTTTGCACTTTGGACTCATAAGGGATTTTGTTGGTTCAATGTAGCTTGGAGCGATTCAGCATGTTTGCGTGTGAAATAGAACCATGTCTAGTGTAAATTTACCCACCTAGATGTGTTGGAGTAGTTCATTTGGCCACACAAGTTGCAGAATAAAAGTTACACCACTTTTCCACTTTCAACTACTTGCATTTGACAACTTTTTCCCCAAGTGAAAATTCGCTACCATGGGAAAAAACCTTTCAGATGGAAAAAATCAAGAGAGTTTATTGTAGAGGGGACCAAAATGATCCCATAGGATGAGACAAGAAGTTTATAAGCATCACATTGTCCGAGTAACAACATGCTAAAGTTTGCAGTCATTTTGCACTTTGGACTTTTAAGGGATTATGTCGGTTGAATATAGTTCGGGGTGATTCAACGTGTTTGGGTGTAAAAGAGGACCATTCCTAGTGTAAACATACCCACCCAAAAGTATTGGAACAATTTTTTTGGTCACACAAGTTTCAGAATGAAAGTTGCATCACTTTGCAACTTTCAACTACTTGCATTTGATAACTTTTTTTTCAAGTGAAAATTCACCACCACAGGAAAATGTCTCTAAGATAGTGAAAACTAAAAGACGTTATTGTAGAGGTTCCCAACATGATCCCATAATCTTAAATAATAATTTTTTAAGTGTCATGTTATCCGAGTAATAGCATGCTGAAGATTACAATCATTTTTCACTTTGGACTCATAAGAGATTTTGTCGGTTGAATGTAGCTCAAAGTGATTCAATTTGTTTGGGTGCAAAAGAGATTCATACCTAGCATGAAAGTACCCATTTGAACATTTTGGAATAGTTTTTTTTGGTCACATGAGTTGTAGAATAAAAGTTGCACCATTTTGCAACTTTCAACTATTTTCTTTTGACAACTTTTTCCCCAAGTGAAAATTCGCCACTACAGGAAAATGCCTCTGAGATAGAAAAAACTAAGAGAGGTTATTATAGAGGGGCCAAACATAATCTCATAGGCTTGTACAATAAGTTTCTAAATATCATGGTTTCTGAGTAACAACATGTTGAAATTTGAAGCCATTTTTCACTTTGGACTCTTAAGGGATTATGTTAGTTCAATGTAGCTTGAAGTAATTCGGCATGTTTGGGTGTCAAAGAGAACCATGAATAGCATAAACATATCCACCTAGATGTATTGGAATAGTGTTTTTGGTCACATAAGTTGCAGAATGAAAGTTGCACCACTTTGCAACTTTCAACTACTTGCATTTGACAACTTTTTCTCCAAGTGAAAATTCACCACCACAGGAAAATACATCCCAAATAGTGGAAACCAAGAGATTTTGTTGTAGAGGGACTCAATGTGATCTCATAATCTGAAACGAGAAGTTTATAGGCATCACGGTGTCCGAGTAATAGCATGCTAAAGTTTGCAGTCATTTTACACTTTGGAATCTAAAAGAATTTGTCGGTTGAATGTAGCTCAAAGCAATTCCGCATGTTTGGGTGTGAAAGAGGACCATGCATAGTGTAATCATACCCACTCAGCTGTGTTGGAATAGTTTTTTTATTCACATGAGTTGTAGAACAAAAGTTGCACCACTTTGCAATTTTCAACTACTTGCATTTGACAACTTTTTTCCTAAGTGAAAATTCGCCACCATATGAAAACAACTCTAAGATAGCAAAAACTGATAGAGGTTATTGTAGAGGTTCCCAACATGATCCTATAGGCTTAGATGAAAATTTTCTAAGTGTCATGGTATTCAAATAATATCATGTTGAAGATTGTAGTCATTTTGCACTTTAGACTCATAAGGGATTCCACCAGTTGAATGTAGCTCGAAGTGATTCGGCATGTTTGGGTGTGAAAGAGGACCATGCCTAGCATAAATTTACCCACCCTGATTCAATGGAATAGTTTTTTTGGTCACGAAGAGTTACAAAATGAAAGTTGCAACGCTTTGAAACTTTCGACTACTTGCATTTGACAACTTTTTCCCAAGTGAAAATTCGCCACCATGAGAAAATACCTCCAAGATAGCGAAAATAAAGAGAGGTTATAATAGAGGGGCCCAACATGAACTCATAGGCTCAAACAAGAAGTTTCTAAGTGTCACAGTGTCCTAGTAATAAAATGTTGAAGATTGCATCCATTTTGCACTTTGGACTCTTAAGGGATTTTGTTAGTTGAACATAGCTTGAAGTGATTCAGCATATTTGGGTGTGAAAGAGGACCATTTCTAGCCTAAACGTACCCACCTAGATGTGTCGGAATAGTTTATTTGATCACACGAGTTGTAGAATGAAATTTGCACCACTTTGAAACTTTGCACTACTTGTATTTGATAACTTTTTCCCTAAGCGAAATGTTGCCACCACAGAAAATAGACTCTGAGATAGCAAAAACTGAGAGTTATAGAGGGGCCCAATGTAATCCCATAGGCTCAGATGATAATTTTCTAAGAATCATGGTGTCTGAGAAACAACCCGTCAAATATTGCATCCATTTTGTACTTTGGACTCATAAGGGATTTTTTCGATTGAATGTAGCTCAAAGCAAAAACCAATGCCTCACCTAGATAAGCTAAAAGTTACTGAAAAAATATTTATTGCCACATGTGTAAATCCTTGAAAAAGTTGGAAATATCCTTGTTTCAGATGAAGTGTCTTGGAAACATTCACTTGGAAGTCCATTCCATTGACCTTTTGACTCTAATTGCATTCCCTTGGTATGTGCTCATGTTGTTCCATCCTTTGTTTATGCTATTGGCTATGTGACTATGTTTCCAAAGTTGACAAGAGCACAAAATTCCAAGTGATTTTTTGGAGAGATTGGTTGGTTGAAGAATGTTTCAAAGTTGTCAAAGGTGCTGGAGGGTATTGAAATATTGTTGCCCCTGTTGTTCATGTTGCTCTTCCCTTTTGGTATTTTGTGTAATTTTGGTTTTAGGAGTTTTTTGGTTTCTTTAGGAGTTTCCTAAGTTCATTCATGACCATGTTAAATCATGTAATCCACTTTACTGTGTTTAGAGGGTCATTGATTTAAAAGTTACAAAAAAATTTCCAAATGGGAAATAAAAGTTTTCATCCATTTTGAGGAAGTTGTCAAAAAATAGGTAATGGTTACATTCAATCAATAAAATGGTTCCTAATAATTGGAATCAATTTTAAATGGCTGGAAAAAGTATGAATACATTGTAATGGTCGAATGGAATGATGCAGAAGCACCATCAGGACAAACTACCTACAGGGGGAAAATTTTGAGTTTTTGTCATGCTTTGTGTTGTTTCATGTTAATAAGGTCATTTTTGACCAATTTCCATCATTTGGGATCTTTTTTCAAAGTGTTGTATCATTTGTGTAAAAGTTGCAAAAATTGCTCAATTGTTGTCAATGACAACTTTTTTTATTATAATGTCAATTTTTTGAAAATTTATTAGAAGTTGGTTGAGGGTCGGTTGGAAGTTGTTTCTTGTTTGTACAAGCATAAATATTCTTTCTATGCACAACCCAAGGGTTGGAGGTGGGTTGGTTGAAGATTTGAATAAAATTTGAATCAATGTGGAGACTATTTCTATGTTTCTTTTGTGATATATTGTTGCTCCATTGCATGGTACGAACTATCCTATTAGGATTATACAAGGCAATTTTGACCCTAGGTGCCTAAGAACATATTTGAAGTGAATTTTTGAAGCAATGATGAAGAATGGTTGTAATGGAAGCCTTGTAGCCCCATTTCAAGAAGTTGAAAGACTTTAAATGATCATTCCCTTGCATTCATATTGACTATCCCATGGGACTCTTTGACAAGGCCAAGAGTATATTGTCCTAAGGAGACTATCAAAAGGTAGTTTGTTGTTTCTAGTATGATTCCAACACACATGAATGATTTATTGTCCTCTAAGTCATATTTGAAAATTTTGATCATGAAATAGGAAGATCCTCCAAGTAGTCCTAAGACAAAACCATGACCAAGCCATTGAATGGTCAACTATATTTGGAGTCCTAAAAGCCTTTAACCATTGTTTTTGTTGAAACCAAGTAAACCCTACCTCTACATCATGTAAGCATGGTTGTATTTTTTTCAGATTTGGAATGAATTGAAGCAAATTGTTTTTGTGATTTTTGAGTGAAATAAGGAGTGGTTTGGGTTATTGGTTGGTGAAGGTGTTGAGAATATGTGGAGAGGTCTTTCAAACCTGTACCTTAGGGTTTTGAGAATTTTTGAAGTGTTAATACAATTCAATGTATGATTGTCCCAAAATTATTGTTTTTGCAGTCATAAGCAAGGTGCTAGTGTCCAAGTAAGTTGGTGCTTTGAATGAGTCTTGGTAGTGAATACCTAATGGAAACACCTTTGAAATTCTCTATGAAGGCCTTCAAGTTAGTGGTTGAGGATTTGAAGTAATCTTTATTGATTTGGCTTTAGACCATTAATGTTACCTTTCCTATTTGAATAACACAAATCTTGTAAGCCCCATGAATTGTTGCATTGTTGAGTCTCCACAAAAAAATTGTTATGACCATTCAAGTCCCGTAGACAAGTCTGCCATGAGGTTCAAACTATCTCTACATTCTGTTGAATCAAGGTCTCGAATTAGGTTCATTGTTAGGTTTTCTAAAAGTGCATTTAGGAGCATCTATGAAGAACCTGCAAGAATGATTCGCCTCTTGGGTCAATTTTCATGTTGATTTTCCTTCATCTACATCAGGAAGGAGTTCTATGGTTTATAGAAGAGCAAGAAAATATTCCTTTGGACAATAGAAGGCATTGTTTTAGATTTTGTCATAAATCCACATGCTTTTCCTTCAAGACAACTTTAAATGTAAACCATAAACCATTACAACTAACTTTAAATTTAATATACACATTTAATTGAGGTGTATATTAAGGAATATACACGTTTTCATGTATTAATTTCTCATAATTTTTGTATATCAAAAAATACACTAATTCAATAACAAATATTATAATAGTGATGGACGAACATCTTGAAAATCCTCCCATTTCTCAATACTTGTAGCAATAGATGCAGGGAAATAATCATCCCATTTATAGCCCAAATCATGAAATATATTGTACAAGAAGAAACAAAAGGATTTGCGACCCAGTTTGTTTTCTCCAATCCACTCAGGTGTCCAAGTTATTTGCATTAAAAAATGCTTCAAAACATGTACATTCCCTGCTCCCTTTGAAACACATGGGTAGTAGCCTCTCAGTGGTTGTGTAATCTCACTAGAATTTGGTCCACAAAAAACTTTCAATAGCCTAATAATTTTAGACATGGACACATAAAAATCATTAAAAGAACAATAACTAAATAATGTTAAGACGTACACCTTCTGACTAGATCTATTATCACCTTCATGCATTCTATGAGTAGATTTGTTGAAGGTCCTTCAATGGTGGTGTGGCCCATCTTTCACTACTTTCTCATCTCTCAATGATCCTACATGTAAATTTCAAATATATATAAACATAATTTACATAAAACATGTAGCATATAAGAATCTAAGAAATCTTCGAAATGGAAAAGAAAGAGAAGATTGAAAACCAAAAAATGCACCAACAACTGATGTTTTTATTTTCTTAAGTTGTCAATCTTTAATGACACCTTTCCCTTTTTTCTCTTTCACTAGTCTTGCATATCTCTTCACTAAAGCAAACATATAATTAATAAGTGGGTCAAAGGAAAATCACAAATACATCAATGATAGTCCTAAATGAAATGACATTAAACACCAATAAACAACAACATATAATTATCATTTTGAAAATTAACAATAATGAAATTTTGTGAACCCTTCTACAATCAAACTTAAATGCTTAACAAAAAGGAGTGATTAATAACATGACTTTACAAATTTAATGTGCATACTTACAAATCAATCTAGGGAACCATTTGGGTCTACTCTACTCTTTATTGTGTCAAGTATTGCCTTGGTCAAACTCACACACTTTCCACAAGTTCTTATTCACAGGTCTACCCTTATATTTGATCAAACGAACGTTGGCTATGATGACAAGGTTCGAGTAGTGAAGAATCTTCTGATGCGTGTCAAAATCCTCAAACAACCAAATTGCAACATTCTTAATTGGGTACCTTCCAAGCCATGTTCCAATAATAACCATCAAACCTGTAGGATATTTTATGTTTTCTCCATCTATAACTAGGGCCTCCAGTTTCTTTTTGGCCTCAATACAATGAAACAGGTAATAATTTGTACCCTCTTCATTGTCTTCATCTACAATCACTGCATAAACGTGCCCTACATTGATATGTTCATCTTGTTAGATGTATTTAATGAATATCAAAATAAAATCTAGAAGTAAGATATATTATAGGTGGTTCTAGTAGGTCTGATACATGATCAAAGTCAATGGATGATTGCATATCCATGCTTTGTAGAGCCATCAGAAGTTGATAAGTGTCAAGTGGGGTTAGACTTCTTATAGACAATTCGTCAACCCACTCTTTTGACTCGTAATCATTCCATGCTTGAAGTGTACATGCAAAACAAAAGCATGCCATCTTCCATGTATGGATAGTCCATGTACCCAAATTGGATCTTCTAAAAGAGTGTAGCTTGCTTTGATCTTGTTAGTGTACAACAATCCTCATATTTTTCAATATTAGTATTATCTACTAAATGAAAAAATATATGAACTAAAGAATTACCTTCACTACATGGACCCATTGCATGACTGCAACACTTGACAATTGATCTTGCATCTATCAACTTTACACTATCTATGTACTTTAACTCTTCTTTTGCTAAGGCTCTTTTGATACATGCACCTACTCCATCATGCTCCCCATTTCCATGCCCAGCCTCTGAGAAGTTCCACATATGGGAAACACAATTGATCCTATGTATCCTACTCAACCAGTAAATCATTATGGAGTTCTTGAATTACGATATAAAATTATCTGACCATATGATATGTTGATTGAATGATATGCCCCTGCTAGCTAGATCTACATAGAACATCTAAAATCAACCTTGCACAAAATCTGTAGAATGTGTGTGATCATCACTGATGTAAAAGTGATAGTTCCTCAATACTTTTCTATTATCCTTTGTACTATCATTTGCATGAATGAATGTTATATGCACAAATATAGCAACCTGTGTGGAGTTGTAGTAATTTTATTACACCTCATTTTGTGGTTGTAGTCTATAGTTCTTCACGAAGCCGACAATTGAAACGATGCTATTAAGTGGAAATGTGTCCTTGCATAACTTGAACTGTGAGTCCAACCATCAAGATCTATGGGTATTCCTTGAATACTCATAGACCACCTGATCATGGAAAATTCCCATAAACTAATACATTGGAATCTTATCATTGACTAATTCACACTTCTTTGCTTCTTTCCCATCTTTTAGATTATAGGCCATTGTCTTGTATTTTCCAAATTCCACAATTTTGTCTCCAATTGTGTGTGTACTAGCCACGTGTTGGAAAATTGGAAAATGTTGCATGTCGCCACAATGATCACATGTGTCATCCAAACATGACTTCTTGTAAAAAAATTGACCATCCACTCTTTCACATAAAATGGAAGATAAGAATTCCCTTAAGGATTTAGGTGGAGGCCTTATGTTACATTCCCACAAAACATTATCAGTATGCATATCTACACATATATGCCGATAAACATCATAATGGTTAGAAAAATAAATATGTAATCTAAAAAAACAAGTAGTGTGTGTGTGATTTATTTTGACATAAAAAGGCTTTTGCATTTCAAAATACCTTTGGCATATTTTAATTTCAGGAAAATTTCATACAAAATCATAAAAATTTGGTTTTGAGTGGTATCAAAATAATGCTTTGGATTTGGATCACAAAATTTACTACCAATTATCCTTCTTACAACATCCCTTTGATTGGGAGAGGTCCTTGTGTTATCCTTACAATAATCTACTATTAAAGATCTCAATGCTTGAGCAATTCTTTTATCTTTATGTGGCACTCTACCCGAGAATCCCCATAACTCATTTCTATTGGATCCTCCACTCTTTCACGTCTTCCTTTGTCTCTCATTAGACATGATCTACTTATTTTCAAAGAATTACTTGTATTTTTAAGGTTCACTTTGTTCTTTGTTTGCCTACTTAATAGTTTTGTTGTCATCACACATCATGTGGCACAACTATCCTTCATGTGTGAGGTAGAGCCCACGCTCTCGTATGCACTCATTAAGTTCTTTACAATGGAATTTTCACTTGATTCATTTGAAACTCTTAGCCCAAGAGCCTTCATGGTGGGCCTAAATTTGAATTGCCTCATCATTTCAAAAAATATTTGGCATCTTCCACCCTCACTTAACTTCTCAAAAAATAAACTCCATATCCTCTGTGCATATCTTTAACATGAACATTTTGGAATATTATTAGGCATCTATTTTAAAAAAATTGGAATCAATATCAATATTTTTTTTTGGTTTTCTATGCAAAACTCTAGGAGGAGTTCTCAAATGTAAATTTGTATCAACATTAGTGGTGCAGGAGCACGTACAACCATACTACCAAATTTGATATGGTGAAATGCAACTAGGTGTTGGTAGTTGATTCTAGGGGTAATAAAGTTTTTTTTATATTAAATAAGGTCTAAAAAAGACCATTCTCATTGTATTGGGGTGATTTTGGGGTCTTAGGCTTTTAAATTAGTTAAAAATGCAAAAATTGAAATATTGTCAAGTGTAAAATTGCCAAGAAAGGAATGCAATGGAATATGAAGGGTTGGTATTTCAAAAGTCAATTTTAGACAATGGGGAAGTTGAAAATGAATTTTAAATACTATGTAAATCCTCTCTAAGGCTCGAATAAGGTGTGGTTGAACATTTGTGAGAATTTCCAATAAAGATACCAATGTTTTTTTAGCATATTTTCTGTGTTTTGTTCATTTATTTCTACTGTACGATCCTCTACAGGCCTCCATTGGTTTGAAATTTTTGTAATATTGTGAGAGAATTTTCTAGACTATTGTTACCATTGGTTTGAGAGTCTTATTTTAATTTTAGAGGAAGATCTCATTTGAATATTGTAACTGCCTATGACAAGCCAACAAAGGTCTGAGTTTGCAAATCAAGTAATGTAAAGCCATTCCTCCTACTGTTTCTTTATGTATCTCGGAGTAATTTCATGTAATATGTCATATTAGTTGTTCTAACAAGTGTGGAGACTTCATAAATCATTTTGGTGGCTTGGAGATGATGCCCCAAGGCTGGGCAGGGTACTTTTCCATGTGGAAATGAGGTAACAAGGTATGGTCTTGATGAAATATTGTATGTACTGGTTATGTAAGGGATTGATGAGTGAGATCAGGCTATATGTGGGGTGTTAGAAGCATCAGTTTGATTTTTAGGAACCTTGGAAGGGTATTTTCTAATAAAAACCTTGGTATTGTCATTGAAAGTAAGGGTTTGAGAGATCAGTGGTAAGGAAACCTTGGTGTGGCCAATAAATTTGAAAATTGGGTGATTTGACTCATGAATGAAGACTTTTTATGTTTTTGGATAGAGGGCAGGAGTTTATGTGGGACTTCCTTTGTAAAAGTGACATATTTCTAAGTCTAGGATAGCGGTACAGGTGTTGTTTCTTGTAATTGTTCCAAAAGAGTTATTATTGGTTTTGATATATGTTGTGTGAACCCTTAAAGGGTATCTAAAACCACCATTTAATTGTAAATTCCTTTGAGGATTTTGGGTGAAAAGACACATGAACCGGGTCATGAAGGCTACTAGGACATACCTAGTTGAATGGTGTTAAATGAAGAGTTAGAGAGTTTTTTGGGTGAAGATTTCCTGATGATCATTGTGCTGACATTTTGAAAGATTTTAACATCCCTGTATTGCATCAATAAGGAATGTCAATAAAATTAGGGATAGGTTGTGTACCTTCAATTGAAGGTGCAATTGATGACATACCTTGAGACTGACACGTAAACGATGTTGTACCTCCATCTTGAGATGTCATTTGTGGAGTGCCTTCAAATAGAGATGTGTTTGCTGATGTAATTTCAAAACTCAATGTTTTTGATAGTGTGTCTTCAACTGTAGATGTGATTTATGATGTACTTAGAAAACCATGTGTTGTTGTTGGTGTGTCTTCAACTGGAGATGTGATTTCTAATGTACTTGGAAAACCACATGTTATTGCTGGTGTGTCTTCAGTTGGAGATGTGTATTCAAATTTACTTATGCTTGATGATGTGCCCAAAAATTCAAGATCCATTTTTTTCCTTCCATGAATTTTGTTCATTTGTGCCCTTTGTTTTTCCAATTGGACATCTTTCTTAGATTGCATGGGAATTTCTGGTTGTATGGGCTACAATTCCTTTGCTTCACGAGCTACATTTTTTTATTCTCTTCTCCTTGCATTTTTAAATACACATTTTTCTGATGTTAGAGCCTTTGGTCATTTCCTCAGCATGATTTTGAATGCTACATGTTCACAAACACACATAGAATATAAGTAAGTAATGCATTTTATGAAACATATTGATATCACTGATTACATCGCATTTTATGAGCCAAACGAAAGAATTTTATGAAAGAAGATAGTGATTTGTTTGGAATTATCGAACATGTCTATGTTAGAACATTTTTCATACATAGATCTACCTACATACCACAAGAAAAGTACTTGTAATGCATTTTTTCAAGCATATCCATACCACTGAATACATTGAATTTTATGAAACACACCAAGAATTTTATGAAACATATTGATATCGCTGATTACATTGCATTCCATATAATTAAAACTCAAAGCATTAATTTACATTTCATAACTAATGTGACTTATGAAACGTTACATATCCTATCAAACATTGTTATCCCCAACCTAGGGTTTATAGCGAGCTTCAAAAAACCCATAACTTTTGAAGCGTTTGGTGAAAATAAATGAAACTTGGTACTAATTTTATGTAGGCCTATATGCATGTGCTGACAAAATGAGGGTTTCTAAATCATAATTTTATGTGATTTTTTGAGGATAGTTTGTTTCTTTTTGTAATTATAGTATGTAAAACCTAGTACTTTGAGGGATTTGTACAAAATTGCTTCATGTAAGAATTGATAAATTATGTTAAGAAGGGTTTGAGGGGAGTATTTGGAGTTTGGACAAGTGCTTAAGAGAAAATACTTGTGTCAAACCCAGGGTATAAGTTTTTGCCACCTTTGGAAACTAGAGATTTTTGTGCTTATTGTTGTCAAAACCACATTGTGATTGTCAACCAAGCCATGAAGAACATGAATTCAAAGAAGGGTTTGTGATGCTAAATCTTAGAATTATTCACCATTTCTTTGGAAATAAGGTAACTTAGAAAGACAAAAAGAATTTTCAATTGCACAAAATTTTCCCTTTTTTTATTTCTTTGAAAGGTAAATGGTATGAATGAATGGAAATTTGCATTAAACCAACTCTATCAAGTCACTTGAATTTATCTAAGCACATGATGAAGGTGAAATTTTTATGGAACAAAAATATTAATGGAAACTTGCATTGACATTGATGAAAGCTCTTAGGTTTTCCAAATTATTTGAAAATAAAAGTTTTCCCACAACCATCACTAATAATGAATCAACAATGAAGATTAATAAAATCAACAAATGAATGGTATAAAAATTATCAAAACAAAACAAAAAAACTCAATATAAACATCTACCTAAAATGAAATAGAGTGAACTCCACTAGCCATGCTATAAATGGACTACTATAAGCAATGCAAATAGAATTCATAATAAAATTTGTGTTAAGTTGATGCCATTTATATAAGTTTAAACATGAATTCATCTAAATTATGTCATGTTTTTCAAAAAAAATCTTCAAACTCATAAAAATTAAATTTTTTTATGCAAATCCCATCTAATTCAATGTTGAATTCTATATCCAATTGTTATGATTAATAAAATCATTAAATCAATTTAGTTTACATTGTCAAAAACAAAAAATATACTAAATATAAACATTTCAATATTACCAAAATAAATATATTACCTAAGATAATGTAAAATGATGTAGAAACTTCAAAATGTCTTCTTCTACATTGTCTAACATGCAAATTGGTGGTAAAAAGGTGATGGATCAAGCATAGATTGGTACAACAAGGAGTCAACTGCATAAAAAGGGAATTTTTGAGTCAGATAAAGCATTGAACCAGACAAATGCAAAAGGATGTGGGCTTGAATCATGGGGTCAACCCCTATTTTAATCTTTCAAGGTATAACACATTTGGTGAGCATCAAATGTGTTTCTTTGAAATGTTTTAACAATGTAGAGAGGAAGGGAGTGAGACTTGAGATAGAGGGAGAGGGGATACGAGTGAGAGAGATTAGTATAGGTAGTGTGGTAGGGACTAGTACCTGAGAGTGATAGAGACATGATAGGGATAGAGAGCTATCTAGTTAGGGTGGGGGGAAGACCTGATAATAGGAGAGGGGTTGGGAGGGATGGGACTTAAGAGATATAAAAATACCAAAGGGGGAGAGAGAGGGAGTATGTGAGATGGGGTTGGATTGAAATAGATATTTCTAGGTAGGGTGGGAGGTATGTGAGACCTGATAGAGAGGGAGTGTGAGAGGATATTTGAGTGAGACAGATTAGCCTAGGTAGTGTGGGAGGGAGTGATTCCTGACAAAGAGAGAGACTTGAGAGG
Source organism: Sequoiadendron giganteum (assembly GCA_007115665.2). NCBI lineage: Eukaryota > Viridiplantae > Streptophyta > Pinopsida > Cupressales > Cupressaceae > Sequoiadendron > Sequoiadendron giganteum. The sequence goes on along the minus strand of CM021101.1, from coordinate 650,141,501 downwards.
GAGAGAGAGTTATTTAATTAGGGTGGGGGGAAGACCTGAGAGTGGGAGTGGGAGAGAGAGGGAGTGGGAGAGAGAGGAATGGGATACCTAAACCCTCAACCCTAAACCCTTAAAATTGGATCCTGAAACCCTCTACCCTCAACCCTTAAACCATAAACCCTCAACCCTTAAACCCTAAAACTCTCAACCCTCAGCCCTCTACCCTCTACCCTCTACCCTTAAATCATAAACTATAAACCATAAACCATAAACCCTCTACCCTCTACCCTTAACCCTCTACCATCATACCTCAACCCTCTACCCTATACCCTTAACCCTTAAACCCTCAACCCTTAAACTGTATACCATAAACCCTAAACCCTTAAACCCTCTAACCTCAACCCTAAAAACCTCAACCCTCTCTCTCTCTCAACCCTACACCCTCTACACTTAAACTGTAAACCGTAATCCCTAACCAATTAACCCTAAACCCTCTACCCTTAACCCTTAAACCCTAAACCCTTAAACCATCTACCCTCTACCCTTAACCTTAAAACCCTCAACCCTCTCTACCCTCTACCCTCTACCCTCTACCCTACACTCTACCCTCTACCCTCTACCCTCTACCCTCTACCCTCTACCATCTACCCTCAACCTTAAACCCTCAACCCCCTCTCTCTCTCAACACCCTACACCATCTACCCTTAAACTATAAACTGTAAACTATAAACCATAAACCCTAAACCCTTAAACACTCTACACTCTACCCTCTACCCTCTACCCTCTACCCTCTACCCTTCACCCTTAACCCTAAACCCTTAAACCCTCAACCATTAAACCGTAAATCATAAACCCTAAACCCTAAACTATTAAATCCTCTACCCTTAAATTGTAAACCGTAAAATGTAAACCCTAAACCCTTAAACCCTCTAACCTCTATCCTCTACCCTCAACCATAAACCCTCAACCCCCCTCACTCTCTCTCAACCCTACACTCTTTACCCTTAAATTGTAAACTGTAATCCCTAAACCCTAAACTCTCTACCCTTAATCCTTAAACCCTAAACCTTTAAACCGTCTACCCTCTACCCTCTACCCTCTAACCTAAAAACTTCAGCCCTCTATCTCTTTGTCTACCCTCTATCCTCTACCCTCTACCCTCTACCCTCTACCCTCTACCCTCAACCCTCAACCCTCAACCCTCAACCCTTAAACCCTAAAAGCCTTAAAGCCTCAACCCTCTCTCGTTATCTCTCTCTCTCTCTCCAATATCTCCCTCCTACCCCTTCTCCTACTCTTGGGTCTCTCTCTATCACAATCACTCCCTTTATTTATCTTCCCTCTACCCTCTACCCTTAACCCTTAAATCTTCTACCCTCTATCCTCTACCTTAAACTCTCTCCCCCTCTCTCTACCCTAAACCATCAACCCTATAGGTCCTCAACCCTATGCCCTCATTAAAAATCCTCTAACCTAAACATTGGATCCTCAACCTCCCTACTCTTCTCTCCTCCCTATCTCACTTCTCCCTCCATCTCTTCCTCCATCCATTCCTCCCTCTCTACCCTAATACCTCCATCCTATACCCTCAACCCTTAAACCCTTAAACACTTAACCCTAAACCCTAAATGCTCAACCCTCAACCCTCTACCCAATACCCACAAACCTAATCCATCAACCTTATACTCTCAACCCTTAAACACTCAACCCTAAACAATAAACCCTCCTTCTCTCTCTCACTCCCTCTCACTCTCTCTCAATTATCTCCCTCCTACCTAAGAGAGGGGGAGAGAGAGAGAGAGAGAGAGAGAGAGAGAGAGAGAGAGAGAGAGAGAGAGAGAGAGAGAGAGAGAGAGAGAGAGAGAGAGAGAGAGAGAGAGAGAGAGAGAGAGAGAGAGAGAGAGAGAGAGAGAGGAGGAGAGAGGAGAGAGAGAGGAGGAGAGAGAGAGAGAGAGAGGGGGAGATAGAGGTAGTGGGAGATAGAGGGATGGGAGAGAGATAGAGGGAGTGAGAGAGATAGAGAGAGAGATAGAGGGAGTGAGAGATAGAGGGAGTGGGAGAGAGATAGAGAGAGTGAGAGAGATACCTAAGAGAGGAAGAAGGGGTAGGAGGGAGAGAGTTGAGAGAGTAGCAGAGAGAGGGAGTGGGATATAGAGGGATGAGAGAGATACAAGGAGTGAGAGAGAGATAATTAAGAGAGAGGGAGGGGGTGGGAAGGAGAGAGAGTGCCCAAGATAGAGGGATGGGAGAGAGATGGAGGGAATGAGAGAGAGAGGGAGAGATAGAGAGATAAAGAGAGAGGGGGTGGGGGAGATACTTGAGAGGGAGAGAGAGAGATAGGAAGGGGGTGGGAGGGAGATACTTGAGAGAGAGGGAGAGAGATAGAGTGAATGAGAGAGAGAGGGTGTGGGAGAGAGATAGAGGGAGTGGGTGAGAGAGATAGAGAGAGACCTAAGAGAGGGAGAGGGGGTAGGATGGAGAGACTTGAGAGAGAGAGAGAGGGAGGGAGAAGGGGTGGAAGGGAGAGATCTAAGAGAGAGTGGGAGAGAGATAGAGGGTTAGGGAGAGGGAAAGGTGGTGGAAGGGACATACTTGAGAGAGGGAGAGGGAGAGGGGGAGAGATAGGGGGAGTGAGACTGGAAAGGAATGGGAGAGAGATAGAGGGAGTGACTGTGAGTGGGAGAGGGGGTAGGAGGGGGAGACTTGAAAAAGAGAGAGAGAGGGTTAGAGGGGGTAGGAGGGAAATAATTGAGAGAGAGAGATAGATAGGGGGTGGGAGGGAGAGACCTATGAGAGAGGGAGGGAGAGAGAGGGAGTGGGAGAGAGAGAGAGGGGGGAGAGGGGTTGGGATTGAGAGACTTGAGAGAGAGGGAGAGGGAGTAGGAGGGAGAGACTTTAGATAGAGAGAGGGAGAGGGGGTGGGAGGGAGATACCTGAGAGAGAGGGATAGAGAGTGGGATAGATATAGAGGGAGTGAGAGAGAGGGAGTGAGGGAGAGATATGGTGAGAGAGAGAGAGGGGGGGAGGGAGATACCTCTGAGAGAGTAAGAGAGAGAGGGATAGAGATAAAGGGAGTTAGAGAGAGAGGGAATGGGAGAGAGATAGAGGGAGTGAGTGAGAGACCTAAGAGAGGGAGAGGGGGTAGGAGGGAGAGACTTGAGAGAGAGAGAGAGAGAGAGAGAGAGAGAGAGAGAGAGTGAAATATAATGACCTAAGAGAGGGAGATGGAGTGAGAAAAAAATAATAGAGGGGGAGATGGAGAGGGAGAGTGAGAAAGGGGGTTGGAGTGAGATATATTCATCTAGGTAGGGTGGGAGGGAAGGATACCTGAGAGAGGGGATTGGAGTGAGAAAGAGTAGTCTAGGTAGTATGGAAGGGAGTGAGACATGAGAGAGATAGAGACTTCAGAGGGGTAGAGATTTATCTAGTTAGGGCAATGAGGCAGAGAGCGTATGAAAGGTAAAACCTTAAATATCCATCTATGATCATAAACTGTGCACTCTCTGCATTATCAAAGTGGTTGACCAAAGAGCTGAAAGTTACATTTTGTTCAAAGCAGGTCATTTGACGAGCACCAAATTTGGTGTTCACCAAATGACCTACTTGGATGAGTGAATTGATGGGATTTTTCAAATTTCCTCATATTTTAATTTGTGCTCCTTGTCACATTTGCATGTCTTTCAATGCAAGTTTATAAAAAAAACTGTGATAGCATTAACCTCTCTCTTAGATATCTAAATATATATTTTTTTCTTTTTTTATTTAGTTAAGGTTTTGATCCATAACTTCTATTGTAAATGCCTTTATTTTTGGTCAAAAACTAACATTAGCTAGTTTTAGGATAGATTTTTACTCATTCATCAAAATGTGAAACAAATTACATTTTTTAAAGCTATACTCCATTCTACACATGATGAAAAATATCATTTTTTTATTAGTTTTCAAAATATTTAGGGGGGAGCACACTCAAATTTCAACTTTTCAGGATGTGTCCACTTTCAAAATTCACAAAATATTACCTCAAAGAATAAGGATAAACTACATGATGTTAGCTAATTTCTCATCATTTAGATTTTTAAAATTCTAAAAAAAAGTTAATCAAAAAGGGGGGAACCCTTAGGCACTATGCTATTTTTTTATAAAAATAGGACTTGTTTCCCCACCCCCCCCTTTTTGAGACCCTTAATCGAATTAGTAGCTTAGAAACTTGACTTAGAGCACATCAAATTTTTTTCTTGTTGCGTCTTGAAATTTTGAGCATAACTATCTTCATTTTCTCATGCAAAGCAGATTTGTTGATTTCAAAATAAAAGTGGCATCTTAAGGGTCAAAATTGTGTCATAGATCCATGCACCAGGGAAAACTTTAGTGGAGAATCTTCACCAATTGGTGAATATTTGAAATCGGGACCTCCAAAAATGGCAAATAATACAAGCTAGAAAGGATGTTGAATTGCCAGGTTCTTACAAAAAAAAAAAATTGTCTCAATTAATTCACCAATGCATTATTTTTTAAACGATGCCTCATTAGAACTAATTCTCCAGTTGTTTATACTGTAATTACATATATTAATTATATTCTCTAGTAATTTTATATTCCTACAATTAATTTTTGAGAAATATCGCCACTAATAATAATTTACCATTTCATTTTAGAGATATTTTAGCCTTCAATAGGTTTCTTATTTATTACCATCAATTAGATTTTTAATTGAATGGTTACAAGTCAATTTCGTGACTTTATATGTACATGCCTTTTAAAAAGGTTGTTGAGGCTCGAAAAAAATTTATACTACCCCCTTGACCCCCGCAAGGGGCCCTACCCCTTGACCCTACTGGTGGCTGTCGTCCCCAGGCCCCTACTTCAATATTAAAAAATAAAAATAAAAATGGGGGAACTGCACCGACCAACTATGAAAATTTTTAAAGGAGAGATTTTCCATTGTAATTAATTGTTTTAGTGATTATGCACTAGGATTCACCACTGTGATTATTTTTTTTACCAATTATTCATTAAGATTCACCAGGATTTTATAATTTTTTTAATAATGTGCATAAGATTCGCCAGTGAAAATTACTATTTTTTTCAAATAAAAGGAAAGATTCGCCAAGATTTTACACCTTCATTGAGGGGGAGTTTCTTAAATTTATCCCTGCAATGCACTTACCTTGTAGTATATTTTCCCTCTAATGTGCAATATATCATAATATGGACACTTACAAGACCATATGGAGCTAATAGTTTCTCTCTATCATAGCCATTCTATAACCCCTTTAGGTTCTCATCCTCTTCCAGAAATTTATTCATGAAGCACTAGTAATTGCCATTACTTACTTTCACAACCTTTAAGCCCTTACATTCTAGACCTATGGCCTTTGGGATTAGTTTTGGGGTAACCTTAAAGCTAACACTCCCAATTGTTACCTTTCCCTCCCTCCGTGAGTTAAATAATTTTGAGGTGAGGTTTTCATTAAAACTCTTCATGGCAAAAAAATGGTGTCATCCAAAGTTCTTCAAAAATCTTCCAAAGCTCCACATTTTGTATTAGGGGCACATAAGACAAAGGTTTCAAACACTTTCTAGTACCACCCATCTTAATTTTGCAACCCTTCCACCTCCTTCACAAGGAAATTTATGACACAACAACCACACCCCAACAACTACTATCACCCAAGTAGAAAACATAATTAAAGAAATCTATGGATAACACAACTTTAATGAGGGTATTTTGATAACACAACTTTAATGAGATGAACTAGACAATAAAAACCCTCATTCTAAAAGGCTTTCCTCTTTTCTTTAAGTATAAATCTTGCATTCAATATGAATTGAATCTTATGCAAGATCATCATAATCCTTGGACAAGACCCGAAGCTCGTGTGAACCAAAAGCTTACCTTGAAAAATCATAAAGGGTTTTAAATTAAAATACTATAAGGGTGAGGAATGATATGATGCCAACCTAGCAATGCCACATTAATCATTTTTTGGGCATCCCTTATATTACTCCAAATCACATTGAGGATATAGTATTTAATACTCACATCTTTTAAACTATTATACCTTTTGTGCTTCATAATTTCTAAGCAGTCCCCATCATCTATCAAGTTGTTATGTATGACACCACAAAATAAAAATAAACATGTGATATTAAAAAAATCCAAAATTAGTATGGAAAATTCTACCCATTTGAACTTCGTTCCTAGTCCTTTTCATGCACATCATCATCTTTCCTCAGTTCCTGTCTAAAGTAAGTTCCTTTGGATTTTCTCAAATTTTTTAATAACATAAGTTGACATTTTAAAGAAGGAAAGAAACTAATTAGGGATATTTTGGAGGGAGGATTTGAGGAGTTGTACTTTACTAGCTTGCCCCAATAGTTTAAATTTTCATCTAGCAAGATTTTTTTGGATCCTCTCAATAATTCTATTCTAGTAAGAACTAGGAGAATTTTTAGTGCTTAAGGGGAGCCCAAGGTAAGCATCCAAAAGAACCACTTCCTAACATTCAAGAATTCTTAAAACCTTATCCTTTAACTATTGATTAGAATTAAAGAAGTACATCTTTCTTTTAGAATAGTTAATATGTTCTCCTTAGCCTTTAACATTATCATACAAGATAGACTTACAATTAGTAGCTTCAAAAATAGAGGCAACACTAAAATGAATCATGTCATCAACAAAATATTGATGGGAAGTAGGAGGGAGAGAAGAGGTAGCTATGATTCCTTTGAGAAGGCCTCAATCAAGGCTTCTCTTAAGACTACATCCCAAAACTTCAGAAACTATTATGAATAAGGGGAAAGAGGGTATCCTTGCCTTAAACCCTTAGCATAATAAAAGAGCCCTTTCAGGACACCAATTAATAAAACTAAGAAACTTGAAGTTGTGACACATTCTTTGATTAATTTCAAAGTCTTCCCACAAACACCAAACTTTTCTAGAACAACAAAAAGAAACCTCCAATAAACCTTGTCATAGGCCTTCAAAATATCTAATTTTTAAATCATTCCCAACTTCTTGCAATGTTCCACAAAGTGGATATACTCATGAGAAATAATGGTCGCATCCAAAATATGTCTTCCTTTGACAAATATTTTTGGTTCAACAAGACCATCTTATCAAGCACCCCTTTCAACCTATCAGTAATAATTTTAGAGAAAATTGTATACATGGTATTACATAAGTTGATAGTTCTATAATCTTAAATGGAGATAGAATTCTCTTTCTTGGGAACTAAAACAAAAAAGTGATAAGTTGGAATAGAAGTATTTCCAATCTAAAAAAATCTTTGGTCGCATTTAATAAATCAAAAGAAAGGACATCCCAAAAATCTTAGGAAAAATAGGTGGAAATCCATCAGGTCCAAGGGCTTTGAAAGCTCTAAAGGAGAAATAAACAGTCTTGACCTATTAAATGACAAAAAATTCCCAAAATACTTTAAATATACCTTTGTTACCACCTTAGGGATGACATTAAGGAGAGGTTTTATCTCAATAAAAGATGGATCTTGAATACCACCAATTTTTTTTTGAAAGGAAATAACCTTAGGAACAAGATCATCAATAGTAGTCATAGTCTCACCATTCTCATTAACAAGGGATATGATATTTCCTATGGTTTAGGGTCAATTGATGAAAGAACTTGGTATTTTTGTCTCCCACTTGTAACCATTGAACTTAGGATTTATGTTTCTAGAAGATTTCCTCCTTTGCACTTGAAGTAATTCCTCCCTTAGCTCCCTTTCTCTCCTCAAAATGTCCTCATCAACAACACTAGACTCTATCCTAGCTTGAATATCCTTAAGGTTAGACTGTATAGCATTTTTTGTATGAAATTTATTGCCAAAGTAAATTTTATTCCATCCTTGAACATGAAATTTGATCCTTTTAAGTTTTTGATTTAGACGAAACATAGTTGTACCTTAGCAAGAAAGACTGCACCAATGTTGAATCGGGTCCTTAAATTTAGGAGAAAAAATCCACATAATATCATATATGAAAGGAAAGGAACCTTTAGGCCTATGGTCCTCCCAGCTCAAAACAAGAGAACTATGGTATAAAGTGGATCTAGAAAGGGTCAGAAAATGTAATTTGGCAAGGATATCCCAGTCACCTGAAATTAGCACCCTTTGCAATTTAACGTGAATGTGATTTTGTCTCTGAAATCTATTCAACCAAGTAATTTTAGAACTGTCGATGTCAATATCCAAAAGTCCTTGATAAAAAATGAAGTTAGTGGAATCCATCATACTATCTGAAAATTCCTCCACTCCCCCCAAGTTTTTAGAAGGATAAAAGGGAGTATTAAAATCCCCAGCTAGCATTCATCTCACCCTCCAATTATTAGACATAAAAATTCATAATGAATTCCAAATTTGAACCCTATAATCCCTTGTGTTAGGAGCTATAACAATGGAAATAGTACGCCCCACCTTTTAGGAATGGAGCACAAGGGTAGGGTTCCTATTTCACACCTGTTACACTTAAGGAAACATTAGAGATCTTAATCCGAAGATGAAAAGGGGAAATGAATATTGCAATAAGGTATCCTAGGGTTAGATTAAAGTTAATAAGAGGGTTCACTACCAAGCTAGGGCTTGGAAAGATAATAAATGTAAATGACATGCAAAGTATTGTGCAAAACCTAACTAAATGACCCAGGAAATGAAACTAAAATGTAGAATAACAAACTAAGAATAAGAAGAGGTGCACCTAGAAGAAGGATGAGGTTATAATAAGCTTCAAAACCTTGAAAAACTATTATTTAATTCCCACTGGGACTCATACGCCCATCTGGGCGATATAGTCCCAGACTAGGGTTTTTCTGCCAATATTAGAATCTAGTAGTGTATGATCTGAAACAACTAAAATCTGGAAAATATGTTGTACTGGGACTCATATGCCACAAGTGTTTTATCAATCCAACTCTTCTTTTTCAAAGGGTTAAGGCCTGATTCTTCTCTCCTATCTTTTCTCTTCCTTCCACACTTCATTTTTAGATTTGAAACCCTGATTTGCAACCTGTAGGGAACTTTCAATTAAGATAGAAACCTTGTGAAAAATTGATGAATTTCTTCAACCTTGTAACTCAATATTCAAATTATATTCAAGCCTCAAAGCACCTAGATCTATAATCACACATGTAGAGAGAAAAAAACTTGTTCATTGTTAGGGAATAGGGGTTTGCTTTGGTCAAACCCATTTTAGGTAGTTAAACCAAATGATGAGATACTGATAAAAGGACATGAAACATGAAACATAAATCATGGAACATGGAACATGAAGCATGAACAATGATACCTTGAATGATGTCTTGTAAATCTATAATCTAGAATGAAGTGGCCATGAAGAATGTATATTTAGATGTTGAAATGAGTGTAGAATAAGGCTTAATCTTGGATATTTAATGCTGCATCACAACACTATCTCAACAACATGCTTGATGCATCATGGTCATGACTTGATTATGGATATTGAATTGTTGCAACCAATGATGAAGAAATCTTCCATTGAATGCCTTAGAAATGCTCTTGTAAACTCTCTTGACAGTCCTATGAAATCTTGTAATCATAAACTTTCTATTAGGAATTATCTCTTGAAATTATTAGGTTGATATCTTGAATGCTTAGGTGAAAATGAGTGAAACAGCCTTGTATGTATACTGCCTAATTTCCCGAAATTACAACACTACAAGATGACATTAGATCTAGGAAGGTAAAATCCCACCAAGAATTTGAATTAAATTTTATTTTGGCTACATGGGACTCATACACCAAAAGTGGCATATGAGTCTTGATGGCACTCTCAAATTTTGCAAATTTGAGATGCCCATTTCGAAAAATTTGCCTCTACACTCTCAGAAGTGCCCCTGATAAATCTACCTGAGTGACCTACTTTGGAGGGTCATAATTTGAAGCTTGTAATTTTTTGTGCAAAACCCATTTGTTGACATATTCAATTGATATATGTCAACATGCATGTCAATTTTTAGCTTCCCATGATAGGTTTTGACAGGGTTCCAAAAAAATTATGAAAGCTCTACAAGTCAGGCAAAAGCTCTGGGTAGAATTGCAAAGCTCTAGGAGGATTATAACTTAGTCATTAAATTTGACGTGTGTGTTCTGAATTGTGTTTTCATGTTTATATTTTATCTTCTAGTTATCTCGATGGCTAAGATGTAAGACTCTTTTGAATCCAATAATCAAAGATCATATGGGTTTTTTCATGCTCATTTGATGCATTTGAGTCATATTTGTTGTTGCCTTTTGTTATGTGAATGGTGTAATTTCTTTAATAAGTGTTAGCTGAACTTATTATTGCATATTATTCAGGGGATAGTGTAATTTCTTAAATAAATGTGACATGAGTGTTATGTTTCAAGTTGATTGTAAAGAATGATTATCAGATAAAGCTTCAGTGGTCTTGTTGTCATAATGTGATAACAATAGCAAAAGATCTTCAGAACATGTTCAACACTATAGGAGGAAGTGTTGGTTATATGACTCCATAGCCCTCTTATTGGCACTAGTCAATCTTCATGTTTCTACTATTTTTAGTTTGGTCCCAACTCTTTAAATCAAAAATCATTTCAATTCTATATGTTGAGTTATGTGTTTACCTTGTTCTCCATGCTGGTTAGTGAAATTCACTTAATTTTTTAGCCAATCTTGAGTGGTATTTTATGTTTCTTAGCATAATTTTGAGAGATCATCATCTGTTAAGCAATACCATGTTAATTGTATATGAAAACCTTTAGATGTTGTTGAAGGGTCACCCCCTAGGTCTTATAGAGCCTGAAGTGCAAGGGAAATGTGTGTCAATTCCATTTTTTGTCAGTTGGCCACTAGCCTTTATGGCTCTTGAATATAGAGGTTGGCTACCTCTTAGAGATTTTCAAAGCTTAGCTAGAAAAATAAAAAACCAACAAAATGGTGACTCTATTGGGGAGAATTTGTGAAAATTATGATTGTATAATCTAGCCTTAAGAGTCATTGCATAGAGTCAAATTATTTTCCATTTTGAATTCAGTTCAAATGCTAAAGGATTTCAAACTTGGAAAAAGATTTTTTTGCAAAACTTACAAAATTCCATGATCTTCCATGATCTGTGGTGCTCTACTGGTGAAAGGAACTCAGAGAAGAAAATTTACATGTGAAGGAACTTCATACTGCTTGTAGTTCAGTCCTCTTTGAAGAGAGGTGGCGACTCTATCAGAAGAACCTATTGAAGAGGTGAATACAGTTCCAAATCTACAAGGAAGAATAATTTGCAGTTGCTGCAACATTTCCATGTATTCCTCACACTTGGTTTTGAAGAAAATTGTGTGTGAAAACCATATTTGAACTTCTTAAGAAAAAATTTGGCTCCCTATTTAGTGAGTTAGCACTGACAAAGGGAAAGAATAGTAAATTCAAATTTGCACACTCCTATTTGTTGGATCTGTTGAATGCAATTGCAGTTCCATTGAAATAATTTTGTCTAGTGCTCAAGTATTTGATTGTATGGGTAGTTAGAATGCATTTGCATATTCTAGCACAATTTCCATCCATTTGTATTGTCAAAATTTTCAAGCCCAGGTTTTCGTTATGTCAGTAATTATCCATGTTGTCCATCATTTGGTCATGGTTGTAATTATGCACAATTAGTGAGCCTTAATTTGTAATATCTGTGGATCATCAAGGTAAAGTAGCTATACGAGTAACACTTTGATTTAGCTTGTCAAGAAGTGTCAAAAGTATAATAATCTTCAAGCATCTAATACCCCAAAGTGTAAGAACCCAAGAGTTAATAAGCCTAGGTTCAGTCCTCAATGGAATAATATATTTGAAAGAAGGCTTAAAGAGATGGATGAAAGACACTAGTTGTTTCAACAAGCCCAGTTAAGAGACCATCAAACTGTGTCTACTTGTCAAGTTAATGCATCTTTTGTGAATTTCTTTGATCCATTGTATGCTCAGTTAGATTTTTCATGGGTTGATTACAAAACTAAGAGTATGTCAGCTCAAGTCTACAAGGAGATGCCTAGATTTGATGGGTATACCGTATGTGAAGGAGATGAGCATGTTCAAAGTTTTTCCAGCTTCATGGAGAAACATTCATTCAGAGATCAAGATATGTGGATGAGATTTTTTATCAAATCTCTTGAAGCAAGAGCTCAGAATTGGTATTTACATTTTCCTGAGAAGTCATTTCCTTTCTGGGATCAATTAGTGGTTGCTTATAGAAAAGAGTTTGCAAGAAATCCATCTAACCTTGTCATGAGGTTAAAGAAGATCAAGAAGCAAGATGAAGATTCAAGTGTTGATTTTAGTTATAGATTTGTCTTTGCCTTGTCACTAATTCCAGAGAATTTCAAACCTAGTACATTAGACTGTATCCATATGTATTTTGAAGCTTATGAAGAAGGATCTGGTGCATTGGTAAAATATTTTGAAATATTGAGCATGCAAATGGCCTACACAGTTTTGGATAATTTGGAGAAACAAAGGAGTGAATATGTGAAAAATTTGTTGTCTTCAATTATGGGAAAACATGCTGATGGAATCAGCAGTTGTGTGAATGTGAATGATCAGAGCTCTTCAGACAAGTGCAGACTTGAGATGGTAAAATATGAGAAGAATGCATCATCAAATGATGAGGAAGTTGTTAATGAACAACTTACAGAAGAATTATACCCAATTGCAAATCAGTAGTTGAGTCTTCTAAGCCAAGAACCTAAAGAGGGATACCAGTTGGACTTACTCTTTGAAGAAGAGATGTGTAATCAGCAATGTTGTGATACAGTTGACCATTTCAATCCTATAAGAGTTGAATCCAACTTTTATATAAATTTCCATGATGAGACATTTGGGTTTGTTGATTCAGGAAGTGCTCTTGAGGATGTTCATTTATCAGTTGCAAGTGATAGAGCATGTGATGAAATTCAGCTTGAAATATCGACCACAAGTAGCTATACTGAGGAAACCATTGATGGTTTTCAATTTGATGGTGAATATGTTTGTGTCTACCCTCAAGAGGATGCAAGTGACAAGCTCAGTGAAGACACCCAATCTGATGTTGAAATGAAAAGTGATGTAGATTGTTGTTATGGCAACCCAAAATTTATTCAGAATGAACGAATGGACAATCTATTTTCTATGATGGATTGTGACCATGTTTTTGATAAGGTTGTTAGTGATCTAATCTCCTATGATTGGGGAGACCCTGTTTATGATCAGCACATTGATTTTTTCAAACTTTGATGATAATGATATCATGGGGTATCCTAATTTGAAATTTCATAATGCATCCAATTCAAGTGAAGGTCAAGGAGAGGAAGTGGTTGAAATAATGGATTAGAACAATGATCTATTAATTTGTGAAAAAAAATCAGATCTATTGACCACTCAATATCGGAAATGTGCACATAGGAATAATTCTTAGTTGTTGGGTGCAGCCCCTATTGACTTTGACAGTGATGATGATCTTCAAGGTGCAAGGTATGATGCATATGTCTCTGATATTCCTTCTAGTTATGAATCAGTTGATCACGATGATATGGATGAAGATAAGCATTTACTTGAGGGTAATGATGCATTGTATGATAAGTATGATAGTGTGCATGCTGATGTAAACTCAGAAATCTCTTTTGATGAGTTTGAAATAGTAGATGACTATGAATATTGCATATCTAATGAGTCAAATATTGAAGATTGTAATGCAGATTTCAACAGGTCTTTATTTTTTGCTTGAATGATCCTAGCCATGAGCCTTTGAATGTGAATACAGAGGTTGATTTTGATGAGAAATCAAATTATGCTTATGAACCAGAATCACTCATTTTTTAGCAAGCTTGTGATATTGAAAAGGTTGACATGTTATGTTTAGAGGATGACAATGTGACTACAGATGATGATGAGTCAAAAAAATTTGATTATTCTCAATACCAGCATGATGGAGAACAATTACAAAGTGTACTAATGCATAAGTGTATCTCTTTAGATACACTTGAAGATAGTTTGCATGATGAGATAGATCTTTTGGTAAGATCTTGTGATGGTTTAAATTTTGACATGCAAACTAATGATCAGATTGAGCTCAAAAGTTCCAGCCATATAGCAGAATTTGAGTGTTATTTTTGTCAGCTGCAAGGAGTTTTCATAGAATGTGGTAATGTACAAGATATTAAAACAAGTTGTTCTCAGCTTGATAATGATTCAAATGATGAACATGACAGGTTATTGCCACATGATAATCAACATTTTGAAAGTATGCTTGAATTTCAAATGAATAATGGTTATGAACATGTTGATAATGTTGTGAATGATTTCCTATTATGAGGTACTAACATGTTTAATCAGGTAGATGGTTGTGAT
>CM021101.1:650100297-650127052 GCA_007115665.2 Sequoiadendron giganteum | reverse complement strand
AAGTTTTGGTTATATGACTCCATAGCCCTCTTATTGGAACTGGTCAATCTTCATGTTTTTGTTGTTTCCAGTTTGGTTCTAACTCTTTAAATCAAAAATCATTTCAATTCTATATGTTGAGTTATGTGTTTGCCTTGTTCTCCATGTTGGTTAGTGAAACTCACTTAATTTTTTATCCAATCTTGAGTGGTATTTTATGTTTCTCGGTATAATTCTAAGAGAGCATCATCTATTAAGAAATGTCATGTTAATTGTATATGCAAACCTTTAGATGTTGTTGAAGGGTCACCCCCCTAGGTCTTACAGAGTCTGAAGTGTAGAGTAAATGTGTGTCAATTCCATTTCCTTTCAGTTGGCCACTAGCCTTTGTGGTTCTTTAATAGAGTTTGGTTACCTCTTAGAGAGTTTCAAAGCTTAGGTGGAAAAATAAAACACCAACAAGTCCCATTAGGCTTATCTATGGGACACATTTTTCAAAACTGCTTAGATTCATGTGAAATCCATACCAAGGCCCTAAAACCTAGGTGGCACTCATACACCCAAGTTGGTGTATGAGTCCCAAATCACTAAATTTGGGCCACACAACCTAAAAAGACAAGAATTATGATTGGATCTTTGTTTATGTCAAGATTTTCCTCATAAATACGCATTTAATAAGGCTTGTGGATACAAAATAAGGCCAATAAAGGCATAGATAAGTGCAAAAGTGTGATACAACACTTTTCAAAACCCAAAATAAGGTAACATTAAGTTCATTTAGTTTACAAGGGTCCTAAAATTAATGTGAAGGTGCAAATAAATACACTTTTCAACATTAAATTAAGGAAAAAATAGGTCTATTTAGCTTAAACGGGCCCTAAATCAAATGTGAATGTAGAAAATACATTACAACACTAGATAAAGGTGACATTACGTCCATTTTAATGTTAACCATTCCCATATTAAGTAAGGAAAATTGATACTTTTTTTGTTGTTACATCTAGCCCCCATTTTAGTGAGAGGATGAACTTGCTTCAAACTCACACTAAAGTAGACATTCAAGAGGGGTCCAAGTGTACCGAAGCAGATGGTCTAGGATAACAAAGATCAAGGAGGTAACCAATCCCTGAGGATCCAAGATCCTACATCGAACCAACATAAGCACAAAGGGACACACACAAGTTGTATAATATGCAACAAAACAAGATACACAAACATGCAATGTCAAAGACATTTAAAGATGAAAGAAAAAGAATAAAAAGGTGGATCTAGCTTTGACCATTTGTTCAATACCATGTGGATCATATCTAAGTTTTTTTTTAAAAAAATGCACACTCACTCTAAGAAAACAAAACTTTAGTTTGTTCACTGGGTGAGTATCCAAAAGGGTGGCTTTGTGAGAAATTCATGCCTCTATATTGGCTTGTCACCTTATATAATGAGAAATTTGTGCCCATGTTTAGGATTTCATCATATGTTAACCATTCCAAAGCTATACCTCCTAATAAATTTGACAAGGCACCACCTGATAATGAACTTTGAGCTTCATGAGGCAAACAAAGCTTCGTATTCTCAAGACACCCATGAACAAACAATATGGCTTCATAGGAAAGAAAAGTGTGTTATGCAAGGTGGCCATATAACAGATATTGTAAATGTGAAATAGTGTAAGGTATGTTCAAAGTGTTTTTTCTTGGTTCATGTAAGGTCTATTCTTAGGGAACATTGTTCCTAATATCTCCAAGAGAGGATAAATCAGAGAAATATCACACTCTCATAGGATATTAAGCCCAATGACACCACCAAGAAAAGGACGCATCACAATAATAAGGAAAATTGTGCAATGAATCATGAGTTTCTATGTAATGTCACATGTGATTCAACTTAAGGCATGTCATGCACATCCCAAGCTTTCTCTTATATATTCATGAAAGGTGGTCCACTAGCCAAAAGAGACAATGATAATTGACATATGAGGATAAGGCTACCTAACCCCTTACCCCCACTTAGTGTAGGACCAGGGTGAGCTGAGAAACATGCTAGAGTGAGAATCAGTATTAATTAGAGGAATTAGGTGCACTAACATAAGGAAGATCACAACACTTCTTAAGATGCTAAATTTTGTTACTCAAAGTATTATATTCATTAGTGGAATGGCCTTGAATTCTATGATATAGACAAAATTAAATATTGTAATAAAATTTATTTCATGTTCTTGGAGGGATAGATATCAAAGAAATCTTGGAGGAGTCTCGAAAAGATACCCTCTTGATAAAAATTAGAATATGTTTCATTATTTGCACAAGATTTCATACACACGCTAAATGATAATTCCTTAGATGAAAATGCAAATAAAGGTGGTAAACCTAGATCTTTCTTAAAATATTATGATAATTATTTTCTTCATTCTTTTATTGTATCCATGTTTAGGAGAAAGTTTGTGTCTAGGACCATAACAGTCTTCTAATCCAAATGAAAGGGATTTATGCTTGTGAGAAGGATTGGATTCTTCATGAGAACAAAAATCCTTTTTAGGTTTCTAAAATTTATGCATCTTTTCATGAGGGTTGGGAGTTAAATAGCCCCCATCACCACCATGAGGTAATTTTATTGGCGTAGAATCGAGTTGAGCAAATGAAACACAAGGTTTCTTTGGTTTAGATTGTGAGATTTTGTACTCTCCCATAAAGGAGGGTTCCAAATCTAATGGACCTCAATCATCACTAGAACTTGTGTCTGAAAATGAATCATTTGTATATGACTCTTTGGATTTTAGGGTTTATATTTTGGATTCTTTATTGAAATGAAGCATAAAATCTAATGATCCCCAATTATCACTAAATATTTTTGTTGTAGGTGAAAGACAATTAGGATAAACTTGTATAGGTTCAATTTTTGATTTTGGTTGAAAGTTTGGAGTGCTTTGATCATATGATTTATAGCTTCATTCATCTACTTCAATCATGTATATATTTTTGTTGTATTTAAATTTCATCTGACGGTGAAGAGTAGATGGGACTCCTTTCATAGTATGAATCCATGGTCTCCCTATGAGAAGGTTGTATGAAAGAGGTCCTTGCATGATAAGGATAGGGGTAGGTAACACTATAGTTCTGACCTCAATAGGTAATCTAATCATTCCTAGTGGTTGCCTATTAACATTTTCAAATCCATAAATATTAACATCATTAAATTGAGCAAGCCTCTTGTCCATGCCAATTTTATCTAGGAGGTCAATGCTACAAACATTAAGACCTGCTCCATTGTCTATGAGATTGCACCTTTAAACTATAGTTTCATTAATGATCACCTTTATCATCAAGGCTTCATTTTTATTTTGAATCTCAAGTGAGGGTAATTCATGTTTAGGGAATGTGATTTTTGACTGTGTGACTTGCATATGGTAAAAGGAGGGTGTTACATTATTCAATTTCATATAATATTGGATCTCCTCCTGCTTTATTTACAATATTTCTTGAAATAGAAAATTGTATGTAGGTTATAGTTGAATAATCTGTCATATGGATATATTAGCGGGATTATTTTTAATGTCTTCAACATTATGAAAAATATGTTGATGCAATGGTAATGAAGCAGGAGAGGTTTGTGGTTGGCACCTACATGTTTGAGCAACTGAGTTATAACTCGGTTGCTGCAAAACATTGTTACTATTAGATTGCATCATAGATTTCAAGAAACCTCTTATTTTCTAATGTAATTCACTAATGGGGGGTGACTTAGGAGGCTCGCTAAGTAAAGGAGATCCAATTTTTGTCGTCATAACCTCAAAAAACTTGTCTTTATTTTCACGATCTCTTAATGAAGAGGATTCTAATGTCACTCCATCATCTTCATCTAAGGAATCCTCACTAAATGTGCCAATGTTCATATTTTCTCGCACCATGATATCCTCCCTAGGAGGAGAGTTTTTAGGAGAACAACAAACTAGGTGTTCATGACATTCAAAGGTTGGTTCTTCTAAAATGACTTTATCGCAAGTAAGGGAGTTACCAATGGTTGAATTTTCTTGCTTATCGGTGATGGTGTTTTCTTGTTCAATAATGTTTTCCCTAGGAGAAGAGAGACACATAAGATTATCATGACTCTCATTAGTTTTATTTTCTAACCTCAAAGTATCTTCTTCACAACTAGGAGAGATACTAGGAGAATAAAAAATGTGATTGTCATGTTTATCTATGATTTAATCCTCTATCACTAAGACATTATTACAAGCAAGAGATGAATGGAGACTAGGTAAGGTGGTGTTTATAAATGTTTTGATGATCTAATTCTCTTGTGCCATAATATCTTCCCAAGGGGGAGGAGGAGAAGGACAAGAAATAATTTCATGATTCTCAACAACTACGTCTTCTTTCACCAAGATACCTTCGTGACTAATAGGATAGGTATAGGGAGAAGAACATTTATGATCATCATGGTTATCTATTCTTGCATCATCTTATATCACATCATTCCCATAAATATGATAGATAAGAGGGGGTGTACATTTAAGGATAGCATCAACATTTTCACTCTCTTGCACCAAGAGACTCTAATAACTAGGGAATATATTGAATGAGTGACTAACATGCTTATTGACTAAATTTTTCTTTGCAAACTTGGAAAAGATAGATACCAACATTTTGTGAAAAGTAATCTATGAAAACTAAAAATGGAAAGAGACTTGAAAAGTAATACAATGACCTAGAATGAAATGTGTAGATGTAATTTTTCAGATTCCAAACAAGGCAATTTACTAATTACACTATGGGCGGGTGCAAAAAGATGGGTAGCCAATTTGTGGCCAACAATTTAAATTTTTTTGAAAGCTCATAACATGAGCACGTTATAACGCGAGCACGTTATAATGTGAGCATGTTATAACGCGAGCACGTTATAATGTGAGCATGTTATAACACGAGCACGTTATAACGTGAGCATGTTATAACATGAGCATGTTATAATGTGAGTGTGTTATAACATGAGTGCAATACAACGTGCTTGCATTATGGATTGGTGTGTCGATCCTGAGGCTCAACAACAACAAGCCTATAATGCAAGTGTGTTATAATGTGCTCGTGTTATGACCTATTAAAAGAAAAAAAAAAATTAATTAATTTTAACTTGTTAGTGTGTTTTTTCTTTCCCATGGCCAAAACCCCAATTTTATACACTCGCATTCTAGGACAAGATCTTTTGCAAAATTATTCATCAATGATTGTTGTTTCATTGCTAGGATGCCACCATGTCAACGAGGAGGTCTGAGAAGTAAGGATTATTTGTTTTTTATTTTGACTTTTTTAGTTTTAGGTTGTTTTTTATATTTATTTTTTGAATTTGGAGGAGATGTTAATCAACTTGCAAACCCTCCTCAAAATCCTCAACAAGCCCAAAAACAACAAGAGGAACAAAATCCTCAAGTTAATCAACCACAACCTCAATCTCCTCCACCAATCCCTCAACATCCTACTGGCACTTAGCAAAACTTAATGAGTGAAATTGAGAACAATAATAAACAAATTCAGGATTTAATCAGGAGGCTGAACGATACAAACGGTTCAACTATGGAAAGACTGGCGCTAGAAATTTCACTGAAAGAAATGTTAAAACATGTAGATTCAATCAATAAACAATCAACTGGTTGGTAGGATAGAAGGTAGGTGACTAGGGCTTATTACCAATATGAATTATCATATAATGCAATAAAAGATTTAAAAATTAAGAAAGGTGATTTGTGCTCATTATTCATTTACCCACGGTCAAATGCAAATATTACCCTCAATGCAAAGAGGTTTCCTATTCATTGGTGCCACCACCAAAAAATTAGGAACTTTTTTGGGGATAGGTGGTACATGGTTTTTTATTACCCACCATGCAACAATTGTGAAGTGTTGCAGTATTTCCTTAGGAAATTATACTATGAGTTCATCTTGAACAAAATCCCAAATTATTTTGATATGAGGGACTTTTAGGGGAGAGGTGGGGGGTCGGCACAAGATAGACCCAATGCACAGTAGGATCCTACATGGAAAGGGAGATGACCTTTCACTAGGATGCCTCATGAGCACATCATTATCCCTTCCATCACAAAGGAGACTGCCGACATAGAGACTTTACAGGCCATCATCTCTTTGACCCAGAGTGTCATCCAGCATGCCAACCCTATTCTACAATGCCATCCAAGGGAGTCTTCGATTTTTGGGCTTCGATCCCTTTGTGTCAATCTTGTGGGGTGACTTGTTCATATGGCCCCACCGACACTCAGGAGGCTGCTACATAGGATCCATCTATAGCTATGGAGATGGCAAGGGCAACTGACATTTTGCATGAGGCCTATGACATTGATACTCAGGTAAATTTTAGCATGTCGATTGAATTTAATTTATTAAATTTTGATTTGAAATTCAAGATTAACTAATTTAGTTTTATGATTTTAATAAAATTGTAAGTTCATAGTGTTGATACTAGATACACCGGCCCTACACCTACTTATTTCTCCACTGCACCTACCGTTGAGGTATGTAACTCGTAAACAATTATAAATTTATTACATGTTAATAGCATTGTTTTATGAATGGTATTTAAATATGTGATTTTGGATGTTGAATAGGCTAATATTGGAGGTTTCAAGGGAACACCTCCCAGTGCAATTAGTCAAACCTACACACAGGTAATAGAATAAAGAGTTTAAAATTTGAATTGTACTTAATGGATTTGTGTATTTTATATTCATATCGTTGATTACGTTGCATTGCACATCTTTCAAACTCAAATCATTACTTCACATTCCATAACTAATAACTAGATGTTGCTAGATGACAAAATTTTAACTACAATATAGTTGTCTAGAAAGTCAATATAAGCAGTGATGCAATTACTTAACATAGCATAAGTAATAAGTAGGAGCATCTTCCAATTGCATTTGCTTGTCATGGCATTCCATGAGACCACTTTTTAGTGAGGCATCTTTTCAAAAATTTCACTTCCTTATTTATTCTATGGATGCTTGGAAGGAATTTATGAAAGAATAATTTTAACCAATAGCATAGACAAGGCAATGAGTTGTTTGAAAAAAATGTGTCAAAGAAATGCAGTCTGATGGTGATTTCCATCACCATGAGACCAATTTCTTTGAGTCACTTTTTCAAACAACTCACTACCTTTTCTATGCTACCACATTTTCCATACATGTCTACCAAAGAATTTTATCAAATAGTTCATTTCCTCACTGCTATGGCTAAAAGCTTAAAAAATGTGATTTCCAACAAACTATGGATGCTTGGAAAAAAATCTATCAAAGCATAATAGTAAGCAATAGCATAGACAAGGCAGTTAGTAGTTTGAAAAAATGGCTCAAAGAAATGTGGTCTCATGGTGATAGAATTCCATTCCATGACCATGAGACCACAATTCTTTGAGGCATTTCTTCAAACAACTCACCACCTTTTCTATGATACCACATTTTCCATACATGTGTACCAAAGCATTTTATCAAACTACTCACTTCCTTTCTCTTATGGCTAAAATCCTAAAATAGGTGCTTTCCAACAAACTATGGATGCTTGGAAAAATTTCTACCAAAGCATAATAGTAAGAAATAATACCATAGAGAAGGAAATGAATTGTTTGAAAAAATGCCTGAAAGAAATGTGGTCTTATGGTGATGGAATTCCATGGCGTGCATTTGTTTTTAATGGCATTCCATCACCATGAGACCCCATTTCTTTGAGGCATTTTTTCAAACAATTCATTGCCTTCTCTATGTCACCATAATTATCATACATTTCTATGAAAGCATTTTATCAAATGGTTCACTTGCTTATTGCTATGGGTAAAATCCTAAAAGCACATACTTTCGGACAAGATATGGATAGGGAAAATAGTAAGCATGATAGTCAAAAATATATAGTTTAATAAGTACTCAAAATTTTGTTCATTATCTCATACATTATAAGTCATGATTTGGATCACTATTGTAGTTTTCATGATTGAATAATTTGTTGTTTTGTTTTTAGATGTTGAAAGTGGAAACACCTCTAAATGTTTAGATGGCAATGGACATTGGTGTTTCATCTACTATATAATCCTCGATGGCTCTAACAAGAGAGGTATGAGGAAAATTACTAAATTTAAATTTACATTCGTTGTTATAGATGTTAGTTAGTGAAAAATCAAACCATTATTGATTCATAGTTTAATATCTATTTGGATGGTTTATACAAGGATTCAACATGCCCCAGCATGGGCATTTGAATATTTCACTCATGGAGAGTGATCATTAGATGGTAGTAAGTGATTATTTTGTTAAATATATCATTTTTTTAATGTAATTTCTATATATTAATGTCTTTACTTCTTATTGTAATAGATAAGACTTCACAAAGAACTAAACACTAGGAGGAGCACCAAGAGAACTCCTCGACCACAACATAAATGAGTGATAGATGTATCGCCATCCAATCGAAAAGCAAAGGGAAAGAGTTTATTTCAAGGGGATGGAGATCGATGCCTTTTGATTCCAGAGCCCTTTGTTGTATGCATATATGGCATTTTTGTACATATTTTGTATTGGATATATTTGACATTGTATGCCTATACGGCTTTCTCATAAGCCTATATGTCTATTTTGTACCTATATTTTATACTTATATCGACATACATTGATATATGCCTACATGGATATTTGGTTAATACATTTTTTTATCGATGATGTCCATATTTGCATTATAAATCTATGGTTCAATAGATATGAGTTACATGTATTCAAGTGTATACTTTACAACTTACATGTATACTTTGTGACTTATGTGTTTTCATGTGTATACCTTGTATTCATGCATATACTTTGTATTAATTTGTGTATACTATGTATTCATGTGTATACTTCAAGGCTTACATGTTTTTAAGTACTTGTGCTTCCCTTATTCACATGTACATGCTTGACTTATTCACATGTATACTTATTAATTGGTTAGCCCTTGCATTGATCATTGGTGTCCTTCATGGTTTGTCTTGAATATTAATTAATTGATTCTAAATAACTTTATTAGTTGATGCTAAAAAACTTCAATATCTCTAAGAATACTAGTAGAGTTACAAATTCCAAAATTGCACAAATTGAAAAGAAAATATTAACTATAAATAAATGTATTGATTATTAACTTGATAATTGATTTAGAATGAGTATAAAATATATCAAGAGATTAGCCTTCTAGAATGGAAACTGCCAACTAGAAAATAGTCAAATCATTCCCAATAATTTGAAAGTAATAATCCACCCAAAATTGTAATGGGAGAGAAGTGGTGTAGAGTCAGGAGGCCTTCAATCACCAATAAAAATTTAACTGATTTCAAGAAGCCTTCAATCTCCAAAACCCTAATTAGGGTGATTCCCTTCACAACTTCACTATTTGCCTTGTAGGTCTATAGACCTAGTTTCATGGACCTATCTCACAACTCCACTCTCAAACCCATTAACCAATTATATTTTTAGACACCCTTTAAGGCATACCAAAATATATCTCAAAAATCTCATATAACTTTTGGAACAAATCCCTCAAACTGATGCTTCTATGTTGTCCCCTTAAGCCAAACATGCCTAATTTACAAATCAACTCTCCTCTAACCAATCTGCCAGCCCCAAATACCTATGGACAGTCTTTTACCATTCTATAAAACCACCAAATCTACAACTTATAGCTAGTGAACGACTCACTAAGTCTTCTTTATACAAAATCCTCATTTTTAGCAAGTTACAAAGGGGTTTACTAAAAATCCCACTTCCTGACTTATTTAAACTTCACCAATGCATCAAACATTCTTGAAATCGCCTATGCATTCTTAATCTATCACCAAAATTTTCTATCCCAAGAGTTTTCCTCACCTACCCACCTTTAACCATCAAATTTCACTCAAAACATTCAAATTTGATAACTAGGGCATCATGCCCAAACCCACAAATGACCTTTCCTACTCCCAAAACCATTCAATCAACTAAATCCTACCATATTCAGACCATTCCTCTTAGCTACAGGAGTTACAGTCAGTGGAATGGGCCATAATCACATTTTTATGTCTTCAAAACCTTAAAATTGGAGTTCCAAACCCACTTGTAGGGAAAAATCAATAAGATTCTACAACCCCATTGGGAACACCTCAAACTCATTCAAAATGATAGATAAGACAATAAAAAAACAATTCAAATCAATTTGGAGTAACCATCAGGTCGTATAGGCCATGCAACTACTTTGCAACAATAATATTTATTAGAAACAATACAAAATTTCAATGAAAACAAGAGCTTTATTATTCAATCCTTCAGAAAACCTCCAACAACCTTCATCCATAAAGTTTCCAACATATTTTAAACCTTATAAAACCTATTACAACTATTCTAACTACCCTTTAAATGCCCATGACTATTGGGTTTCCTCAATTTTACATTGTTTTTGCACTTTTACAACTTTTCAATATTACACTTTTGACAATTTTGCAAAAATGTGACAATATAAACTCAATGACTCTTAATTACCTATTAGATGGTCCATTAGGACCTTATTAAATTGAAAAAAACTCAAACACACCTAAAACTATCAAAATACCTCATTTGACAACATTAACAGAAGAGGCATTTGGTGCCCCTGCACCAAGAAGGCTTATTTAAGATCCTTGAGAAATGTATTTCCTAATGCTCCCTTGTTCTTACATATCTCAATTCAGTTTAATCCAAAGAGTTTCATGAAATTATTTATCTAAAAGAAAAAAAACATGTTTCCAATTGGTATTCCATTAAATGATTCATAAAAGATTCCAATATATTTAATCCTTTGATTGGAACAACTCAATTAAGCAAAGGATACATAATCTTCACAACACCTGCAAAACATAATATTCATAGTACATGAAGTAGTGTTTTGGTGCCAAAGAGGACCATGCCTAACATAAATGTACTTATTGGGACATGTAGCAGTTTGTTTGGTCACACAAATTGCAAAATGAAAGTTGCACCACTTTGCAATTTTATATTGCTTGCATTTGACACTTTTTCCATCAAGTGATAACTAGACACCATGGGAAAACAGCTTTGAGATAACAAAAATCGAGAGAGGTTATTGTAGAGGGGCCCAACGCGATCCTATAGGCTTAGATGGAGAGTTCGTAAGCATCATGGTTTTTAAGTAATAGCCCGTCAAAAATTGCTTCTCTTTTGCACTTTGGACCCTTAAGGGATCAAGTCGGTTGAATGTAGCTCGAAGTGATTCCACATGTTTGGGTGTGAAAGAATACCATTCCTAGTGTAAATGTACAAATCCAGATGCATTAGAATAGTCTTTTTGGTCACACAAGTTGTAGAGAAAAAGTTACACCACTTTGCAACTTTCAACTACTTGCATTTGACAACTTTTTCCCCAAGTTAAAATTCACCACCATCAGAAAATTCCTCCAAGATAGAAAAAACTAAGAGGTTATTTTAGAGGAGCACAACGTGATCTCATAGGATCAGATGATAAGTTTCTAAGTGTCATAGTATATGAGTAACAACATGCTAAAGTTTGCAGCCATTTTGCACTTTGGACTCTTAAGGGATCGATCTAGTTGAATGTAGCTTGGAGCGATTCCACATGTTTGGGTGTGAAAGAGGATCATTCCTAGTGTAAAAATACCTATTCAGATGCATTGGAACAATCTATTTGGTCACACGAGTTGCAGAACAAAATTTGCACCACTTTGCAACTTTCAACTACTTGCATCTGACAACTTTTTTCCCAAGTGAAAACTTGCACCACGGAAAAATGCCTCCAAGATAGTGAAAAAAGAGAGAGGTTATTGTAGAGGGGCCCAAAAAAATCCCATTAGATCAGACGAGAAGTTTCTAAGCATCATGATATCCGATTAACAACATGCTAAAGTTTATAGCCATGTTGCGCTTTGGACTCTTAAGGGATCGATTCAATTGAACATAGCTTAGAGTGATTACGTGTGTTTGGGTGCAAAAAAGGACCATACCTAGCATAAAAATACCTATTCAGATGCATTGTAATAGTATGTTTGGTCACACGAGTTGCAAAACAAAATTTGCACCACTTTGCAACTTTCAACTACTTGCATTTAACAACTTTTCCCCAAGTGAAAATTCACCACCATAGGATGAGACAAGAAGTTTCTAAGTGTCACGGTATCTAATTAACAACATGATGAATTTTACAACCATTTTGCACTTTGGACTCTTATGGGATCGATCTGCTTGAATGTAGCTTGAAGCGATTCCACATGTTTGGGTGCAAAAGAGGACCATTAATAGCATAAAAATACCTATTCAAATGTATTGGAATAGTCTGTTTAGTCACATGATTTGCAGAACGAAAGTTGCACCACTTTGCAACTTTCAACTACTTGTATTTGACAACTTTTTCCCCAAGTGAAAATTTGCCACCATGGGAAAATGGCTCTGAGATAGCAAAAACTAAGAGAATTTTTTGTAGAGGGACCCAATGTGATCCCATAGGATCAGACAATAAGTTTCTAAGCATCATGGTATCCGAGTAATAACATGCTGAAGTTTGCAACCATTTTACACTTTGGACTCTTAAGGGATCGATCTGATTGAACGTAGCTCAGAGTGATTTCGCATGTTTGGGTGCAAAAGAGGACCATACCTAGTGTAAAAATACCTATTCATACATGTTGGAATAGTCTGTTTGGTCACATGAGTTGCAGAACAAAATTTGCACCACTTTACAGCTTTGCATTGCTTGCAATTGATACTTTTTCCATCAAGTCAAAATTGGACACCACAAAAAAATGACTCTGAGATAACAAAAATCGAGAGAGTTTATTGTAGAGGTTCCCTACATGATCCTGATGCCTTAGATATAATTCTCATAACTAACACAGTATTTGGGTAACAAGCCATCAAAGATTGTTGTCCTTTTGCAATTTGGACTGTTAAGGGATTACATTGCTTGAATTACAAATGTTTGAGGGCAGAAAAAAAATTTGATGTAGATCAGTGAGGAAATCAACCTATAATCACAATTCAATCCTTTAGAAATAACTTTGCAACCCTTTTAAACCTATCTCTCCAACTCTTCACAAACTCACTCAAATTCCCTTATAGGTCTACAGACCTATTTTTTGGACCAAAACTCTCAGATCCAATCTCAAACCCACTAACCAATTGTATTTTTAGACACCCTTTAACATCTTACAAATCATATCTCAAAAAAAACATAGGTCACTTTGGACCAACTTCTCCAAAATCATGCAACTACACTATCCTAGACCTTAATTAGGTCACTTTAACAAAGCATCACCCACTCAAATGCCTTTCCAACCCTAAATCTTCATGTAAATTCACTTACCAATCTAGAAAGCCTCCAAATCCACAACTTTTGATCAAAGAATCATTTCTTATTACACCAAAATATGAAACCCTCACTTTATGTCATTCCAAAGGGGTTTATTGAAAAACATTGTTCCAGGATTCTACATAGCCAACCAAGGCCTCAAACACCTTTATTTATGTTTGTACATGCTTGAAGGTTCATCAAAATCTGATGCCCCTAAGAGTTTCTACAACTTCCCTTCTCTAACCATCAAATTTCACTCAAAATACACAGATTGACAACTAGGGCATCATGCCCAGGAACTTAATTCACCTTCCCTACCCTTCCAAAGCTTCAAAAACTTCAATATATGCCTTCTTATTCCAAATCAATCATCTCCCAATATTTCTCAATACAATTTCACCAAAACCCAACATCAAAACTCCTTTTTAAGCCAAAATTCACCAAATTTCCTCTATGACAGCAACCAAAAACACTCCTAAACAATTTACCTACTCCATATCATATTCCTACATCTAATACTACCATTTTTTACTCATTCCATTGATCCACATAGAGAAACAATAGGTGGAATGATTCATTTATTCATTTTTAGTCTTCAAACCGTTATGGTTGGTTGTACAAACCTGCGGTGAGTAATTTGACAATAACATTCTTAAAACTCAATGAATTTCCTTCACTCGAAAGACAAAATGTAGCTAAAACCTATCTCTACCAATTGGAAAATAGTTTCGGACATATACTTCTGTACAGCCAAGTAGAATATTCTACAACATAAAAAATTCAAAGAAACACATAAAATTACAAGAGAAATCAAGGGATTTTTATTGTTTTTCCTTCACAAAAACCTTCAAAAATCTCTTCTTTTGAGTTCCTAAGATATTTAAACCTTAACCAACCTATTAAAATGGCTCTAATCACCCTTCAAATTCCCATGACCATTGGGCTTCTTCAAGTTTACATTTTTTTGCACTTTTTTCACATTGACAACTTTTTAATATTTGCAATTTTACATCATTTTGACAAATATGCAACACGAAATCCAAAATGACCCCAAAACCAACTAACATGACTTTTTACATTATAAAATTTTCTAATATGACCTTATCCAATTGAAAAAAAAAAAAAAATCAAAACTAACTTAAGACTTCCATGAACCTAATTTGCTCAAAAACCTTGGTGCCCCAATACCAAATTTCAATATTTGAGTAAATCTCATTACAAGTAAATCTCATTGCAATGCCTTAGGTACTTTGTTCTCACATATCTTTTACAATGTCACTCATACATTTGAGATTCTCTTATAATTTCTACATCATAGGTTTTTATGATGAGGTTAACTTCAAATGAGTAACTTGAGATTCCCTCGCTAAGCTTCACATGCTCTTTTATAATGGCTTCAAATCAGAATTTAGATTTGTCAATATCATCAAAATAAGGATGTCGCATTGATTTTTTGGCTGATATTTTCTTTGATGGCTCATAAATCAACATTTTTTGAAAGGAGAGACCAATCAATTTTTAGTAGTTTACTTACAAATACGCAAAGTAAAAGAAAAAAAGAAAGAGCATCCAAAATAGAACTAAAATGAAAATAGATGGAAGGAACTTACAAACAACAAATCCACACCATTTGGTTCCAACTCGGGAACAACAAGGAATAAATCTTGATGCTTCCATTGAGGATAGGCATGCTAGTCTCTCAACTTAGTCACTCATGGTCATACATCTTCATTGGGATTTTTAAGATACCTATTGCACATAACACCTCTCATGAATTGAATAACTTGAAATTTGAGATGCTCTTATAATTTCTACATCATAGGTGCTCATGATAAGGTTAACTTCAAATGAATAAAATTAAATCCCCTCACTAATCTTTGCATGCAATTTTTTAATGGCTTAAAATCATAATTGGGATTTTTCAAGACCATCAAGATAAGGATGTTGCATTGTTTTTATGGCTGAGATTCTCTTGGATGGCTCATAAATTTGCATGTTTTTGCAAGGGGACACCAATCAATTTTTAGTAGGTTCCTTACAAATAGGCAAAGTAAAATTCAATGATAGCATTGGCATAAAAAAAATTAATGTGCATATAAGTATAAATTAATAAGAACCAATGTGCATACTTGCAAATTAATCCAACAAACCATCCATGTCTGCTCTACTCTTTATTGTGTCAAGTATTTCCTCATGGTCAGACACACAGACCTTCCACAACGTCTTGTTCAAAGCTCTACCCCCACATTTGGTCAAACGAACATTGGATTCCACAATAAGGTTCGAGTAATGAAGAATCTTACGATGTATGTCAAAGTCCTGAAACAACCAATGTTTAACACTCTTATGTGGGTATCTTCTAGGCCATGTTCCAATAACAACTGAGCCTGTAGGGTATTTGATGTTTTCTATAGCCATAATGGGGACCTCCGATTTATTTTTTGTATCAACACAATGGCACAAGTAATAGTTCATTCCCTTCGCATTGTCTTCATCTGTAATAGTTACATGAACATGCCCTGCATTGATATGTGCAACAAATCTCTTGAAATTAGTCAACATTACGAATACACTACAAAGTAAGATAACAATAAGAAATTTAAAAACTAAGCAAGTAGATATATTACCTGGTTGAACTAGATCTGATACGTGGTAAACTTCGACCGATGATTCCATCTGTGTTAGTTCCAATACCGTTGGAGGGTGATACATGTGAAGTGGGCTAAGATAACTTGTCAACCATTTGTCAACCCACTCCCCTGACTCACAATCATTTCATGCTTGAATTGTACATGAAGAACAAAATTATGCCATCTTCCATGTATTGATACTCCATGAACCTGCATCTGAGCTAAGGAAAGAGTGTAGCTCAATCAATCCTGTTAGTGTACAACAAGATCCTCATATGGTGCAACTTTAGTGTCATCCATCAACTAAAAAAATCTATGAACTAAAGAAGTGCCTTCATTACTTGGACTCATTGAATCATTGCACCACTCAACGATTGATCTTGCATCTGTCAACTTTGCACTGTCTTTATATTTTAACTCTTCTTGTGCTAATGCTCTTTTCATGCATGCTTTGCACCATCATGCTCCCCCTTTCCATGCTCGACCTCACAAAAGTTCCACATATGTTGAGCACCTGTAATGACATGCATCCTTCTCAACCAGTAGAACATGCATTATTTCTTGAACTGTGCTACATTATTATCTAACCATATTATATGTCGATTGTATGCTATGCCCCTCTAAGCCAAATCACTGTAGAATATCTAGAAGCAACGTTGCACAAACTCTAGAGAATTTATGTGATCATCACTAATATAAAAGTGATAATCCCTCAATACCTTCCTTTGGTCCTCTGCATTATCAACTACATGAATGAATGCTATGTGCACAAATATCAAAACCTATGTGGAGTTGTAATACTATGACTGCACCTCAAGTTGTGGTTGTAGAGTGTAGCTCTAAGAGCTGAAAATTTGTTTCAAAGGACTTGAATTATGGTTGATGAATGATTTCCTCCCTGCTCTATATCATCATATGAATTCTATGAGGCATACGCTGCCCCTACCTTCTCAACCCTACTCATTGGCAGGCTAGTGAGCTCACTCACTAGCCCGCCAATGTAGTATGGTTGAGAAGGTATGGGAAATGTATGCCTCATAGAAATGGGGTCTCACGGTGAATATGAGACCCCATTTCTATGAGGTATATGCTTCCCATACCTTCTCAACCCTACTGCATTGGCAAGCTAGTGAGTGAGCTAACTTGCCAATGTAGTAGGGTTTAGAAGGTAGGGGCAGCATATGCCTCATAGAAATGGGTTCTCACATCACCATGAGACCCCATTTCTATGATGCATACACTACCCCTACCTTCTCATCCCTAATACATTGGAAAGCTAGTGGAACATTGGCAAGCTAGCTCACTCACTAGCCTGCCAATGCGGTAGGGTTGATGGTGTAGGAGCACCAAATTCATGTTTTGTAAAGATTGGTTCAATAAGGGCTTAAGTTGGTATTTTAATGTTTTTTTTTTATAATACATTGAATAAGGTCATATAGAAAATTTAATAATATAAAGAGTATTTTTAGAGGTCTTTAGGTCATAGCGGAGTTCAATTTTCAAAATTGGCAAATATTGCAAAAAGTTGTCAAAAATGTAAACTTGCTAAAAATGCAGAAATAGCAAGATTGTAGAAGACCAAGAGTCATGTAATTGAAAAGATAGTTGGGACCAATTTTCTTGGATATTTTGAGGTGTTTCATGTTTAAATTTATGATGTAGGGTCAAATAGAGGGGTGGTTGTTCATATTTGAAGAAGAGATCAATAAAAACTCTCTTTTATGTGCAAATTTTCTAAAAAAATCTGCTCTTAGCCATTGTACGGTTCCATATAGAAGTTTGAAGTGCTGAAAGCTTTTTAAATTGTTATATCTATGTGTTAGATCCAATTTTTCTTCGGAGTTAAGTGATTTCATTGCATTTTAAGAATTTTATAACATTTCTATTAGAGACGGATCTGTTCAACCAGCCAAGGGTTTGAAGGCATAAAATGAGTTAAATGACTCATTCCACCTATTGTTTCTACTATGGCTCAGTGAAATGAGTCCAAAAATGTTAGAATTAGATGTAGATGTAGGATTTTGAGTAGGGAGTAAGTTTTGATGAGGTTTTGATTACTGCCCCCACTGAATTTTCTAAGTTTTTGCTATGAAAGTAGTGGCTCCAAGTTGATTTTTTTTTAAATGCACTCAAGAAGGTTGGAGATCAGTTCACAAAGTGTGTGCAGACCTTTTACAAGGTTTTTGAATATTTGGAAGAGTAGGGAAGGCGAAGTTGAGTGTTTAGGCATGGTACCCTAGTTGACAATATTATGCATTTGAGTGAAAATTGGTGGTTATGAGAAGGAAAGTCTAGTAAACACTTGGGGAAGCAAAATTTTAAGGTTGTTTAAGCTTGTTCAGGTCATTTGGATGATGTTTTATGCTTTGGAAAGCTAAGATAGGGTGGTAATATGACTTTCAATGAAACCTCCCTAAATTTGCTAAAAATGAAGGTTTTGTGAAAAGTGCACTCTATGAGAGGTTTGTTAGGGTTAGAAGGAATATATCTAACAAGTTAAATGTAGATTTTATCAATAAAACAAAGAAATAAAACACACAAAAAATTATAGCAAAAATAAGACAACACAGAGAATTGAATGTGGTTCACCCAATCTGGGCTACATCCACAAAACTGCAACCATCCAATGATTTTATTATCCACTGAAAAACATATTACAATATCGCGAATGATGCCATGCTACAACTCCCTATACCAGCTTCTTATAACAAGCTTTTAGAAGCTTCTAGAAATTAGGATTTACAAAGTGTACAGTACTAAAGAGTGTACAGTATAGAATGATCAATTGCTACATACCAACATTCTCCCACTCGGAGATTGGTCAGGCTCCACACCAACACACAGTTCCTTAGCTACAGGTTGTAGATTTGATGGTTTTAGAGGCTAGTTAATGAATATCTATAGGAATTTTGGGTTGGTAAGTTGTTTAGAGAGGTGATGCTCTGTTAAATTGGCCTATTTGGCCTAGTTGGGACAACATAGAAGCACAAATTTGAGAGATTTCTTCCAAAAGAGTTATATGAACTATTGAGATATGTTTGTGTATGCCTTAAAGGATATCTTAAAATCTATTTGGTTAGTGTTTCACGGATTATTTGGGTAGAATTGGTCAACAAACTAGGTCAACAAACCTACAAGTGAAATTGGGTGAATTTGTGAAGAATTGTTGAGATAAGTTTTTAAAGGTTGCAAAGTTATCTCTAAAGACTTAAATTGTGATTGATTGAATGTTTTGGACCATGCACTGCATTAGTTGAGAAGTTAGGGTCAGCATATGCCTCATAGAAATGGGGTATCATGGTGATACACATCACCGTGAGACCTCATTTCTATGAGGCATACGCTACCACTACCTTCTCAACCCTACCACATTGACAATCTTGTGAGTGATTTCACTATCTTGCCAAGCTCACTAGCTTGTCAATGCTACCACATTTTGCATACATTTATAAGAAAACATTATTGATAAACAATTCAAATGCTTTGTCCATGCTTCCATTTTGAGCCATGATTGCAAGATAGGATGCACCTTTCCCCATGTTGCTAACTTAGCCTTGAATAAAGATTCTTGAAACGATGGAGAGAAGTGCTAGAATCCCTTATAGGTAGACTAATAAAGGAAATATTTAAAATGTATCACAACATAATTGATGAGGTAGACTAAGTGATGAGGTAAATTTAGAAATAGAGAAGAAAACCAAAATAGTTTCAAAGATATATCAATGCGGGAGGAGTATATTCCAATTTTTTAGAGACATGTATATTCCAATACCCTAAAATATAAATCCCATTAGGTCCTCAACCCTATACCCTCAATTCTCTCTCTCACACTCACTCACTCACCCTCTACCCTATACATTGGACCCTCAATCCTAATCCCCCAACCTTATACCCTCAACCTTAAACCCCCAACCCTCAACCCTTAAACAATATACCCTCTACCCTCAATCATATACCCTCTACCCTTAACCCTAATCCCTCAACCCTTAAACCCTTAAACCCACTTAATTAAATCTCTACCCTAATCCCTCAACCCTCTTGACCCTTAATCCCTCAACCCTTAAACCCTAATCCCTCAACCCCTACACCCTCTAACCTATACATTGGACCCCCAACCCTAATATCCCAACCCTATACCCTCAATACTTTATCCTCAATCCTTTACCCTCAACCCTCTACCCTATAAAGCCTTAAAAACTCAACCCTAAACCTTCAGCCCTTTAACCCTCTACCCTCTACCCTAATCCCTCAACCCTTAAACCCTTAAACCCACTTAATAAACTCTCTACCCTAATCCATCAACCCTCTTGACCATTAATCTCTCAACCTTAAACCCTAATCCCTCAACCCTAATCCCCCAACCCTATACCCTAAATCCTCTACCCTAAACCTTAAACCCTCAACCCTAAATCCTCAATCTTAAACCCTTGAACCCTAAACCCTCTACCCTCTACCCTCAATCCTCTAACCTATATCCTCTACCCTATATCCTCTACCCTAATCCCTAATCCCTCAACCCTTAAACCCACTTAGTAAACTCTCTACCCCAATCCCTCAACTCTCTTGACCCTTAATCTCTCATCCCTTAAACCCTAATCTCTCAACCCCTATACCCTTTATCATATACATTAGACCCTCAATCCTTTACCCTCAACCTTAAACCCTCAACCCTCAACCCTTAAACCCTCTACCCTCTACCCTCTACGCTATACATCAAACCCTCAACCCTCAACCCTTAATCCCTCAACCCTCAACCCTCAAACCCTAAACCCTCAACCCTATACATTGGACTCTCAACCCCAATCATTCAGCCATATGTACCCTCAACCCTATACCCTAATCCCGCAACCCTACACGTCATCAAACCTATACCCTCAATTCTCAACCATCTACCCTATACATTGGATCCTTAACCCTCATATATCTATGTCCCTTTGTCCTCTTCTATAATTTTCTCTATCTTAGTTCTCCCTCCATCTCTTTATGCATCCATCCATCCCTCTATACCCTAATCATTTAACCCTAATCCCTTAACCCTAAGCCCTCAACCCTTAAACCATTAAACACTCAACCATAAACCACAAACCCTCTACCCTCAACCCTAAACCATCAACCCTAAACCCTTAAACCCTCTACCCTCTACCATCAACCCAATACACTAAACCATCAACCCTATACCCTCAATTCTCTCTATCTCTCCCTCACTCACTCACTCACTCTTATCTCTCTCCCCTCTACCATAAACCCTCTACCCTTAAACCCTTAAACCCTCTACCCTCTACCCTAAACCCTAAACCCTCTACCCTCAACCGTAAACCCTCTACCCTCAACCCTAAACCCTTAAACCCGAAACACTCTCCCCTCGACCCACAACCCTTAATACCTATACCCTTAAACCCTCTACCCTATAACTAATCTTTCAACCATATAAACTGAAACGTATACCCTCAAACCTATACCCTAAACCCTCTACACTCAACTATTAACCCTCAACCCTAAACCCTTAAACATTCTACCCTATACCCTCAACCCTCATCCCTCAACCCTCAACCCTTAGACCTTAATACCCTCAACCCTAATCCCTCGACCCTAATCCCTCAACCCTAAACCCTCAACTCTTAAACCCTTAAACAGTTAACCCTAAAACCTAAAACCTAAACCATCAACCCTTAAACCCTAAACCCTTAAACCATCTACCGTCTACCCTCTACCCAATACCCTATACCCTCAATCCTCTACCAGCCTCAAACCCTCAACCCTCAACCCTCAACCCTCAACCCTTAAACCCCCTAACCTCTACCCTCTACCCTATACATTAAACCCTCAATTCTCAACCCTCAACCCTTAATCCCTCAATCCTCAACCCTCAAACCGTAAACCCTCAACCCCAATACCCTCTACCCTATACATTGGACTCTCAACACCAATCCTTCAACCATATGTACCCTCAACCCAATAGCCTAATCCTTCAACCCAATACCCTAATCCCTCAATCCTATAGGTTGTCAACCCTATATCCTCTATTCTCAACCCTCTACCCTATACATTGGATCCTCAACCCTCACATATCTATGTCCCTCCCTCCCCTTCTCTCCTCTCTATCTCACTTATCCCTCTATTGCTCTATCCATCCATCCCTCCCTCTCTACCCTAATCCCTCAACCCTAAACCCTCAACCCTTAAACCCTTAAACCATTAAACACTCAACCCTAAACCCTTAACCCTCAACCCTTTAACCCTCTACCCTCTACCCTCAACCCAATACCCAATACCCTCTGCCCTTAACCCTAATCCCTCAACCCTTAAACACTAAAGTCCAAGAAAACTCTCAACCCTCAACCCTCAACCCTCAACCCCTATACCCTCTACCCTATATATTGGGTCCTCAACCCTAATCCCTTGACCTTATACCCTATACCCTCAACCTTAAACCCTAAACCCTCAACCATTAAACCCTAAACCCTTAAACCATCTACCCTCTACCCTATGCATTAAACCCTCAACCCTCAATTCTCAACCCTCAACCCTTAATCCGTCAACCCTCAATCCTTAAACCCCAAACCCTCAACCCCTATGCCCTCTACCCTTTACAGTGGACACTCAACCTAATCCTTCAACCATATACCCTCAAACCTAAACCCTAAACCCTCTACCCTCAACCTTGAACCTTGAACCCTAAACCCTTTCACCCTAAACCCTTAAACCTTTTACCCTATACCCTCAACCCAATACCCTCTACCATCGACCCTAACCCCTCAACCCTTAAACCCTAATACCCTAGAAACCATAAATCCTATAGGTCCTCCACCCTAATCCTTCAACCCTATACCCTAAAACCCTATTTCTTTCTCTATATTTATACATCTCACCTCTTCCTCCCTCCCTCTCTCCTACCCTCTCTAATTGTCTCTATCTACCCTCTCCCTCTTTCTACACACCTCTCATTCAATCAATCCCTACCACCCTCTCTCACTCCCTCTATTTCTCTCTATCTCCCTCCCACTCTCTCCCACTCCCTCTCTCCCCATCTCTCTCAAGTCTCTCCCTCCCACCCCCTATCTCTCTTAGGTATCTCCCTCTGGCAACCTACCTAGGTAATTCTCTCTCTCTCCCCTCTCTCTATATATCCCTCCCACCCTACCTAGATAAGTCCCTCTCACTCCACCCCCCTCTTTCTCTCCCTCTCTTAGGTCACTCCCTCCCACACCCTCTCCCTCTCATAGGTCTCTCACTCACACTCCCTCTCTCTCCTACTCCCTCTCTCTCACACTCCCTCTCACTACCTATCTCTCAAGTCTCTCCCTCTCACTCCCCCTCACACTCTCAAGTCTCTCCCTTTGGCACCCTACCTACATAACTCTCTCTCCCTCTCCCTCTCTCTAAATTTTCTCTCTCCTACCCCTCTCTCTCTATCCCTCCCACCATACCTAGCTATCTCTCTCTCTCTCTCTCTCTCTCTCTCTTAAACTCACTTCCACCCCCTCTCCCTCTCTCTAGACTCTATCTCTCTCTTAAAATTATCCCTCCCTCTAAAGACATACATACTTACATACAAGCATAATACATATGTACATACAATCCTACATACATACAAGCATACATGTACATGTGTAGATACAATCTTACATACATATAGGCATACATACAATACACATGCATTGATACATACATACATACATACATACATACAAGCATACATGTACATACAAACATACAAATCTAGAAGAATACATTCAATAGAGTGGAATTTAACATAAAGCAAGACATAACACAAGCATGTTATACCACGCTCGTGTTATGTCTTGCTAGACATGTTCGCCACAAACGCAAAAAACCATGTCAAAATTGAGATATAGCACACACACGTTATAACGTGCACACATTATATCTTGCTTTGGGAATCCCCAAGTCTTGGGATTGGTATTTGCCTTGGAATACCAACCCAAAGGCTTGGAGGGCATTCCCAATGAATAGAGATGTGTTTTTGCAAATTCTACAATATTTCACATAATCAGGTCCATGCTAACTGCTAGGATTGCACGTGGTTCAATATCAAACAAATCAAACATTTGGGTAATGCTAGGTTCTCTCTTAGCTATCCAATGATGTATTTTTTTTCACTTTTTGACAATGTTAAGCCTTTCATCCATAATTTATTTTGTTTGTATGTCTCTTTTTTGGGAAAAAGCAATGTTCGTTGTTTTTTCGCTATAAATTAACTGTTCATCAAAATTTCAAATAAATTACATTTTTAGAAACTAGACTCCATTCTACAATTTCTTTACAAAAATCAATTAGTTTCCAAAATTTGTAGGGGTAGCATGACCAAAATTCTATTTTTCAGGAAGTGTCCACTTCAAAAATTAGTAAAAACTCAAATATTCATTGAAAAATTATAAAAAAAAATCATGCATCAACTACATGTTGTTAGCTAACTTTTGACCATAGTGATTTTAAAATTACTAAAAAAAATATACCGTGCTACAGTCGTACAAGATTTTCTATTTTATGTTTTTCTGACAAAAACAACACTGGAATGTGTGTACATCCCTCTTTTGAACCCCTTAATCTCAACTAGTTTTCAAAATAAATTAGTAGCTTAAAAAGTAGAATCAGAGCACTTCGACCCTTATTTTTGTTCCATCTCAAAATTTTGAGTGTAACTATCCTCAATTTCATGTCCAAGGTCAGTATTTCCTAATATGAGAAAAAAAAAGTGGCCACTTAAACCCCTTTTTAGGAACCATCTTTCTACACTTACCCCTATGCAACAATCTAAAAATAAAATGTTGTAAATGTAAATTTTGAATTAAGAAAAGCATGAAATGAACTTATTTAAGCTAGATTTAGTGAAATGCATGTAACAAAAACTCAGCCAACTGAAATAGATAACTAATGATGGTAAATAGAAGTGTAGAAACAAACTTTTTAATGTTATAAAAGGTAGTTTCAAGGCTGATTTGGGAATAATTATCCTAGAGGGGCGTATGAGTCCCAATCAAGGTTTCTTAGGGGTTCAAATGGTGAAAAATGTATAACATAGAAATCCTAGAAAGTAGGCCCAAAACAACCTATATTGGGACTAAATCACCCAGAGGGGTGTATGAGTCGTAGATTAGGGTATTTATACTGTTTCCAACAATATTTGTGTGAATATTATGTTTTCTTATTAGGATTATTTCTAGGCTAAGTGTAAGGGTATGTGCAGGATCATCATGGAAAAAACAGGTCCTTAAGTGGCAATGAAAATTCAGAAAATCAGAGTTGGGAAACTTGACATAAAAATTTGAATAAGTTATCTATATTATTTCAAAAATATGTAAGAATAGAATCTATGGAAAATTGAATGTAGTTTCTAAACTACTAGGTTAATTTTTGTAAAAAAAAAATCTATTTGGTGAAAATTTGAAATTTCAATGCAGTAGTACTAAAATTTCAAGGAAAAACTAAAAAGTAGGTGTCTGTCTGACCACCCTAACCATAATAAAATCATAATATTTTTTTATAAAATTTTAGATATAAGTACAGGACTCATGTCCGGATGTGATGCATATTTTTTTTTAATTTTTTTTAAAATAAATAATTAATTATGAATTTTTTATTACAACTTTTTAAAAATATAAAAACTTATATGTCTGACCACCTTAACTTGGTCAAAACTTAATGGAATTCATTTTTATTTTTTTTAATCCTATAGTATGCGAAGCATAGAATGTGACGCATGTTTTGGATTCAAAAAATGTGATATCATTTGAAAGCTATAGATGTTTTTCTATTAGACTATCAATCAGGACTTTAGTCGTAATTCTAATAAAAAATAAATAATAATTATTTATTAGATTATAAAGAAAATATAATTTATATTGGTAGAAAGCTGAGAAGCTCCTTTACAAACCCTTTTCATTTTATCAATTGTAGGTAAAATAAAAGTCGTCAGCCACATGGGCGAAGTCTGGAAAAACAAGGTAAGTTGTTAAACACATTTTACGTGTTGACTTTTAGGATTGGCAGGTCCAAACCAAATCTCGAGCCTAATATCGAGCCTAATACCAAGGCATTAAATTTTGTGTTAGAATATCGGATATCTGATTTGAATCGGATATCGGATTTGAATTCAATATATGATATCTTTTAGATCAGTTTTAAAACAATTTATACAATCTTTAATATATTATTTAAAAATGCAATTAAGTTTATAATTTAATATATATAATATCCAATAAAGTTTATAATGTAATATATTTAATATACAATTTATGGTAATCTCTTGCTGAATTATGTATTTAATATATAATATATTATTAAATGTATAATATTTAAATATTATTTCAATATTTTAGTTAATCTATAAATATTTTAATATATTATTTCAATATTTTAGTTAATCCATAAATAATTAAATATATACATTACCAATTTATAAAATATTTAAATATTATCTCTTTCTCTCAAGTCTCTCACTCAATCACTCCTCTCTCTCTCTCTCTCTCTCTCTCTCTCTCTCTCTCTCCTCTCCCTCTCCCTCTCCCTCTCTCCCTCAACTCTAAACCCTCTCTCCCTCTCCCACTCTCCCTCTCCCTCTCCTCCCACTCTCCCTCTCACTCTCTCACTCTCCCCTCTCCTTCTCACTCCCTCTCCTTCTATCTCTCCCTCTCCCTCTCCCTCTCTCCCTTTCCCTCTCCATCTCACCCTCTCACTATCTCACTCTCTCTCCCTCTCCCTCTCTCTCTCTCCCACTCTCCCTCTCACTCTCTCACTCTCCCACTCTCCCTCCCTTTATCTCCATCTCCCTCTCTC
>CM021101.1:650042617-650100197 GCA_007115665.2 Sequoiadendron giganteum | reverse complement strand
CCTCTCTCCCTCTCCCTCTCTCCCTCTCTCTCTCCCTCTCCCCCTCTCCCTCTCCCTCTCCCTTTGGTCTATGTGTGTACAAATCGGATATCTGATTTGTGGAACTCCATTGTGCAGAGGTTAAATCTTACTGTTGGAGAACATGTTTTATAAATCGGATATCCGATTTGTGGGCCATAGAAAAACCTCATGTGGGATTTTTTTGTGCATTCCAACGGACCCTGCATTCTGTCTGCGGCACTTTGCAGGCGACAAACGCATGGTTTTAGACAGGAAGAGACAAAAATAAACTTTTAGGAGATTCTTGTACTCAAATTTGTCATACATATTGATTTTTTAGCATCTTTTATTTGGTATAATGGTGAGCAACAGTCGTTGGAAGCAAAAACGTAAGAGAAAGCTGACAAAAGAACAAATTGAAGGATATAGACAAAGAGATAGAGAAGGTCATAGAAAGAAAAGACAAGGTATGTTAAATATTGGTGAACCTGAGCCCTATGGTCTTTCAAGTGAAGAGGAAATTGAATATGTTCAAGATGAAAATGTAGAACATGATATTGAAATTGGGAATGAAAATGTTCAAATTGATATTGAAAATTTTCAAGGTGAAAATGTTGGAATTGAAGATGTTGAACATGATATTGAAATTGGGAATGAAAATTTTGAAATTGATAATGAAAATGTTGGAATTGAAGATGTTGAACATGATATTGAAATTGGGAATGAAAATATTGAAATTGATAATGAAAATGTTGGAATTGAAGATGTTGAACATGATATTGAAATTGGGAATGAAATTGTTCAAATTGATATTGAAAATGTTCAAGGTGAAAATGTTGGAAATGAAGATGTTGAACATAATATTGAAGCAAGTGTAAATTATGTTTCACCAGATTACACGAGAAATGAAGAACCTTGTGTGGAAGAAAGAGGTATTCCAAATTCAAGACCTTCAAGGACCCCTAAATGGTTAGTTGAAATTGATGATAACATTATAAACAATTTTGAAGGCAAGAGGTCAACACGAACTATTCGGTTGTGGGCTAGAATACTTTTCAACCAATATTTTAGCGATAAGACATTGACCGAGCAATGCCAACTTTTTGTTCAATTGCTAAAGATGCAAAAGATGAGACCTTTGCTAGCCAAATTGAAGATTCGTCTGAACAAGAGGACCAAAAAAAATTCTATTATTGTCAAAAATATTTTTAATGCTCTCAAGTCTATTGGAAAAAATAACAAGTAAAAAGATAAGAGAGTTGCTCAGAGAGTCATTACCACCACCATAGTAAGCCATCAATTGAAAAAGGATTGCTTTATGAGACAAACTTGTATTGATTTTGACTTAAATCATAAAACTTTGGATAGAGCACATGCAAGAAGAGAAAGAATAGATGATCCTCTTCAAAATGATACATGGGCTTTTGCCAGAAGGCTTACACGTGTTGATAAGAAGCTAACCGATAATGTAAAGCAGACAATTCAACAATTTTGGCATGATCACTCTAGAGTATCACCCAATGCAAAGGATGTTTTAAAGTTAAGAATTGGCAGTCGAGACCGTACACCGCATCCTAAACATTTCTTGGAATCAAGCCAAACAATTTTGTTCAACAAATTTAATCAAACACATCCAAATATGGAAATCTCGCAAAGAACTTTTGAAGGTTTGAAGCCATTCTATTGTGTGCCTCTTAAGATTTGTAATACTTGTTGTTGCAAATACCATGTGGAGTTTTCAATGTACCATGAACTATTATGCTATATCCGTTCTACTTTGCATACTAATGAAATGTTGCAGGAGTGTGGTGCAATGCATCTTCTGAAATCATCAAGGGACTTGCTAGATCTATTTTATGTTTTAGGGATGATGGTTCCTTTTTCTATAGAAATGATTGTTTAAATGCGAAGTGCTCACAATGTGGTGGCTTGTCAAAGTTTGTTCAATGTTTTCATGAGGGTTCAGAACATGAATTTGGAAAAAATCTTGTTCAGAAAAAGAGATATGAGATAGTCAAATATACTTTGTAGAGTGGAGGTGAAGGTTCTAGATGCGAGTTAGTTACAAAAGAATGCAGTGTTGCTGATTTTATTTCAGATTTTAAGGACAATCTTTTCTACAAATATGCAAGGCATAGTCATAGGTCTCAGTGGTTGGATCAACAATTCAGGATATGTAAGGACTCTTTTCCGATTGGCACTATTATATCAGTGGTTGATTTTGCTGAAAACTACACATTGCAACCACAAAACGAGGTACAATCTCAATATTACAATTCTATTCAGATTGCTATTTTTGTCCACATAACGTTTAGACATGCACCTGATAGTACAGAGGAGGATCGAAAGATAATTAGAGAGTATCATTTTTATATGAGTGATGATAGATCTCACTCATCTGAGTATGTCCAACATTGTTTCGAGAATTTTTTTGAGTTCTTGCAAGAGCATGATATAGCACTAGGCCGACATCTCATTTGGTCAAATAACTATATAGGTCAATTCAAGAATGCTCGTATGTTTTATTGGTTGAGTAGAATGCATGTAGAGAGGGGTGTACCTAATATTTGGAGTTTTTTTGAAGCTGGGCATGGGAAAGGGGAGCATGATGGAGCAAGTGCATGGGTAAAAAGAACTCTAGTTAAGGAGCAATTGAAGATTTTAGGAGCAAAATTCAGTGATGCACATTCTATTGTTGATTGGTGTAGTTCAGCATTGTCACAGGGAGGGACACTTGATTCAACAGTGCACAAATTCTTTTGGTTGGTTGAGGAGGGTACAATGGGAGGCAGATTGGATTGTCATACAATCAAAGATTCTTCAAAGATGCATTTGTTTCAAAGCTCAGATGCAAGCACATGGACCATTTGGACACGACAGTTGGCTTGTTTTTGTCAGAATTGTATTCAATGCGAGTGAGATCAATGCGAGTCAAGTGAGTGGGTGGATACATGGGTTCCACAGTATCTAACTCCTTTATCTCAAACTATATCCATGACAAATTACACAATGGAAATTTCACTTGATTACAACCGACTTTCAGATCTACTATATCCAGGACACATTTTTGCAGTTGTCGCACCGCAGGGGAATGAAGAGAGATCAAAATATTGGTTGACTCGATGTGTGTGGGTAAAGCACAAGCTAACACAATCAATGGAAGATGATGATGGGTTCATGTATCCTACAAGTTCATTTGTGGTTGCAGGAACTTGGTTGCAAACATACATGATTAGAAAGAATGGCATACCTTCATTTGAAGACTACGAGAAACACAAAACCATTCTCATGTATTCACACCTTGTTATAGCAACAAATGTTAAGTTGTTGAAGCATCATGCCAAACCAAAGAAAAAACAACTATGGA
This sequence comes from Sequoiadendron giganteum, assembly GCA_007115665.2. Lineage (NCBI taxonomy): Eukaryota > Viridiplantae > Streptophyta > Pinopsida > Cupressales > Cupressaceae > Sequoiadendron > Sequoiadendron giganteum. The sequence goes on along the minus strand of CM021101.1, from coordinate 650,096,830 downwards.
CACTTATTAATGCTGATCATGAAGCAATATTGGATACTCTTAAGCAAAGAGATGACCCTTCATGCACATTTGAATAGCATATTCAAGAATGGAAAGTACAATGCTTAAGCCACTTTTTTGTTGTGACAATATAGATATATCATTTGAAAAATTTTGCGATATTCTTGGCACAATTGATCATGGACCTGCTGCAACAATAGCCAACTCTGATCCTTTCAAAGAGGTATGCGACATATCACTTTAATATAGATTGGTTATTCAAAGCATCTTTTATAGTTTGCATTACCAATTCATCATCAATCAGTATGTTTAGATTAATATGGATTTGTTAGTCTAAGCATATTTTTTGTTGTTACAATATAGATTTATCATTTGAAAAATTTTGCAATATTCCTGCCATGATTGCTCATGGACCTGCTACAACAATAGGCAACTTTGATCCTTTCAGAGAGGTATGCACGACAAATTACAATAATATCGATTGGTTATTCTAAGCATATTTTCTATTGTATGTAGTTTAACTACTACCTTGATGGTTTGTACAGGTGCTTGTCAAATAGGCACTACTCAAAAATGACAATGACAACATACTACTCTTGTGGAAGACTGTGCCTTCAATGCATTAAATAGGAAAATTTTGTAAAAATTGAATTTTGAAATGTGAAACAATGTAAAAAGGTCATAACTGTGTATAGGCATAATCTATATATTGTGATGTTTTTTGAAATACGGTTCAAATATTTGCAATTGTAATTAATCGAGCTATAACCGAAGGTTTTCTTCCTAGTTCTTTCCTATCAGTATGCTCGTTTGAACCAGGTTTTGTAATATCTCCTATTTATATATAACAAATTACAGTGGCTTGCCACTTTTTCGAAAAACAAAAAAGTAAAAAGTTCATTGTGAATTTCATTTTCCATGTAATTGATTCAAGTTGATTGGGAAAGAGCTAGGACTTGCAGAATCTTGATTCAACCTTAAATATTTCTACCCCCACATTTCATTGACATTAAACTTTGGACTCTTAAGGGAAAACGTCGCTCCGATGCAGCTCAGAGCGATTCGACGTATTTGGGTGAAAGAGAGAACCATACCTAGCATAAACATACTCATTCGAATGTGTTAGAATAATCCGTTGGGTAGTACGAGTTCGAGAATGAAAGTTGCACCACTTTGCAACTTTACACTGCTTGCATTTGGCAACTTTCCCCTCAACTGAAAACTTATCACCACGGGAAAACGCCTTTGAGATAGCAAAAACCGAGAGAGGTTATTGTAGATGGTCTCGACACAATCCCATATCCTTAGATGAAGAGTCTGTAAGCATCATGATTTCTGAGAAATAGTCCGTCAAAGTTTGCTGCCTTTTAGCACTTTGGACTCTTAAGGGAAAACGCCGCTCCAATGCAGCTCGGAGCGATTCGACATATTTGGGTGTAAAAGAGAACCATACCTAGCGTAAACGTACCCATCTAGATGTGTTGGAACAATACGTTGAGTCGTACGATTTTGAGAATGAAAGTTGCACCACTTTGCAACTTTACACTGCTTGCATTTGGCAACTTTTCCCTCAACTGAAAACTCATCACCATGGGAAAACGCCTTCGAGATAGAAAAATTGAGAGAGGTTATTGTAGATGGTCTCGACATGATCCCATATCCTCAAACAAAGATTCTATAAGAATCACGGTTTCCAAGAAATAGTCTGTCAAAATTTGCTGTCTTTTAGCACTTTGGACTCTTAAGGGAAAACGTCGCTCCGATGCAGCTCAGAGCGATTCGACGTATTTGGGTGCAAAAGAGAACCATACCTAGCATAAAAATACCCATCCAGACGTGTTGGAATAGTTCGTTGGGTCGTACGAGTTCGAGAATGAAAGTTGCACCACTTTGCAACTTTACACTACTTGCATTTGGCAACTTTTTCCTCAACTGAAAACTCGTCACCATGGGAAAACACCTTCGAGATAGCAAAAACTAAGAGAGGTTATTGTAGATGGTCTTGAAACAATCCCATTTCCTCATATGAAGAGTCTATAAGCATCATGGTTTCCGAGAAATAGTCCGTCAAATTTTGTTGTCTTTTAGCACTTTGGACTCTTAAGGGAAAATGCAGCTCCGATGTAGCTCGGAGCAATTCAACATATTTGGGTGCAAGAAAGAACCATACCTAGCGTAAACGTACCCATCCGGATGTGTTGGAACAGTCTGTTGGGTTGTATGAGTTCAAGAATGAAAGTTGTACCACTTTGCAACTTTACACTGCTTGCATTTGGCAACTTTTCCCTCAACTGAAAACTCATCACCACGGGAAAACGCCTTAGAGATAGAAAAAACCAAGAGAGGTTATTGTAGATGGTCTCAACATGATCCCATATCCTCAGATGAAGAGTCTGTAAGCATCACGGTTTTTGAGAAATAGTCCGTCAAAGTTTTTTGTTTTTTAGCACTTTGGACTCTTAAGGGAAAACGCCGCTCCGATGCAGCTTGGAGCGATTCGATGTATTTGGGTGCAAGAGAGAACCATACCTAGTATGACTCTTCAAGGAGGTCGGCCTCTCTTGAAAATAATAAATTACAAAATAATATCAAGGAAGGTCGATGGTGCAAGAGCACCTAGAAAACACTAGGCAATTAGGAAGTCTAGGATGAATTTTTGTTTTTGATGTGTTACCTTGAAGGTCATGTTGACCATTGAGATAGATTTAGAGGTTGAGGAACATGTCTTGATCATGAGTGATCAGGAGGATAAGGAGTGGAAAGGCTTAATGAGTTTTGGAACTCATTTTACTGATGAGATTAGAATCTCATTTTACTAGACATTGGCAAAAAGTGCAAAATGGTACATTTTTGCAAATTTGCCACAAGGTAACTACAATGTCCGACCAAGGGGAGGAATAACTACTTTTTTTAACCTATATATGGTGTGCCTCGACCTGAGAGGAAGGTTGGAAGCTTTTGCATTATTGGAAATTTATGATTACAAGAGAAGACAGTGATAAATTTGTGTAATTTTTCTAGTTTTTGCTTTGAATTGTGTGTTAATGGAGTGATCCCGACATTGTGAATTATGTAGAATGTAGTGCAATTGTCTTCCAAGCATTGTGTGGAACAGTAGGTAGCTAGTTTCTTCGGTTCAAGCATTCTTTTGTAGTTAGTTCGTTTCTTTTGACCATTGAGATAGAGTTAGAGGCTTAGGAACATGTCTTGATCAGGAGTGATTAGGAGGATAAGGAGTGGAAAGGCTTAATGAGTTTTGGAACTCATTTTACTGATTAAGGGTAGATTAAGGGCTTTAGTTCTTGGAGAATATTAGTCTTTAGGGTAGATTAAGGGCTAAGGAAGAGTTAGAGACATTGCACCAAGATTGACTTGGTAGGTTGATTTGTGATGGTAGTGGGGTTGGCCAGGAGAACCAAGGGTACCTAAACATGAAGAAGGTCCTAAAGGTTAAGGTGACGAAGTAAGACACCAAGGAGATCTTGCAAGCAAGACCTAGAGCATGGAACAGTGATTGTTCCATCCAACCCTACCCTATCAGTTCGCCTCATCCATTTAAATAAAATGAGTATAAATTAAATAGCCATAGGCTATGATTTAATTTATTACAACTTAATGTGATCGCTATCATGTATGAAAAATGTGGTAGCATAGACAAGGCAGTGGACTATTTGAAAAAAAACTTCAAAGAAATGTGGTCTCATAGAATTCAATGACAAACAAATGCAATCGACAACTATTCATAGTTTTTAGTTATGCAATGTGAAGTAATTGCATAACTGCTTAGGTTGACTTTATAAGAACTATATTGTAATTAAAAAAATTTCATCTATGAACATCTAGTTGTTAGTTATGCAATTTGAATTAATGATTTGAGTTTGAAAGATGTGTAATGCAATGTAATCAGCGATATAAATATAAACTACATAATATAACCATTTAGTTTTAAGCTATTGTACATTGATATTTAATCATTGCTCAAGATAAAATTTTCAAAGAGTTTAATCATGCACATGAGGAACAAATTAAATTTCGATTGTCAACTTCTATATATCAAATTATCCAATAATCAAGTGTATGTCCATATACAAAAATGGCATTGACGCCAACTCAAACAAAGTTTTACAAAATGTGACATATGCCATCTCAATATGTATTCAAATTTTACATGCCAGAATGTCTATCTCATCCTAAACTACTGGTGGATCATCAAAATGGAGCCTCTTTGAAGCACTCATTGGCTCTAAAGGTAGCTGCACAGGAAAAATTCAAACCACAATTGAGATTAGTTATACTATATAATTTAAAATTGAATAATTAACATCAAAATCAATATACATTGAATTTTAATTGAACTCTAAAATTGAAATCTTGATTACCTGAAATATACGTCTCTTTAAAGGGTCGGGAGTCCTAGAATATATACCAAATCAACTTTTGAAATGCCAATCTATATATGTGAACAAAAACATAAAATTGATCCAAGTTAGCATATGATCATTGGTAATAAGAACTTATTTACCAAACACAAAATAAAATAAGCACATGTACCTCTTTAGGTTGATCTTTTTCTTTATCTCCTTCAGGTGTTTCAACACTTCCTCTTTGATGGGTTTCAACACCTACTCTTTGAGGTGTTCCAATAACTACTCCTCTAGGCGATGTGTCCCTTGTCAACATATCTGTAAAGCTCATAATTGCTTGTAAATAAAATTGACAAGTATATATGAAACTACCAATCTATGTCGACGTATATATAATCAATATAAGATCTTAAAAATCTTAATTCAATCCAATTTGAGTTCAATTACCTTCCCCTTATCTAGATTTGCGCCTCCATAGTCTAGACGAGGCTGCACCTCACTCACATTGGGTATTTCCTAGAGGAGGAAAACAAGATAAACATATAAGCTATTATATAATTTCATTAATGACAATTCAAATGACAAGCAAGTATATAATATAAAATTTGAACGAGTGAGTGCGAAAATATATACTACGTGTGTGTCCAATCCAAATAAAATGGCCCTAAGGGTGCTATGAGTCACCCGTGCGAGCTCCTCCTCAGTCATCAACTGTTAAATAGACCATGTAAATAAATATTAGTACTTGATACTATCTCTTATTAATATTTATTTAAAAACAAATGCAAGTTATGAAATTACAACTTAAATCTTACCTGTGTCACTATTCCAGCATCTCCCTCTCTAGTAGGAGAGGACTCTGTAGGGTGCACTCCACTCCCCTGCGACTGATCTATAATGTCTACATCATGGAGGTCATAATCAAAAGTGTCCAAGGGATGCTCAGCGGGCTGTACAAGAGGACCCAAGCATATCTGGCAGCACATAGTGCAAGCATGTGGCACACAAATATGTGGACCTAAGAAGGATGATGCAGCAGCACTGGAGCTTTCACCAACATAACCAAAATGTGGTTGAGCTACTATAGAAGCATGTGAAACCAAATGACCACTCAAAGAGTGAATAGCCTGAATAGTCTGTGTGGATGCATCCTCGATAATCTCTGGATGATATATTGGAGGTGGCGGAGGAAGAGGAGGAAGGGGAGGAGACGGAACATTTGGGTGCGGGACTACTCTAACTGCCCCTGGTCTATCCTGGGGCATACCTCCACCGACGCCCTGGAAGGGTTTAATGTCAAAGTAATTGACATGATGCCCTAACACAAACTCAGCATATAATTTTTTAATAAAGTAAAATGGTATGTCGGAATTATTGTTCGATGGTTTATCAAAAACCATACACCAACGATCCCAAAAGTTAGCTACAATGTCCCTATGCATGCACCATTTTATGGAAAGTTTTGTTCTATTAACATTCACTGGCAAACCGGTGCAGGGGTCAATGAATAAAGAGGCTATTTGGGCTTTGGTTATTTGGAGATCTTTCACATCATCGTAAGACAATCCACATCGATAATACTCCCTTATGTCTTCTCGCCACGAATAAAAGGAATTATGTTGGGTGGAGAGGGTTTCTATATTTTTAATTTTTCTCTCAATGTGTTTGTCATATCTCTCAATCGAGGCATTGTCTGATAAATTTCAAAAATGCCCCTCAATTGCCCCAATTTTTCACCAATTAAGTCTTCAATTGGTGGTTGCGGAGGTGGTGGAGCATTTGGCTGTGGAGGTGGTGGAGCATTTGGCATTTGTGGATTTACATTTGCAGCCATAATACCTAATTAAAGTTAAAAACTAATTAAAGTAATTGAAATTACACAATATAAATGAAATTATTGTAAAAAAACCCTAGATTTTAATAAAAATCCAAAAAAAACCATACTTTTTCACAAAAATCAATAACAAACTCTTATTTTTGATAAAAATACATCAACAACACTAATTTTTAATCAAGATCAATTTCAAAACATTAAGTTTTAATAAAAAATCAATGTAAACTCTAGTTTTTTAAAAAAATCAATAGAAAACCATATTTTTGAATTTTTTTTAATAAAACCTAATTAAACTTAACAAAATCTATTGAAAAATCGATTACAAGATCGAATAAATCAAATACATACCTTTCAAATCAGATATCGGATTTGGGATTCTCCTCTTGCACCCGCGTCAAACTGTGAGAAATGAAATAAAAGAGTCAGTTGTTTTTTAATATACAGTTTCTACAAATCGGATATCCGATTTGTGGAAACTACCTTTGGTTTTTGGTTCGGGTAGAAGTACTGTTACCCGAACCTAGAAAAGTCAACTAGGCCATTTCCGCGTTTTTGAGCCGATTCAAAACGTGATTTTTTCTCATTGCCCCTTTTTGGCCCATCATGATCCTGCACATACTCGTAAATCTAGATTTAAAATGAAACTCAATGATGCAAGATGCAAAAATGCAACCTATATGCACTTTCACTAATGCAAGATTTAGAAACCCAAGATGCCAATCAACTAATGCAAAACCCTAATAAAAATTCAATGCAAGCTAGGTCTAGGATGATGATGTAATCCAAATCAGAAAAGGGGTATTCATGTCAGGTTCACCAAAATGTAACAATAGAAATAGTACACCTCACCATTGAGGAATGGAGCACAAGTGTAGGGTTTATATTTCACACTTGTTACACTTAAGGAAACCTTAGAGTTCACAATCTAAAGATGGAAAGAGGGAAATAAATCTTGCAATAAGGTACCATAGGGTCTGATTAAAGATAATAAGAGGGTTCACCACAAAGCTAGGTCTTGTAAAGACAAGAAATGTAAATGACATGTAAAGTACTATGCAAAACCTTACTAAATGACATAGGAAATGAAACTAAAATGTAAAATAACAAACTAAGAATGAATAGAGGTGGACCTAGAAGGATGAGGTCAGAATAAGCTTCAAAACCCTAAAAATATGATTTTTAATGCCTACTAGGACTCATATACCAATCTAAGAGATTTAGACCTAGACTAGGGTTTTTCTGCTAAAACTAGAATCTGACAATGTATGATCTGAAACAACTGAAATCTATAAAATATGTTGTACTAGGACTCATACACCACAAGTGGTATATCAATCCCACTCTACTTTTTTGTAGGGTTAAGCCCCGATTCTACTCTCCTATCTCTGCTCTTCCTTCCACACTTCATTTTTGGATCTAAAACCCTGATTTGCAACCTATAGGTGACTTTTCATGAAGATATCAACCTTGTGACAACTTGATGACTTTCTTCAACCTTGTAACTCAATCTTCAAAGGATCTTCAAGCCTCAAGGCACCTATATATACAATCACACGTGTAGAGAGAGATAAAAACTTGTTGATTGTTAGGGAATAGGGGTTTTCCTTGGTCAAACCCCTTTTAGGTAATTAAACCAAATGATGAGATGATGAAATAAGGACATGAAACATGGAACATGAAGCATGAACAAATATACCTTGAATGAAATATTATAAATCTGCAATCTAAAATGAAGTGGCCATGAAGAATGTAGATCTAGATCTTGAAATGATTGCAGAACAATGCTTACTATTGGATCTTGAATGCTACATCACAACACTAGCTCAACAACATGCTTCATGCATCATGATCTTGACTTGATGACAGATCTTGAATTGTTGCAACCAATGATAAATAAATCTTCCCTTGAATGCCTTAGAAATGCTCTTGTAAACTCTCTTGACACTCTTGTGAAGTCTTGTAATCATAAACTTGTTATCAGGAATGCTCTCTAGAAAGTCTTAGGTTGATCTCTTGAATTCTTACATGAAAATTATTGAAACAACCTTGTATTTATACTTATTTATACCAAATTTCCTATAATTACAACACTGCAAGATGACATCAGATCTAGGAAGGTAAAATCCTACCAAGAATTTGAATTAAATTTTATTTTGGGCTACACAGGACTCATATGCTAGAAGTGGTGTATGAGTCCTATTAGGCTTAACTATAGGACACATTTTTTAAAACTACTTAGATTCATGTGAAATCTAGATCAGGGCCCTAAAACCTAGGTGGGGCTCATATGCCCAAGGTGGTGTATGAGTCCAAATCACTAAATCTAGGCTACACAACCTAAAAAGACATAAATTATGATTGGATATTCGTTTATGTCAGGATTATCCTCAAAAAGATGGATTTAATAAGGCTTGTGGATGCAAAATAAGGCCAATTAAAGCATAGATGAGTCCAATTAATAATGAAAACCCTAGATAAGTGTGAAAGTGTGTTACAACACTTTACAACACCCAAAATAAGGTACCATTAAGTTCATTCATTTTATAAGGGTCCTAGACTTCATGTGAAGGTGCAAATAAATACACTTTACAACATTAAATTAAGGCAAAATTAGGTTTATTTAGCTTAAAAGGGCCCTAAATCCAATTTCAATGTGAATGTATAAAATATATTACAGCACTAGATCAAGGTGACATTAGGTCCATTTTAATGTTAATCATTCCCATATTAAGTAAGGAAAAGGGATACCTTTTCTGTTGTTACAGGAGCACAGATGTTGAGAAGATTCCACTTCGATGCATTACTTACATATTCCATGATGGTTTCCAAAAAAAATATACTTCTAAAACCTTTATAACCACTAACTCTCGCTGAATTCAAAAGTGTGGTAATTCCTCTAGAGGCACCATCCATATTGTAGTAGCAATACTCCGCCATCAACCAAAAAAAATTGACAATTTTTCAAACTTTTCTTATTGCATTTTTGTTTCTTGAATAAGAAGGTTATCCACTTTCAACTCCATGATAACACTTTTAAGTAAGTGTTGATTTAAAGGGATATTGAACCCCTGAATATTCAAATTCATGATCTTCATGAGGATAAAGAAAAAAAAGTCAGTATCCACCTAATACTAACCAATGGAGAGAAGTCTCCCCAAGCTAGTTTTTAGTTTTTGTTTGGGTTGAGAGGCCCTCAAGGGTCCTTTTTTTTTCGGAGGCCACCTCTCGTGTAGCTTCTCTAGATCTACTATACTTTTGAGATGGTATTCCCTAATTTTGTCCACTCCCCACATCCACCTTTTTCTTATTTTTTGATTTCATATTGACCTAAGTCCATTTTTCATCCAAATCATCTTTCATGAAAGATGAAGGAGAATTTGAATTCTTAAACCCCAAAAAAGCAAGGGAATATTGTATCCTCTTATAGAGGTAATCCTGAGGTAAGACATCTTCCTTTCCCAAAGAAACACAATGTTTCTTCCCAATATCCATCTTGATGGTCCTAGGGGAGCTAGGGTGAGGGTCCACAATGTACCATTATCAATTTCTTTTTGGATCACATCCTTAATTTGGGACAACAAAGAAGACACCATAGGGGGATCTTGTGGTTCCTTTCCTACTAAACCTAATTTAGTGCATTCCACCTATGGGTATGTGTAGGATCATCATGGAAAAAATAGGCCCTTAAGTGGCAATAAAATTCAAAAAAAATCAGAGTTAGGAAACTTGGTGTAAAAAATTGAATAAGTTATCTATATTATTTCAAAAATATGTAAGAATAGAATTTTTAGAAAATTGAATGTAGTTTCTAAACTACACAGGACCCAAACTTTGATTTCAAATTTATTGAGGAAGGCAGGACTTTGTTAACTACCAGATTGACACAAATTCTTGCAAAGACGAGCCTTGATCTTTGAACAGTAACCTTATCAATAGCTAGTAGACTTCCAAAGGAATTATCAATTTATCTTGGAAAACCTTACGATTCCAAAACTCAATGGGAAGACTAGGAAATCTAATCCAAGTAAGAGCAAATGAGCCTAGGTCCACTATAGGGTCAAGACCAAGCTTCCACTTACCAAGAGAAAGGTAGTTTTTGAAGTGCTTTTCCAAGGCCCACAGGCCCCTAGTCAGAGTCTTAATCATATCTTCATGGTTCAAAAAATTGAAAAAGATAAAGATCATTTGACATGGCACTAATGTTGAGAGTTGAGATAGTCGTTATTCCCAAAAGGTCGGCCTGTCAAGAATCCGCTATTATCCCAGATTAAGGATCTATGGGAGGTTGTTAAACCATATCATGAATCGTGTGGTCAATGTTGATTGAAGGTGGAAGCACCAAGCTTCCAACAATCCCCCCAGCATAACTAGGATTCTAACCCACAACCCTTGCTCTAATACCACTTGTTGGGAATTGAGCTAGTTGTTATTCCTAAAAGGTTGGCATGTCAAGAATCCACTACTATTCTAAGTTAAGGATCTACAGGATGGTATTAAACCATGTCATGAATCACATGGGAAATGTTGACTAAGGGGTGGAAGTGTTGAGCTTCCAACAACTAACACTCACATCACCTTCCAATTTCCAATTTGAATCAATCCATTTATGCACCTAATTAATGTTTGGTCTAGAAAGGATAAAAACTTACCCACAAGTGATAACTGAAGGATCACAATAATCTCATCCATTATTTCATCTAGAACTTCCACCTCTAGTCCTTCCACCACACAACACACTTAAAGCAATAGGGGCTTTATGGTACTTCTTTGAAAAAGAACCATCATCAACCAATTTTTCCACAAACAAAACCAAATTTTCCTTCGTAAAAAAATATTATGAACTTGAACGAGGAGATAGATAATCTTTCTAGTGTCTTGAGGCAAGATGCCATCAAACAATATGTAATTTTTTACTTTAGTCCCCAAGAAACTATGATAGGGTTAGGATTCCCATCAAAGACCGCAAACACTAAGGAAGCAATCTTGGAAGGGGACACCAACAGGCCCCCCCCACCAGGCAGTACCATGATGGACCAATTAGAGTAGAAATTTTAAATTTGCAAAGGGTGCATAGAGAATAACTTCTTATATATACTACTAATAAGGGTGAATTGTTGAAAATATTATTCTATTATATTTTTACAACTTTCTATAATATTGTGGGGCAATAATTCTTATAGTTTTGGAGAACATCCTTGCAACGTTAATCTCTTCAATTTTGAGAGATCTCCAAAACTTGACCATTCTTCTAATCTAGGAGAGTGTGTCAATTCTAAAAATTCCAAATTGCTAAATTCCCCAATTTTGAAAGGAATTTCTCTCAACTTAGGATAGTTATATATCCATAATTTCTTAACTTTTTTAGGTTTTGCACTCCATCTAGTAATATTTCCATAGTTGAAATATTAAAAATCCTTAATCTACAAGCAAGAAAGGTGGAGTGACCTCCGAAGGAATTTTAGAATATGCAACTCTATTCTCAAAACAACCTCTAATATACATCACATGTAGACTTGGAGGAAGCTTCTTATTTGCACAACAATTATGAAAAATATGTCAAGTGTCATTATACATTTAATTAAAGCTAAATGAAATGATAATATTTGCAAATATTGCCTCATAAAAACTCAAGTCTTACATCAATGGACCATTGTAGGTACCAGTGATATGCTCTCATTTCTCAAACTTTATTGGTAAATCGAGAATGTCACTCAGAATATGGACACCTCTGAGTCGTTTAAATGACCTATCACATTTCATAGTGAATATTATTTGCCATCCATTTTCATATCATAGCACTCTCAATGACTTATGTAATTCAGATCGTTTTCATTAATCTCTATTGGAGGCTGTTGAAATCATTTATTAAAATAGATGACCATTAAATTTCTGAGTTTCTACATAATAAGCAATTATATTATTATGATTGTGAATAACAAATGTATTTCCATGAGACATTGTACTTGTATGACATACCTCTTTATCTTTCAAACATTTTGATAAAATCTCGAGATTTGTGATGTTGTTTCCCTAAATTACTGACATTTTTCTCCCTCTTACTTGAACTATGTCATGAACAATCACAAACCATATTCAAATATCTTTAACAAATGACCCATCTTCTAAAGCTCTAAATTCCTCCTCCCCAACAATGTATCCTACATCTGATTATAATAACAACTATAAAGGAAAAATGTGATATCTAGAAAATCTTCTTTGACAAGTGGCGACAATCTGAGATACACATAATCAACCATACAGTCACTATATCTTCCTCTTTTACCACCTCTCCTCCTTTAATCATCTCTAATATTTCTATATTATTTGCATTTCAATTACTTATAGCTAGTTGCAAACCAATTATTTCAAGAAGAGGGACGCCACCACAAAGCTTGAGCAGCGTATCTATGTTCCTTCCATCATTGTACTCCCAAACTTACTTCAACAAAATCTTTCTTGCCTCTGCCGATGGAAGAGAGTGACAAGTATTCTACTCTTTGAAGGAAACCAGGTAAGAGTTCCTTGAGATCTTCCTTTTTGAGACCGTTGCCAATCTATAGAAATAGAGGCTGATTAGGGTTATTCTTGGAAAGTGACCGAATCAGTCCACGACCTTGGTCAGAGTTATTCAAATTCACGTTCTGGTAGACCAACCATTCAAAATCTGTTCTTGGAGGAGTTTAAGATCATTCTTGGTACAGTTTTGTTCCATGTGAATTATGCGATGCTTATAACTTTGAAGGGCAATATGAGCATAAACGGCATCAGCTAGAGTCGTTATTCCGATTCCTCCGAAACCATGGACAACCACAACTTGTGTTGACGTATCTTGTGCATTCAAATCTAAACATGTTTTGTACAAAAACTGAATTAAAGCTTGTGGTAAAACTCAAAACATAATAGAAAAATATCACTAAAATTGGTAAGCACCCTCCCTGCAGATTGGTTTGCATAGAATTTCAGTGACTCCAGAGCAATCTTTTGTAGACTTTTCTCTATGTCAATTATACCTCACAATTGGAGATCTTTGTACAAGCGATCTATTTTGAGTTGAAAAGGCTTTAAACTATCAACATTGATTGAAGCAGTAAGAAACCTTCACACACGATTCATTTATATTAGTGCATTTTTAGATAATATATACATTTCATAAAACATCAATTGAAAGGCAGCTGAATAATCAACTAGCATGAAATTTGTACACAACAAACATGGTTCACCGTCAAAATCCAAGCCTAAACATGCAACCCCTCAAACAAAATTGCTCAAATAGCTGAACTCACCTGAAAATTTGCGTTTTTGTAAGTTGAGAGGTGATGATGCACTCCACTGCCTCCTCTGCTCCAGCATTTGCTCTTTCATCTCCACAATTTGCTTCCCAAGATTTACCATAGTTTTCAGTATTTGAAAGCAGGCACTCACTCTTGTTGTTAGACATCTGATTAAATCTAGCCAATACAAATCCCACCACAGAAAGTGCTGCCCCTACCCAATGGATTTTCCCAGCTGTGTGAAGTAAATCTTCTATAAGAACCTTCTCTGTCTCCGCACTTGCGCTATCTATGGAATCTTTCTGCACAGAAAAAGGCCCATAATATTTAAGCAAGCAATTACAACCAACGTCCATTTAATATAATTTAATTCCCTAATTTTTAGAGTTACAGCGAGCCAATAATTTATAACTTGCTAGAGTTAAATCATTTTGGAATTGTATCACAAATTGATTTTATAGTTCCGAAATGGAAACTTTACCTTTGCAGGAAGTCTGCCATTGTGTTTGTCTACAAACTCCAGGATTGTTTGGCCATCCTGGATATAAGAATCTACTGCTGAAGTAGATCCTTCTTCATTCTTCTCGCCTGACTGCGTTGGACAACAATACATTCACACTCAATATAGCCTAGCTAGAATAGATTAGGGAAGCAAAGTATAGATAGCTAAAATTGTTGAGAAGCGAAAGATATTCTAAAATTAGGATTGCACAAATTACTATTATGCAAAACAAATGTATAGATAACTTACCGCGATCTTCAATAGCTCTTCGATATCCAGAATTAGATCTTCAATCTGGCTTATATCCTTGAATTTATGTAGAAAACTCTCCAAATAAGTAGTAGTGGTGGCGGGAGGCCCAACATTGGCTGGCTGTTGAGAAGGTTGAGAAGATGGTGAAAGGGTAGAGGGTGAAGACGGTGAGAAGCAACTGCGGGAGCAACAGCATGATGGAAAACGAAACTTGCCCATTACTAACAGTGAGGAAGTAATACAGAAGAAAAAGCTGCTGCTTCTTTCTATAGACACAAAATGAACACTCACTGGTCTCGTCTGGTCTTTTATCATTGTGATTTATGATCGTGGAAGGCATTTTTCCATAACTGTCAATGTGGACCATGGTTAAAAAGATGGGTTTGCAATACAGCTGTTTTCACCATGGTGAATATGACCACAGAAGTTTGTCAGCTTGAAAAAGAAACCCAAGAACACAGAACTTTGTCAGCTTGAACTTTAAATCTATACTTTTCTCAGAGCGATCATTTTCTATCCAAGTGGCCAGCCTGGAAAGCTAAAGTATATTTAAATAACGTATTTCTATCCTTTTTTCAAAGGATCTGTCTTAATCAAATCTTGCTTTGAAGATACTTTAAATTCGTTCAGTCAGCTTTGGAAGCTGGGCGGGGCGGTGAAAAGATGGCTGTTTCCTCCACGGTGGACATGAGCGCAGAAATTTGCCAGGCTGAAAAAGATGCCCACGAAACTTGCGGTGATCCCTAAATATTGAATAACTCGACAAGAAGAAAAGACGAGAAATGTCGGCTACGTTCATTGGCCCGCCCTTTGTGATAATGGAAACAGGCTCGAATAATTATGATCTGCACAGCTTAGAAAGCATACAAGACGAGTCTTTAAATATCTTTAAAACAAGCTTTGATTAAGACCCGTCTTATAAAGTATGGCGGAAAATGTTATTAGTAAGTTGTTTCATTGACCAAAAAAATTATCTTTTTCAAATAAAATTTAACTTATGTAAAATATTTAACTTTATAAAATTTAAAAATATTTCTCTTGAATATAATTGATTAAAAAAAATTAGGTACAAAAAATAAATTATAGGAATGAATAAATTTTATCTTATTTATATATACATGATCTTTTATGAATTGAGTTACAAATAGATAAACTAGCAATCACACCTTGGTGTGTAATGGGTACATCAAAGAGGTATGGAAAGTCAATCAAGGGAAATTTTGGTCTATTTTTGGTAATACATTTGTGCAGTACATTGGGTTAGTTAGTAGATCACTTAACAAATGATGTTTGTGCAACAAAGGTCTCAATGGAGAAATGATGTTTACATCCACTTAAATGGATCCAAACACAAATGAAACAAAACCTCGAAATAAAGAAGATAATCAAGCTCCATTACCAATAGGTGCATGTTATGTTTGCAATAGGGAGAGAGATATATAAGGATAGAAAGAGGGAAGAGCGAGAGAGAGGTGGGGGGGAAGGAGATATAGATAGAGAGGAAAATAGAGATAGAAATGCAGATGGAAATGGAGAAGGAGAGAGGGATAAATAGAGATAGAAGAGATAAATATATAGAGAGGGAGAGAGAGGGAGAGGTAGAATGATAAAGATAAAGATAGCAAGTGATATATAGAGAGAACATGGAGAGATAAATGGAGAGGCAAAGAGATATAGATATAGAGGTCTAGAGAGAGAGAGGGAGGAGGGGGTGGGGAGGAAGATAGAGGTAGAGATGAAATAGCAAGAGAGGAAGAGGGAGACAAATAGATAGAGAGATAGAGAGAGATAGAGGGAGAGATAAAGATAGAGAGAGATAGAGAGAAGAGAGGGAGAGATATACCTAGATATACAGGAAGAGGGAGAGGGAGAGTGAGAGGGGGAGGGAGAGATAGAGAGATATAGAGGAAGAGGGAAAGGGAGTGATAAAGAGATGTATAGGAAGAGGGAGAGGGAGAGAGAGTTATATAGATGGTGAGGTAGAGTGATAGAGAGATATAAGGAGATACAGAGAGAGAGAGAGAGAACTTGAAAAGTAATAGAACAATAGAGAGGAGGAGAGAAATAGGGGAGATAGAGAGAGGGAGAGAGAAAGAGGGAGAGATAATGAAATATGAGAAGATAAAGAGAGAGAAAGATATATGGAAAGATAAATGGAGAGAGGTAGAGATGGAGAGATAGATAGGGGATAGGAAGGGAGAGATGAGAGGAGATATCTAAAGAGGGGGAGATAGAGAGAGGAAGGGAGAGAAAGGGGGAGAGAAGAGGGGGGAGATATAGGTAGAGGAGGGCAAGAGAGAAGAGGGGGAGTGATGGGTAGAGGAGGGAAAGAGAGAAGAGGAGGGAAGAGAGGGAGAGAGAGGGGGGAGAGATAAAGAGAGAGGAGAAAAAGTTAGAGAGATATAAAAAGAGGGAGTAATAGGGAGAGGGAGGTTGAGGGAAAGATAGAGATAGAAATAAAGAGAGATAGATATAGAGAGAGTAGGAGGGAGAGAGGGGGGGCATAAATGAGAAGATAGAGATAGAGGGGGCAAGAGTGAAATAAAGGAGGTGATATAGATAAGTAACAGAGAGAGGGAGAGAGATAGAGATAGAGATAGAGAGGGGGAGAGATAAAGAGATAGGGAGGGAGAAACATAGAGTGTTTATGATTGAAAGAGATACGAAAATAGAGATAGAGGTCTTAAGGGTGGATTATCATATACTTAATCAAATGACATGCTACCTTGAGCATAACTCTCCAGAGACACATGTTATCCTTGGATTGTTGGTACGAAACGACTGATCAAAAATAGTTTCTCTCTCTCGATCTCAGTGTCTCACTCTATAACTTAAATTAGATTTTAAATTTGAAATTGATTTTATTATATAAATTAAAATAAAAAATCTAAATATAATTATTCTAAAATAATTAAAATTTTAATAAGACAATTAGTTATAAACTAAATTAACTCTAATAACTTTTAAGTATTATTTGTAATTTTATAACAAACATAAATAATTAAAATAAATTTTAAAATTAAATCTAAATTAAAAATTAAAACATTTCAAACTTGACAAAAACTAAAATGATTTGATTAATATTAATGAAGATAGAAAAACTTAAATTCAAATCAATAAAAAATTTAAGTATTTTAATTATTTAAAATTTAATAATAAAATTAATTTTCATTTTCATTATTCATTTATTCTTTAAAAAATATATATATATAAATATAAACCTTTAAAATATATGTACATTTTTTAAAATCATTTAAAACCTTCTCAACAATCATCTCTCACTAAAATACAATCTTTTAATATTTTAAAAAATTCATTTGACATAATAATCCCTTCCAATTTTGAAAGTTGGATCATATGCGGAAAGGAAAGCAAGGTAGAATTAATATAATTAAATTAAAGACATCAACAAAGCCCAAAATTTGGGCATGTATATGCGCTAGAATCACAAAGCCCACTTGTCATTGATTACTTTTCTACGAGAATGTGCAATGCTCGGAAACGGGGAAAATGGCAGGTAAAAACTAAAACAGAAACAATAAAAGCAGCAGAAAATGTCAAATTCTATCATGGATCTCAAAAATCAATCTTCTTTGTTCAAATAGGAACACATAATTATAGCTAAAATATAATTCATCTGCATTACATTTTGATGATGGATCATGGAGTATGATCTGAAACATTGATGTAAAAAACTGACAGAGTTTCAATCCAGAAATCTTATTACAATAGCTAAAACATAATTAGAAAATGATTTTGTTTATATATTATTATTATTATTATGTTTTATATTTTTATAATATAATAATATTATTATATTAATATTTATGTATTTACTATTATATTATAATATTTGTATTTATGATTGGGTTAAGTATTATATTATGGAGGGGAGACTAGACCTCATGACCTATTGCCTACAATAAGATGCTTTATATTATATTTATATTATATTATATAATGTAATTATATTAAATTATATTGTAATATATAGCTATATGATATTATATTATATTATATAAATATTTATTATATTATATTATATTATATATGAATAATATTTATTATATTATTATATATTATATTTATATTATTATATTGTATTATATCATATTGCTAATTGAATGGATTTTGATTATGAGTCTGTTTTATGAGCCAATTAAGGGTGGTATTCAGTAAGATTTATTTTTCACTTATATTTAGAGTAAGGGTTGAAATCACATCAGTATTATATATTATTAGTATTAGTATTAGTATGATATTATTATTGTTGTTATAATATATTTTTATTATAATAATATTATTAGTACATACTATTATTTATTTATTTATTTATTGTATTAGTAATAGTAGATCAAAAAACATTTACATTTTCTTGCCAACGTAGCATTCAACATTTAGTATCACTGCCAATACAACTTGTTGCCAACACATCCATCAAAACTTAGTAACATGATCTATAGTTTATGTCCGAGTGAATTAGAACTTCTATCACTGGATATGTACAAAAACATTGAGGAAAAGGTCTACACAATATATTACAATGTGTACATCTTGTATAAGATCAAAAAGATAATGGTCTTAAGCAAGATATTACATATAGTCATCATATTCCAAGAACAGTCTATTCTAGACTTGATAGATTCAACCATTGTTGTCTTCAGTCTCCTGTACATTGGGCCTATTTTCATTTGATATGGCATCCTTATTCCTTTGGTGTCTTGTAGAGTGTGCCACCCTGGGTCTTTCTACTTCTATATCTGCATTGTTAAAAGCTCTTTGGAACTCATTCAAGGCCCTTAAGTTTGTTTCAGCCTCCTCATGGTTGTAGTGATGTGCATGTCCACACCTCATACTCCTTTTTTGTGGATTATCATTGCACCCTCCCAAATTAGCCTCTAGAACTTGGTCATTGAGATCTCCAAGTGCACAGTGACATGCAAAATGATGTTACAGAATGTTCGAGTCTTTTAGAAGACTCAATAAGTGGCCTCCTATTACCCTTAAATTTCTCTTCATTCCTTACTTTCCAGATGTGCCATAGGATTTTGATAGACAAACAATCCCAAAATAAATTATAATATGTATTTAATTTTATTTCATTGATTATCACTTTATTCTAAATAAATCAATAATCTTTATCCCAAATACAAAGATCATTACAAAATATTTTATAGATTTCTTTTGCATAGAAGAAATCAAAAAAATATGTTTGATAGATTTAGGAGTTCTACAAATGCTACAAACATCCACATCATTAAAAAAAAATTGAAAGGAACTTTATGTAGAGTGATTAGACACCTAAAACAAGCCTTTTTTAGCTCCTTGATATTATGCCATAAATTACTAAAAAAAAAATTCCATTGATTATCAAAAAGAGATACATTCCAACACTCATTAAGATGATCAATAATAGAGATATCATTAGTTAGAGCTTTATAATTTTTTTATCTTTTATATCAGGTAGGGTAAAGCCATCCTTCCAAATGAGGTCTTTCGATAAATCAAGTTCCTTATCCATACAATTGATAAAATTAACCCCTTTACAAAGCCTCTTGAAGGGTGTTGTAAGTTCTTATGCTTGAATCAGGCAGGGATGATTCAAAAGCCAAGTTGTTCCAAATTTTTATTCAGTCATTATGAAGAATATATTTGAAGGTAAGGATGCCTTTTTTAGCCCACTTCTTAGAATTTGTGCTCCACGTTCCACCATAGGGAGTTGTAGGTTTGAAAATTATTATTGTTATTTAAGGATAATTTTCCATTATTTAACATTGCATTAAAATCTTAACTGACTCTCATGCCTTCCAAAAGCTCTTGAAGACTAGGGATCCAAAAATAACCATAGGGTGTTTGTTAATGAGAATGTCACTAATTTAGGAATTAATTTATAATCCTTAGCTTATCTAGGGATGGAGAGTTTAATGTTGTTCCTTATCAAAACCTTCTAAGGTTCATTGCCAACCAAGGCCTTTACAATCCATTTGGCGGCAAGGGCCATTCCATGTAGTCTTAGATCCTTTAAGCCAATGCCTCCTTGTATTTTATCAATGCAACACCACTCCCATTTGATTGAATGTTTTTTCCTTTTACCTCTCCCATCCATTCAGAGGAAATTTCTAATTCTTTTTTTAATTTCATTAGCTTGATAGCTACTGAAGAACCATATTGAAACAAAATATATGTTGTATGAAGAGAGGAATTTTTGGAAAACTTGAATTTTTCCCGCCAATGAAAGGCATTTGCTTATTCCAACTTTCAATTTTATTTTCAATTTTTGTTCTAATCTATAACCACATTTATTTCAGATTAGGATTGATGGCAAATGGGATCACAAGATATCTAACTTTTTTACTAGGGCCTTCCCCTTGGAAATAATAGTCCTTGATCCACTCAAGTGGGGATTCCTGCCAACCAAGGAGAATAGATTTGGTACTTCATATTTTTGCACTCGATGCTTTACAGAATAAAGCTAGTTTTTCCATTAAAATGAACACATATTTCCTTCCTCAAGCTCTAGGAATATTGTTGTCATTAGAACCTGGATGCTTAAAACCTCACTTTTTTTGGGAGTCTTATGCCTTAAATCTTACATGTCATAATGTGCTCTCTTAATAAATAGTGCAGGGCATTAGACACAATAACAAAAAGGGTTGGTTTCAATGAACACCCTTGCCTAATAGTTCTTTCAAGGTTAAATTTCTCTAAGAGAAACCCATTCACCTCCACCTATGCTACAACATATTTTAAGAGGACTGTGTCAACTATTTTGTAGAATTCACTAGGGAATCCAAAGGCCTCCAAGGTGATCCTTAAGAAGACCCATTTAGCCTTGTTGTATGCTTTTTCAAAGTCCAATCCTAGAGCATGGAAAAATTCTGATTGGTATGCCTTGCCCATTCCATAGATTCCCAACTTGTAATTATACTTTCTAAAATGTATCTCCCCTTAATAAATCCTATCAGAGTGTTGTAAATGAATTTTGGGAGAATATTGACAAACCTTAAGGAAATTACTTTGGAAAAAATCTTATAAGAGACATTCAAAAGGTTAATTGGTCTCCAATTCCTTATTAGAGTCTTATCTCCACCTTTTGGAAGAATTTTAATGATGCATTTGTTTATACTTTCCCCAAGAACCCTTTCTCTAATGCTTCCTAATATACTAGCAATAGATCTTTGTTGACCCAATCTAAGAAGGTTTTATAGAATTATACTAGTATTCCATCACTCCCAGGGGACTTATCATTGCTCATTGAGAGGATTACGTTCTTAATTTCCCCTTTTTTTATGGTTGCATCTAGTCCTGAAGTTTCCTTAGGGATTTTATGGGGAATAATACTTTTAATGAAGTTCCTTGCATTGTGGCTACTTTCACCACTGCTCTCCAAGGAGAAAAGCTTTTTAAAGTAAGCTTGGAATTGAAGCAGAATATCTTCTTGCAAGGTAAAGGTATTGCTTTGTCACATATTTGTTCAATTTTGTCTTTAAAACTTTTCTCTTTAAAATACTTGAAGAAGAGCTTTGACCCTTTATCACCTCAACTTAGCCAATTGAGCTTAGCCCTTACTTAAAGTCCTTGGATTTTTTGGGCCTGAATCTTAACTTATTTTTGGTAAGGATAAGTTCCTCACATAGAGCCTCATCATTCAAAGTTGAGAGTCTATATTCTACTACGAGCAACTTGTCATGTAACTCTAGTTCCTTTTTCTTGCTATCCAGTGCATTTTTCTTCCTGATAGCCTCAAAGAGCTTTGTCCAACTATGGACATTTTCCTCCCACCTTTCAATAGCACTTAAATCTTTTAGCATCCAATTTTTTAATATCCCTAAGAATGGAGGTGGAATCCCGATGTCATTGTCCTTTAAGAGGTGGGCATTGATTATAAAATTCGAGGATTTAACAACACCTTTTGACCCTCCTTGGATGATTCTCAAAGTGGATTTTATGGGCTAGTGATCCAACAAGGTGTAGCGGTAGACACAAACTTTGACCCCATCAGTGTTAAGATTAAAGTTGAACAAGTTTGTGTTGGCATAAAACCTATATAGTCTGCACTATATCCTCTTTCCATAATTTTGGGAGTTGCACCATGTGAACCAAACACCTTTGCAGTCCTTTTTGCCCCCTTCCATTGGGTCAAACAAGTTTGGCCTGGATTTCATTCTTTGCTAGTAGAAATTTTCACTCCCTTTCCATCCCATTTCAAGACCTCCCCATTTGTCAAGTCAAGATGTTCCACCATTTAAAGTCTCCCCCCCCCCACTATCTCAAGGACATAAAGTAGGCTCATTAACCATTGACATAAGCTTTTTTGTCTTTGTGATCATTCAGAGCATAAACCAAGAAAATACCAACTTTGCTCTCCCCTTTTCTCCAGAATGATCTAGATCGCCCTATTGCAAGGGGATGTACCATTATTTGATACATGATGAGACCATTTGTTGGAGAGGATGGTAGCACCACCCCTAACCCTCTCATGCAAGGTTGAAAAATGGGAAGAATCATTTCAAATGAATTTTAAGTTGTTATCCAGAGTGAAATCAGTGGCTTTTGTTTCCTGGAGGAGTACAACATCCTTTTGATTCTCCAGATTGAGGAATCTCCTAACAATGTATTTCTTGTTAGGTGACTCAAGTCCCCTAGCATTCAATGAGATGTAGTTAAATTTCATCTTCAGTGTTCATAGGGGTTTCTTTTAAATCACCCTTGAAGTGATCAAAACATTTAAGTAATTTATCTTCTACTCCAATCTTTGTAGAGATTGGAATTTGTAATACAGTTCTCTTTTTTTTCCTCTTGTTTTTTGAAAGTTGAATTCCTCCCCCACCCATAGCTAGGGACTTCTCATATTTCTTGGGCCTATTAGGACTAGCTTTGGCCTTAGGAGTTTGCACAATCTGCTTATTAGTGATATTGTCATTAACAGTGTATCCTACATTTCAAGAGGGTTCCTTGAAAACTTTCATGCTAGGATTAATATCCTCCATCCCCTTAGTTAGTTAGGGCTCGGAGATCATATTTTTATTGTTATCCTCTTGAGTGAATCTACCTCCATGATTAAAGTTAGGAGTCGATCAATCAGAAGACACACTTTTTTAGATTATGGGTACTATATTTATCTTTATCCTCAAATCGAGATTCTTGAGGCTGGGAGGATGGGGAGTTGAGGCTGGGGATCAAGATAGTAGAATCCTCTATTATGGGGGTTCTGACAACATTAGAAATTTTTTTGGAAATGACATTAGCCCCCTCCTCAAAAAATGGTCTCATTAGAGCTCCTTGTTTTATCTACCAGAATATCTCTGGTACGTGAAGCACAAGACCCAAGGTGGTTAATCTCAACTTCAAAGACAAGATCCCCAACTAGGGATGCAATCTTCTTATCCCAAAATTTAGGATCCCCAGCCACCAAACCAAGAGCCTATTTTTTCATTTTGATTTGAAATTTATTGGAGACTTTTTAAAACTATACTCCAACACTTGTGGATCATATTTTGTGTTACCAGATAAATTCTTAATATGGTTTTCTTCAATTATTTATTTAATTTTTTTCATGGAAAGCTACTGGAAATTCATTTTTTGAAGCAAAACAACATCACTCGTAGGGGACGGGGAGGGGAAAGATTGGGAGAAGCAAGAAAAGATATTAGAGCACCTGCGAAATCTCCATCACCTTGGTTAGCCTCCTCACTAGAAAGAATATCAAATGAATTCCTTAGCACAACTGGGGATGAATTTTCATCCGGTAGGGGGTGCTACCGACTGCAAGGTTGATTTTTGGGCATGCCATTTGGGCCTCCAGGGAAGGAAGCTCTTCTTGAACCTTTGTAATAGGGATATCATCTTGGTGCAAAGTTTGCAGAAGATGGGGCTCCTCCAAATGAGCTGATGAAGAAGGCCCATTTTTGGGTTGGGAGGCAATATCCTCCCCACTAGGGTTTGAACTAGGCTCTATAACTTAATTCAATTTTAGATATCCTTTCATCACTTTTCTTTAGATTAATGGTCAATTCTTGTGAATATGGCCTTCTTTCATATAGAGGTAGCATGCATTCAAGCCACCTAAGACCTCTAAAGAATAAAAGAAACTATAGACATCATCACAAATCTTGATTTTGCTAAGCATTTCAATAGCTAGTGACAAGGAAACAAGGGAATGTGCATCTACATGTAGGAGGGAGACTTTTTCCTCGTCCACCCAAATAACACCACCAAATGGGGCTAACGCTTGAGGGATAATTTTCTAAAATATAGGGGGTAGGGTTTTTATAACTACACACCTGGGATAGGAAGAGGCTAGAACCTCATCAGCAATGGCCGCATGTGACCATCCTAGAGCCCTAAAAGTGCACCCCCCCAACATTCTAGTAGGGTTTCACCAATGTTTTTTCTTGCATGTCATGATTTTTTAGAAAGATCACAAACAAACCTCTATCGGTCATCCTACAAAAACTAACATTAATGACAAAATTATTGGCCCAAACATTAGAGAGCTAAGAATCTTAGAATTTGTAGGCAAGTAGTTTATTTACATCTATAGCCACAGAGAAAATGGTAATTTTTTTCAACCTAACCCGCTTAAAATTAATAATAGATTTCATTTCAAAGTTAGGAATGAGTTTAATATCACATGGGTATTAGAGGGAGGATTACCTTCCTCTCCTCCATTGCTATTGAAAGTGCCTACCACCACCACAACTTTCACATAAAACCTAGCACCTTTTGGAATTACAGGCTTGTTATCTGCAACCACCTCTTTCAATGATTTGTGAGGGATATGTGAGGTTTCACAATTTCTACGCTCATTTGGTCAAGGGTCGAGGCATCAATATCCCCCAACATTTAAAGAATTAAATGAATTAGGAAATGGAATGGATAGAAGATAAACACAAGGTAAAGGCTAAAAGGATTACGCATGCGAAGAATTTACAAAATCAATAAATAGTCTGAGGCACATTGAATGTTTGTAAATGAGAATAGACTTAAGGTGTACGAGACCACTAGGGAAGCAAACATTTTGGGGGGGGTTTGGCCTCCCCCACTTATCTACACACAGGAAACTAGGGATTTGTATGCCACCTTGACCATAGAGCCCTTTTCACCTCCTCAGATTTTTCTTATTTTTTATTTTTATATATTTACTATTATATTATTATATGTTTTTTTTTGTTTCGATAATAGAGTAACGATTTACATGTAGTGACACAGGTTAAGTGTTTCAACTTATTTCACATCTATTTCAGACTATAACATATGAACATATATAACATATTAGCATCAATGTACATTTAAGAAATGGCACGAGACAGATTAGTCATTTTATGTACCCTAGGGAGTATTATCATCATCTATCACCCTTGACTAGTTCCTAGCTTCACCGACATCTCCTACAACTTTGTTGAAGATTTGTTGGAATTCCTTTAGATCCCTTAGAAATATTTCAGAGTCATCCAGATTGTGCTCAAACTTAGCTTTAGGTTTGTTAGCCATCCCAACATAGTTAGTGATCAATCTCATGAATTTTTTCAATGATATCTCCAAAGCCACATTTAATGCAAAGAAACAATAAGATATGTAAGTCTCTTATTTGACTCAGTAATCCCTCTCTTAACCCTTGGAATTTTTCCTCATTCTTAACCTTCCAAAGGTACCAAAGAATTTCAATTGTAATAATATCCCAAAATATTTTATAATCTTTTTGAATTTTTCTACAAGAACATTATTTCATACTAGTTAATTTGTCCATAATCATTCTATATGAGAATTTCATTACAAAATATATTCCAAACCTCTTTGGTGTAGAAGCACTCAAATAAAATGTGTAATATTGTTTGAGGTGTCCTACAAATACTGCACATATTCACTTCATTATGATTAGTCTTATAGGATATTTTCTGTAGCAGTAGATGCCACCTAAAATAGGTTTTCTTTGGCTCATTAATATTCTACCATATAGATGAGATCACTTTTTTCCAATTGGCATCAGTTAGATTAATATTCCAACAAGCATTAATATGGTCCCAAACAACATCGGTATTAGTAAGCTCTTTATAAACACTTTTAGCTTTAATTTCATGCAACAAGGAACCATCTTTCCAAACAAATTCATCAGAAGTTACATCAAAAACTACCTCACTATCAGTAGAATTTAAAGGAAAAGAAGCATTTTTGCAAGTGTCCATGATGGTATTGTAAGTTCTGACATTAAAGTTCCCCAACTTAAACACCTCAACTAGCTTGTCGAAAGGTTTGATTTTCCCATTTTCTAGGAGGTTATTGAAGGTTTGAACACTAGCTAGGTTCCACTTTTTGGCTGAGCACCCTTGTAGCAGTGTCAGGGGCTTACTATTATGCTCTAAAGTCCACCATGGGGATCAAGATGTATGGCATCTGAGATCATTATTGATGGTGATATTACAGTTTTTAAACTCAACTTGATATTCCCCAATTCTCAAGCCTTCCATAAACTTTTGAACACGAGGGATCCAGTCGTTGTCATGGGGTGTTTACCAATCAGAACGTCACAAAGGGGCAGGTTCTTCAAAGATTTAGCCTATTTGGGTGAAGCATGGAGGATGTTATTACTGACCAAGACCTTCCATGGTTCCCCACCAAAAGTAGCCTTTGCAATCCACTTTGTAGCCAGGGCAATGCCTTGGGATCTAAGATATTTTAGCCCCAACCCTCCCTCATTTTTTCAACGCAACACTAGTCCCACCTTACTGCTTGCCTTTTCTTCTTGCCTTTGTCATCTGACCATAGAAAGGCTCTAATATTTTTTGAATTTTGAACACCTGATAGCTATAGAAGAACCATAGTAAAGCGAAGTAAATACTATAGGAGGATAGAATCCTTTGGAAAACTTGCAATCTCCTTGAAAAAGAAAAATAATGTTTATTCCAATTTTCCAATTTTTTGTCAATCTTGGAACTAATCCAGAGCCACATCTCTTTTAGATTGGGGCTAACTACAAAAGGTATCCCAAGATATCTCACTAGTTTGTTTGGGACCCCCATTTAAACTCATACTTTTGTAGCCAACTAGGGGGGGTATCATCCCAACCAAGAAAGAAATATTTGGCAACAACTACTTTGGCACTAGCAACTAAGAAAAATAACTCCAATTTCCCCAAAAGGGTCTCCAGGTTCCTTTCATCCAGCTCAATGAAAATAGCGATGTCATTTGCAAAATGGATGTTGATTAATTCATTTTGGTCAAGCAAGGTTATCCCTTGGACCTTGGGTGAGGTTGTTATGTCTCTAAGAAGATAGTGCAAAGCATCGAAGGCAATCACAAAAACTGTAGGGGCCAGGGGGCAACCTTGTCTAATGGATCTTCCAAGTTTGATCTCTTATGACAGAACACCATTGACATCCACTTGGGAAATGGCGTCGCTTAGGAGGACATCCACTACCTTGTATAATTCCTTAGGAAACCCAAATGCTTCCAGAGTCACCCTTGGAAATGACCATTCTACCCTATCATAGGATTTTTCAAAGTCCAACAGTAGCGTAGCCGAGTTCTGACCTAACTGTTTTGACCATTCCATGGCTTCCCAACTTATGATCAAGTTCTCAAGGATATATCTTCCTTTAATTAAGTTGGTTTGAGTATTTTTTACAAACTTGGGGAGGATGTCAACCAATCTTAGTGCCAGGATTTTTTCTAGAATCTTGTAAGAAATATTTAGTAGTGTTATGGGCCTCCAGGTTTTTATTAAAGTTTTGTCTCCCCCTTTTGGGAGAAGTTTGATAATACCTTTTTTTATGCTCTTTCCTAGTGATCCTTTCTCCAGGGCCTCTTGACACACCTGCAAAAGTTCTTCACTTATCTATTCTTTAAATTCCTTGAATAATTCTACTGAGGGCCCATCACAGCTATGTGATTTGTCATTATTCATGGAGTTGATGGTCTTCACAATTTCCTCCTTGGTGATGGAAGCTACCAGTTTGGAAGCATAGTCTTGCCCAATCTTCTTTGGAATGATCTTTTTGATACATTCCCTATTATTCTTGTTGGTATCCTCGTTACTTTCAGAGGTAAAAATATTTTTGTAGAAGTTATGGAATTGTTTTAGGATTTCCTCTTGAGAGGTGAAGAGCTCCCCGTCCTCCCAAATTTGGCTAATCTATTTCTTATGAATATTTTCTCTAATGAAGTTGAAGAATAAATTTGATCCTTTGTCCCAGTGGCATAGCCAATTTAGTTTGGCTCTGACCTTGAGACCTTTAGTTTTCCTATCTTGAAGTTTTCTGACATTATCCTTGCACTGAATCACCCCTCATTAAGCACTAGGCTATTCGATGTTTCTTGAATCTTGGCCTTTGCAAGCACTAAATATTCTTACAGCTTATTCTCCTCTCACCTTGAATCCCTGGCACATTTTCTCCCAATGACTCGAAGGATTTTTTCTGAATTTCTACGTTATGCTCCCATCTTGAGATAACACTTCCCCCTTTCAACATCCACTTGTTAATCTCTCTAATAGAGAAAAATTCATCCTTGTAGTCAACATCTTGTAGCAGTTGTGTGTTTAGGATGAACTTCCCCCTTTTATTCCCTTCCACCCCTGCAATATTTCTTGTGCATAAGCAAGCTTTTATCGGGTGGTGGTGGGACAGGGTGAATGGGTAGACACTGATTTGTTGCCCTAAGTTATCTAGGACAAAAATCACCTCATCCTTATTCACATAGAGCCTATCTAAGTATAAATAGATCCTCTTCTTACCCTTCTGTGCATTGCACCATGTGAACCATATCCCCTTACAGTCCTTTTTTCCATTTTCCAAGGGATCCATTAGGCTCAATTTGTGCTTCAACCTTTTCCAATAGTGCCTCTCAACCCCTTTCCATGAGACATCAACACCACCCCACTTATCTTTCAGTTGCTCAACCATGTTGAAGTCCCCACCAACTACCGAGGGGAATTGAGGCAATTGTTTTGCCATCCATTTCCAAAGTTGGGCCCTCTCCTTGTGATCATTAGGGGCATAAACTGAGCAGATTCCAATACTATTCCCTTCTTTCTCCAAGATGATTCACACCACCCTATTACAGGGGGAGGATCCATTACTGGTGACACGGTGTTTCCACTTGTTAGAGAGGAGAATGGAAGTTCCACCCCTCCCTTTTTCATGCTTGGTGGAGAAATGGAAGGGTTCTTTCCAAATGAATTCCAGATTTACTTCTAGTGTGAAGCCAATTTCTTTAGTTTTTTGCAAGAGAACACTATATCTCTTAGGTTCTAGATTCATAAATCTTCTGATAATGTATTTCCTATCCAGGG
Organism: Sequoiadendron giganteum; assembly: GCA_007115665.2. NCBI lineage: Eukaryota > Viridiplantae > Streptophyta > Pinopsida > Cupressales > Cupressaceae > Sequoiadendron > Sequoiadendron giganteum. The sequence goes on along the minus strand of CM021101.1, from coordinate 650,067,318 downwards.
ATTCCAGCCTATGGATGTTCCAGGAGATGATGTTAAGATTCATACTCCATTATCATGGGAGTTGCCTCTTGGCTTCTCTTGAAGTTTTCAAAACATTTAGGTAACTTATCATCCTTTTTTTGTTTCTTAGCTATGGGGGATTGGATGACCAGACTTGTCTTCTTTCTTTTATTTTGGGCAGTCTTATTACTAGTTAGTGGATTCCCATTCTTTCTAGGTCTACCTGGACCTTTCCTTGCTCTTATGACCTTTCATTCCCACCCTTTTGTGACATTCTCATTGGTATCTTCCCCTCCTTCATCGATTGAACCAAGACTATTATAGGTAATCATGTTAGTGGTGACAAATTTGTTGTTGAATTCTTCATCAATCAAGGAGGGAATGAGCTCCTTACTCCTTTCTGGATCAAGCTGGTTGGGGGTCTCTTGGGTTTGTGTTATATTAAAAGGTTGAGCAACACAAATAGCACCAAATTCAAATGTATATTTAAGGTTAGGTTGACCCCCACCAAGGATGTTACCCATTTGAGTAGAAGCCCTAGTGGATTCCAGGGATTTTTAGGAGGTTGTTGTCCCCTTAAGCATGTTCGGGACCAACCCATCGTTCTTGCCAAGTATGGTAGTGGTAGGGTCCCTGTATAATCCCTCAGTCCTAGGGTTTCCACTCAAATCAGTGTCATCTTGTTGGGTGACACCTCTTCCCATTTTTTCTAGAGTCATTTTACCATCAACTACCTTCATTTTCATTAGACTGCTCTGGTTATTGTTTTTCAATTTATCATTTTGAGCTACAAGATGGTTATCTTGTATTCTCTACCTAATGTTTTTAAGGAAATTTGTTGGGAATTCAACTTAACTAGTTGTTCTTTGTTCCATCTAGGTGGAGGGGGCGGGGGGGAGAGACTAGTCAGGTGTTTTTAAGTTTCTAGAAGATCAAAACCATTGGGCCCTTTAGAACATTCATTGTCTTCACAGGTCTCAATTTCCTCACCAACCAAGGCTTCAAATGAATTCTTGGTGGGGAGACTACCAGGGCACTTTTCCAAATGGTGGGAGGATCCAGAGGTAGGGTATTTTCTGTAAGTCCAAACCAAAGAGCCAGGACTACGAGACAAAGTGTCTGGGACAGAGTTAAAATCTTGAGTGGGGTTGGCAGTCGGGCTGGAGGTAGGAGAAAAATTAGGCATGGTAGAGTCAGAAGTAGGGTTATCCACAAGGGAAATTTTGCTTGGGTTAAGATTATTATTTATAAGAGGTAAATTCTTTCGGATGTGCCCTTCTTTGCGGAAAAGGTAGCACATGTTGATGCTACCAAGCAGTTCCAGGGGGCAGAAAATGTCTTTGTCCTCATCCTCAATAATGATACCCTTAGGAAAATTAATGTCGGGGCTAAGAGAAACAAGAGCACGAGCATCCAAATGCGGGAGGGAAGCCTTTGCTTCATCGACCCTTATTATAGAGCCAAAGGGAGCCAAGACCATCGAGACAATCTTCCAAAAGTCTGGGGGTAGGCTTTTAAACACTACCCACCTCGGGCATGAAAGATCCATGATTTCATCAGCAATGGTGGATGGGGACCATGCCATCACTCGAAACATGTAGCCCCCAATATTCCAAAAAGATTTGGCTAGGTCTTTTGCCTGCATTTCCTTATTTCTAAGGAAAATTACAAATAGACCTCTTTGGAGCAGCCTACAATAGGAAAGTTGAATGCATAATTTTGCCAACCAAACATTAGAAAACCAAGATTCAATATACTTTCTTATGGGTATTTAATTAATGTCAATCCTAGCAAAGAAAATAGCTATATCTTTAAGCATATTTCTCTCATTTTTATTAGATATTTCATTTCAAGATTAGGGACGAGTCTGGAAAAACCAAGGGTGTCAAGGGGCTTACCTTCTTCACCACGTCCATCGTTGATAGCCACCTCACCATTTACAGCAAAAAAGGCATTTTCTAGAATGGATACCCTATTGCCTGCGACCACTTCCTTAAACGACTTTGACTACAAAGTGTCTTCGTCAAAGGGAGGGTGGTTGGAACTTACCTACTGGACAGGGAATCCCAATATCCAATCCATTTAAGGCCTATAGGGTCGAGAATCTAGGTTGAGCGTAGGGCTGCTAGGCCAAAAAAAAGAACACAAGATAATTAGGGTTAGAAAAGAGAAAAGGAAAGCACACGAAACAAGAAAGGAGGACAGCCACAGGGCAGAGAACCAACGTGGGGAGGACGTCACCCCCCCCCCCCCACTTGGCACGAAACAACCACACAAATGGCAGAGCCAAAGACCACGGTGCAAAGCCTCTCTCCCTATATCCTGAATACCAAATTTTTTTATCCTTTATATTATTATTTTTACTAATATTAGTAATATATTATTAATATTAAATCATTATATATTATTCATAATATTATATTATTATTTTGATATTACTATTATATTATTCTAATTATTAATTTACTTTCACTATTATATTATAATTAATATTATTTATAAAAAAAACTAAAAAAAATGGGAGCAGAGGCGACAACAGGAGCAGGTGCAAAATTAGGAGCATGCACGAACAAGTGTGAAGAAGGCAAGGGTTTCGAGCAGGCGAAAGAAGGAGATTCAACAAAAAACCAATCTGGAAGTGCTCAAGGAAAATGGGGGGATGAAGTGTCAAGGGAGGACCCAAATTCATTCAGGATGAAAGCAAAGGAATACAGACCTTAGTGGGTCTTCACAAATGGGATATGGAAGGATAGATGTCATCCTTGCTATCGGAACCATGGGAAGGAATTTGGAACAAAGGGAAGCCAAGTGCGCAAGAGACATGACACACTATCGCAAGAGCCCACAGAGGAGGCAATAAAGAATCACCCACGACAAAGAATTCCCCCATGGATATGATCATACAAAGGGAAAGGTAGCCTCTAAAAGATAGATAAGATAAACCATTGGAAAATTGATAGGGTTCCAAAAAATGGGCAAAGGCTTTGGGAGGAGGAGGCCAATCAAAAGAATTGGGAAGGCTGGCACCCCAGGAAGAAGAAGGAAGAAGCAACAATAGAAATAGAAGTATCGAAGGAGATTAAGGAAGATATAGCAATCCTGAGGGAATTTTCATTCATATGCAGACCTACAGAAGGCCTGTCAGATAGGGAAAAAATCAAAAAATGGATTCAAGAGAACTGGAAGGTGGAGGTCCTGATTCATTTTCTACCTAATAATTTTTTCATAATAGTTTTCGAGGATGAAAATAAAATAAAAAAAGTAGTAGGAGAAGGGTTTTGGTTTATGGAAGGAAACCACTTTAAATGCAACCCTGGAATTAGAATTTTGACCCAACTAGGGCTTCACCATATGATAAGCCTGTATGGATACGACTAAATAATATCTCATTGGAATAATGGACAATTGAATGTCTAGAGAAGATAGGATGATCACTTGGGTTTCTACTTAAGGTGGACATAGAATCAATGGAGGAAGAAAAGTATAAAAGAACAAGATTAAAAATTGTAGAAATCGATAGGATTCTGTAAAAAATCGGCCTAGCAGCGAATGGCAAAAAGTGGCTACAGACGATAGTGATCAAAAAAATAAATAGGGGTTGCTTCACTTGCAGAAGCCATGACCATTGGGTCATAAATTGCAAGAGAGGCCAAAAAGAAGAAAAGAAGTGGAAGAAGAAGAGCGAGCCTGAGAAATCAAACCAGTCAGTCCCAGGAGAATCAGAAAAGGTCTCGAATAGTCATCCAGATACCAATAATAAGGAAGAAGGTAATGCTCCAAAACAAGTGAGGGAGGAGCCATTAGAGGCAAACTCGACGGCTGACTCGAGAAAGGTGAACAAAGAAAGTAACTAATGACCACCCAGAAGTCGAGGAAGTTGATTCGAAGAAGGAACTTGAGGATGAACTGGATATAGTAGATGATCGATGTATCTCCTAAATGACAGTAAAGCTAATGGATTTTGGAAAGGGTACCAAAACTGGCAACACCAAAGGGAGGAATTCATACAAACAACTTAGAGAAGACGAGTTGGCAATCAAGAAATTCATAAGCATCAAGAAGTTTTTGAGTACCAACGGAGGAAATGCCTCCCTTAGGAAGAAATGAAGATAAAAACTTGGAATGTTAGGGGCCTAAAGGCCTCTGATAAGTGACGTTTGGTAAGACGTCATCTAATGATCAATGCAAGTGATATAATCCTTATACAGGAAACTAAACTGTCAGGTGATGAAGGGATAAGGTTTCTACAGTATTTTTGAACTTGGAAAGGAAATTTCCAAGACTCGGTGGGGGTAGAAGGTGGGTTAGGGATTTTGTAGAAGGATCACTTTATAACGGTGAATAACATCTACTCGTTCAACAACTTGATGGAAGCAAAAAAAATTGATTTGAGGTTGAATTGCAAATTTATCGCCATCAATGTCTATGGCCCGACCAAAATAGAGGAAAAGGTGATCTTGTGGAATACAATAGCCAACTTCATTAGGGGTTGCGATGAAGACAGATTGGTGGTCAGGGGATATTTCAACGCAATCCTAAATCCATCAGATAAAAGTGGCAAATCCGTCCATATTCCACAATCGATGTTGGACTTTAGACAATTTATCAAGTCTATAGGGCTAGAGGATTGCCCGACGCTGAATGGAAGGTTTACCTAGATGAATAGGTAGATATACTTTACTGCTATTGTTAAAAGGCTGGATCGATTCTTGATTTCCCCAGGGTGGTGCAACTAGCATACTCAAATTAATTCCACCATCCTACCAGTCTCAATTTTAGATCACTTCCTTGTGGAACTGGATGTCAACGGGGGATATGAGGAGAGGAAACCATGTTTCAGATTTATGAACATGTGATGGCGGGATGAGAAATTGCAAGGGCTACTGGAAAGATGTTGGGCTGAGTATAGAGTGGGAGGATCATTTAGCTTCAGAATATCAATGAAGTTGAGGCACATAAACAAAGGCTAAAAGAATGGAATAAGTCAGAATTCCTTAACGTATTTGCAGAAAAAGCCAGGGTAGAAGAAGAACTAGAAAACCTAAATGAAAAAGTAATCAGAGCCAGCATGAGAAACAAAGAATTCCTCAAAGCAAAATAACTGAAGCAGAGAATAACTTAACTCCTAAGAAGAGAGGAAATATATTGGCGAGACAAGTCAAGAGATGTCTAGCTAAGTAATGGGGATGCAAACACCAAATTTTTTCATGCTTCTATTTTGGCCAGAAGAGCTACAAAAAAAATTAAGGAAATTCAGACTCTAGTAGGAGATAAAGCAAAAAGCTACAAGGAGGTAGGGCAAGTTGCGGTGGCCTTTTTCAAAAATCTCCTTGGTGAACAACAAGACACTAGTATGGAAGGTTCAATTGTGGAGGCGGTAGATAGAAGGGTGAGCACATAAGATAATGACATGTTGTGTGAACCAGTGTCAAAAGAAGAAGTCAAAACAACGCTCTTTCAAGTGCATCCAGACAAATCACCTAGACCGGATGGATTCCCGCCAAGTTCTTTCAAAATTGTTGGAGTTTCATGGGATACAAATTATGGGAACTAGTGGAGGACTTTTACAAATACAAATGATTTGTCAAGGATTTGAATAATTCAATAATCACTCTAATCCCCAAGAAAACAACATGTAACTCATTTGGCGACTACATGCCAATTTCATTATGCAACACAATATACAAGGTGAAAGAAAAAGTGCTAGCGAATAGAATGAAGAAAATCTTGGGAAAGATCATCTCGTTTGAATAAAATGGGATTGTTCTTGGCAAAAAAATACTAGACTACATCATGCTTACCATTGAATTGGTGCATTCACTGAAATCATCCAATAAAGCAAACTGTATGATTAATTTTATCAAGTTGGACGTCAGCAAAGCATATGAAAAATTTGTTTGGGGCTTACCTTTTAAAGTGATGGAGATATTGGGCTTCAATTGCCATTGACATAGCCTAGTTAAGTTTCATATCTCTTTAGTAAGGTTCTCAGTCCATATAAATGACGAGCTTCGTGGATTCTTTGGAGTGACGAATGGCCTAAGGAAAGGGGATGCCCTATCACCTTTCCTGTTTGTAACAATGGTATAAGTGCTTAGCTGTGAAATCTAACAAAAGAGACAAACCCTTGACTAGAAAGGGATTCGAGTGGTACCAAATGTGGAAACAACCTCCCACTCCCAGTTTGCAGACGATACCACTCTTTTTGGAGAAGCAACTATTCGGGAGGCAAGACAAATCAAAAGAACCTTGGTTGAATATGAAAGGCAATTAGGGAAAATGATGAACAAAGCCATGTAATGCCCTGCCACGCAACCCTAGAGGAAATTGCTACAACAACTTAAACAGGCTCAAAATTTTTTGTTTAAGTACAATTAATAAGCAAGTTCACTAACATTGCCAACAACCTCTAAGGTTATGAGACAGAGGTTATATAGAACCTCAACAAGAACATGAATTAAACCATGTCATTCATTAACTTAATAATTTAAACACATACATTCCAATAAGATAATTTACATCTAGCATAAGAGCTAACTTTCAAATTCATTAATCCATTCATTAAACAATAAGGTTACAACACTCATTCCCCAAATGAGGTAAGTCCAATAAATATAATTACAATTACAACTTCCACCTCGATAACAACTGAGGGGTAGAATAATACAAGGTCAACTGAAATGAAATAAAGCAAGAATTGATACTGAACCCCATGAGCTCTCCAACCGAAAGTCTCATCCACAAGAACATGAAGATAGCCCAACAGATTTAGGTGCACGCCACCCAACCAAGTGGAACCCAAAGGCCCACCCCCCATGCTAGGAGATAGTAACAAGGAATCCTAACCAAGACCATCTACCACTAGACACAGACTAACACAAAACTAAACCAAACTGAAACCACTAATCACATGTACAACATAAGTACAACTCATATACCACGCAAGTACAACACAAGTACAACTCTACATGGTCACATTGCTTCCAAAAATAAAGCAGAACAAGTATGTTATGAGAACCATACACAGAATCGAATACCAACTGTGGTCACATCAGGTATGTTACCGAAACCATACCCACAATAAACAAATACCAACTGTTGTCCTAAACAGAGTGTCATCACACAGCTCGTCATGGGTTGTCCTCTGGGAATCTTCATAGGCTCTGACCCCCACTAAAGGTTATCCTAGTGGCCTCAACTGAATCCTGGCCCCCATACTCACTCATGTGGAATCAAATACCTTTCGTACAAACAAGATAGATGACCTTGCCATTCCAGGCCTTCCCACTCATCCCAAGTCTAAACGAGCCCTTGTGTCTATGAGTGAGGCATAGTTATCTTGATTAGTGCGAAGTACCACCTAATCTTCTAAGTTTTGTTTTAGTTATCACTTGATTAAACCACCCCAGTAGGTTATCTAGTTTACCTCTTTGGGCTTTGGCCCCTACAGAAGCCACTCTTCTACTTGACAACATACCAACATAACCATCCAAACACCAAGGATACAAGGTGCAAACAAACACGATACCACGACCATCCTTTCTCAGGAGGCAACATAAGTTCAAACCCTCTCCAAACACTGGAGGTAACAAGGTAATTGAGTCACTCCTGACAAGAAGGCACAACTCACGTAATCCACTCCTAAACCAAGGAGGTACCCAACATCCCCGTTCGTAGAGACCGGGTAATAACAGCTAACATCTCATGCACTACCCAAGGCAATCCCAAGGTTGACCATCACATAGCGACAACCTACTACCTTGAAAACTCAACTGGAAAGTTGGCTAAACATTAAAACCCACATTTTTCCAACTGGCCATACGAACAACTCAAAATCAGGTAAGAATCAAAATTCTACTTTGGGTTCACTAAACCCATGTCCTCACTGGCATTTAGTAATCATTGCATTAATTGAACTGAATTAAATAAGCCATTTAAACAATCATTTTATTTCTACGAAGCATTTAAATGCATGAAACATTAACCCGTTTATCCACAATCCAAATAAAAGCAAAATCCTATTTCTAAATAAAATATTTATTCCATATTCGATAACACTCATTTCCCAAAAAAAACAATATTCCCCTTCAAACAATGTGATAATAAAATGAAATTCCCATTTCCAAAATGTTAATATTAAAACATTTAAATTATAACAATTAATCAAATTTTCCCATAATATTATAAAAGTCATAATATTAACCCCTAAAAGCATTTTAATACTAACATGATTCATAATATTATATTATTAAAATCATTTAATATTATCATAAAACATGATATTAAATGAATATTATATTGGGTTAACAAAATATTATAATGATTATAATATTAAAATATTATAAAAATAATAATATTAAAATATAATAAAACATTATAATATATTTTTTTTAAACTATAAAAAACCCAAGGGCATGAGCCTTGGTTCGCACGCCAACCCTAGGGTTGAGCCGCGCGACCTCGGGTTCATGCACTGGTTGGGTTTAGGTCGGTCGCGGCTCCCATGGTTGGAGGCGGTGGTGGTTCAGTTCATGGTGGCCGCAGGAGGCGGTGCTGCCAGAGAGTGGAGGGCGCGGACAGAAGACACCTGCACAGGGCGTGAGCTGAGGGCGGAGGCGGAGGGTTACGCTAGCCGTGGGCGACGCTGGTAGCGCTGCCACCAACGGTGGTGGTCACTGCCTGTGCAGTCCGCTCGGGCCACGGATGATGGAGGCCGTTGGGCGCCTCCCCCACGCCACTTCCCATGGGGGCGGCGGTGGGGTGAGCCCCAACCCTCTTTTATTTATTTTTTTATTTTTTTTATTTTATTTTTAAACTTTAAATGACTCATTTTTTTTTTAACTTTTTTGCAAAAACCAGAACCCTTACATTTTAAAAAAAAAAATTCCTATGGCCCTTTTTTTTAAAAAAAAATGGCCAGCATAACCTTATAATATGAAATTACAAAAATAAATCACAAACTTATTTATTTATATATGAATAAATATATAAATAGCTATTCAACCATGCTTGCAACTTCAAATAAATTGAAGAACAAAATAAAATTGAAATAACAATTTGCAACAATAGTTTTGTTTCCAACCTTAAAAAAACTTATTCAATTTGAAAACAAAGCTATCAAACAGATTTATTTTGCACACCAATTAAAAATTGCAATTAGTTTCTCATTCACACAACAACATTGAATCAACCAAAATTTCAATTAAACAAGATGAGAACTTGATTCTCTTGAAGTATGTTGAAGGTCTTGCTGGTGCTTTGAAACCCTTTTGAGCTCCACAGATTCCTTGAGCTTTTTGTCCAAACCCACAAAATTGAGCAACCTTCCTCTTCTCTTTTCAATTTTTTCCCAAAAACTCCATTTTTTATTTTTGTGAAGAAATTCAAAGATATGCAAAATTCCTTTCAAAAAAATCCTACACCCACCCTCATAAATTTCTAAAAATATAATAGCAAAAGTCTTTCTTTTCAATTTTTGAATTTTTGAATTTCTAAATTGACTTTTAATTCATTTTCTTAATTTTTCAATTCCAAATCCAATATGCATGCATTTCCAAAATAGATAATGTAAATCATTTCAACATAAATAACTTAATCAATTAATAAAATAAATCTACCATAAGATTAAAATATTTATTAATTAAATTAAATTACTCAATAATTTAAATCACATTTCCCACATTATTCTAACTTTCGAAATAAACTGAAACAAGGCAAATGGAACAAAATAGAACAACTGGACCACACTATGACCAATGACACGCTATGACTAAGGTGACGACTTGGCAAAGAATCCTAGCTACTATCTCCCAATCAAGTACCGTTAGGCATTGGACACGCTCAAACCTGTGAAACTAGGTGGAGTCGATGTCCTGTACCTGTCAACCTGCGATCAAAGAGTATATCCACATATATAAACATGTCATAAATAAGGCACACCATGAAGAGGAAATCTCGGAATCGCAGGGCACTCACAAGCGAGTGATGCGACACCATCCTCTTCACCAATACAGTAGTACTAACTAATGCATCTAACATAGTAGCATAAACGAAAGCATGAAACATCATAAATTTAAATATCCACTTATGCTAACACCAAACATGCCATAAATAATCACATCAAAATATAGTATCATCAAAACAAGATACATCATGATAAAACGGTGATCCACTGTAACCAAGTACAATGTCAAAGTACAATAGAATACAAAGGCATAAAAGGGGAAACAACATAGTTCGCACAAAAGAGCAAAACGGAGGGGTATTACAAGCCAAGTCTTGTATATACTTCTTCAACACTAGGGAAGTGGTCCAGGAGGCTATAGTCTCCATTCTGGAGTACAAGAGGGAAAAACTGTCGGCCAAGTTCCTCGGGGTTCAGATCTTTGGTGGAGAGTGTAAATTAAAAAACTAGGAGGAAGTTTTGGGAAAATGTAGGAGTAAGACCATGGCCTGAAAGAAAAATTGGCTTACACTGGAAGGGATTATCACTATGATAAAGTTAGTCCTAAGTGCAATTATGATTTACACAATGTTGTGTTATGGTGTAACAAGCAAAGTGGAAGGAGGCATAGAAAGTGTCTTTAAAAAATTCCTTTAGGAAGGATCTAAGGAGGAAAGAAAGATCCCTTTGCTGGGATGGGAGATGACCTGCAAACCAAAGGAAGATGGTGGCTCTGGGTTGAGAAATGTCAGAATGCAGAATAGAGCTTTAGGGGCAAAACTGATATGGAAGATGTACCACCAGCCAGACAAACTTTGGTGCAGGATCCTCCAGAATAAATACTTGGATAAAAATGAACCATCCAGAATTTTGACAGCGAAAAATCTACAAGGTGGTTTGGTTGTATGGAAATTCATCAAAGATTGTAGGCCACTAATCACGAATCATCTAATGTGGCATATTGTGAACGGCAAGCTAGCAAAGTTTTGGAAAAACTCATGGGATGGGCACAAAGGGTTGGCCAGGCTCTTCAACATAGAGTAGTACAAAATGGACCTAGAATCCATGTTTAGCTCCAAAGTGGCTGACTACATCAGATGGGAGGAAAGCATCTTGTGTAAGGTAGCCAAATGGGAATCTCTTCTACCACAGGAGTTAGAAAAGGAAATAAAGTGGGAGTTGAACAAGAGAACGGTAAAAATCGAGAACATAGAAGACTCTATTATCTGGTGCGGGGCCAAATCAGGGGAGTACTCAGTTAAGCTGGGTTACAAAATTTAGATAAGGCGCGAGGGAGAGAAAGACTGGATGGCTTCCCTCTGTTGGAATAGGGCGGTGCTACCTAAGGCAGGAGCCTTCCTTTAGATTGCAATCCATTATAGATGTCTGATGGCATAAAGGCTAATGAGAATCGGGATAGCAGGACCTTCTAGATGTGTCCTATGCAAAAATGAAGAAGAGGTTGACCACCTATTTCTAACATGCCCTTGGCGGCTTCCTGTTGGGATTGGCTATAGGACTCTTTGCAATATGGAAGCCCGAGACAAAAAAAATTGAGGGAATTCCTACAGAGCTGGCCAAGGATGAATACAAATGGCTACTGGAAAGGGGTATGGGTTGTTGCATCGTCAATGGTTATATGGCACATTTAGAAAGAAAGGAACAGGAGGATCTTCAGGAGTGAATCAACCGACAGAGAAACACTCATCGAGTAGATTCAAGAATAAATAGTGGAGTCAGCCAATAATAGATCAGTAGGAAGTGCAAAGTCTTGGTTCACAAGATGGGATGAGGAGATATAGAAAGGATGGCTTGATTTGAAGATCCCAAGGCCGATGCCAAATAAGGTAGAAAGAGTTGACCGAAGTATAATCAGATGGAAAACACCCAAGCAATTTGATTGGAAACTAAACTTTGACAGGGCGGCAAAGGGAAACCTAGGACTGGTCGAGGCCGAGTGCATAATCCGAGATCATATGGGGCAATGTGTGTGGGCAGCGTTTAAAAACCTGGGACCGTGCACGAACAACATGACCAAAATGGAGGCCCTAGCTATGGGTATCCAACTATGTATAAGAAAAGGGATGGGGTTGGTAGAAATTAAAGGCGATTCAAAACTTTGTATTACGGTGATATCCTCAGGCAAGTCGCCGAGTTGGAAAATTGATAGATGGGTCAAGTTGATCAAGGAACTCCTTTCAAAGCTTGATAACTTCACCATGTCACATGTGTTTAGAGAAGCCAACAGTGCATCGGATTATCTGGAAAATTTTGGCATGTATCAAACCCCAGAATTCATAATCGACTTCAAATCAGAACAGTGGCAGAACTTGGGGTACATTCTGGACAAGGAGGCAGATGTGTCACTAGGCTTGGATGGATACCCAGATCCCTGCACTCCCTTCAAAAATCTGAATCTACACTCAGGCGAGCGTGGTTTGGAAAAATTATTCGAAGAGGACTAAGGAGATATGGGGAATCCTCATGCTTCTCCCCACTAAGGATAAATCAAGTAGCAGAGGACGAGAGGGATCAAAGGTGTTTTGGTGGAATCGAGCCCGAGGGAGAGGAAAGAGGATTAAATAGAGGTGTTGAGCAAGCAAGGAATGGATGAGAAGGTTGGGATGAAGAAGAGGAAGAAATGGTGCACCATTTTGAGTTGAGTTGCATGTGCAAAGAGGAATCAACCATGGAGCAATGTCAAAGGCTATTCGTGTGTAGTAGGCCTTAGGTCCTAAATGCACTATGTGAGCTTGTAGGAAGCATTCTAGGCATTAGGGCACACAAGTGTGATGGGAAGGTTTACGATGCGATCTGTGGACTGATAATGGATATCGCGGGCTCGAAGGAAAAAATAGTGGAGTTGATAAATGGTTTCATAACCCCGATAAATGCTAGTACAGTGGCTGATGCAATTCTCGGGCTAAGGAAGGACGGTTTGGTGAGCCCTCTCTGAGTATTCTTTGACTGCACAAACTATGAATTGAAGGATGACAATGAGGAGTCAGATGAAGACTCAAGTGGGGGTGGGGTCTCGGCCAAGCTCTGACTCATAGAGGCAAAACAAGCTCAAATGGATAATGCATGGGAGGTACTCTATATTTCAGTCATCAACAACAATCTAGGGCTGACATCTAGGCTCTTGAGGGCTGATGGTAGTTGGCTCTCTGATGTAAGCCTAGCCAAGATTCTAGAAATTGGCAACAACCTGGTGACGATGTATAGGTTTATCTCAGTGTAAAAAATAAAAGAGGTCTTCCTAATGTAAACGGGAGTTATCCCCTTTGATAACACTTATCTAATAAATATATATATATATATATATATATTTTTTTTAAATATTATAATTAGTAAAATATTACTATCCTTAATATTATATTAATAATAATAAAATATTATTACTATTATTAATATTAGTATTAAATTATTTTATTATTTTATTATTCTTATTATTATATTAATAATATTATATTATATTATTTGTATATTATATTATTTTATGCTAATATATATTATAATATTATATATTATTTTATTTATATTATTATATTGTATTATATCATATCACTAATTAAATCCTATTAACAATATACATATAAGTTCAATTAAAAATTTAAATAAATAACAACTTTTGCTTAGGCTCTTCCTACAATTATGGTGGCTTTAATGAAAAATAATCATTCACTACATTCCACGTTAGTAAGGATTGCCTCAAATATCTCTACCTTTTGACCAATATGCTCAAATGTCTATATGACCATTCATTTATTAAGATGCTTCCTACAATTGGTGAGAAAATGGTGAGCAAGATAAACGATGAATGAGAAAACCAAAATATAGCGGTATACATGGGAAATTATGATGGCAAAAACTATAGAAAGCAATGAATGACGATGGTTAAGTTACTTGAAAAAAATGAGTTTAGTGAACTTCAAATAGTCTCTATGACAATTCATTTATTAATATTCTTCATACAACCAGCGAGAAAATGGTGAGTAGGATTTAAACGAAGTATAAGTTGACATTTACATATGTACATTTACTTTCTAATACTTTAAGTTATATTTCATGTATATAGGTAGGATGTTTGAGAGTCGTTTCAGATCTCTAGGAGTTATAATGCAAATTATAGTTTTTAGATCTTAAAAAAATTAGACTTAGTCAAATTTCAATAATCAACAATTCAAATTTCAGTAATCAGGAGGTCAAATTTTAGTAGTTAGCAAGTTGTATCATCTTTCTCTCACTCTCTCATCTCTACTCTCTATCTCTCCACTCCCTCTCTCTCTCCATTCCTCCATCTCTCCCCTCTGTCTCTCTCACACACACCTCTATCTCCTCCCTACATATGCCTCCCTCCCTCCCCTCTCTACTTCTCTCTATTTCTTAGATGTCTCTACATCTCCTTCCCTCTCTACTTATCTTTATCCACCCTCTCTCTATCTCTTTATCTACCTGTCACTCCATCACTTTGTATCTCACTTATGTCTCCCTCCCTACCTCTTTCCCTCTCTACTCTCTATCTCTCATCTCCCTCCCTCTACCTACATCTCTCTCTCACTTTCTATCCCTCTCTTCCCCCTCTTTCTCTCTAACTCTCTCCTCTCTATCTCATAGTTCTCTCTACCTCCCTTTCACTCTCACCTCTCTATATCACCACTCTCTCTATATCTCTCTCTCACAAACCTCTATCTCCCTCCCTCCCCTTCTTTTTGTCTCTCCTCCCAATCTCTCTCACTATTGTCCCTCCCTTCTTCCCCCCTCTTTCTCTCTCAATTTCTCCTTGTATCTATCTCACCATTCTCTCTCTCACACACTCACACACACCTCTATCTCCCTCACTACCTCTCCCTCCATCCCTCCCCTCTCTACTCTATATATCCTCTATCTTTCCCTCTCTATACCTATGTCTCCCTCCATCCCTCCCCTCTCTACTCTATATCTCCTCTATCTTTCCCTCTCTATACCTATCTCTCCCTCCATCACTCTCTCTCTCCATTCCTCTCTATCTCACTTATGTCTCCTTCCCTACCTCTTTCCCTCTCTACTCTCTATCTCTCCTCTCCCTTCCTCTACCTACCTCTCTCTTTGTCTCTCCATCCCTCTCTTTCTCTCTCACTCTCTCCTTTCTATCTCACCATTATCTCTATCCCTACCTATCACCCCCTCCTCTCTAAATCACCATTCCTTCTCTCCCACTTTCCCTCCTTCCCTCTCACTCCCTCCTCTCTAAATTACCATTCTCTCTCTATCCCACTTTCCCTCCTTCCCTCTCTATGTCTCACTTATCTTTTTCTACCTCTCCCTCCCTCCAACCTCCCTCTCTCTCTTTATCTTTATTTCTCACTCTCCTTACCTCTCTACTCTCTATCTCATCACTCTCTCCATCTCACTCTCCCTCCTTCCCTCTTTCCCTCCTATCCCTCCCTCTCTACTCTCTATCTCTCCCCCTTCCCTCTCTACTCTCTTTCTCTCTCTCCCCCTTCCTCTCTCCCCTCATTTTCTCTCCTCTCACTCTCCCCCTCCCTCTCACACACACTCACCTCTATATCCTCATTTCCTCTCCCTCCATCCCTCCACTCTCTACTTCTCTCTATCTAGAATCTCTCTCTACTTATCCTTCCCTCTCTATTTATCTTTATCTCCCCTCTCCCTCCATCACTATATATCTCAACCATCTCTCTCTCTCTCTCTCTCTCTCTCTCTCTCTCTCACACACACATACACTCACCTCTATCTCCTCCCTACTTTTCCCTCCCCCCCTCTCTACTTCTCTCTATCTCTCCTCTCTCTATGTCTCATTCCCTCTCTACCTATATTTATCTCCCCTATCCATTTGTTTACCTACCTCTCCCTTCATCACTTTGTATCTCACCTATGTTTCCCTACCTACCTAGGGTTGAGGGATTAAGGGTTAAGGGTTGAGAATTGAGGGTTTAGGGTTTAATGTATAGGGTAGAGAGTAGAGGGTTTAAGGTTGAGGGTAGAGGGTTGAGGGTATACGATTGAGGGTCCAATGTATAAGGGTAGAGGGTATAGGGGTTGAGCGATTAGGATTTAAGGGTTGATGGTTGAGGATTGAGGGTAGAGGGTAGAGTGTAGAGGATTGAGGGATTAAGAGTTGAGGGTTGAGGGATTAGGGTAGAGAGTTTACTCGGGTTTAAGGGTTAAGGATATAGGGTTGATGGTAGAGGGTATTGGGTTTAGGGTAGAGAGTTTTAGGTTGAGGGTTGATTGTTTAAGGTTTTAAGGTTCAAGGGTATAGGGTTGACGGATTAGGGTAGAGAGGGAGGGAAGGATGGAGGGAGAGATGAAGGGAGAAGTGAGATAGAGAGAAGGAGAGAAGATGAGGGAGGGATAGATATATATGAGGGTTGAGGATCCAATGTATAGGATAGAGGGTTGAGAATTGAGGGTATAAGGTTGATGGTTTAGGGTATTGGGTTGAGGGTATAGGGTTGAGGTTTGATGGTTTTGGGTTGAGGGTAGAGGGTAGAAGTTTTAAGGGTTTAGGGTTTAAGAGTTTAAAGGTTTAGGGTTGAGGGTAGAGGGTTTAGGGTATAGGTTTAAGGGTATATGGTTGAAGGATTAGGGTTGAGGGTCTAATGTATAAGGTAGAGGGTATAAGGGTTGATGGTTTAGGGTTTAAGGGTTGAGGGTTGAGAATTGAGGGTTAATGGTTTAATGTATAGGGTAGAGGGTAGAGGGTTTAAGGGTTGAGGGGTTAAGGGTTGAGGTTCGAGAGTTAAAGTTTGAGAGTAGAGGGTTGAGGGTATAGGGTTGATGGATTAGGGTTGAGATTCCAACATATAGGGTACAGTGTATAGGGGTTGAGGTTTTAGGGTTAAGGGTTAAGGGTTCAAGATTGAAGGTAGAGGGTTGAGGGTTGAGGGTTTAAGGGTTGATGGATAAAGGGTTAAGGGTTGAGGGATTAGGGTAGAGATTTTAATTGGGTTTAAGGGTTTAAGGGTTTAAGGGTTGAGGGATTATGGTTGAGTGTAGAGGGTATTGGGTTGAGGGTAGAGGGTAGAGGGTTTAAGGGTTTAGGATTTAAGGGTTGAGGGTTGAGGGTTTAGGGTATAGGGTTGATTTTTTAAGGATTTAAGGGTTGAGGGTATAGGGTTGAGGGATTATGGAAGAGAAGGTTGGATGGATGAAGGGAGATATGGAGGGAGAAGTGAGATAGAGATAAGGAGAGAAGAGGATGGAGGGATAGAGATATATGATGGTTGAGGATCCAATGTATAGGGTAGATGGTTTTGAATTGAGGGTATAGGGTTGAGGACCTTTAGGTTTGATGGTTTAGGGTATTGGGTTGAGGGTATAGGGTTGAGGGATTAGGTTTGAGGGTAGATGGTATTGGGTTGAGGGTATAGGGTAGAAGTTTTAAGGGTTTAGGGTTTAGGGTTTAGGGTTGAGGGTTTAGGGATGAGGGTAGATGGTTTAGGGTATAGGTTTGAGGTATTAGAGTTGATGGTCCAATGTATAGCGTAGAGGGTAGAGGATATTGGGTTGAGGGTAGAGGGTTTAAGGGTTGAGGGTTGAGAGTTTAAGGTTGAGGGTAGAGGGTTGAGGGTATAGGGTTAAGGGATTAGGGTTTAGGGTAGATTGTATTTGGTTGAGGGTAGAGGGTTAAGGGTAGACGGTAGAGAGTTTAGGGTAGAGGGTTAAGGTTTTAAGGGTTTAGGGTTTAAGGGTTAATGGTAGAGGGTAGAGGGTTAAGGGTAGATGGAAGAGAGATAGATGGATTGAGTGAGTGAGAGAGAGACCTAAGAGATGGAGAGGGGGTAGGATGGAGATACTTGAAAGAGAGAGGGGGAGGGAGTGGGAGAGAGACAAGGGGAGGGAGGGTTAAGGGTAGAGGGTAGAGGGTTTAGGTTTAAGGGTAGAGAGGAGAGAGATAGAGGGAATGAGTGATTGAGAGAGAGAGGGGGTAGGAGGGAGAGTCTTTAGAGAGAGGGAGGGAGGGATTGGGAGAGAGATAGAGGGTAGAGGGTTAAGGGTAGATGGTTAAGGGTAGAGGGTAGAGGGTTTAAGGGTTAAGGGTAGAGGGAAAAGAGTAGAGGGGAGAGACATAGAAAGAGTGAGTGAGTGAGAGATACTTGAGAGAGGGAGAGGGGGTAGGAGGGAGATACTTGATAAAGAGAGAGATGGAGGGAGTGGGATTGGGAGAGAGATAGAGGACAGAGGGTTGATGGTAGAGGGTAGAGGGTTTTAAGTTTTTAGGGTTAAGGGATGAGAGAGAGATAGAGAGAGGTGATAAATAGAGAAGTAGAGAGGGAAAGAAGGTGGATATATTGAGAGAGGAGGAGGAAAGGAGTGAGAGATAAATAGGTATAGATGGAAAAATAGGTAGAGAGAAGTAGATATGAAAGCAGAGATAAAGGGAGAGGTAGGGATGGAGAGAGAGATGAGACAAAAACAAAGAGAGGTCTAGGTAGATAGAGGGAGGATGAGATAAATAGAAGTAGAGGGTAGAGTGTTTAAGGGTTTAGGGTTTAAGGGTTTAGGGTTTAGGGTTTAGGGTAAATGGGAGAGAGATAGAGAGAGGAGGGAGTGGTAGAGAGATAGAGGGTAGAGGGTTAAGGGTAGAGGGTTAAGGGTAGAGGGGAGAGAGATAAAAGGAGTGAGAGAGAGAGACCTAAGAGAGGGAGATGGGTTAGGAGGGAGAGACTTGAGAGAGAGGGAGGGAGGAAGGGAGTTGGATATAGATAGAGGGTAGAGTGTAGAGAGTTTAAGGGATTAGGGTTAAGGGTAGAGGGGAGATAGATATATGGAGTGAGAGAGAGAGAGAGAGAGAGAGAGAGAGTCGAGAGAGGGATAGGTGGTATGAGGGAGAGACTTGAGAGAGAGAGAGAGAGAGAAGAGGTATATTTTTTAAGGGTTTAGGGTTTATGTTAAGGTTTTAGGGTTTAGGGTTAAGGGTACATGAGAGAGAGAGAGAGATAGAGGGAGTGGGAGAGAGAGAGGGAGAGAGTGGGAGAGAGATAGATAGAGGGAGGGTTAAGGGTAGAGGAGAGAGAGATAAAAGGAGTGAGTGAGAGAGAGAGATACCTAGCAGAGGGAGAGGGGGTAGGAGGGAGAGACTTGATAGAGAGAGAGGGAGGGAGGGAGTGGGATTTAAACAAAGGGTAGAGGGTTTAAGGATTTAGGGTTAAGGGGAGAGGGGAGAGAGATAGAGGGAGTGAGTGAGAGAGAGATACCTAAGAGAGAGGGAGAGAGAGAGGGGGTAGGAGGGAGAGTATTGAGAGAGGGAGGATGAGAGAGAGTCTCTATATCTCCACTCCTTCTATCTCTCTCAAGTCTCTCCCTCCTACCCCCTCTCCCTCTCTCAGGTCTCTCTCTCTCTCACTAACTCCTATCTCTCTCCCCTCTACCCTCTATCTCTCTCCCACTCCCTCTCCCTCAAATCTCTCCCTCCTATCCCCTCTCCCTCTCTCAGGTCTCTCTCTCTCTCAGTCTCTCCCTCTATCTCTCTCCCTTCTACCCTTAACCCTAAATGCTAAACCCTTAACCCTTTAACATTAAACCCTTAAACCCTCTACCTCTACCCTTAACCCTCTCTCTCTCTCAAGTCTCTACCTCCTACCACCTCTCCCTCTCTTAGGTCTCTCTCACTCTCTCACTCCCTTTATCTCTCTCCCCTCTACCCTTAACCCTTAATCCTCTACCCTCTACCCTTAACCCTCTCTCCCTCTCTCTCTCAAGTCTCTACCTCCTACCACCTCTCCCTCTCTTAGGTATCTCTCACTCACTCACTCCCTCTATCTCTCTCCCCTCTACCCTTAACCCTTAATCCTTAATCCTCTACCCATAACCCTTAAACCCTTAACCCTCTACCCTTAACCCTAAACCCTAAACCCCAAAACCTTAACCCTTATCCCTTAAACCCTAAACCCTCTACCTTGTTGGATCTCATAATGTAGGTTTCAAGTCCTAAGAGGATTTCAGGCTCTATGATCGGACTTGCAATGTTTTTGAACCAATGAACGGAGTTAACCTATTAGGTTGATGACTCCCTACTCTTCAGGCTCTGCTAGACCTAGGCAGGTTGACCTTACTAATGAAGAAGATTTGAAAGCTATGTTATTCTTAACTAATAAAATCTAGTTACGGTGGCAATGGAAAGTGAAATAGATATAATGGATAATTTGGTAAAAGTTATATAAGCAATATCAAGGTATATAAATATGTTCAGTTAAAATATGTAGTTACTTGGAAATTAATAATTTCTAAAGTTCCTAAAGTGAATTATATATGATTGAATAGAAAGACCAGTGCTTTGTCGGGTATGTGGAGTCAAAGAGGTTCAATAATAGGTGGCCGGTATTGGTTACGATTCTAATTATTTGGCACTAAATTTTATACCTTGTATAAACATGCAAGAATGTGATTGAAAAACTCTTCTTATTGATACAATTGATCCTATCAGGTTACTGTGATTTATTAAAAGTATTTTAATCCTTCCTTGAAGGAACCAATTAACAAAACCACACAATGACAACAAATGTGTATTGACAAAATAAAGTATACCCTTAATTTTAATAACAAGATAAAATCAATGTGGACATAGCTTGACAATCCTATCAATTACCTAACTCTTCTTATTCATCCAATTGTTACCCCCAAGTTACTGTAATCAATTAAAATGATTTTAATTCTTTGACAGAAACCAATTAACTTAGCTACACAATAACAACAAATGTGTTTTGATGAAATTGAAATATCAACTTCGATATGCAACTTCAAATAACAGAGAAGCAACAATGTGGAGACTATCAAATAGTTTCTTTTGAATTTAACAGATAATTGACACTAATATTGAGCCACAAAATTACAGATCTTCCATTGATTTCAATCAAAATTTATGCATGCATCATGGTCCATACAGTAAGGTTTATATGATAAACATTCTAAATGTATTTTTTGTATATCTCCTACCTAACTCCTAATTTTGATCTAATTCTAATCCCCTTCCTCATTTGATCTCATCTAGCATGTATACATTGTATTTTTAGGGTTATGGCCCTCTATATCGGTTTGATGCACCTCTTCAGTATTCTTCTTCTAAAAAAAATATATTTAATTAATTGCCTTCAACAAATTAAATATTTTAATCTTCATTATTTTTGTGAAATTAATTTTAGTGATTATCAAATCATTCTTTTGATGACAATATTCACTCTTCACCTCTTAAAATAAAAATAATTACCCGCTTTCATAGCTTCTTCAGTGAAAAATATTTCATTTATATATTGTGTGGTTGAAATATTTCACCCAATTTAATAGATCACTCCTTCGAGTAAAAAAATTACCCATCCATTTAATCCCATTGGTGAAAATATTCCACCTCTCCATGCAAATATTTTGTAATTTTGTACCCCTTATGCTTTTATGGGTAAAATAATTGTCCACTTTTAAATACCCTTGATAGAAGAAATGAATTTTTTTTTTCAATATTCTATTTGCATTATGACCATATGCACTCGCATCGGGATGACATAAAGCATTAGGAAGAATTATTTTTTCCCCACCGATCTTGCTTCTTTCACCAATGAAATTCCTTGTTGGGCTATCGATGAGACTCTTCCCGAAAAACACCTTATCGGAGAGACCCCCATAATCGGAGAAATCTAAAAAATCTACTCTAAAAATACATGTTACTCTTATATGTTTTTTACATCACTTCACCCATTCGAAAGGATCGAAAAGACTCTCCTTGAAACTTCCTTCATCGGTGTGACCCATTCGTTTAGTGAGATCCAAGGGAGTCGAGCTCATGATATATGTCTCCCTGACACAACAACCCATTAGTTTTATCGGTAGGAGTATATATGTTTTTCACCAATGGGATTTCCATCAATGTGAATTTTGAGCTCGGTAAGACTTGGAAATCTTTCTCTAAATGCTTTGCTCATGTCAATGAACCTACATCGGTGGAATGATAGGCTCTTTCCTACTGATTATGTAGTATTTTTATCTCTGGGGTCTTTTGATCATTGTGACCTAGCTTATGTCTCCCCAAATATGTTTTCACTTCCATCCATGGGGTTTTTGATCGGTGTGACCCATGTGATCGAGAAGATCTCGAGGGACTTGGTCTGATTGTATAAGTTTCTCTGACATAGTTGTTCACCTGCTTTATCGGCAGGAGGCAATATGTTTCTTATTGATGGGATTTCTATCGCTATGACTTGTGAGATCGGCCTAATTTGAAAACTTTGTTCCAACCACCTTGTTCTTGCCAATAAGTCCTCTTTGATAGAATGATAAGCATTGTCTTCCCGATGATGCAAATTTGTTATCTTCAGCTTGATTTTATCGGTGTGACTTCATCCACCTCTTCTCGATATGCATAACTCTTTGAGATAAATGGCAATGTCTTTGTCAATCATGAAAACACACGCATAGTCTTTCCGATTAGGATTAATTTATTCTATGGCTCTTTCTTGACTAGGATCAGGGGATGCTTATGTGCTAAGGGGCTATATTCATGGAATCATGGGTTATGGAGTGAGTCAGGTCACAGGATTTTGTATCTTTTTTGTGAGTTTAAATACAAAAATAATGGAATAGATTTTTGGTCCAAAAATACCCTATACCCTTAACCCCCTCTCCCTCACTTAGGTCTCTCTCTCTCATTCACTCCCTCTATCTCTCTTCCCTCTACCCTTAAGCCTAAACCATAAACCCTTTAACCCTCTACCCTTAACCATGCCTCCCTTTATCTCTCTCCCACTCCCTCCCTCTCTCTCAAGTATCTCCCTCCTACCCCCTCTCCCTCTCTCAGGTCTCTCTCTCACTCACTCCCTCTATCTCTCTCCCCTCTACCCTAAACCCTCTACCCTCTACCCTTAACCCTTAAACCCTAAATCCTTAAACCTTTATTCCTCTACCCTTAACCCTAAACCCTTAACCCTTAAACTCTCTACCCTCTACCCTAAACCCTCCCTCCCTCTATATATCTACCACTCCCTCCCTCTCTCTCTAAACCCTCTCCCTCTCTCAGGTCTCACTCTCAAGTAGAGGGTAGAGGGTTTTAAGGTTTTAGGGTTTAAGGGTTAAGGGTTAAGGGTAGAGGGGAGAGAGACAGAGGGAGTGATTGGAGAGACCTAAGAGAGGGAGAGGGGGTAGGAGGGAGAGACTTGAGAGAGAGAGGGTAGATGGTTTAAGGGTTTAAGGGTTTAGGGTTTAAGGTTTTATTGTTTAGGGTTAAGGGTAGAGGGGAGAGAGAGGGGGGGAGGGAGTTGGAGAGAGATAAAGGGTATAGGGTAGAGGGTAGAGGGTTAAAGGTAGAGGGGAGAGAGATAGGAGTGAGTGAGTGAGAGACGTGAGAGAGGGAGAGGGGGTAAGAGAGAGAGACCTCAGAGAGGGAGGGAGGGAGTGGGAGAGAGATAGAGGGTAGAGGGTTTAAGGTTTTAGATTTTAAGGGTTAAGGGCTTAGGGTTAAGGGGAGAGGGGAGAGAGATAGAGGGAGTGAATGAGAGAGAGACCTAAGAGAGGGAGAGGGGGTAGGAGGGAGAGTCTTAAGAGAGAGAGGGGGGGAGCGAGTGGGAGAGAGATAGAGGGTAGAGGGTAGAGAAAAGAGACATCAGAGTGAGTGAGTGTGAAAGAGATAATTGAGAGAGGGAGAGGGGTAGGAGGGAGAGACTTGAGAGAGAGAGAGAGAGAGAGGGTTGATGGTAGAGGGTAGAGAGGAGAGAGATAAAGGGAGAGAGAGATAGAGAGACCTAAGCGAGGGAGAGGGGGTAAGAGGGAGAGAGACAAAGACAGAGATAGACAGATACATAGAGAGAGATAGACAGAGACAGAGAGAGATAGAGAGAGAGACAGAGAGAGATAGGGAGATAAAGAGAGAGATAGAGACAAAGAGATAAAGAGAGACACATAGATAGAAACACAGATAGATAGAGACAGAGACAGAGACAGAGACAGAGATAGAGATAGAGATAGAGATAGAGATAGAGATAGAGACAGAGAAAGAGATAGAGACAGAGACAAAGACAAAGATAGAGACAGAGACAAAGACAAAGATAGAGAGATAGAGAAAGATAGAGAGATAGAGATAGAGAGAGATAGAGATAGAGAGACAGAGACAAAGAGACAGAGAGATAGAGAAAGAGACACAAACACAGACACAGACATAGATAGGCACACACACACACACAGATAGAGAGATAGAGAGACAAATAGACAGACAGAGACATACATAGACAGATAGAGACAAAGACAAACAAGACAGAGACAGAGATAGAGACAGACATAGACAGAGATAGAGAGAGAGACATATACAGAGAGATAGAGACAGAGACAGACAGAGATAAAGACAGAGACAGAGATAGAGATAGAGACAGAGACAGAGCTAGAGATAGAGAGATAGAGAGACAGAGATAGACATAGATAGAGACAGATAGACAGACAGATAGACAGAGACAGACAGATAGACAGAGATAGAGATAGAGATAGAGACAGAGACAGAGACAGAGACAGAGACAGAGACAGAGACATAGACAAAGAGATAGAGATAAAGAGACAAAGACAAAGAGACAGAGACAAAGAGAGAGACAGAGACAGAGACATAGACAAAGACATAGACAAAGATAGAGACAGAGACAGAGAGAGATAGAGACAGAGACGGAGACAGAGAGAGATAGAGACAGAGACAGAGATAGAGATAGAGATAGAAAGGGAGACAGATAGATAGACAGATAGAGACACAGAGAGAGACAGAGAGAGAAATAGAGACAGAGACAGAGAT
>CM021101.1:649322885-649402953 GCA_007115665.2 Sequoiadendron giganteum | reverse complement strand
GATGCACCTAATGTCCAGCAGGAACAGGATAAGCTGGATAAAGTGCCAACCAAATCCACTGTTCCAGGTTGGTTGGATAGGGAATTAAAGAGTAAATTGGTAATAGTGGAGGACACTCCTCCCAATTGGGATGACCTAATGGCTAACATTGGGAAAGGAAAGACTAAGAATAAATCTAGGGTTGTGTCCAGGATTGACAAAGATGGCTCAAGAAACAAGGTGGCTCATATTGCTACCCCTGCTCCTGACAAAGATAGAGATAATGTGACTACGAAGGACTATCATGTGTAGACCATTGATTTGGGGCATGCTTCTATGGAGCAGGATATTGAGGAGTATGAAGGCTCCAATGCTATAATTGTAGGTAGATTGAAGTAGGTACAAACCAGGCATGAGTTGGAAAGGGAGAATGAGAAATTGAAGAGTTACTTGCAGGAGTTGATGAAACCCTTGCAGTCCATTGGCTCTTCCTCCTCTGCTGCAGGTTTCTTGCCTCAAGAAACAATCTCCGAGCTTGAGAAGATGAAAGGCATTGCACATGCCACATTTGGTTGGTTGCAGGGAGTTCAAGCCAAAGGAGATGGTGCCATCAAGGATATCTTGTCGACTTTAGGAGATGCCATGAGGTCATTGGATTGGCTAAGGGCTGTGCTAGCCCAGGACAAGGAGGAAATTGATCTCCTGTTGCAGAAAACAAGAACAATCATGGAATATACAGAGGATAAACTGGTGAAGAGTGGGATTCTTCCTTTCCCAAGGGTTTTTGAGCCTTGGGAATGGTTCGAGATCTTGCAGATGAGGCAAAGGGCCTTCAAGAAGATTCATAAATAAGGGAAGCAGATTGAGGACACCTTGATTGGAATTCATGATAGGTGCGTCTCATTCTTTGAAATTATGACAGGGAGGAAGAAGTTCGCTTCAAAGAATCTCAATTTGGAACAAATTAGGAAATGGTGGAGAGATGTCTATTCTCCAATTAGTGAGGGTCTAGTCACTGAACATCAGCTAGATCATGTTGCAACCTATATTGCAGTTATTGACAGGTATTTAACAAATAGGGTTGATTGGGATGGCACAGTAGGGCAGGCAAGAGATGACATTAAGTCTCTTGAAAGAAGAGTTAGGGTTATCCTGTGCCACCCATTGCCGAATTGGACAAAGTGTTGCTAGTGGTGCATGGTGAGGTTGAGTGTGCTAAAGATAAGGATGTGAAGTAATTATATAAGGATAAATCAAAGTTTGTGCTTTCCATTATCCACACACATTGGGCCGACTTTTTGAGACCCTAGGTCGACTTGGATGAAATTGGTGCAAATTGCACATTTCATGTTGTATTCGAATATCTTTTGAGGCCGACCTATTGTGTGGAATTTTTATTATTGTAAAGCTCTTATTTGGGCCGACCTATCTTGGGGGTTATCTATAAATTGGGCATGTTGCCTCATTTGTAGATATATAGAGAGACACATATAGAATATAAATAAACAAATAGAGTAGAGATTTCATATTTGAGCAAATTAGGGTTATCTTCGAGCAAGTATTGTAACATAAGACTGGAATTGTTGCCATTTTGGATGATTTAATATAAGGAGGGATATTTTTATTTGGTATCTTTCTTGTGTTAAGTTTTATTTGGCATGGTTCTTGTTGTTCTATCTTTAAAATTGCTTAAGTTCATTGTTAGATAATTTGATGATGCTTAGGGTTTCATGTTTGGAATGTTTGTAGTGATCTCTAGTCCATACTTTTTGCAGTTAGTTGATTGTTAGTTGCTTTGCAAAGTTAGCTTGGACTTAAAATTGTGCTTAGTTCAATTATGAGGGTTTGTTCATTTTGATTGCAATGGAATATTTTTGAATGAATGTTTATGATTTGAAAATATTTAAATACCTTAGAAGATTGCACTAGTTCTGTGAAATTGCAGATTTATCTGGGTCAAATAGAAAGTAGTTTATGAGAGATCGGTCCATTTTGAGCATCTTATCTTTAGCATTCTTAGAATTATCTCTGAAACCTTTTAACTTTTGTTATTTCTTTATTATCTGGGTTCAATTGAAGACTTAAAGTATCAATCTGTTGCTAGATCTGATAGATTCAAAGTCCAGTGTTTGCTTGTAGTAAGGTCCCTTTACCAACATTTTCACATTATCTATGAGTTGTTTTATTTGCATTGTCAAGACCTAACATTAGAGACCTTGGGGTTATCTCTTTCTCCATAGAGATTTACCTTTCTAGAGAGATAGGATATAATATTTTGTCTGAGTTGTTGTCATGCAGAAAAGACCATCAACACAACCCTCTTTGGAGGTTCTTTTCCACTTTAGGTGACCCACAACTTGGAAAAGTTCTCATGTTTCACTAGTAGGTTGAGTTTCATAACTCAACAAGGGTGTACTTCTAAGTGATAAAAATGCCAAGAGATTATTCCAAAGCATACCAAGATATCCCCTCACCCTAATCAAGATCCTACCACCTCACATAATCTCTCTCATGGTCCCTTCTCATCTATTCATTCAAATCATGATCCTACCACCTGAGCACCTAATCCCTCTCATGATCCTTTATCATCCTCTCATCCAAATCAAGATCCTACCATCCTATCTAATCCTTCTCGTGATCCCTTGCCTCCTCCAACAAAAACCAACCCAACACCATCATCATATCCTCTTGGTCCCCTTACCTTCATCTATGGTGGTTCTCTTACAAAATAGCTTTCATCTACCACCCACCCTCCTCCAACTAATAATGGACTCACATATTGCTTCCAAACGAAAAAACATCCTACTAAAAATTGAATGCTCGAGAACATGAAATATCAAGGAAAAGGCTTAGGCCTTCATGAACAAGGTATATTGGACCTAATCCATATTAAATAAAATCCATGTTCACAAGGTCTTGGCTACATATATCAAGACTCTCACTCCAAACATGTTGGTGGAACCTTTGTACAACCTAAGAGGGCTTCTTCCAATTCCTCCAAAAACTTTATTTGCATCCCCCCTCCTCCATCAGACCAACCTAAAACCATTATCAATATCCTTCCTTCATCCTCTAAATCCATTTTGGGTCCTTATACCCCACAATCCACCATGATGTATCCTCCACCTACGAAATCCATTTTCAGCCCTTATATCCCAAATCACATCTTCCATCTCATCCTATGCATCCCCTCATCAACCAATCCTCTATCACTATCACCCATCATAAACATCCCACTCCTATAATTCTCAATTGGGATCAACAAAGGCACACATCCATGAACATCACCCAACATCCTTCCTCCATAACTTCATTCATATTTCATCACCATCACTCGTCTTCCTGCACCCATACCAGCACTATCAGAAGAAATTGCCCAAAGTAAAAATAAATAAGGTTAAACATCCACTAAAATCTAAATATCACCATGTCCCCTCAAAGAGACATACTAAAGAAAATAAAAATCTAATCCAAAAGTGCAATCGATCCCAAAGGCCACAAAGGCTTACCAAAGCAAAAACAAAAATCATGTGGATACCAAACAAAATGAAGCACTACATCAAAAGGAAAGATCTTTAATGGCATCCAAATTTGATAATCCAAAAACAAGGCATCCCCATCCTCCATCTCATAAATCCATTTTGAAAAACTATGTCCCAAAATTCACTATCCTAAATCCCCCATCATCCCCACATTCTCCATCCATTTCTCCTCTCATCATTCAACATCAATCACAATATGTGTCAATGTTGGTCATAACAAAATTCCCCCATAATACATTTATCTCATCTTTCTATCTATACACTTTCCATCACTTGCATCCTTATCCCACATCTACCCTCCATTAAATCGCTTTAATACATGTCTTTGCATAACCCACACATTCTAACAAGGTTATGCCAACATTCAATGATCATTGTAAATGGCTTCCTCTTGCCTCAATATAAAACTAGATGTTTGAGTCCTTCCTCCATATTCCTATCACCTATTTTCTATCTTCCAAATCCACTTATCCACATCCTTCTTCATCCATACTATTCCAAAAATTTAAAACAAAACCTAAAAAAATAGTAAACAGAAAAAAAAATCCCTCTAGTGGTGGAAATCTAGCAAATAGATGCCTTGGGAAAATGCCATGATGAAAACCTAGAAAATAGGTGTTATGTGTAAATCCCCCATCCATTTTCTCTCTACACTTGATGGCAAGTTCCTTCTAGCTACCCATCCTTCAACTCTTCCATCCCACTTACCTATCCTACCCATCATCCTATCCATTCCAATCCCTCCATCCTCTTTGGAATCTTGATAAACACTAGGCAAACTATTCATATATTTTTTGGAAAACTCTTGGCACATATTCCCTCATTTACCTTTTCATGCCCTTGTCCTATCCTTCCATCCTTCCATCCTTCCTCCCCTCTAATCCATCCATATTAGACATCATACTTTCCACTATATTATCCTTCCACATCCCATCATATCCCATATCCATCTTCTCATAAGCATCCTACTACCTTATCACATTCATGCCCTCCACCCATCCAATAATTCCTACCATTCCCTATCCCTATCTTCATCACTTCATCCCATAATATTTCTAGTTCCCAATCCCTATCTCCTTATCCCTTCATTTGATAATCCTTTCATCTTCGATCCTTATCTCCCTATCCTCCATTCCCCACTACCATCTACAATCTCATCCTCCCATCCTATAATCCCTTATCATTGGTAACTAGCTATAGGCTTCCCCCATGCAATCCAATACCATCAATTCCATCAATAATATCCCATATCTAAGCTTCGTGCATGTATTTATGGACATTCTACTAAGCCTACCTGTGGTCACAATCTTCATACCCGACATACTAGGATATAACATAATCAGCATATGTTGTTCATGGTGTCTATATTGTATATAGTGGCATCCTATCCATCGCCACATAGTTTCATCATTGTTTATACTTATACATAGGTCCAATGCTTCTACTTTTCCATGTTGTTAAGAGCTCCCCACAAGATGATATCCTAACACAGTCCAAAATTTCCTTTTAGTTTCATGCACCTTAGTCACTTTGAGCACCCTAAGTCCTGCTCATCCATCCCTTACCTTCACAAGATATATCATTCTTCAAATGAGGAAACTTCTACCCATCCAACATCTTTTGGAAAAAGGTAATCAAGGTGCATGTCACTTAATTGTTACTTTGGATTTTTTTTATCTATCTTTTGGCTTCCTATTTTACCAGCTCAAGGTTGCCACGATCCTTAATATCATGGTGTGCTTAGATTGGTGAAACTAGGTATAAGTTCTCGACTTTTCATGTTTTGTGTTAATATGGTTGTCCTACATTGTACCCACCAAATCTCGTTGATACCTTGTGTTATGCTAGGGCATGCCTTTTGTTTGTTATTTTCTAGCATCGTATCCACCAAGGCCCCCTCGTGACCTTGTGAGATGTTGGATTAACCTTTTTATTTGTTGAGTCAATCCTACGCATGTGATATGTCACCCTGGTTCCTCATACCTTGGTGCATAATATCTCATGCTATATCAATTAAGTTCTCACTACATTTCAATTTAATTATTGCATTCAAAATACTCTCACCCTTTCATCCATACATTCATATTTTACCCATCTTGTCTTGTCTTATCTCCCATCAATCATCCCATTCATCACCTTATCAATTCTTAATTGTTGATCCCATGTGCATTTGATTTCCCCTTGTTCATATTTCTCCTTTCACCTTTCCCATCTTATTGTCCCACCTACACATCTGATGTACCATGACATAACACTTGCATCCACATATCATAATGCCATATTTTCATTATAATCATTTCATTTATCCATTAGATTCATGTCAGGTGCATTTTAGGTTTGTTAGTATAAGCATATTTTCATCATAATCATTTCATTTATCTATTAGATTCATGTTAGGTTCATTTTAGATTTTTTAGTATAAGCATCTTTTCATCATAATCATTTCATTTATCCATTAGATTCATGTTAGGTTCATTTTAGATTTGTTGGTCTAAGCATCTTTTCATCTTAATTATTTCATTTATCCATTAGATCTGTGTTTAGTACATTTAAGATTTGTTAGTCTATGCATCTCAAACCATTGCTCCCATATAATCCAAATGCTCCTACCAATCCAAAATCGCAAGCAAATCTTAATCCATGCAATCCAACTCTGCAATCTAACACAAATCATCCAATCGCATCTTTGGTTTTTTTCCTACCCTTGTTACAAGCTTTGATCCAAATCCAATCATCATCATTGAGATGTATCCTTCTCAATCCTTGTGTTGTTTTGGGATATATCATTCCCACATCAATACTCCATCTATCATCAATCAATCTTGTCTTTTTAGCTTGACCAAAAGCATAATCATGTTTGTCATTGAATCATTTTATGCTTGTTTGCTTTGCTTGTTTTATCAATTCGCATATCCCTTTCCCCATATATCCATAATTTTGTATCCTCTTCCCTTTTTTATACCATACATCTCATCCATTTCAAGAGTACACATGTGTTCTCTCGAGGGGGCATCCTCATCTTTATCCTTAGCCTCATCATCTTTCCTCCCAACCACTCCTTTGAATGACTAGGGCATATTCCCTAATCTAACAATTTTTTTTCCAAATGTTTTAATCTTCTTTGAAATGATGCTACTTTGTGACATCACTTCAAAAAGAACAAAATATAGAAACAAAATTGACACATTGTCATTACCCAACTATTTCTTCTATAATTGATTGACTACACCCCTAATAATTCAATTAATTATCTCACTTCAATTATTTATTTATTTACCTAAGTCCCCCATCCATTTCCTAAAACTTAAATAAAATATTTATTTAATTAAAATCCCTATTTTCCTCCACTTTTTATTAAGTGGACTAATCCACTTAACCCTTTAATCCCCTAATTGCATATGTCTAATCTTAGTCAAATCCTCCACATCCTCCAATGTGTACAAAAGCATGGGCCTTTGTAATGTGACATGGGTTTGGTACCATGTCACATGGGCCAAAGGACTTGCGCATCCTTCAAGGGTACTCCCAAGCACCCTTTCCATCTTGTCCATCCAATCTTCCGAAGAAGAATCTACACCATTTGTTCTCCCCTTAATCTCTCTCTCACCATCTCATCCAACCACATTGGACACTTGTCCTTCTCTCATATCTCCATGGCTCTCAACCAATATGATTCATTGATCTCATCATTTGATCCTAGCCATCCATCCATTTTACCCAAAAATCTATAAATTTGCCTCAACCAAAGCCATTTTTCATATCAACATTGGAATGCAAAGTTTTGTTGTCAAAGTAAGCACACATCCAACAAATTAGTTGGGAAAATCCACTTTATGTGCAACAAATAATCTAACATAGGTTAACTTATTTTTATCTTATGCTTTGTTTAGATTTCTTATGCCTTGATTGAGTGTTTGATTGTCTTTTCTGTTGTTTAATTTTATGTTTAAATTGTTCATTGTATGCGCAAATTCCCTACACAAATTCCCTTCACACATGCCACTGACATTATCTAAAACTAATTGTAACTCAAACTAAGCAAACCAATTGTCAAGTTTCCCAACATTTACATCACATTCACATAATGAGATTTCAATCTTAGTGTTTGATTTGAATGCAAGTTAGGTTTTAGGTTGATGTAAGATAGCTCTACTCATGGGCTTGAGGCTTCTCTTTGCTCGACACCAAATCCTTTTCAATGACCCCTTGGAATCTCCTAGCTTCTCCACAAGCGCCTTGTTGGTAAGATACAAGAGGGTGTGCGGCACAAGACTAATCTTTCTTTAACATGTCAACCTTCCAATTCAACTAAGAATTGCTTGCCAAATCTTCCAATTTAATTGATAATATGAGGCTTCCCTTTGTTCATTGGTCATGCTTCTCACTTTTGTGATACAGTTCCAAGTGTATATCTTCTATTGCAAATGAACAAATCACATTTAACCTTTCCTTGTTTATTTAGATAAGGGGGTTCAAATTACAAAACTAATCCCAACACAAAAATGAAGGACCGCAACCAGTTTGATACCAATCCAATTTGTAGATAACATAAATATTCAACAACTAATTCAGAAATATCAATATTAATCAATAAATTATATGCTTAGTTGATTGTATGGTTGTGCTAAACAAACTTGATTAAGAAAACAATGAATTTGTGCTTAATAATGATTAGTTGATGTATGCGAAAAAATCATTGTATACATGAATTGCAAACAAAAATGAAGTGAGAACACCATAAGAATGAAGCATAAAATATCCTGAAAACCCAAGTTTTTTGCTATCTTCTTGTAGTTTTTACAAGCTTGATCACTATACAAATACACTCTTGCAACTATATGTAGATTGTACAAGCTCAATGAATTTGCATGCACATGCGCACAACTTTTTACTACACTTTCCAACAAGACACATGCAAGAAGCCCAAAATCCAAAGAAGTAGAAGTAACGTTGTTTGAAGTCATCACTTTACTTGCCCATTTTTTATGATAAAACCACTCAACCTAGTAGGGTGCATAATTTACAAAACCACCATAAGGACACGAGAAACAACTATGTTGTTATTTGTATAATTTTTCCACTCAAAAAATCAACCATGTTTTAACTTTGCTTCTCAACAAACCATTTCAACTGAATTCAATTCCAAGATGTCTAGATTACCCCACAACCATCTCAAATCCCTATAGAACCCCCTACACAACTTGAATTCTTGTGAGATTCGTCAAATTAGTAATGTTTCAAAGTAATGCAAGTTAAATGGTTTAGTTTTTACTAGAGATAGAAAATAATAGTTTAGTAAATTGAATTAAACAAATTTCTAATGACCAAACTAGAAAAGTCATCTCCTTTGTTTCAGAAGAGTTTTGATTAGATTAAGATTGGAAGGGCCAACACTCGTTACAAAAACAAGCATCGAGACAGAAGAGAGGTGGCTCATAGAAAGTGAGACCACAAAAAGCAAGACTCACGAGAAGTGGGGCAAGAAAGTACCACTAAGAACCCAAGCTTTTGAACAGAGCATGGAATTGGTTACAAACCAGATGCAGAGAAAAGAAACTTAGCAACAAAAGACCATCCCAAAACACGCCTGAGATGGAAAAAACCCATAACATAACCATCAAGGTGGTTTAAAACCAAATTTCAACAAATCCTTCAAAGGAGAGGCAATGCATGGAAACCCACCATTGAAGGGAGTCTTATCCTAAGGGATACCAATCTCAGCATCAAGGTTGCACTTATCAACACCTTCATTAGCAAAGGGACCATGCTCAAGATCCATCGTCTTCCCCTCAACAAAAGAGGAGCCTTCAAACAAGGCCTGCACATTGGAATGAATCTTATCATGAACAATTTGGCATAGCAAGGAGAAGGGTCCATCACTATGGAGGTGGTATTGCTGCGAAAAAATCGTAATGCAGAGTCTGATTCCAAACCCTAAGCCTGGAGCTCAAATTGACAACATTGGGCAACTTCTTACCAATCTCAACACAAACCCTAAATCTGGCATACAAAAAACTTGTTCTATTTCTTGTAGCATTATCAATGTTAATCAATTGACCAAAAGAATCAACAATACCCTGAAAAATATCTTCTTCCCAAAATTCCAAAAGGAACTCAGGGAGACA
Organism: Sequoiadendron giganteum; assembly: GCA_007115665.2. NCBI lineage: Eukaryota > Viridiplantae > Streptophyta > Pinopsida > Cupressales > Cupressaceae > Sequoiadendron > Sequoiadendron giganteum. Next base: position 649,393,307 of record CM021101.1, on the reverse strand, counting down.
AACCCAAATAGGGGCAAAATTTATCTTAAAAGCATTGAACCCAGCCACCTAGCATTGAAGGACAAGGAAAGCCTTACCAAAAAACCATGGGCCACCCAAAAGAACCCAGGAGCAATCTTCACTAGTATTGAAAGAGAACAAAAGGAAACCATTCAACAAAGCCTTCACACTCTGCAAACAAGAATTAGACCAGCAATCAAAATCCCAACTATGAATAATATCAATATTGGGTCTTATCCCAATAAATTTTTCAATAAGAGAATGATGCAGATTAGTAGTGGCTTGGTCCAGACACACATCGGAAATAGAAATGATAGGGGGAGAAACAACCAGCCCACAAGCAAGCTGCTCAAGATTAGTAGAAATCTCATGTGTATAAGGAGCCACCACCTTGGGAGGGGAAACCACAAGAGGATACACGACAACAGAGCAACTAACAAGAACAGGGGAAGAAACCTTTGAAGGAGGCAAAAGAAAACCCCTTTTCAAAGAGCTCCCAAAGTCGTTCAGTCGACTCACAATAGTTAAAGAGTGCTTAATGTCATGAACAACACGTTGAGCCTCTAACCACATGGCCAAGATTGAATCCTCATTCGCATCAGGTAACAAAGCACCCCACACAGGGGGCATAGGTTTATGGCGAGCTTCAAGAAGGATATCAAAGAGAGATTTATCCTCATCCTCAGAAACCCCAAGATCCTAGTCCTCAGAGCCATCACTGCAAGGAAAAGGAGCAAAGCCAGAACAAGGGAGAGCATAACTAAGAAAAGTGCCTCCAAGCTCAACCGCCAAGAAAGAGCCCATGCCTCCATCATCATCATCACCAAACCTAGTGCCCACTCCATCACCACAATCAACTCCTGCATAGCCACCTCTGCATTTGTCACCTTTGTTTAGGGTTTGTGATGAATTTGTCACTGCCCTTGTTGTCACCCTCGTCGCTACACTCATTCTTAGATCTTAGGTGTTGGCAAGTCTTTGTTTCAAAAGAGTTATATAATATTGATTAAGGGTATGGCATGTAAATAAAGTGAACAATGCGTTTAAAGGTATTATCAACTAGCATATTAATGCAAAACATTACACTGGAAACCAAAAATGTCAGTTGAAGTCAAAGAGTCAAAAGAAAATTCCTATAGTAGAGGAACACAAACATCTTAGAGCGGCCTTTTACAGATTCACATATTGCTTTTTTTATCATTTTCCAGATGTATTAATCTGAATGTTCCCTTTTATTGAACATTAATTTTGTCTATTACATTTACACAATAGGAGTCAAAATTAATCCAAAGTCTTGTTACAATTTATCTTTAGAAGATCCATGATATAAAGCTTAAACAATGTGGAGTCTAAATAAATTTTGATTAATTTGTAATTAAATGTTTGAATTTTGAAACGTTTTTTGATAAGTCCAATCCTTTCCACAATTAAAACTGTTACAACTAATCCAAAGGATTCTTACCATATGTCGTTAGCAAAGCCACGAATAAACAACGGGAGGAATAAGTTTTGATTAATTTACTCACCACAAAAACTTGTCGGCTTTCTCATGAGTACTCACTGAGTATTTGGCAAGTACTCATTAGAAAATCAACGAGTCCATGCCAAAAACTCGCCCACACCATATAAAGTGTCAGATCATAAAATGACCCCAAAATGCCAAATCGCACCTCTATTTCACTTTGTAAGGAAACAAAAACCCTCCAACGTACCTGCTACTTGAAAACACACCATTTCCAACACATTTGCAAGATTGAAAAAGATTTTTTGGCGAATTTGGAAGGCAAATTTGAAGCACGGGTCAATTTTTTGTTTTTTGTTTCTTTTTTTAACATTTTACTTCATTTGCCTGCAAAAACAAGCATCTAGGTTAAAAAAATTCATCATATAGTAAAACTAAGTAACATTTTTGCATTTAAATTCCAAAAAATTGAATTAATCACCATTTTTTCAATTTTGTTTGTGCTATTTTCATTGTATTTTGCTTAAACAACTTTTTTTTTTTTACCTTTTTTTGAAAAAAAATGTTTAGAATCTTTACATTATATTGAACTTTTTTACTGATTTAAACTAATTTTAGGCTAATTTTTAGTGATTCAATCATTTATGTATAACTTTAAAAAAATTTATTAAAAAATTAAAATGTTGTGCTTTCATGAGGTTAAATACATCATATAATGGAAAATAAATAAGCTTATGGATCAGATTTAGCCTCATGCTCCACGCCATCGATGCCACCGCCGATTACAGGGACTTGTCCTACTAGAGCTAGAGACCCTACTTGAAAATATGCCCATTAAGGACCGATACCTAGGTCAATTATTTGTCTTAGGTCATGGAGGCATAAATCACCCTAAATACCATCTGGCAAGAAATACATAATGTGATGCCAAACCCTGTGCCAACACCACTAAAGAAAAGAAAAGAAAAAAGAGATGAGTGCCTTATTTTTAACCGCAAAAGAAAAGAATTGCAAAAAGAGAGGGAAAGAGCAACCATAACAACATCCATAGTTGGTGGTCATGGTGCTCAAGCCCAACTAGAATCATATGAAGATAGCATATGTCAAGGCATAGTGGGCTCTCTTTGTGGTACACGCATCCAAAACACATCCACCACCACTTCATCTACGTCTACTAGAGTTCCAAAAACAACATCTACACCTACACGCACGCCACAATACTTTTGTGCACAAAAACATACCTGGAGCACAACCATCATTGGAGGCTACAGGGTGGAACAGTGAGGTGCATGAACATGCAGATATGGCATGTGTAGATTTTTGGTACTTCCAACAACATTCCTTTCAATGTGGTGAGTGGTCTTTATTGGAAGAATTTAGTAATTGCATTGACAATTGCAAGAAAAGGGTACAAGACGCCTTCTTGCAAAGACTTGAGTGAGAGGTTAGTTAATTTTAAATTTTTATGCTATTTTATGCATAATAAATAATGTTAAATTTAAGGTAAATTTATATTCATTTATAATAACTTGTGTTGAATTTAGACTTATTTTGTGTTCAAAAATTAAAATTTTGTACTCACATTATTTGCTACTATTCTTTCAAATGGGTGGATGGATGGAAAAAACTGCACCAATATCAATATTTTGATAGCCTCAAATGGTGAGGTTGTTTTTATAAAATTGGGGGATGCCTCACACAAAGTCAAAATTGTTGAAACATTGTGTCTAATGTTGAAAGTTGTCATGGAAGTAGGCATAGAAAAAGTGGAGCAAATCATAATTGGTAATGTAGCAACATATGTGGCAATTGGGAGATCGCTCCAAGCCAAACATAACACACGTTTTTGGACACCTTGTGCAACACATTTCCTTGACCTTCTTTTGGAAGAAAGCAAACTTGATTGGATGACAGTGATTGTAGATGATGCAAGGAGCATCATAAAATTTATCTACAATCACCCTTCGATTATTAATTTGATTAGAGATCACACACCCAAGGGAAAGAGTTAATAAGATAGAGTGTCGCAAGGTTTGCAACAATTTTATGAAGGGACAACCTCATAACTTTAAATTTAAATTCAAAATTGAATATTTTAGTTTTTTTAATTTAAATTATTCCAAAAGGACAACCACAAATTTAATCCCATATGGGAAATCATTGACAAGAGATGGAACAATTAACTCCACCAACCCGTCCATGCAACAAGGTATGTAATGTTCCTTACCTAATCCTGCCTTGGACTTGCTTGGGTAAAGGTTGGAATGTGGTCAAATGGCTCTTCTAAGATAGGGAATGTGGATCTGATTTCCTACAACCACAAAATGAGCCATATTCCACAAAAGGTACAAATCCATTAGCATTAACAATTAAGCAATCATTCACATAAGTGAAACATGAGACATACAAAAACATATGAAGGGTGGCAAAGGTGGATCCGCCCATAGCCATGGCTCCTAGTACAGATGTTGTAATCTACAACTCTCCTTACTTGGCGACTTGTAATTGCATACTCTGCCCCTAGGGTAGATCTGCTTGAAGCCCTTAGCCAAGCTCAAGGGGTTGTAACCTACAACCTCCCACTCTAGGTGACTAGTAACTGCATACTCCACCTATGACACTTCTTTAGAAAACACATGACTCATTTGGGGGAAGCCAGTGGAGCTTATGTGCAGCCTAGGTTTGTTATGCATCCATAGCCCAACCCTCATCCTAGGGTCCTAGGGGCTAACCTTCAGAGGGTCTTAAGACACCACACTTCTCAAGCCCTTCCTCCCGAATGAGTTTACAAGCAATTAGCAGATAGATTAAAATTAGAGCAAATAGCAACATGAGTAATGTAAACGACATCAAGTGAACTAGCCATAATTATGTTGTGATTAAACATATTAATTGTTACCTTTGTTGGTCAGTTATTCATCTCATTATTTTATGTGTATTTGTCCTTAAAGATTGTTACCTGAATTTGCATGTAGATTTGTTGATTAATCCAACTAGTTAGGTGAACTTAATTTGTGGATGATTCTATATTAAATTAAATTAAGCATCATGGTACTAACTTGTATGTGACTTAGTAGTGCATCCATTTTATTGCCTTAATCAGATAAACGAGTATATTATTAATTCATCATCACATGATTACCCTCTCTTAAATGATTAAGTAATTGACTATTGAATTAATCAAAGTGGCTTGCTAACCAGTTCTACTTAATTGCCTAGGTTCTTATTTTCATTTATTTATTTACAAACATTTTATCAATATTGTATTGCTATGCTTATCCTCACAACAAGTCGGCCCTTAGAATCTCGTATCCCTTCATCCTAAGGGATCGAGTATTCTTTCCTTGGCCCGTCTGTGCATACTAAACAATGTTAGGTATTTAAACATTCAGAAATCAAAGATATCCAGCTATGGGGGTCGACCTGGGTTTTTCATCGTTGGGAGAAACCCAATCCACCCCATTTATAAGTCGATATCATATACTTGTATTTACAATTTAGTTGATTTTGTTTATGGACATGGAAAGACTCAAGTGTCATGCTAGTAACGAGGTTGCCTGGAGGCGGGGCCGATTTGCTTATGTTGTGTCCTTTCTTATGCCTTTCCTTCTCCTTATACTAGATTGATCATAGGATGAGGACAATTCATAAATATACTTAATCTACTTATGTTTATATTAAAGAGTCATCATTACTTATAAGGCTTAATAATTGTTGCAAGTATCATTATTGTATAATCGTAAATAACATATACATATATATATATATATATACTTTTAATTGATTTCATTTTAAAATAATTATTTTGGCATGGATGTGCATATATATATATATATATATATATATATATATATATATATCATTATTATCTTGGCATGAATATATGTACATATATATTTTAATATTATTATATTTAACTTATAACCATATGTTCGATCTACAAATATTATTATATTTTCCAACCAACCATGGTATCATCCCTATCCTTATTCACAATTGATTCCCTTCCTAATCCCCCTTTTCTTGTTTGAAACTATCTACCCTTATACCTAGCACAATCCACCGAGACATGGTCATTCGTTTGTGAAAGGGCATGGTTGCACCTCTTAGTTTATTCACAAATCGTACCCTTTTGTGTTTCACATGCTAATCATTGTTTTGTCTTTGAATAAGACAAAGTAGCTTTTTCCTTTTATGAGTAATATAAATTGTTGTTTTAAAAAGACTTTCTTAGATAAGTGGATTGTTTTTGAAAATTTAAGCAGCATTTACAAGGTGTTGTACCCTATACACATGGCTCAAAGGCCAAAAGAAAACATAGTTCAAGAAGAATTTTGAACTAGAGGAAAAACCAGCAACAACTGACGGACAGCTGTAGAGACCCAAATAAATTAAGCAAACTCAGAAACATAGGGGTCAAGGCTGGCTCCACGAGTCCAGGGCTGAGAAGCAGCAACAGAACGAGGGAGCCCCTTCTTCTTCCGCAGGACAACCGACCAAGGGGGCTCGGAACAAGGAACCGATGGGGAAAGAGTGAGCAGCGGCTCCACCCCAAACACCACAGAAGAGGAGCCACCAGGCAAAGAAGGAGATGGCAGCGGAGAAACAAAGATCGAGTCAACCACAGGAACCAGAGAGGAATTCTGCAAAGGGCAGGCCGAGACTGACAGAGCAACAACAATAGAGGCTGCAGATCAGTCAGGCACAGTCTGAACAGCGTCAACAAAATGAACCGAAAGAGGATCCTCAGAAGGGAAGGTCGAGGGAGGAGCAACAAGCTCATCCTCCCCAGCAGAAGAAGAATCTGGAGAAGAGCCCACCGTGAGGTGGTCCAAGAGAGCGTCCTTCCACCAAGACGCATCGCCCTTGCGGCGGGCAAGAGGACAGGCAGCAACCAAATGACCCACATTAAAACATCTCCTACACTGAAAGGGGAGACCCTCATAGTCCAAGAGTTGCTTCCAAAGTCGGTCCTCCACCAGTAAAACCACATCCCCATGGAGAGGTTTGGAGATGTCCAAATCAACCAGCAAACGAGCAACCGTAGTATTCCCAAACTCCCAAGTTGTAGAGTCCACCATAAGAAAACGACTAATGGAGTTGCCAATGGCCTCAAAGCAAGATTCCTCCCAAAACTAGAGAGGAAGATTTGGCAGACAGACCCAAATCGGTCTGGTGTTCAACGGCTCCGTAAGGGGGTTGAAAGAGCAAGACCAGGGCCTGATGGACAGAGAATGAATACCCCACATCCACCCCCTATCCAAAACACTAATCCGCTCAAGAGGGGAGGCAAAGGTAGCAATAAAAAAACCCCTAGCGCAAGGGTAGAGTTCGATTTCCCCAACAACCAAAGATTTCCAATAAACCGACACCCAATTGTGGAGATCCGGGAGGGAGGGCCAAAGGCCATTGAACCTGCAGACCACCCCAATTTTTAGGTAATAATCCTCATTTTCAATTATCTCAGGTCCACAAACGACCACAGGGGAATCCCGGGCGTAGGGAAGGGACCTATGAGCATGAGAAGGAGGTCGAGCACCCCCCCTAGTAACATCAAAAAAAGATATGGTCTTTCCCGTAGCAGCAACAGCAAGAGGAACCAGACGATGGGCAGAAGCAGGGCTCACAAGCCCACAAGCAATCTCAGCCACAGGCAACAAGGCAGTGGGGTCCCCAGCAGATGAGAGACCAAGGATAGGCACCAGGACAAAGGGGTCCCCAGCGGAAGAGAATCCAGAGCCAGGAACTGGGCCAGTGGATCCCCCAACGAAAACAGGGACAGCACAATCAACAAAGGAAGCAGCCAACGACCCCTCAACAGAACACAGAACAACACCCACACCAGGAGCAGCAACCCCGACCAAAACCCCAGCTAGAGACGTGGCCACAGTCGCAACCAACCCATCTGCCCGAGGCAAAGCCGAGTCCACCGTCGCAACCAAACCATCTGCCCGTTGCAAAGTAGACTTCCTCCCGCCCACGGCCATTTCAAAATCGATGGTATTTAGGTTTGTTTATTTATTACTAGGACATAGTCATGTCTTATTAATACTAATGTCTTATGAATATTATTTCATATCGTTTTCTTGTGAATATTTTATTACTATGATATTTACAATTAATGATATTAATTATTCTATTCATTAGACGACTACATTTTAATTATAATGGTATCATTATTTGTATTTTGATATTTATATTATCTTATTTAGTTATTTGTATTTCAACACTAAAATATAATAGTGTTAAATTGCTAATATTTATGTTTATATTTGTAATATGTATTTGGTTATTTATTTTGTTTATTTATTTGTATTTTGATGCTTTATTTTAGTGCTAAAATCTAAGGGACATGACAGTCCACCCCACCCAAGATTATTTGTCCTCAAGCAATCACAACTCAAGACATCTTTTCACATATATTAATACTAATAATAATTCAATTTGAGATAAGTCAATTTGTTAGTGCCTCCCAAGTCTCTAAACATTTTGAAATACAACATTAACATTTTCGTAGTTTTTAAGCATAAAGTAAACACAAGGATGAGCTCCACATGAATTTGAAATTAAAGCAAACAACCAGGTAGCTCACCCAAGCAAGCAAGTAGCTCAAGCAAGCAAGCAACCAGCTCAATCACTCAGGCAAGTAGCTCAAGCAAGCAACCAACTCAAGCATACAGGCAAGTAGCTCAAGAACGTAGACAAGTAGCTCAAGCAAGCAACCAACCAGCTCAAGGATGCAAGCAAGTAGCTCAAACACGCAAGCAACCAACTCAAGCAAGTAGGCAACTAGCTAAAGTAGGTAAGCAACTAGCTCAAACATGCAAGCAACTAGCTCAAGCAAGTAGGCAACTAGCTCAAGTAGACAAGTAGGTAGCTCAAGCACGCAAGCAACTAGCTCAAGCAAGTAGGCAACCAACTCAAGTAGACAAGTAGGTAGCTCAAGTACACACAAGATGGCAGGAAAAATGTTCTGATACCACTGTAATGTTCCTTACCTGATCCTGCCTTGGACTTGCTTGGGTAAAGGTTGGAATGTGGTCAAATGGCTCTTCTAAGATAGGGAATGTGGATCTGATTTCCTACAACCACAAAATGAGCCATATTCCACAAAAGGTACAAGTCCATTAGCATTAACAATTAAGCAATCATTCACATAAGTGAAACATGAGACATATGAAAACATATGAAGGGTGGAAAAGGTGGATCCGCTCGTAGCCATGGCTCCTAGTACATATGTTGTAATCTACAACTCTCCTTACTTGGCGACTTGTAACTGCATACTCTACCCTTAGGGTAGATCCACCCGAAGCCCTTGGCCAAGCTCGAGGAGTTGTAACCTACAACCTCCCACTCTAGGTGACTAGTAACTGCATACTCCACCTATGACACTTCTTTGGAAAACACATGACTCCTTTGGGGGAAGCCAGCAAAGCTTATGTGCAACCTAGGTCTGTTACCCATCCATAGCCCAACCCTCATCCTAGGGTCCTAGGGGCTAACCTTCGGAGGGTCTTAAGACACCACACTTCTCAGGCCCTTCCTCCCAAATGAGTTTACAGGCAATTAGCAGATAGATTAAAATTAGAGCAAATAGTAACACATGAGTAATGTAAACGACATCAAGTGAATAGCCATAATTATGTTGTGATTAAACATATTAATTGTTACCTTTGTTGGTCAATTATTCATCTCATTATTCTATAAGTGTATTTGTCCTTAAAGATTGTTACCTGAATTTGCATGTAGATTTGTTGATTAATTCAATTAGTTAGGTGAACTTAATTTGTGGATGATTCTATATTAAATTAAATTAAGCATCATGGTACTGACTTGTATGTGACTTAGTAGTGCATTCATTTTATTGCCTTAATCAGATAAACGAGTATATTATTAATTCATCATCACATGATCTCCCTTGAATGATTAAGTAATTGATTACTGAATTAATCGAAGTGGCTTGCTAACCAGTTCTACTTAATTGCCTGGGTTCTTATTTTCATTTATTTATTTACAGACATTTTATCAATATTGTATTGCTATGCTTATCCTCACAACAAGTCGGCCCTTAGAATCTCGTATCCCTTCATCCTAAGGGATCGAGTATTCTTTCCTTAGCCCGTCTGTGCTTACTAAACAATGCTAAGTATTTAAACATTCAGAAATCAAAGATATCTGACTATGGGTGTCGACCTGGGGTTTTCATCGTTGGGAGAAACCCAGTCTGCCTAGTTTATAAGTCAATATCATATACTTGTATTTACAAATTAGTTGATTTTGTTTATGGACATGGAAAGATTCAAGTGTCATGCTAGTAACGAGGTTACTTGGAAGCGGGGCTGATTAATACTAGTGCCTTATGAATATTATTTCATATTGTTTTCTGGTGAATATTTTATTACTATGATATTTACAATTAATGATATTAATTATTCTATTTATTAGATGATTGCATTTTAATTATAATGGTATCATTATTTGTATTTTGATATTTATATTTGTTAGTGTTTTAATGATCAGATAATACAACTGAAAGCACTCAGAAAATGCAACATATAAGACAATAAACATAGCAAGATACCTTGGGAAAACCATCCTCTTGAGGGAGAAAAAACCCAGCAAATATGTCTCTTATATAATGAAGGAATAAGAGCAGACATCTGCTTACAACTCAGGCCCAGCTCATGGTCAAATTTGATACAATGACTACTAGCACCTCTCTTAGATGCAAAGATACAACGAATATGTTTCTCCTTGAAATCATCCTGCTGTTGCAAGATGATTCGTTGTTGCTCAAGTGCGAACTTCTACTTGGAATGTGAATTATGCTTGATGAAACTTGATGTACAAATGATCAAACATGACCTTGTATTTATACAAAATGAGGTGTCTCCTCAAGTAGGTCGACCACATTACATAAATAAAGAATTTACAAAATAGCAAGATAGGTCGGCCCAAAGATAATAATAAATGAACATTAATTAAATGCATAAAGTCGGCCTCCTCTTCAAGCAACATATAAAATTGAATAGCCATAAGGCTACATTCAATTTTTATTCTCTTCTTGTAAATCGTGCAGGGCTGGAAGTATAATCCAGACGCTGCAAAACATCAACACTCTCTCTCAACTAGGGAGGATACTTCCAGCTGCATAAGATGTATCACCTCATTTTTGATGTCGATCAATGTAGTCACATCCTATGTGAAGAACGCTTGTCACTTCATCGTGAAAGCATATCACCTCATCGTGATATCAACCATCATGGCTACCTCCATAGATGGTATGTACAAGTGTTCATCACTCAATGTGATGTCACCTCACCGTGACTTTCACCATGGCTCTCCCAAAGGGTGAAACACAAGTACAAGGAAATCATCACAGACTCCCTCACATGATGCTGTCATGGAGTCACACACATGAAATCCACCATGGCTCTCCTAGAGGGTGGAAACAAGGGATTTCACCTCGAACTTCTCCTAAGAGGACTCATAGCCAAGGGATTTCACCTCAAACTTCTCTCACAGAGAAGAACTCATTAAAGAGGATCACTGATACTAAGACTCCTTCTCAGTCAAGGCTACATTCTCCACCATACCAAGCTTTTCTGGAAAGTAAACAAACTTTATCCTAGAGAGGGGGCTTGGTGAGAATGTTTGTCGTCTTCTCATCAATACTAATATACCTCAACTATATAGCTTTCCTCAATACCATATCTCTGATATAATGGTACTTGATCTCAACATGTTTTGTTTTGTCATGAAACACAAGATTGACAAAAAGCTTCACACAGCTCTGATTATCACAATGAATGATAGTAGGCTCCATTGATTGTCCAAACAATCCTACAAGGAGCTTACAAAGCCACACTGCTTCACGAGCTACCACACAAGCTGCAATATACTCTGCCTTGGTTGTACTCAATGTTGTTGAAGACTGCTTCCTGCTGCACCGAGATATCATGGCAGATCCCAAACTGAAGCAACTTCGATCAGCAACACAACCATCTTCTTTAGGTTCAGTAAGCTCCCTTTGAATCTTCAAGCACTTGCATCAACCTCTTGACCTCATTGTCCAAGATTTGTCTGCAACGCTTGCCTTAGAGAAATGGTTACCAACACACACCTCTGTAGGGATTCAGGGATGTCCTCTTTGACCTCATCCCAGATCACTTGGATTATGTGTGACCTGACTTGAGCAATTCAAAACCCAACTGCTGAAGAGGTACTTCAATAATTTAGCATCTGGCCTTGCAACACTGCAACCCTTACTTATTCTCAACGAATCATAGAACTCCCTCTTAAGGTTAATTCTTCCTCTTCGAAAAAATGTCTTCAGCCATTCACTTAGTCTCATAGCTACAAGTAGAGTCTCCATTCTTCAACCTATAGGATGCATCAAGCTCCTCTTGAAAGCAATCTCTTACGCTTCTTGATTTATCTTGAAAGCATTAAGAAGAGATTACTAATAGTTCATGGAACTCAACTATCTCAAATAAAAGTACCATTGCTAGGAGCATACATGATTGACTATCTCAATGTTATAGCATGAATTAATAACTACATAACAATTCATGAACATTATTCAACCATGCAATACTTATCTCATAGAATTCAAAATCTCCTAAGTAATAGATAATTAATTCATCAATCATGACATGTCTTTCTTTCAATTTCTCAGAAGAGCTAATCTCAGCAAAACAAAAGAATATCTTCACGAATTAGCATGATACAACTTGCAATGAATAATTCTTAATTCTAAATAATTTTATCCCACTGATCACGATTTACTGGTCACACATAATCCAAGTAAATAATGTCATATTTGCACAACTCAGCAAACTGAATTTAGCCTAGAAGGGTAATTACAATATAAAAAAAAAAAATACTTATCTCTTAAATATTCTGAAGGGTGGACACAGTACAATACGCTGCTCTTGCGCTCAGATCAGTACACAACCTTCACGACTTGAACATAGGCCCATGACTAGAGTAGAAATTCACTAGAATCATTTTGGGGAGAGATCTCAATCACATTCACAAATGAAGCATGTTGATTAGGCCTGGTAGGGCAATCCTTCGCATAGTGACCAAACTTGTCACATCTAAAGCATTGAACATGAGAGAGGTCCCACTTCTTCTTGAATGCAAGAACACATCTGACCCTTTATCTCTATTCCTCTTGAAGTATCTTTTCTTTCCTCCTTTTTCCTTCCTTCTTTGAGGATTGAGCGGAAAGAACATGAATGTCTTCATTTGTAGGGCTTCAACCAATACCTCTCGCAGCCAACCTCAACTCCTCTTGAATACAATCTGCCCTCAATCGATCAAACTTGGGAAGTTTCGATCTCGCATTGATTCCTTGAAAGTAAGACTCTCAAGATGAAGGAAGACCATTAAGAGCCATCATGGTCAAATCCTTGTCATCAACAATATGACCAATGGTAGAGAGTTGATCTCTCAATTCGAAAATCTTCATGAAGTAGGTGATGACAAATTCTCCTTCTGCCATCTTAACATGATGAAGTTGTTGCTTAAAGGCTAGAGCATGACTTGTGTTGTTGATCTCATACATCTCCTCCAAAGTCTTAAGCATTTCTCTCGTTGTCTTCAACTTAGAGATGATAGGAACAATATGGTCCTTCACGGAATCAACTAACATCTTCTTCGCTTTGATATCTTTCTTCCTCCATTGCAACTTCTCTTCTTCCTCCTCTGGTTCGAGAACTTTGGTGTCCACAAACTCAGCCAGGTCATTCTCTTCCAAAGTGAGCATGATTTAGAACCTCCATGATGTGTAGTTGGAAGCTCCCTCGAGTCTATCCTCAATTTTTAGACCATTTACCATCTTCACTAAATACAGATAGACAAAAAAGAGATTTGGGAGAATGCTGCAAAACATATCTGATCACGATCTTCTTCAAACCCGCTTTGATACCATGTTAGTGTTTTAACAATCAGATAATACAATTGAAAGCACTCAAAAAATGCAACACATAAGACAATAAACACTGCAAGATACCCTAGGAAAACCCTCCTCTTGAGGGAGAAAAAACCCAGCAAATATGTCTCTTATATAATGAAGGAATAAGAGCAGAAATCTGCTTACAACTCAAGCCCAGCTCATGGCTAAATTTGATACAATGAATACTAGCACCTCTCCTAGATGCAAAGATACAACAAATATGTTTCTCTTTGAAATCGGCCTGTTGCTGCAAGATGATTCGCTGCTGCTCAAGTGCGAACTTCTGCTTGGAATGTGAATTATGCTTGATGAAACTTGATGTACAAATGATCAAACATGACCTTGTATTTATACAAAATGAGGTGTCTCCTCAAGTAGGTCGGCCACCTTACATAAATAAAGAATTTACAAAATAGCAAGATAGGTTGGCCCAAAGATAATAATAAATGAACATTAATTAAATGCATAAAGTCGGCCTCCTCTTCAAGCAACATATAAAATTGAATAGCCATAAGGCTACATTCAATTTTTATTCTCTTCTTGTAAATCGTGCAGCACTGGAAGTATAATCCAGACACTGCAAAACATCAACAATATTATCTTATTTAGTTATTTGTATTTCAACACTAAAATATAAGTGTTAAATTGCTAATATTTATATTTATATTTGTAATATGTGATTGGTTATTTATTTCGTTTATTTATTTGTATTTTGATGCTTTATTTTAGTGCTAAAATCTAGGGGACATGACAAGGTACTTCCTCAACCCTCGTTTTTTCTATTCAGACACCTTCTCAGATCATAATCGAGAGGTTATGGAGGGCCTCAGGACATGCATTCAGAGTTTGCACCCCGAGTTAATGTGAGACCTCATTGTCAAAGAATTGGAAAGTTGCAAGGATGGAAAGGGTGGGCTCTTTTCTTCGGAGCTTTCTATCCAAAGAAAAACCACTCGGACACCAAGTATAAAATTTGGATTCTTTATTTCACATGCATATTACACATTATAAATTTCAAATTTACAACTATTGATAATTTGATAAAATATTGACTTTGTTTACTAACTCTTCAATATTTTATTTTGTCGAGTCTTGGTGGACAAACTGGAGTGCAAAAACTCAAAATCTCCAAAGACTTGCCCTCAGAATTATATGCCAACCTAGTAGTGCCTCCAACTGTGAGCACAATTGTAACTTGTTTAAGGCCATCCACATGAATAAGAGAAACAAATTAGCTCAAAAATGCACAAGAAAGGTATAGGACAAATCAGAGGATCCCATTGATTTGGATGAAATTAATCCTTATAGGGTTTTGGACTGAACGAGATGAGCAACCTTTATTGTTAACTGAGGATGAGATTTTGGATTTTGAGAGATAGACATTGGAGAATGTAGGTGCAATAGGAGATGTATGATTGGATGACATTGATGAGGTTGAGGAGTCATTGCCATCTACTACCATGATGGAGGTCGAGCCAATGCCTACCATGCCAAGCGAAGAGCCAAAGAAAACTCCAAGGACTAGAACCTCTACCTCTCTCCTAGTTTTCAACAGATTAGAGAAGAGGAAGATGTAAAATGTTGTATTTACTTTTAGTAAACAATGAAGGCTACTCATTTATGAACTCATTGGATACATTTTGTCATTGAATTTTGCAAAGAAACTGTGTTTCTAAAGAAATTTAAGCAATTTTTTAAGTTGTCAAGTTTTTGCTGAGTCAAAAAATTTGGATCTGCTGAGACTTTGCCAACACCAAGTTTTCCAACAATGGTCTAGATTTTGAAATGTTTTCCTAAGTCCAGTCCTTACCAATTAAAACTGTTACAATTAGTCAAACATTGCAGATAAAGCAGGTAAAAGAAGTTAGAACTGTATTAGAGGATAACAAAGCCAAAATTTTGTCTTGCGGGATCAATTGGCAGGAAACAAAGTTGCCAAGACAAAAGAAGATGCCTTTCATGATGCAAATCTGCAAAAGTTGTCCACATGATTATTTAATGCCCACAAGGCAAAAATCAAGAAGCACAAATATTGGATATGTCAACTTCAACAAATCTAGAATAAAATTAAATGTCTAGCAACTCCACTGGTGCATTGCGGATACTGTCCTCCATTTTCTTTAGCCTTGTTTTGATAGAAATGTCCAGAAGTTTGCCTTCAAATTCAACAACCAGACCTCCAAGAATACTTTGATCAATCTACAAATAAAAAAGGGAAAAAAGAAACTGTAAACATCTAACATGGAACCACAAAATGCAAGGATAAAGGTGATGAAAAGTTCAAATCATGCATACTTGAATCTTTGACATTTGAAAAAATGCTAGTAGCATCTGAATAATTTGAATGAGTATTAGAATTTGAACATTAAACAGTCAAAAAAAAAAAAATAACCATTCAGATCCACTAACTGATGGAATGCAGTACATGTACCAGTTTCTAAACTTATAAACAATCCCATCAGTTTTCTGGACTACAATAAAAATAATTATGTTCCAGAGTTTCAGGATGGGAGACAGGGGAAGCGGGGACAAGTTTCAGGGACAGGACAGAGGGATTGTATACTTAAATTTGGGGGTAGTGGCGGACCAGCAGCCCAAAAATAATATAGTACTTGATACATTAGTTATAACAAATCTATAAGAAATTGAAATTTAATAATTTATCATAGAAAATAGATAAATAAATAGTGGAGGGAGACTTTAGGATTGTGATTGATATTTTGAGGGGTGGCAAGTGCAATAGTTAAGTTAATTTGCACATGTTGAAGCAGCACCAGGCTTGTCTGTACTGAACAATAGAGCAAATTGCTTAGGTACTAAGGGTGAACCTTTTCCTATGATGCTGGTTTTAAGATTCTGGATAATGCAAAGATGATGACCTAGATGACTTGGTGGAGGTGCCCCCACCAGAAAAACAAGATATATGTGATAAATGTAAGAATGCATATGGGGCACTGACAAGGCCTGTATAATTTGCCTCACTCTACTTGTGTTTGGATGATTTATGTATATGTCGACTAGTAAATAGTTCTGAGAGGGCTGTTCTAATTTGCCTCCCCGTTGGACTGGGTGTCAGTTGATCCAATTTCTTTTTTGGGCTTTTGTGATCTAGCTGTCATGTAGGGTTTCATAGTTTAGAAGGTACTAGTTAGTGCTGGGGTTTTTGTTTATCCCCTAGTAGTTGATAAGTAATAGTATAGATTAAAAGGATAACAATACCCATTCACACACAAACTCATGCTTCACTCTGTTTTCCAGATGTGCCAAAATACACAAAGGACCAAAGCATGGTATCAATTACATGGCATAAGGAAAATGAACTGATATTGACACCTTATTTGGCAGAAATATCGCAGAGTTGGTCTCAAATGGAAGCTGGAAAATGTAAGTAGAACATGTTCAAGAGACAAAAATTGGGAAATCTTTCCCTCTCCCTCTCACATGCCAAGCAACATGAAAAATAAAGCGTTCACAGGGTACATAAAAGCTCAAAATGACCAGACAACAATTAATTAAAGTGAATTTGGGTCTCGTATTAATTACCTTCTGTTGCAAATTCACAGTTTTCCCCTCACCAAATTTCTTTACCAATGCCTGCTTCAGCTCCTTTTCTTCTTTTTCGGGAAGTGGCTGACAGAAAGAACAAAGCAGTAAGAACCATATATACAGAAATCATTACAAATACATTCCAGCTATAAATATCTACAACAAAATGGTAAGAAATTGTTGTAAGAAATCTTGGCATTCATCAAGAAGTAAACAAATATTTGAATCCTTGGATGATAAGACCCCGAGAAATGCCAGCATAACTGCAAACCTTTTGCAGTGGCTAGCAGAAATTCATAGCTAAATCCTCCAACATTGACCACATTCTTTAAGAATTAAACCAAACAAAGAGTTAAAAATATACAAAATGCTATTATTTCAAATGATAGAACTCTTGTTTTGTATTACCAAGTAACAAAATTAAAAATAGAACCTGAAAAGCTTTCTATTTGAATATTCTTCAGGAGTGCCATACACATTAACATTACCCTGAAGTTTGAACCTCTTTGGGCGACACCAAAAAGAGCTAGTAAAATTCATTGCCATTACACATTAACATTACCAATGTTTCTCAAAGTTTTCAAAATGAGAGGACATGATTTTAAGGATGGCATAAAATTTCAGATTTTGGAACCGATGGGGAACAGCTACTAAAAACAACATATAAATTTAACGTTGAAGTTTTAAAATATAAACTCGCTCTAAAAACTTAAACAAACTAAAAGAAGTTAAAATTTTAAATAGCACTCAATACAATATGTTGAATCGTTGAATACACACTAAAAACCCATTGATCCCATAATCCATCTAATAATCATAATATGAATCATGGTTTATATTCCATCAATCAAAGCTACAATTTGAGGAGTGATAAGTATAGATAAATGCAAAAATGAAAAGAAATACATTGCAACTTGGGTTTAAGGAGTCTTTTAGGTTGGGGACCCACCTTTTAGTATTTGTTTTACATTTTTTAAACAAGAGGTTTTTTTTTTTTTCTTTTCAACAAAAGAAAACAAACTATTCACTGACGTCACAAATGGATCCTCAAAACACTAATAAAGGAAGCACTCCCCAAATGTCCCCTTTTTTGGGGTTACCTGGGATGTCGAGATATTTTGTACGAAAAGGAGGCGGAACATCCCGTCCCTCTCACCAAAACATCCCAAATGTCTTGGACTTGTAGTTGACCTCCAAGGAACGCATCCCCATGGATGATTGAGGTGGATAGACCTTACTATTCTAATAATCTAGAGATGGAAAGTTATGGATAGACCTTACTATTCTAATAATCTAGATATGGAAAGTTATACCACCATTTTGAGTAGACATGTTGTATTCATTCCAATATCTGTTCCACTTCTGAATAGGGCCAAACATGTATGTTAAATCATGCAAACAATGATGTTAAACTATATAGAAAATATTCCTATACAATGAAATACACGAGTCCATTTCAGCAATAAAAGTACATCTATGAATGTCCATTACACTCTCCAGCCATTGACCTACTCGCATATTAGACATGTAAGAGTGCCATAAATTGTTTCATAAAGAACAAATTTTGTGTAGCTCAAATAAAACCACAAACTTAACTACTTGTTACAGTATAAGGCTGAAAAGCGTTTGATACTTACAATGACAGTTGTCACAATAACATTTACTACTCCAAAGTGAGCCATTGTCAATATTGTGATTTTTTTTACAATGCCTTCAAATAGTCTCAATCTCCCATGCTCAGCCACAATAGCTAAGTAAAAGAAACATAAAGTATAACATGAGAACTCTAAATCCAGCATATCACCAAAAAACAGAAGAATAGTATAAATGATTTTACTGAATACCAAAATGAGCTTGGAAAAAATGTGCAAATATTGCATTGATAGTAGTAAAACTCACATCTTGCTATTACATTTTTGCTCCGCCACCAATTAAGATACATTTTGATCACCATGAAAATAAAAGAGTATACCAACTTACGCTTTCAAACACATTAAATAAGGCAGATTATATTGGTAGTATGAAATATTACAAAAAATCTTAGGTTACAGCTAGCATAGGATAGCAACAGATAATATTGCAGAAGAACAAGAATGCATAAAAACAAACCAGGAAAACCAAAAAACAGCACTATAAGTTTTAACCAAAGTTGCATGGACACGGATATGGATACATATACGGATACGGTATCGGATACGGATACGGCCATTTTTTAAGACCCCCAATATTGATACGGCTGGATGCGACATTCATAAAAAAAATATACACATATTTTCTAAGTTATTAGAGGAGATTTTCATTACTTTAAAAGCATAAAGAAAATATAAATTAAAATAATATTAATAATTTAGTAAAGAATAAATAGTTAAATATATAATAATACATTTTATTTATATTTAAAGAATAAGTTTTATTTTTGTAAAAATCTCTAACATTTAAACAATATAACATAAATATAAAATTATAAACAATTAACTTTTTTAAATTTGTAAAAATTAATACACCAAAAATATAGTAGAGCTGTGTTGGAAGAAGACTTAGAAAAATGGGTTGCTGAAATAGAAACACATTTCATTTGTCTTCCTCATTTGGTGTAGGTTTTATTTATACAAAACAAAACAAAAAATTGCATGACTGAAGTTTTTTAAGATAATATTTTGGAAGATTCACGTTAGCTTTTTTGAAAATCAAGGTTTTTTGGGCACATGTGGGTACGGTATCCAATGTGTATCCATGGCGTATTGCACAAGTATCCTTATCGGATACATGGATACGCGTGCCCAGGTAGGGGCAGGGGCGTATCCGGCTACTCTAGTTTTAACATTAGCAACTGTTTGAGTGATGGCATAGTTAGTGTTTGCAAAATAAGGGTTTCCCTTGAGAAAATGATCAGAGGTAGAAAAGGTACTGCTATGGGAAATACGGGAGAAAAGGTATGGCTATGGGAAATATGGGTAGATTCAGGTGGCCATTTGGACTAGGGGTAGGTAAAAAGAACCCAACATTGACCAACATCATGTTGGAAGGTAGCCAGTTGTTCACTGGCAAAAATTACAATAGATGGAAACAGCAGTGATTCACTAAGTGCAAAACAGGCCTTTACAGCCAAGGACAAAGGCAAGTGGCCTTAGAAGAAAGGTCAAGGACAGAATGAAGACAATTCCAAGAATCTGCAGTCTATCACATGTCATTATTGTGGTAAACTTTATCACAAGAAGAGGTTCAGCAAAAAAAGGTTGGCTGATCAGCAATCCAACCAGGGAGGGTCTTCACCAAAGGCTCATGTCACAGAACATTCTAAGCAAAAGGAGTCAGCCTTCTACACTTTTTGACCAGCAAATCATTTCAGTTTTTGGGTTTGGCTTAGTATAGTTCATAAATTGACCATTAAGGGAGGGCATTAAAATAATATTGTAGCATTTAGTTATAATGGTCAATTAAGTCATTAGTATAGTCTTTAGAATCTTTCCTTATTCTCTTCAGTTGTCTTTTGCTTTTCTTAGTTGTCAATCTTATCCTTATTGGATAAATCGCTTTTCTTAGTTGTCAATCTTGTCCTTATCAGATAAATTGTTTGTAACTCTATTTAAGGAGACTTTTGCTCCTTTGTGAATATCAAATATCTTGGTAATCATTCTCTATGTTTTTAATTATTTTATGTAGCATATAAAGTTCCTATAATGTAGTGTGTTGTCCACCAGATATGTGATAGGATCCAAGAAGTAGTATCAAAGCATATTTTTCAACAATTAACAGTGGTATTAGAGAATGTTTCGTACAATCTAGCAGTGGTATCAAAGATTCCATTCCATGTGTTTTGCAGGAATTTCGAAACAATCATGAGAAAGAAATGAAAGAAAAAGAAGCTAAAGAAACAAACTTGAGAAATGGATCCATTTACAACACCTAATAATGAGCACAAGTCACTCATTAAATATAATAAATGGTTTCAGAATGAAAAACAACAATTACAAACAAACCTCAAGATCATTTAGGAAGTAAAGCAATGTTTTTTTCTCAGTTAGAAAGCCCTATCATCAAAGGCCTAGACCAAGTAGAGGAAAGGTGACACAAAGTTATGCCCAAAGTTCAACATAACTATCAAAAAGAAGCAGTTTGTGATAAATCAACAAGACCTAGCCATCCTATAGGATGAATTTGAAGAGATCAAAGAGAAGAAACAACACGTTGTACATGCACAAACCAAAAGAGGGAAAAACATGCTGATTTATTTGAGTTCCTTGCAATCTAATCATTTAAGATTCACTTGGTAATAACATAAAGAACATCAAAGGAAATGGTATCGAGTTGCTGAAAGAAACAAGGCTTACACTAGTCAAGCTCTTAGCAAAAATTGATGAAGAATTGAGAAACCTTTTACAGAATAAATAGGGCCCAAAAGATTTTAGCTTGGGTACACCAAAGAAACTTTACCCAACATGGGTTTACCTTAATTAAAATAGTCATCCATGTAGATATGACAGGTGCAAAACAACTACCTCAACATCGATTGATTTACCTTCCTTCCATCCCAAAAGTCATCAATAATAACCCTTGCCACTAAATACTCCACCAATGCTTCAAATCCCCTTTCATATTTAAGGTTTTAAAAAAAGTTTTCATGAAATTTTTTTGTTGATTTAAAAAGTTTATTAAGTTCGGGATGAAATTATTGCTATGATGTGTTCAAGACTAAAATTGTTATGTAACTTTAAGGTAATAGTAGGCGACGAAGCATAGGAGGATGGCGACGAATTACAAAAGCAAAATAATGGCAGCAAAAACATCGAGAAGTGCGCAAAAGGGAAAGAATTACTTCCAAGCATTCAAAAGGGAGATCTGGGCATAAAGGTCGATGTGTTTGATGTGGTGGACAATGACGCAAAGGAATTGGAAGCCATGGCAGTTATTGGCCGTTTTCTGGAAAAAAAGGTTTACTAGGAAGGATATTGGCGAATGGGTGATAAAAAATTGGCAAGCCGATCCTGTGATTAATTTCATGCCCAAGGGATTCTTTGTAGCAGTTTTTGAATCAAAAGAAGTGAGGGAAAAAAAAATTGAGGATAGATGATTGGAAGAATGGCAACAATTTTTTATATTTACAAAAATGGGAGAGAAACTTTGACCCCTTAACCTTCAATCCGAAGAATGGACCAACTTGGTTAAGATTATATAATCTTCCTTATGAATATCGGTTGTGCAGTTGCCTGACAAAAATAGGCGATGCTCTTGGTCACACGATTGAAGTAGATCTCAGAGACAGTGAATCTCTGATCTATGCAAGGATTGAAATATTGACCATAAAAGAAATCCCAGATGTCATTCGATTGTCTTTTGGTGAGCGTGTATGGATTCAATCAATTGAAATTGAAAAACCAAATTTTTCTACTTTAAATGCAAAAGGAGAAACCATTTTGAAGCAGACTGCAAATGCTTCCTGCCAAAATTCAAAGAGGTTTGGAAAGAAAAGCCACGCAAGGATATTGTGAACACAAAAGAACAGATGAAAAATCGGAACCAAAATGTCCCAAAAGTTTGAAAGACCTGACAATAACGAAAATTGTTCAAATGGACATAACAGTTCCACGGGAAGGTGGTATAGGTGAAGAGGAAGATGGAGACAAACCTAAAATGCCAACATTTGAAGATGCAACAAAACAAATGGAGAACATTCAAACAAAAGAAGAATTTGGTTGTGCATCTAAACAAGACGATGGTGATGCTATTGATATTCTTGAGCCTAGAAGAATTAGCCAGAGCGCGGCCAAGACATTAACATCAGCCTCTGGTTCAAGGCTAGGAAGAAAAACAAATAAACAAAAGAGGGGAGAAGAGGCTTTGAATGGAGATCAAGCTTCAATAAAATCATATATGCTACATTCAAAGGGAGGCAATTCCTCCCTTGGGGGGAGATGAGGATCCTCACATGGAATGTTAGAGGCATTAATGCCCCTAACGAATAGCGATTGGTGAAATGCTAGTTAGAATGCCAAAATATAGATCTTCTCCTACTACAATAAACAAAGTTAGAAGGAGACGAAGCATCATCTTTCACCAAATTTTACAAAGGATGGGAAGGCTTATTTGAGGATATGCAATGGGTGACTCTAGCGACTTGGGAGTAATTCAAGGCCCAACACGTCTAAAGATTGTTCTTGTGGCATCAACCCCAAATTGGTTGAAGGTCAAGGTACACATGTTTTCCTCTAATAATGAGTACATACTTTTTAACGTTTATGGTCCAATGAAAACAGAGGATAAAAAATCAACATGGGACTCAATAAGTCAAGAATACCAAACAACAATTGGCAAGGTGATAATCGAGGGGATTTCAATGCAATTTTGGACCCAAGTGAGAAATTAGGGGGTGTCCGTGGAATCACACAGTCACAAAGAGATTTTTCAAATTTTATTGAGGAAAATAATTTGTTAGATATCAAATCAAGAAATGGCACATATACATGGAACAATCAGCAAAAAGGCTTCACTAATATTGCAAAGCGCTTAGATATATTTATGGTATCAGAAAATTGGCTACAGGAAACACTCTTACCTAAGGCCTCAATATGGTCAATTCCAATATTTGACCATTTTCCTGTTGAGTTAACAATAAATGAGGAAACAAAGCCGATAAAGGGGCAATTCAAGTTCGAAAGAAGGTGGTTAAGATGTGAAGATCTGCCAACTCTAATTAAAATATGGTGGGAGGAGCCCATTCCTATTGATGGTACCAAAATGTTTATTTTTTAGAAAAAGCTACTACGAATGAAGGGGCATTTAAAAACATGGAACCAAGAATCTTTTAAAAGCATCTTCTAGAAGAAAGAGCACATTGAAATAGAATTAGCTTCTTTGGGGGAGATAGTTCTAAAGCCTGGCATGACGATTACAGGATTTGAGAAAGAAAAAGCACTCATGGTTGAATACGGTGAAATCCTTGCAAGGGAGGAGAGTTACTGGCAGGCTAAATCAAGGGATACCTGGCTAGAGGAGGGGGACCTAAACACAATGTTTTTTCATAATTTGACAAAGGTGAAGCAAAGCTGGAACAGGATAACACAAATTACAAACTGCAAAGGGGATACTCTCTCTGACGAGACAAAAATAATAAAGGCGAGTGTTAAATTTTTTGAAACTCTATTGAGCAGTCCTAGGGAGGCCGACACGACGAACTGCAACATCATTGATGATACTACACCAATGGTCAGTCATGATGACAATAAAATGTTGTATGCACCAATAACACTGGCAAAAGTTAAAACAGCAATCTTCCAAATGCACCCTGACAAGGCACTAAGGCTGGACGGGTTCACGGCATTTTATTTCCAAACATGTTGGGACTTCATTAGTTAGGAAATATGTGATTTGGTGGAGGAATCAAGAAAGAAATGCAAGATGCTCAAAGACTTAAACAGCACCAATATTGTCCTTATTCCAAAGAAAGAGTCATGTAATACTTTTTCAGAATACACGCCCATTTCTTTGTGTAACACCATAAACAAAATCGTAACAAAGGTCATGGCCAATCGCCTAAAAAGAATTTAGCCTCGTATCGTCTCGCAGGAACAAAGTAGGTTTGTTCCAGAAAGAAACATAACAGATGGAATAATAATTGCACACAAGGTTATCCATATCTTGAAGAAAAATAACTCAAAAGGCATGCCGCTAAAGATAGATTTAAGTAAAGCATACAATAGGGTTTGGTGGAGATTTTTGATGAAAACTATGGAAAAGCTTGGCTTTGGGGAGAAATGGCTAAATTGGATCTATAACTGTATATCAACCCCCCGATATTTGGTGGTGATAAATGGGGCACCCCTTGGTTTCTTCAAGGCAACAAAAGGCTTACGCCAAGGAGATCCGCTTCACCGTTCCTTTTCGTTATAATGGCGGATGCTTTCAGCCGCCACATAACAAAGCTTCAACAAAAAGGCTTCTGGAAAGGTATTGTTTTACTCATTCACTCCCTCACATCACACACCAATTTTTTGCAAATGATAAAATCTTGTATGGTGTTTCAAATTAATGAAATAGGTACTATTAAGAAAGCTATAGATTTATTTAGTATAGAAGCCTGCCAACTAATAAATGCAGAGAAGTCAAACCTATACTTCTTCAATTCACCCAAATGTGTACAAAGGAAAATTGCAAACACACTAGGCTATCAAATTGCAATGCTATCCACAAAGTATCTGGGAATTCCACTATTCCATGGGGCAATCAAAAGTGATCTAGACAATAAAAAATGCAATCTAATGAAAGATTGTTGGAAAGCTAAGTGATTAACAATGGCAAGCAAGTTGACTATGCTAAAGGCAGTTTTGGAAGCCATAACAATTGACATGCTTTCATGTATCAAATCCCTAACAAGATAGCAAAGCGCATCTCAGGCATTCAAAGAAAATTTATGTGGGATGGTGCTCACGAAAAAATGGATTCCCCTACTAGCATGGGAAATGATAAAGAAAAAAAAGCCAAGGTGGGGCAAGTGTTAAGGATGTGCAGGTGCAAAACAAGGCTCTAGGAGCAAAATTCGCATGGAGACTATATAAGATTCCAAATGCTCTCTAGTGTAAAGTTATCAGTGCAAAGTATTTGGATACCCCTGAAGAGGACTATATTCTCGCAATTGCAAATGCAAACAAAGGATTTGCCATTTAGAATTTCATCCTAAATTGCAAATCGATTATAATGGAACAGATTACCCGACAAATAAGGCATGGTACGTGGGCTTCTTTCTAGCATGACTCGTGGAACGGTTATGCCCTGCTTGACCATTTGCTAGGGATGGAAGAAGCCATTCCTACATGGCTTATAGGGAGAAATTGTGGCACTATCTAGATTTTCAGATAGTAAATGGCCAAAGAGAATTTAGGTGGAAGAATTTTGAAATCCTCGACTTGCAATCCAAGGTCTCTTTATCTTCAGAACTTGCAAACAGACGCATCTTCATCTCGGAAGGAGAGGGCACCATAATATGTTGCGGTAAAATCAGGTGAGTACTCAACCAGGCTCGGCTATGAATTGTTGCAAAAGTAAATGACTATGACAAGTTGGCCCAAACAACTTTGCTAGGGTAAAATGGTTTTCCCAAAAGCAAGTGCTTTCACTTGGACCGTGCTTCATGAGCGGATCTTAACAAGTGAGCGTTTAAATCAAATCGAGGTGGTGGGTCCACACTATTGTGTCATGTGCTATAGGAGTCTAGAAATGATCCATCACTTATTCGTGCAATGTGACAATGCACAAAGATGGACACACTTATGTGCCAAATTGGATTGGCACAACACTCTATAGAACAACCTAAAGGACATTTTTGAGTCCTAGCCTAGATTATACAAAGGTTCAACATTGGAAGGCCTATGGTGCAAAACTCCTGCAATGATAATATGGCAGATCTGGAAGGAAAGGAATGCAAGGATCTTTAAAGATAAAATGACTTCCATGGAATACCTATTGAACAAAATAGAGATTGGTATTAGTGAACATATGAATGGCCAAACAAAAAAGGAAAGTTACAAATACATATTGGCTTGGGATCAAAAAATGATGAGGAATTGGACTTCATTGAACCCTCCAAGAGGTTACTTATTAAAGCAGAAAATTACCCGAAATAAAATCAAGTGGGAGCTACGCCCCCAAAGGAGATTGAAATTGAATTTTGACGAGGCCTCACGAGGCAACCCGAGGAAATCTGGAGCTGGCTTCATGATCAAAGACAAAAATGGATCCTTGATTTGGGCGGCCTCTATCAAATTACCAATTGGTACAAATAATGAAGCCGAGCCTTATATAAGGCATAAGGTACTATGCAAACAACGTTGACATCAAATGTGACTCCAAAATTGTAATAAAAGTTGTCATATCTAGAAGCGCTCAAAGTTGGAAACTCAAACAATGGGTCAAGAGGATCTCTCCACTGCTCAATTCAATTACCGATCACAAATTCTCACATATCAATAGAGAAGCGAACGGGGTTGCGAATTTCCTATCAAATCGGGGTATTGATCAAAACGAAAGCATCATTAAGTCAGACTAATGTCACATCTAGAACAAGATGCACAAATAGCAAAGTAAGGTCGAAGTGGATGATTTGGTCGGTACTGGAGCTGCAAACTGCTTCCAAAGTACACTATGAACTCCAAGTTGTAAGGGAAAATCTATCCATATCCTACGGCTCTGAAGAACATGATGGTAGTAGTAAGAAATCACGGGACCAACTAATAGAAGCCTCTGGAATCAACGTTTTTTCTATATATGCACTATGATCATATCTCAAAGCAGTGTAAGAGGAGATTCCGAGCTGTGTATGCCAGTGTTTGATCGAAGACAAGGAGGCTCAATTGGCATGCCTATTCAAGGATGGCGATTCGGAGGTAAAATCTGCAATCAAGAAGGTGATAGGTGAGCATAGGCTTGGCCCTGACCATGTTCAGGACAGCGTGCTGATAGGTTTCTTCCTATCCAATATAGTGTGCTCGTTTGGGAGGAAGCTGATCGACAAATTGATAACACACTACTTAAAAGAAGTGTTTGTTGCAGACGCCATCAAAGCCATTTCAAACTTTGATAAGAACCCACAGCAGGGCCTTCTTTGTGACACGGTGGATGCCGCTAAGGTAAGGATAAACAAGAAACTCCATGCTGCTGTCAATTTATACAGAGTATGTCTCTACAAGGACTTGCAGCCCTTCTTAGATCATGTAATTGCTCATAAGAAGCAGTTTAATGAGGTTGAAATAAACAGGCTTACTGAACTTGGCACAGGTCTGATAACTTTGTACTCCAGCAAGCCTGAGTAATGTGTTTATGACTTGGGGCTTTCAATAGAAATCTTTCAAATGTAATCTTTTCTAAATCAATATAGAGTGCTACCCCCTCTGGTAGCAGTTTGCCAAAAAAAAATGTTATGTAACTCATAACATTTGCCCACAGCAAAATACCTAAAATAAACACAACACACTTAACCTAGCAAAATATCAAAGGCATACAATGCAAGGATAAATAAAAGCAACACAAAAGAGCAAACCAGCACCTCAAAATCAGAAAACACTACCTGCAAGACAATAACGAGAAATATTCAAAAGGCTCAACAAGAGCAAACAAGATTAGCTACCACCTATGGAACAGCATACAACACCTGCTAGGAAGGTGTGTCACAACACTTGCATGATACTTTAATATTATGGTTAATGTACCCCTCATGTAGCTTGGAGCACCACATTTGGAGAGAAATCTCAAGATTCCCTTTGTAATAATGATCCCACCACTTGGAAAAGGATCTATGATGACATGAGAGTTACATTGTAAAAGTACTTATGACGGGGGTTACAAAGTGCATTAAAATAGATCTTTGAATCACTAAAAGTAGCCAGGTGTAAGGAGCATTGTGTGCATGCAAATGGGGCATTTGGATTTGCCTTCATGGAGTAAGGTACTTGAATTTCGGTCAATTGTATTGCAAATCACTTGGTTGTTTCATGTCTGCCATGTGCCTATAAAACAAGCATAGGGCTTTGTGTTTGCATGTCATGCCCCCGAAATTGTAGCACTAAGATATAAAACATAGAAATGCAAATAAATAAATAAAATAAAATACATATTAAAATATTAGCAATTTAATATTATTATAATTATAATTACCATAAGATAATATTATGATTATAATTATCAAAATATAAATACAGATATTAACATCTTAAATATTATTATGATTGTAAATATTGAAATATACATATATATTAATAAACATATAATATATTAATATATTATTAATAAACAAATTATGAGAACATAACAACAAACAGTAATATTAAAGCACCTATTCTAATCATAGAAGGCAGCGATAAATATTGTGTGAAGCAGCGATGATATAAAGACAGCAGTGATAATTATTTAAAAAAGGCAGCGATCATTTTATACAAGGCAGCAATTAACACTGTTAATGGAAATGGTAAAGAATGAGAAGACATCGATTAAGTCATTCAGATAAAAGGGCAGCGACTGATATATTAGGAGATCGTAATAATAATAAAGACAACGATTCATTTATTAAGCAGATTCCTAAGCTAATTAGCAGTGCCCCACCTTACAAAGGAAATAATAAAACAAATAAGAAAATAATAATGATAATTAAGGCAACGCTCCATTGAGAAAGACATGACTCTTGGCAAGGGGTCTTATTTATGAAGGAATGTGACTTTTCCTCTCAAGAGGGAGGTATAAAAGAGAAGTCACATCATTTGCAGAGATCATCATAGGAGAAAGATGGAGAAATACATCTGCATTGAGTAAAATCTGGAAACTACAGCAGAGGGAATGCATATATTGGAATAAGTATCATTGACAAGAATATAATTAGATCGGTTCTTAGGAAGACACACTTCGGCGAATAGTGGAAGACACTAAAACACAGCAGGTCAAAAGGGAACTCATGCGATCCAGCACAGCAGACAGTTATATCAGAAATATACACATAATCAAGAGTAAATCAGATATAACCTATATTCGGGTGCATTTCTGCCATTCATTATCTTATATCTGTATAGATATTGCCATGCATAATAGAGGAATATTTAATGTGCGATTTCTATGATAGATTACAAGATGTGATTGACTGTTTGGAACCCACCTTGTAGGAAGGGCCTGGGGTGTAAGCAAAAGGGGTAAACGAGGCTAGTAGGTAGCCAACCAAAGGGCCCTACATAGAGCCAAGTTACCCACTTATGGCCCCCGCCCAACTTCTTAAGGTGGCAAGTGTCTTTAGGGGATGAGACATTGATGGGGAAAGCAGGTACAAGTCGCCAAGGGGGAGGGCTGTGGTATACACCCTCTTGGGCTTGGCATATGGCTTCGGGTGGACCCATCATGTCCCTTCTCCCAATTATGTTTGCATTATCAATAATCTATGGATGTGATGCAATTGTCTAACCCTAACAAGCGTACATACATATTGCATATATTGTTCATGTGGTGAATGCGGGATTCCAATCCAAGATTACTTCATTAAAGAGATATTTATTTAACAAGCTGAAACCCTAACCCTAATTTGTTGCAATTTGTGATCAATAGACAAATTCTAGGACAAATTAGGATAGGAGACATTACATTGCATAAGACTTTTTGGTGACAGGTATATGCTGCTGGGATTGGATCAAGCACAGGATTGAAGACCTTGAATCAACACATGAGAAACCTCTTTAAATTGTAAACAGCATTATAATATTAATATATTGAGTGGTGTCATGTCTTGCTTGGGTTTTTTCAAAAAAAAAAGTCAGGTATATTTTGTGTCGAAATTGTGGATAACATTGTTTACATTTTATTGCATAGTGGATTTTGTAACATAAGCTTAGCTTCTCTTGTATTAGTTATCTCTCATTCTCCTTTTATTTAGTATCAAAGCCTTTGTTTGCTAAGATCCGTGAGAGGGAGTGCCTTTTGGCCTTCTAATAATCTTTGTTTGAGTGGTAACTCTACATAGTTGAACCCAAGTTTCAAGCACAAGAATATGGGTAACGCTTCACAAATGGACTCAAAAAGTTCAATGGACAGAACCTTGAGCTATGGATTCTCAATATGATCTCCTTGACAACCAAGATCAATGGGTTGCTATTTCAGGACAAATGGCTACAGCTATGGTGGCAGATGACTGGGATAAGCTTGATAGGAATGCAAGAAGCACAATCTGCCTTTGTCTTTCCGATTCAACGTTGCTAGTTGTTTTGGGATAAGACACTGCTCAAAAGTTGTGGGAGAAGATAGGGACTTTGTATCAGACAAAATCCCAGGTGAACAAACTTTTCTTGATATTATTCCAAAATAGCATATTATTTCCCCAAAGAGAAGGAGAAGCTGCTACCTAGGGGAGACAATAAGTCACCCTCCATAGCTTCGTTCTTTTTCTTCTAGATGCTTTGCTTTCGTCTTTTTTATGTTCTTTGTTTCATTTCCTTTTGTTTGATGTGTTAGACATGTGTTTTGTCGTAGTTGTTAATGGTTATTGTTATTTTCTATTTTCATCAGGTAGGTTTGAAGGTTTTTTTGTGTGTTTGGATAAGAGCTGAGTCTTGTATATACTTTATTCCTTTTCCCCAGAGAGAATAGACAGTGGCAGCGTCTGCAATTTTCAGCCTCTGGCATGTCCATTCTAACCAGTGATTTGAAAGATGGAACAACGGGTAGTAGTGTTAAAAAGTTTAAAACAGGTAAGAATCCTTCAAAAAGTGTTTTGGTGGCAGAAGAAGTGGTGTTGCCAAAGGAAGCAGTATTCCTTGACAATGGAGAATCCCAAAAGGCAACCGAACAAGGTAAAGTTCCTCAAACATTGAAACTAGTTCTTAATGATGCCATGCAAAAAGCATTGGAGAAAGAAGACCAGAGATTGAAGAATGTTGATATTTTTTGTGTGCTTAAATAGTGACATCCTCCAAGAAGATTTTTTGATGACTGGATAGCATCTGTTTGGGAGAAAAATTAGGTGTGTGTATGTGAGTATGTAGAATGATTCACAAAGGTTTATTCTTTGTTTGGTTTAGAAGTAGGTGGCATGCAAAAGAGGGTTGTTGCACAAAAGTTCTGGAATATTGGTAAATATGTTTGTAGGGCTTTGCCCTAGGGCTCAATAGTGCAAACTAAGGAAGTTGTCCTTCATTCAGCCCCAAGATGGATTAAAGCATATGGCATCCCTCCTAATGTCTGCTTTTATTACCTCATCTCCCTAAACCTTTGAGAGATGCAATAAAATTTGAGGAAACCAAGTTTCCTTTACCCCATATTAATGCATGTGTGTAGATTTCCTTGGACCTCTCTAAAGGAAGTCCAGATAGTATTGAATTTCCATTGCATAGAAGAATTAAAAGCTGTAAAATGAATTGTTTGGGTAGCCGTGTATTGATTTCCTTGGACCTCTCTAAAGGATGTCCAGATAGTATTGTTCTATTGCACAACAGAATTATAAGCTGTAAAATACATTACTTGGGTAGCATTGGATCGTGCTTTCTCTGTTAAAAAGATGGACATCTAAGAATGAACTGACCTTGCGCTCAAATTACGGAAAAAATGTGCAAAATTCTGATGATTGTGTTCAAAATGTAGCCTCTAGCAAGGTCTCTACATTTTGCAAAGAAGAAACTAATCCACCTACTCTAGTTATTGTAGGTGATAAAACTATGGAATTGGATAATGCTGATTATGAAGTTATAAGAGCTGCTGAAGTTATATTCAGACTGCATTAAATAAAGGTATATTTGGCCAACTAAAAATAGCCAGGTGTAAGGAGCGCTTGGATTTGCGTTCATGGAGTGAGGTGCTTGGATTTGGGTCCATGGTATTGCAAATCACTTGGTTGTTTCTTGTTTCCTTGTGCCTATAAAACAAGCATATGGCTTTGTGTTTGCACAAGGTTTTCTGTGGCAGGTAAAATACTGCGAGAATTGGACCAACCACAGGACTGAAGATACCTATTTATATTGTAAACAACATTATATTGTTAATATTGTGAGTGGCGGTGTATTTTTCTAGGTTTTTTCTCGAAGTTGTTTCCCAAAATGTATTTTGCATCAAAATATCAGATGCCATTGTTTACATTTTGTTGTATTGTGGATTCTATAACCTAAATAGCATTAGCTTCTCTTATATTGGTTATCTCTCAATTCCCTTTCAACACCAATACAGAAGTCTAAAGCAGCTATAATGACACTCCAACCTTTTCCGTCTGTATTGTTGGTTCTGCTCTTCCGCATTCCTTGGAAGATTTGAAATTAATAGAGAGAACCTTCACTGTTAATCACTTTTTTCTCCAAGTACTACTCATTTCTACTACTATAATAAGCTTTTAGTATTATGCTTCTAATCCTCTCATAGTTTAAGATTATATATCCTTCCAATCTCGTATGCAACTGCTTCCTTCTGCATTTCTTAGTTTGATTATGAAGCTCCATCATAGTTTGAAAAACAAGCAAGCCCGTCATTTGTATCCTTGTAGTCTTTCCAAGACCAGAATTTGCCTATCCTTAAACAAGACGAATAGCATTGATTGTCATAACCAATTCACTGGGTTGAGGTTCTAACTTCAGTTACAATAACATGAATAATTTATTACAACCTATTCAATGATTTGTCTAATCAGCCAAAAAAAACTATTGCAATAGTACATCATGAAATAGCATCAACTATTTGTACCCAAGAAATTCTTAGTTATATCTGAAAAACCAGCTTCTGAAAAAATTTCAATCACAGCCTTCACTCTAATTTTGCTTGGTATAGACAAATTCTTCATAAAATTTTGAAAAGCTGGACTGGTTTTGGAAGCATCCATAACACTCTTCAGCTCTGATACCACAAGCCCCAACTTGTCAGCTTTCACTGCAGCAGTATAAAGTGCAGAGGCATAATTTCCTGTAACTCCAAACATAGGAACAGGAACCTGGGATCATAAGGACAAAAAGTAAGGCTCAATCGAAGTATATGAGAGAGCAAGAACTGCTTTATTGAAGTATCTTCCATCACTGAAGCAAACTAAGAAACAAACTTCAATACTGAACAAACGTGAAAAACTAACACCATAAAATGTGATATTGTCATTACTTTCTAGAAAACAAATTTTCAGGGGGGATAAATTCAGAAGGAAACAAGAAAAAAAATGAGGGTTGATAATTAAAACAAAATTAGCAGAATCCACACTAGGCTGATATATAGCAGATATTGTGACCATTAAATTTTAAATAAAGATCATATCTGCATCAATTATAGCACAACATCACAAATAAATGGTATATAATATACAACAGTTCTATTTATTCAGCCATAAACCTATTGCTTGAAAAAATGTCTCCAATCAAAACATAGAATTTGATAGTTTGAATTCAAATACATTGCACAATTCCCTGATAAATGTTTCATTGCACAAATCAAATCAAATAGTAAAATAAAACTTTTATAGAAGCAACAGCTTGGGAAAAAAAATTTGAAGACTTCATTTTAACTAGTGATTTTTAGTCAAGTAACAGGAACTTCTTAGAAACCCCTCTATACAGCATGCTTCTCAGAAGTCTTCAAGATATGCTGTCTAAAAGTTGAAAAATAAGGTCAGGGGCTTCAAATTCTGTTCAAAGACTATTTCCATAGTCAGCTCAACTGCTGAAACTCACATGACAAGTTTGACCAAATTGATGTTTCATGCCATTCAACAGTTAGAACTTACAAGACTGAAAGACAAACTCAACTGAACATTCAAGGGTGGTCCTGAGAATAAAGAAACAAGTACCTTCTCACCATAGTTCTAAATTCTAATAGTGAATGGCACACTGATTTTTTATGCTTGTTTTGTGTGAACAGTGATGCTTTTATTTAACCAAAGGATGGGAAACAATCCCTTAAATAGACTATTCAGCGCAATCTATAATATATATGAGTGGAATCATTGCCTTCACATATTTCTATAAGCAGGTTAGAAATTCTATTGAGGCAGATTATTCTTTTCTAAACTCCAAGCTCTTCTTCATGATCAAGAAAACCATTACAGACAAGATTGACTAAAAACAAATGTTAAGTTAGCAATAAAATTCAGCACATGCAAAAATTTCTGATAGTGACTTAACAGGAGCACTTCACTTGTAAGCTACAAATTTAGAGAAGGAAATTGGAATTCTATAAATAGAGATTTAACAAAATCATAATATTTATCTCATGTTGAGAAGCCCTTCAGAATCATTGCCTTCTAATATCTCTATAACCAGGTTAGATGTTCCATCAGGGCAGACTATTCTTGTACAGACTCCAAGCTCTTCTCCTTGATCGAGAAAACCATTACAGATAAGATTGCTGCAGAAAAATGTAAAAATTGCAACAAAAATCCAGCTTATGCACACATTTCTAATAACGACTTAAGAGAAGCACTTAACTTGTGAGCTAGAAATTTAAAGAGAGAAATTGGATTTACTCTCAACATCGAGAAGCCCTTTAAATGCATGGGTGTTGTTAAAAGTTATTTTACTTGTAAATAGAGAAACATATTACCTAACTATCAACCAATGACAACACCAACGCTATGTGCAGTAGCATTAGTTTGCTCTGTACCTTCATTATTGCAATTTTACATGCTGAATCCAAATTTTAAAATAACAAACATATAATAATTACAAATGAAGTCACCCTTATAATCAAATACAAGAGATTAATCAAAAGTGGCAGATTTCTTGGATAAATCTTCCTTATCCATGATGAGAATAAGGAAATGATAACAGAAAGAGCTGTATACCACTGATCTAAAATAAGTTAGATTATGTCTTGGGCCAAATGTATATCACGAACCAAAGACATAGATTCAAAGCACTTCAGATAAGATATTTATAAAGCTCTCAAAAGATAAAACAGACTGCAAGAATTTGGATAGCGGGCAACCTCTGTTTCTTACAATCAAGTTTGACAGTTAATGCCAATGAACTTTTTGAGAGATCTTCTTGAGACTACTCTCTTAAATTAGCATACTTTCAATGTATTGACAATCATTTGCAAATTGGTCATTCAATTCTATGCTGTACAAAAAACACAACTAATCAAGCAGCAACTCTCTTCTACTTTAATGTTTTGATGCTTTGTTCTATAATGTAAAACAGACTAACAAAGTCATATATTCCTTTTTGGTCATCTCTATTGGCGATTACAAATACAAAGATCAGCAGGTTGCAGACATGTTAAAGTTGTCAGAAGGACCATCACTGAGACGTTAAATATGTAACTATAAGCATCCAATAAATGAATAATAGGTCATCAATGCGTACAACAAAAATTGAAATCGGGTATTCACAGAACAATTGTGAATATGATATACATGTTTAGGAATATATTATGCTCCAAAACTGTTGGAAAATGACAGACACAAATATTGCTGGAAATCTAACCCATAATAGCAACAATAATAAACACAGAATAATAATATTATTAAGTTCATAAGGGGTTTTACAATGACTTGTTCAAATGCTTATACAGCACTCCATACTCGGAACTTCCCAAAACTGCCCCAAACTACCTACAGGAAACTAGATATTTTAACAACAATATTAAATAATGAAACACAAAGTCACTAAGGTGACTTAATTACAATATGTAAACCTTAATATTCCAACAAAAACCAAATCCCTATAGATATCTTGGAATGTCACATTCAACATAAAATTTCAATCACAATTCCAGATTAAAAAAAGTTTCATTCGTGATTGAACATATCTATATGGTATTTAATAAGTCGCTGATGCACTCATAAATCTCAATAAAGTTGCACTCATTGAATAACAAATTCTAAATCAGTGATCGACAATGAGGAATTAAGGAAGGTTCGAAAGGAAAATATAGAGCTAGTTCTATATTATCTATCTATGACTATCAAAGCCATAAACCAAACACTTGCTGAATACTTGCCTAACTTAAGAGTTTATTTTGCAGCCAAGCAAATTGCCCATTTATTCACCTAGCGAAGTTTTAGGTGAGTTTTAAAAAGTTTTTGGTGAGTTTTGGCAAGTTATCCCGAATTTTGCCAAATTCTCCCAAGTTTTTGCCTAGTTTTACTGTGTTAATGAATTTTAAGTACTTTTTTAAATTGCTGCGTCACCAAATCCAAGTCAAATGGGTCTACTGAATTTTGTCAAGTCACAAGTTTTTGAACAATAATCAAAGCAATGATCAATACATGACATAATATAGGTCTGTTTCTTTTGTACAAACCTACAATAGTAAATGATGTTAACAATAATACGATTGAGCTCTCAATAAACTTGTAACCCAAACAAACTAAAAATATTTTAACAGAATGTACACCTTTTGATGTGATGGTAAATTAGAAAATTGCACATTTAGGTGTAGAAACCCATGCTATTATAAATTAACAGTTTCCAAATGAATATAAATGGATATATCAATAAAACATAATAAAAGCTTGCCATTTCTTAATGAAGAAATACAGCACACCTTGCAATTTCAAAGGGAGAATATGATTGAACAAATACTATAAGATGTGTTTAAACTTTAAAGTTTAAGGGAGAAAAAAAAATAACATTATTGTTTTCTTCTCCACCTATTGCAACTTAAATGAGCTTTGGAAGTGCCAGTGACTGAAAACTACATCCTTGATTGCAATCCATTCCAATAGACCCTGTAAGTGCTATTGGTGAAAAGGATTCGAAGACAAGGAGAAAAATCCAATCAAATCACGCTACCAAATGAGCATTGAGAAACAAAAAATTACATGAATATATTCATCTTTCAGTTGCTCCCCCATAGAAAAGTTCCTTAGCACCTGCCAAACAAAAAAAATATATTGTCAGCTATAATTCAGTTTCTTAAGCGTTCACAATATCATCTTCGCACAGTTATGAGAACTTAGAATAAATAGCATTTAATAGACAGCCCTGTAAAGCTTCACACAGTTATAAGACCTTCTGTGCAAATCTCAGAAAAGAAAGTCATCAAAATGTATTTGATAGTTGCATGAAAACTGTGATGTCCCTTCCTTAGGCAGCTCAGACTATAACGGAGGTTGGCCTACTATTAGAGTTCTCGTAGGTCAGCAAAATGGTTAGGGGACCCAACCGAGGGCTGTGGAGCTTAGCTAGGAGTTTTACGAGTCCTCCAGTTTGGAGTTTAGTTGTTGAATCCAAAGATAATCTGGAAATATTAAAGTTTGTTTTAATGGAATAGTAAAAAATGAATAGTAACAGAAAATTATAACATGAATAGTGAAAAGTGCCCCCCATCCTAGTAACTCAAAGTTGTTTTAAAAAGTGGCCCTTTCTTTTGATGAGGAAAGACCCTTGAGGAGGATTATTTTATTGATTTTTATAAAAAAGCTCATGGGTGGTTATAAAACAATATGTTGGGCTCATTTTTGGGCATTCTATTCTCATTTTGACAAAAGAAAATTGCAAGTTAGAGCTCTCGAAGAGGGTTTTAGCAACATACAGGTCTTCTGAGGACGAAATCCCTTGGAGGATAGTGAATTGGACGAAAACCCAATTCACAAAACAAGGAAATCTACCTAGGGTTTCCATTTGGGCATCATTGGTCTTCATCATAGGTTAATTTGCATTCAGAATTGATTGCAGCAGTGAGTTATCAGAATATAATTGCAGATTGGGGCTTCTTATCAACAGATATCATTATTTCAGTGCATTCACCAGCTAGCCGTACTATTTGGGTGTCATTTTCAGTAAAAACCTAGCTGGAAATTAGGGTTTTCAAACCACTAAGGAGCATATCAGACTTTATATCAGATTTTTATTGTATATGCTTTGGCTCCAGCAATTAAATATTCATTAAATTGAGCGTTGGCTTCCTGGTATGCAAATTCTATGTAATCGGTGGTTCAAATTCATTAATTCTGAAAATTACATTTGTTTTCCTAGGAAAATCAGAATTCATAATTTTATTTCAGTCATTTATGTTCCTTTAGCATCTATTTCTTTTTCGCAATTATCAAGCACAAAACCTCAAAAGATTAAAAAAAACTCATAAAACAGCAAAAACAAACAGAAAAACAAATTCCCTATTCGCTGGTAAAAGTCAAATAAAAAATCAAACTCAAAAAAATTGGATCAGATTTGGGTTGGGAACCTTTTAGTGGTATCAGAGCCACAATCTTACCAACCTGTTGGGTGAAATCAATTGGGTACACTACAATTTGGGTTGCTTTTCAATTTGGACAGTGAGTTAGTTTCATGGCTAGAATTAAGGATAGAAGATTGTTGCCTACCTTCCTTCCTGCTTTATCAAATAAGGAAAAGGCACCTAGTCTAGAGAAAATAATGAAAGACCTTGAACAAACACAACAACAGATCAATTGTAAATTGCAACGTTTAGATGATTCACTTTCAAAGAAAAGTGGGTACTCTAAGGTTTCTTCTCCAGTTACAAGTACAAGTAAGAGACTTCATGCCATGGCAAAACATGATGCAATTATGAGCAGCTACCGTAAGTATCGCTCCCTTCCTAAAAAGATACAAGACATCCTTTCCTTTACACAATTTTTGGGTATATTGAATGAGAATGAAGATGACTTGAGTTTTTCAAGTCCGTGTCAGCAATGGAAAAAGAATGAAATATCAAAGGATAGTAAAGAAAGTATTGGGAAAGGTGAAGAGTTAAATGTGCAAGAACAAGAAAAGAAAGAAGATTTGTTTCAGTCTATCCATGTTCACGATAAAGACAAAATTCAGTCATGTGGAAGCCCTAGGATGGATGAAGGTATTGACATTCATAAGGACCATGAAGTTGAAGAAGACACCATAATGGATAAGCCACTTGCAAGGTATGCAAAAGAAAGGCAAGAAGATGTGTTACCATTTGATTTGCATTCTAAGGAGAACAAAAATCAGTCAGCTTATGACAGCCCTATGGTGGAAGAAGAGAACAAAGATGTGTTTCAGCCTACCTGTGAGGATAAGAAGAACAAAATTCAGTCATCATGTGAAGACCATAGCTTGGAGGAAGAAGAATCACATGGTTTTCATGTTGAGCACGAAGATCAGCCACTTGAGGAGGAGTCTCTATGTACCTTGACATCACATCCATTGGTTGATGATGATGGAACAACTTGAGGATCCCTGACCATCAGGAAACATGAAGGAGAGATCATAATTCCCAGCGTTGTACAGGGTATGGCAGCCTATAATAACCTTGGCTCCCCTAATTTTACACACATGTTTACAATAGAAGAGCATTTGATGAGGATGTTTGAGATTCATTGCATTGAAGAGTTGTTCTTAGAGACTAGGAGGTCGCCAAATGGGAAGATACTCCACTTTGACAATGTGAGGCTCGTCATAAACCTTACACCAAGGAGTTGGTGGGAATATAAAAACAAAGCCGCCATAGAGATGGAAGCATCTAGCAGGTTTGGGACACCTAAACCAGCTAAGGAGACATATTATGTTCAGCTCGCTACTCCTCCTAGACCAGCACTTCTTGAGGAGTCACCCACTATGAAGAGAGAAGCAAGAGAAGACAACCAAGGCACCTTGGAAAGGTATGATCAGCATTCAGATTTTCTGAGTTTGAACAGCTTTATAGCGTCCTCATGTGAGTTTGAATCCAATGAAGATTGTGGAGATCATGATCCTAGTCATGCTAAGTGGGAAGATAAGTATGTGATGGGAAATTCATTTTGCCAATATCCTATATTAGCAGATGTAGAGAGGCATGAGTCTATTGATATGATGCCAATTCACTCTTATCGTGATAATCCCTTGTTTGAATATGATGATGAACATGATGGTATAGCTGAGATCTTGCATGAGGAAGGCAAGTCCTATCATTCACGTCCCTTGATGAATCAGCTGAAGGTGAAGGAGGATATGATCATGGCAGTCCTATCCCATTTTGATGACATTTATGAGATGGTGGAAGATTTGTGGGGGGAAAATAGGCCCCAAGATTGTGAAGTGTTGCAAGGAGCTTTGATCAAGAGGAAAGACTACTAAGTGACCTTCTTGCAGATAAAGATCACCTCTTCACACTTGCAACGAGGACCATGAAAGAGAAATTAAGTTGCAGCCATGATGCCCATACTCTTCAGTTGGGAACACATTTAGTTGATGACCTTCCACCCATAAGGGAAGAGAGGATAAAGATCTATGAGGACTTCACACACAAGCATGTTGCTTCTTGTCCTTCACACATTGATGATCATGAGACGGCTGAGACACTACACTCAGTGATCCCATGTGAGGATCCAATCATTTTGGTTAGTGAGGAAATTGGGCATATGGAGGGCAGAGATCACAATGCGATTGGAGCTACACATACTACATTGATGAGGGTTTGGTAAAGAAAAGAGGCTTGCATTGTGAAGATTATGAGGGCTTTGATGTGACTATAGCATGTGGACTTACTATTCTTTGCAAGAAGAAAGTAAGTAAGCTTAGCATTATCTTTGATGAGTATACCCTTTGTGATGACTTTTATGTACTTGATTTGAAGGGCAATAAAATTGTACTTGGTATGCAATGGCTACATTCTTTACAAAGGGTCACCCAAGATTTACAAGAAATGGAGTTGAGTTTCATACATGATGGGAAACAAGTGATTATGAAAGTCCTCAAGTATACCTTGCTTCATCAAATAGCAGCCAAATCAATGATAGCTTTGGGTCATGATGTGCTTCATGAAGACCTA
The DNA here is from genome assembly GCA_007115665.2 of Sequoiadendron giganteum. NCBI lineage: Eukaryota > Viridiplantae > Streptophyta > Pinopsida > Cupressales > Cupressaceae > Sequoiadendron > Sequoiadendron giganteum. Next base: position 649,352,172 of record CM021101.1, on the reverse strand, counting down.
CCGTTTGCATGTGAGGAGGCTTGTATTGAACCTGCATTTGATGGTAAGCATTTGAATGTTGAAATTGATGACAAATTTAAGGATTGGCATGACATTATACCTAATCTGTTTGAGGACAGCAATTCTATGGTTTTGCATTCTCATGAAATAGACATGCTAGCACCTTTGGATGATAGTTACTTCTGGTCTACTAATGATGGCATACAAAATTGCAGTGTTGGTTATGGTAATTATGTTGAAAAACAAGGCACTACACAATCTGATTTTGTATATCAGACCTTTGAGGATGTGGAAAAGACACAAGAGAAGTGTAACATTTGGCTAGCAAGAGCAAGGAAAGCTAAGCTGATTGCTGGTCAAGCAAAACACCATCTAGAGATGGTAAAAGGAATGAGGCAATCAGCTTTGTTTAATCATTATGGGCCAGCCATTGATGACATGCATGTGTGTGGCAATGTAGATGGAGCTAATTCAGATCTGCAAGGTACATTGGTTCTTTTTGACAGGCTGGGTCAAACCATTGAGTTGACACAATTTTAAAATTTATATTGATGAGGATTCCATATGGGAGTATGTGGATTGTTGGATAGACTATTCTCCATGGTTTGATTGTGATTCTTCATTATTGGGTATGGAGATGTGTGATTTCAGTTTTGATACAGCAGTGTTTAGAACAGTTTATAATGATGGAAATCACTATGTCTTTGTTGAGAAATGATGGTTTCCTACCTCTATACACCTTGGAGGGCACATTTGATATCCTTTTGGATGATATTATCAAATTGCATACTGCTGTTCTGATTTATGACAGCAAAACAAAGAAGGATGGATAAATTTGTGTTTGGCATCTACATCTTCATGATTGACACCTACATTGACATGGATGGGTTTGCTTCATTGTGCACACATGGAAGAGGACCCAGGATCTTGTACTTCAACAGATTGGAGGTTGTTAGTGATTAGGATAGCAGGTTTATGAGCATCTTTTGGCAAGAGCGATTCCGATTAGCACGTATTGAGTTGACACCTAGCACTAGTTACCACCCTCAGACGGATGGACAGACGGAGATAGTTAATAAGTGGGTTGAGGGTTACTTGTGTAACTACGTTTCAGGACAGCAGAAGGCTTGGGTGTGATGGTTGTATTTGGGCAAGTATCGTTATAATACTATGTATCACATGTCGATCGGTATATCTCCCTTCCGAGCATTGTATGGTTATGATACCTTATCTTTTGTGGATTTGGCGTTAGGTCATAGCAGAGTGCCTAGAGCTCAAGATTGGTTACATGACAGTCAGGATATCGTTAAGGCACTTAAGGATAATATCCAGCAGGCACAGAATCAGCAGAAGATGTATGTAGATCGACATCAAGTTGAGAGGACCTTTGAGGTTGGAGACATGGTTTTCTTGCGCCTACAGCCTTACAGACAGAGTAGACTTAAGAGGAGTGGGGCGGAGAAGCTCAAGCCTCGGTTTTATGGTCCATACAAAGTATTGAGGAGGATTGGTGAGGTCGCATATGAGCTTGAGCTACCTCTCGAGAGTAAGATACATAATGTCTTTCATGTGTCTTGTTTGAAAAAGGTTTTGGGACAGCATGTTGTATCTTCACCTATTTTGCCCCCATTGGATGAGGAGGGCCGATTAGTTTTGATACCTGTAGAGATTCTTGACATGAGGGAGAGGAGGTTGCGTAGCCAAGTGATCAAAGAGTACCTGGTATGATGGAGGGACTTGTCGTTGGAGGATGCCACGTGGGAAGGAGAGATGATACTTCAGCATCAAATTTTGCAATTGCTTGAGGGCAAGCAATGTCGGGAAGGGAGGACTGTAATGTCCCTTCCTTAGGTAGTTCAGACTATAGCGGAGGTTGGCCTACTATTAGGGTTCCTGTAGGTCAGCAGAATGGTTAGGGGACCCAACCAAGGGCTGTGGAGCTTAGCTAGAAGCTTTACGAGTCCTTCAGTTTGGAATTCACTTGTTGAATCCAAGGATAATTTGGAAATATTAAAGTTTGCTTTAATGGAATAGTAAAAAGTGAATAGTAATAGAAAATTATAATATGAATAGTGAAAAGTGCCCCCCACCTAGTAACTCAAAGTTGTTTTTAAGAGTAGCCCTTTCTTTTGATGAGGAAAGACCCTTGAGGAGGATTATTTTATTGATTTTTATAAAAAAAGCTCATGGATGATTATAAAGCAATATGTTGGGCTCATTTTTGGGCATTCTATTCTCATTTTGACAAAAGCAAATTGCAGGTTTGAGCCTCGGAAGAGAGTTTCAGCAGCATACAGGTCTTCTGAAGATGAAATCCCTTGGAGGATAGTGAATTGGATGAAAACCCAGTTCACAAAACAAGGAAATCTACCTAGGGTTTCCATTTGGGCATCATTGGTCTTCATCACAAGTTAATTTTTATTCAGAATTGATTGCAGTAGTGAGTTATCAAAATATAATTGCAAATTGGGGCTTTTTATCAGCAGATATCATCATTTCAGTGCATTCACCAGCTGGCTGTACTATTTGGTTGTCATTTTTTGTAAAATCCTAGCTGGAAATTAGGGTTTTTAGACTACTAAGGAGCATATCAGACTTTATATCAGATCTTTATTATATATGCTTTGGCTCCATGTGGTGAGCCTAGCCCAAGCTGACTCAAAACTCTTCAATTTTTCTGCCCTTGTAATTTTGACAAACAGTTGTCAAGCCAAGTCTTATCTTGCTGTTTTGGATTTTCAGTTTGCTGTGTTATCGTTTTAAGTTTGCCAATGATGATATAATGCTTGTAGATAATTACTAAATTGCTTAACAAGTAATGAGGATGTAATATAAGACTTTTTATGCCTCCCAATGCAACTAGAGGACTGAAAAATACATTAAATGTGCATCTACAGCAAAAAGGCATTATAACAAACACTTGGCATGCATATTCATGACTAAAATATTCATTTACAGCAATGGACAATTTGGCAAACAGTTACAATGCAACCTTTTAATCTATTGATCATCCCTTTTAAAGCCTTTACAATACCAAACATACCCGGAAGTCCAAGAATATTGATTTTTATAAAATTCTGGAAATGAATGTATAGCTGCAGCTGTAGATGAATTTTGGCAAGTAATTGCAGCAATCAGGTGGCTGGTAAATAATCGATCTACTGCAAAGATGCACTTCTCCACATCAAAACCCAGGCACAATGCCTTTCAACAGCGAATCACTGTAGCGGATTACTATTCATGTGCTACTGTAGCGCGAGTACTACTCACGCGGGTACTGTAGCAACAAATGAAAACTTGCAATCTGCTCTTTAATGACTGCCAATGATGAATCTCAGGTCTGCACTTGATAGTCCTTTCGATAATCTTCAAACCCTAGATAAAAACTTCACCTTTAAGCACAAATAGAACTTTTGGATGAAGCTCTCCCAATTGACCAAATTCAATGGATATTTCACCACCTCAAATGGCTGCAACACTGATGAGTTTAGCATTCTCCAATGGCTTGAAAGACAAAAACCCTAGGCTTCTCCTTCACAGACAAACTTCACCAAAACCAATGCTCAATCGAATGCCTTGGCTCTATTCCAAAGGTTGAATATATATAACTTCATGAAGAAGTCGATTTCCCTCCAAAAAGCACATTTAATAAATATTAAATGTTATTACATTCACCTAATTTAATATTTCATTATCAACCTTGGAATTGGCGCCATATAATTAATTGCTCACTTGGCCCCCTTTTAATGATGACTTGACCCTTCATTATAAAGTTAAGTTATAACTTTATAATAACACCTTTAATTTAATAAATATCATTTAAGACGATAAAACATTAATATCTCCCTTAATATTTATTATTTCATCATGCCAACTGAAATTGGGGTCAACTTTGCAAATCTCAATATGACCAAGTGCCTTACTAAAAATAGTAAGGGTCCCTCTCAACCAATCTTAGACTTACTATAAATAGTAAGTATAGCAAACCGGGCCTTGGAGACACCAAACGAAAGCCAGAGCTGAAAATCACTAAACTCCGGAGAAGATACAAGCCTCTGCTAACCAAGACTCTGCCTCAGAAGACCCTCTAACTATCTGTGTTAACCTACGAGGGCCAATGATAGGCTAAACCATCCGAAAACATGATCATGTTAAAAAGGGGACATTACACTCCAGCAATTAAATATTCATTAAATTGAGTGTTGGCTTTCGGGTATGCAAATTCTATGTAATCGGTGCTTCTATTTCATTAATTTTGAAAATTACATTTGTTGTCCTAGGAAAATCATAATTCATAATTTTATTTCAGTCATTTATGTTCCTTTAGCATCTATTTCTTTTCCTTTAGCATCTATTTCTTTTTCTCAATTATCAAGCACAAAACCTCAAAAGATCAGAAAACCACCAAAAATCACAAAAAACTCATAAAACAGCAAAAACAAATTCCCTGTTCGCTGGTCAAAATCAAATCAGAAATCAAACTTAGAAAAATTGAATTAGATTTGGGTTGGAAACCTTTCAAAAACATGTTATGAGATCTATTACATACATATCAATATCAAGGGATAATTTCATCACATCCATTCTGTAAGAAAATACTAAAACTTTACTCATCTAATAGCTTGTGTTTTGCACTTGCAGAAAACTTAAGATTTATACAAAATGTATGCTAGTTTATCTCATACATATTAATATCAAAGGAGAATTTAATCACATACATTTTGTAGGAAAATACTGAAACTTTACTCATCTAATAGCTTGTGTCTTGCACTTGCAGAAAAGATTTACACAAAATGTATGCTAGTTTATCTCATACATATCAATATCACAGGAGAATTTTATTGCATCTATTTTGTAGGAAAATATTGAAACTTTACTCATCTAATAGCTTATGTCTTGCACTTGTAGAAAGCCCAAGATTTACACAAAACATACGCTAGTTTATCTCTCTAATTTTTTTCTTATGGGGCCTCATGCCTTCTTTTTCAAAATGTTGGCAGGAGTTTATTGAAGGATTAAAACTGCATTCTGCAGTTTTGGTGTTCAATGGTTCATGGGATGATTTAAATCCTCTTATTGCCCCGTCCAAGCTGCATTGAGCAATTTTATTACTTAAGATGAGGTGGTTGTATCTGATGAGATTATGTTTGTGGTTGGCTTTGGTATGGGGATTTTGGTTGCTTGTTTTATGGTGGCTTTTCAATTTAATGGCAAGGAAGAAGAATTCTAGCCATGATCCTCATTGAAGGGTAGAGTTTGTGACAAGCAGTTGGATGGACACCATCTTTTCCTCTCTAATCAAGCTGTGTTAAGGTTTGTTATAACAATCTTGGGAGAGGATGGCATGGGTTTGAATAGAGCTACTCGGTCAAGGGCCTCAATTTGCAAGGATTTCATTTCAACGTTGGTGTTGGCTTTGTCAAATGAGCATTTGACCTCTGCATCTTTTTCTAACTATGGAATTTGGAGATATGGTGTTGTCATCATTTGTTGAGGAAATAGAGGTCAAAGAGACAGAGGTGCCAACAGATTAAGTGGAGGCTCCAACAATATCTAATGGTAAGGCTCTGAGCAGAAAGGAAGAGTAGTATGAAGTAAAATTTGTTCGACAGTAGCTACGTCTTTTACAAGCTAACTGCTATGGTATAGGCAAAGACTTGGGGGGTCTCATGGTCACCCATAACAAGGGCCACTTAGAGATCTCCACAGATTTCACAATTACAGTGTCTTGTGTGGATTCCATTCACCATGCTCGGCATCACAGGGAGGTTTTCCATGTTTATAGAAGTAAAAAGGAGGTCAATGATGTGTGGTGAGATTGTTTCTAAGCAAATGTAACATTGGTTCTTAGGAGAAACTAACGCTCCAACCATCATCACAAATGAGGTTGATCAAGTGTCAACCAATTTCTACTGCCTCTTTTAACTTTCTCTTGAAATAGTTTTCTTCTTCAGCTATAAGACTTGAGTGGCCTCTAAGCGGACATGGCATTTCACATTGGGTGAATTCAATAAAAGGGTGAATTTACTAATGTTCTTGTGTTTAATGTCAATAATGTGCTCCTTGATCTTGGTGCTCATGGAAAAACCAGTTTCCTCAATGCAAGTTGTACTGCATGAGCATTAAACCCTCTATACCATAGGGTTATGAAGGTCTATGGAATCTTTGGTTGTAGGGGTGAGGCTTCTCAGTGTAGAATAGGGTTTGAAAGCACAATTGAGGCCTTTTATTTTAAAGAATTTATAATCATGTAGTACAGTTATTATTATGATTATGTTATTTTTAATTTTATTTCAGTTGGTATAATATTTACTTCTCTTTACTAGTAGGATTATTTAGCCTTTAATTTCTCTTTCCATTCCTCATCCCACTCTTCTTATTTTTCTACAGTCCACCCTTTACCCTGGCCTACATCCTTTTTAATTGATTTCCTTCTTGCTCACCATTGTTTTTTTGGTTTCCCGCACTCTTCATACCTAACCATCCATTTAACGTGAGCTAAATGTGGGGCCTAGTGGCAAGATTGGGAGAAGATAACGCCTTTTTTGCACTTCAGGGATGGTAGAGATAGAAAGGCACTTTACCCTAAATCGCTCTAACTGTAATAGCACCCAGGGCAATTACGACAATATCTTGAGAAATTATCCTATGCCACCTTCCCTCTTTTAATAGATAAGGCTTTAAGTGGGAGAATTTATAAACCAATTCGGCAATAGAGGGCCCCTTTCCAGAAGTGAACTGCAGGGATGCAAATTTAACCTCACGATCCGAGATCTTCTCTTTGTGCATCCCAAGCTAGTATTACAACACAACTATAGATTCCTGGTCCCATAAACTTTTATGGTCTCAGGACGATAATACATTTATTCCTTTCATCTTGGATTTGTAATGCAATTATATTTCAATGTAAGATGATTATTTAGGTAACAGCCTAGCGTCTAGCCAGTGCTACTTATGGGCATGTGAAACTGCATTTCGTAATAAGAGAGTTCCACACTTTACACTATATATTGTTCCGGTCTACATTACACATATTGTTCAAACTTTTGCCAGGTTTCAACCATATGACATAGCTGATGGTAAATCAAGTCTTGCAAATCCATCTAAGACAGATGTAAAGTGCTTCTATTACTAATCCAAGGCCACGCGTTAAACACAATGTCCGAAATTCATCGCATCGTTCTAGTGTTTCTTTGATTTAAGGTTTGTAAAATTTTGTCAGTTTCACCTCTATGACACAAAAATTGACCGCATTTCTTGAACACTGGCATTGCCAAAGCCATTGAGACATAGGAGAATTAACACCAAACCTGGAATATCGACGCACGGGAGATTGACGGCTGAGAAAGAGAGGGCAGTGGAGAGCGCAGGGCGGGCGCTGCAGCTCTTGTCACCATTCGACTCAATTGAAATGCGCGTCTAATCATCGTCATTTTCCTGGATCCAAACCAGCTGCCTGCTCAAAATCGGAACGTAAAAAGCTAATAATAATTCTTTGCCTTCCTCTTTCTTAGAGACTTTCATCGTGAATTATATGCGCATATGCGCGATTAAAAAAATTGTTTAGATTTATTAGAATGTGGAGTTACGGAAATTTAATTAGCTCCAAATTAATCTTGTAGTAACTTGGTTTGTGGATCTAAAATGTATTTAATTAGTGATCTGATAGTTAAAATTATATTTGAAGTGGAAATTACAATTTTTATATTTTTTTATAAGTAGTGTATTATTATAATAGTAATGTTTATTAGTATATATTGTAATTTAATTTAAATTATTATTATGTAATTTATGAATCAATGTAATTATAGATATTATTTATTGCTTTTAATTATTATTAATTTTATACATAAGTAATGATGTGAGATATAAATAAAATACAATTTAAAGAAAATTGGGTCAATTGTAGTCATGATTCATCTTGTGTTTAATTACTTTGAAATAATTATATGGCTTCAAGTTCTTGTAACATAAACCTTCCTTTAATCATGCATGGTGACAAGGGGGGAGGCTCAACATACCTTGATCCTCTTAATGAAAGGGTTGAAGTCACCACCTTCTAACAACAATCTAAAGTGTCAAAAGCATAACCCCAACTATTTGTCATGCAATCTAGTATAAAGAATAGAAAGTCTTTTGGAAAAATCTTCCTCTTAGGAAAAAAATTTGATACTCAACAAAGTCTCTTAAATATTCTTCATGTGAAGTTGACCAACCTTTCTCCATTTTGAGGGTGTAGGAGACTCTCTATCCTCTATTAAATTGTGGCTAGCCCTTAGAGAATCTTGATGATAAATTGTTAGTCAAATAGATGATAACTCATGAGAAGAAGGCTTCCTCCAAGATTGAATAATCTCATGGAAAAATAATTTTGTGGGCTCATGATAAGAAGGTTTAAAACCAACATTAGGCTTTAAATTTTTGATAGAAGGTTCCATTGTTTATGTCCATTGAACCATAATGTATAAATTTTTAATTTATTTTTATACAAATGGGTGTATACCCCAAGTTTGCACCTCATCTATCAAAAAATAAAGCTTTGAAATAAATTTTAATTTAGTTTTCACCAAATTTCCATGAAATAATTTATTATCAGTAAAAAATTACCATCCTGTTGTACCCCAAAATTAAAAATTTCACTACACTTAGGCATTTTGAAGAAATGAGTCAAAATACTGTTAAATCTGTCAAAAAGGTCAAAATTGGGATTTGCATGTCTTGCATGGGAGTCAAAACCTTGAAATTTTCAAAATCTGACAATCTGGGCCAATTCAAAATGATCAAACCTACAATACCCAGATTTCAGTTTTTCAACCCTAAATTTTAGGAAAATTTCTATTTTTAGCAGTTTTCTGAAAATAGAAACTTTTTTTGGGTTTTTTTGGGTTTCTTTCAAAATGGATACTTGCAAAATTTTCTAAAAATAGAAAGTTTGTCTTCTAGGGTTGAGACTGATTTTGATTGGCTTAAAATACTTCCTCATCAGGCTGGTGCAGTCAGAATCACGAAAAGATCAATTTTACTCTACTAGGTCTATTTTGTTTTTTTAGAAGCTGTTTCGGAGAACCAAGGTCATCAATGGAGGTTAGTCAGCTGCCAGGTGTTAGAATCAAGCGTTCGAGCATCAAACAAAGACTGTCAATGAACAATGTGCAAGAAAAATGGAGAAAAGAGAGTAGAACCTGAAAAAGTTGAAAAATGCAGAAAATTGGCTAACTCTGGTGAATCCAGGCACCTCTAGTCAAGGAGGGCGCCCAAACCTTCATGCCTTAGAAAAATTTTCCGTTCTGACAGTCAAACATAGGGAAGGCATGTCAAACGAGGTTGAAAGTTGAAAATTGCATAAAAAATTCTAACTTTGCTAAACATGGGCGCCCCTGGAGGAGAAGGGCGCCCACCTTTTTGAAGCATCAGATGATAAGATTAGGGTTTCTGCCTCCATGTCAACGTTGCTCAGAATCATCCTGGCTCCGCAACGGATCAGTCAGCACGTTCATCAGATCATCCAGTCACCGAAAAATCCAAGACAAACAAAGGTAATAGAGAGATATTTTAAAAGTTAAAGACAGAGTTGGAAGCAACAATGAAAATCCTAAATAAAAAACTAACTCTGGAAGCTATGGGCGCCATACTTCAAGAAGGGCGCCTAGGGTTTTGAGCCACCAGAAGTCAATTTCCAGAGACAAGGTATCCAGAGGACCCCTTCCAAAATCATCTCAACTGTCTAATGAATCCATCAACCAGTCATTCTGATCAACACAACACCCGGAATCACGAATTCATCTGAAGGTCAGAAGACAAATATCATGAAAATGGCTAACACTGGAGAAAATGGGCGCCCTTATCAAAGATAGGCACTTGACAATTTGAAGGGTTAAATGAAGTTTTTGACAGATGATGTCTCCAGCATCATGTCGTCAGATTTGATCAGGCTCCGTGATGCAACGTTCAGCTTGTTCGCTAGATCAATCTGGAAGCTGGAAATCAGAGTCAAACCAGGTTTGAAAATTGAATAGAAGTTGAAAACAGTGAAAAGTTGGCTAAGTTTGGAAAAAATGATGGCATACCTCAAAAAAGGCGCCCAACTTCCAATGCCTTAGTCAAATTTTTGGAAATTTCAAAAAATTGAAGTTGAAGACCAAAGTCTAAGTTCATTACATAATCTTGAATTAGGGTTTTGAGGAATTAGGGCAAAAGAAAGTTGTTTTCTCAAGGCAAAGCATATTTAAAGCACTTTTGTGTTTTATTTTTCATTATTTTCTTGCAGGTGGTCTTCAAGGAGAAACAAAGCAGAAACTTCAAACCCTTATTTTCAAGATTCAAGAGTTTAACTTGCTAGTTTTTCATAATGTTTTCAAATCAGCACTCAAGAAGGCTTGTTTTTTCATATTTTTTCATCTAGAACATCAAATCTTTGAAGAAGAAGGCCATTGTTTTCAATTTTCAACGAGTTGGTTTATACTAGTTCTATCTTCTGGATAATTTTTGGAGAATTTTCTCAAGGTTGCAGCAGCTGCTTTTTATTTTGCATGTTAGAGAAAACTTCAAAATTTACAACTTCCAATCTTCTGGGTCTATCTCAAATATTCTTCTCGACAAAACCCATATCACAGCTTTTTCAGCAAAACTTCAAATGGCTGCTTTTTCAGTGAAACTTTGAGGTTTTCAAAATCTAACCAAATGGGTTCATCCAGAATGTGCTCATGAACAATACCTAGATGCCAGCTTTTTCTGCTTTTTTCGGAGAAAATTAGGGTTTGCTACTTTTTCAGTCTTCACTCCAAATTTTCAAAAACGGACAATCTGGGTTTGCTTATAACGAAATTCTAATCAAAACCCATATCTCAAAAAAAATTCCAAAAAATTCATCAGTTTGACAAAGAAAATCAGCAAGTTATTTTTAGGATTTGTGTTGAGCTTGTCCAAACCTAGCCAAGTTTACAGTCAATCTTCAAGTTTTTCAGCATGAAGTACTCTCCCATCGAATTCAGAGCCAAACAAGTATTGCATCATAATTATCTGAACGGATAATGTTGGGAAATACTTTTCAGTACCATCATGGACATAAAATGTCATCATCTTAGTTGAAGAACGTGCAAAGAGAGTGGTATGAGCGAAAGAACAAGTGTCAAAAAAAGTGCAAAACTCTTCCGTGGGAGAATCAAGAGAAGTATTAGAAGCATAAAGTTGCAGAGCCGCCAAGTCATCAATCAGTAAGTCATCTTTTGAGGCAGTGATGTTTTTCAAGAAAAGAACTCATAAAGAAGATGAAGATGTTAAATATTCTCTAAGTTTGATTGCAAAAGAGGAGAATATCCTAGAAAAGCGGAATATGGCTATAGATAGTATCAACACTCCTGATAGAGAGGCAGTTTCCCGCTTTTTGGTGGGTGTGAGAGATTTAAAGCGGCAATCTTCTAGAAGTTTTCTCCAAGCTTTCTTTCCATTCTTATCTCACACTTTCTTTCTATTCTTGTCTCAATTCTTATCCATTCTTTGAAGAAGAAGGAAAACAAATGTAATGAGTTGGCGTTTCCTATTTTGGATGCTTTCTAGGGTTTAGATGTTTTATCTTGTTTTAGGTTTAGAAATAAAGCTTGCATGTTGGCAAGTGTTAGTGATAAAAGCAAGGAGATTTTAGAGTTCCCTACTCCTCTGCTTAGTTATAAATAAGAGCAGTGTTTGCTCATTTTAGTTAGCCATACTTGTGATAACAAGACATAAGTGTCTTAGTACCTTCTCTTTGTTATTTAGTGTTGTTCACTTTGTGTAAAGAGCAAGTTTCCATGTCTCCTTAGCTGAAAATCCTTGTTTAGTGCATGTGTTATGTGTCAATTATAATCAGGTTGATCGCATGTTGCAAGTATTTTGCTACAACTTGCTATCCCGAAATTGTAATCTTTGTTCTAGAAGTTTGAGTGAATAAAATCCTAAGCGTGCTTTGTTTGCCTCGATATAAATATCTCAGATTTCCATTTATTGTTTTGTGTTAGAAGTTTGAGTAAATAAAACCTTGAAGCTTGCTTTGTTGCTCTTGAAATAAAAGTCTCATATTTCCGTAATACTTTTATAATCTCTTTTTCAGCTTGCTTAAATTGTACATTGAAGAAAAGTTTGTTTAAGTATCTTTGTCAGAAATCAAACTCGTCCATTTCTAAACTCTCTTGCTCTGCGTTTACTTGAGAGGGTAGAAACGTTTTAAGCGTAGGTTAAGTTGTAGTGCTCTAGTTTCATTAAAGGGAAAACCTCAGCCGCAACATCTAGTGTTCTATAACCTTGTGTTCTCACAGTTGAACCAAAAAGATAGGCATAATTTAGTTTATTTTACTTTCTTTATGCAGCTCAGCAAAAGAGGGAGCTTCCCCTCCTAATTCGAAGAGCAGTTTATTGCACATAGTTGTCTATTTCCAGAATGCATTCTAGAGGTGTGATTTGAAACGCCAATAGTTTTTTGGCACCCACTGTGGGGCACGAGGCATAGAACTTCAAGCAAGCTTATGCTTTATGACACGAAAATGACCATCTGGCACCCTATTGTATGATCCAGCCAGGAGCAATGGGTGATAACAATAATACTAGTAGGAATCTAAGACGATCACCCCCATTACCTCGGGGTAACATCATTGGACCTTTGGCTTTGTAGGAATATCATGAATTACCTAAGGGGTCAAGGAAGCACTTTTCGCGGTTTCACGACAATGGAACTCAACATCCTGATGATCATATTTCGGCCTTCTCAACGACTTGCAGCATTTTGCATGTGGCACATGAAGACATTGCAGTACATCTCTTTGTGGAAAGTCTTATCGGGAATGCTACTGATTGGTTCAACCACCTGGAGCCAAGCATTATCACAAGCTGGGCAACTATGAGCGAGAAATTTTTGGCGAGATTCAAGCCCACTGAAGACAGTCATTGGTTGTTTGCCGAACTTGAAAATTCAAAGATGGAGCACAGCGAGCACATGAGGGAATTTGTAGCAAGATTTAATCATCTTGTTACATGACTTTCTTCTACACTTAATCCATCACCAAAGATTTTGATGAGCTACTTCATAAACGCTCTTCCATCAGAGATAGCCTTCTTCCTCAAGACGAAAAGACACACAGAATTGATGGATGCGCAAGAACATGCCATTGAGTTGGAGGATAATATGATTACTTCCAGCTTGATGAAAATAGATTCTATCAAATCTCCAGCTCAGTAGTTGTACTAGCCAAAGAGGAATGATTTTCAACCACAGTTGCTAGCACCTCCACCGAGACCAATGATTGAAGTTGCACAAAATGCGGTATTTTGTTCTTTTCATGACACCGATGCACATACCGGCTCTACATGTTCTGAAAATGTAAGAATGAATCAAATTATGGGATATACTGAAGCTGCACCCAGTTCCAGTTTTATCCCTACATCAAGTTCGAATGTTGTCTCACCACAGATAGACAACTTCGATGGCGACTCCACAGCAAGGTATTTTGAACCCATTATTGAAGAAAAAGAAGACCTTTGCCACTACTCTCTTGAAGTAAATCATAGAAGACCTTCAATGCCTATGTTTACAAGTGCTCAGCACTTGAAAGCACAAAAGGAAGAAGAAGAACAAGCTAAGGAAGCAGTTGCTCAAGACCCATCCTTACCAAATTTTGACATTGTAAACTACATGATAAAGACCAAGGTGCAGATTTCACAGTTGGAGTATCTTCATGATCATCCTGAGCAGCTGGACAGAATAATACAACATGTAAAGAAAGAAGCTTCAATGCAGCCTACATTGCTCGAGTCATCTATTCCAGTAGAAGAAAAGCCTAAGCCTTTCTATATATCTTTGTATATAGGAGGGTTTAAATTGAGCAATTGTATCATTGATTCAGGAGCCTCAGACAACATCATGCCTCTACAAGTGATGAATGCATTGGGACTCTCATGCACAAAAACTCAGGATGAGTGTTATTCACTTGAATCTAAGTCAGTTCCATTGGTTGGACAATTGGAAGACACTCAAGTGAGGTTGGTAGCTTGCCCAGAGAAAAAGATAAAGATGAATATTCTAGTGGCTAATATTCCAGCCAGTTATAGGATATTATTGAGTCGAAGCTTCTGCAGAGATCTTGGTGGTGCAATGCAATGAGATTGGTTGTCCGCAACCATTCCTGTGAAGGAAGGCAGAATCAAGATAGAACCTGAGCCCAAATCCCAATTCATAGTGGTGAAAATTCCAACCCCCCCAGCCCAACTATATCAAAGCAATTGCGTGACGCTATCAGAAATAGAAATTCAAGACCAGGACATTGATTGTTCTGAAAGAAAATTGACAGATGATACAAAGTTATGGAAAATGCATTTTGATGGGGGTTGTTTAGCCATACATTCAGAAGAAGGGATAATGATCATTCCCCCAAAAGGATTTCCGCAATTGGAATTCACTGAAGCTAAGAAAGAGGTGCTTTTGTTAGGCCTCAAAAATGCCAAAGACATGGTAATTGAACTCCTAGGTGTTAAAGGGGATGTGGAGCTGATTGATGAGCCAATCAAAGGATATTTCCAAATCAGAAAGGATCATCTACGGCATTATAGAAATTGGGTTTGGAATCTGATCAATTGGTTTGAAGAGATCGACATCAGAGACATCCCAAGGATGAACAACAACAACATTAGTGACTCGACGGTACCTACTTCCGTCTTTGTGCCATATAGTGACTTTTGTCAGGGAGCCTTTGCTTGGGCATATGAAGATATGAGTCAAGGTGCCTCTGCCTGGATATATGAGGATCTGAGAATCTTCATCCCAGAATATTTGTCTCTTGTGATACCAATGAGAAGAGAAGTGAAGCCTTTCAAGCAAAAGTGACAAATTCTGTAAATAATTTTCTTCATGTTTTAGTAATGTGTTTCCCCTTTCTGTAATTTTTCCTTCTGTAATGTTGTATTTCCCTCTCTCGTAACAGTTTCATTGTGTTTTAGGTGATTAAGAGTCTTGTTTTAGGTGATTTTCTAGGAAAGTCCAACTCTTAGGTGATGCTAGGAAGTCCGGTCACAGGTGATTCTTAGGGAAAGTCTTGCAAATAGGTGATTAGGATGTAATGTTGACTCCACTACCCATGGACAAGGCACTGGTCTAAACTGAAAATCCAGAGATTCTACGGTTCTTCTATGTCGAAAGTATCCGACATGGTCCCCAGACGGAGCCAATATTGTACCCCAAAATTAAAATTTTCGCTACACTTAGGCATTTTGAAGAAATGAGTCGAAATACTGTTAAATCTGTCAAAAAGGTCAAAATTGGGATTTGCATGTCTTGCATGGGGGTCAAAACCTTGAAATTTTCAAAATCTGACAATCTGGGTCGGTTCAAAATGATCAAACCTACAATACCCAGATTTCAGTTTTTCAACCCTAAATTTTAGGAAAATTTCCATTTTTAGTAGTTTTCTGAAAAGAGAAACTTTTTCTGGGTTTTTTTGGGTTTCTTTCGAAATGGATACTTGCAAAATTTTCTAAAAATAGAAAGTTTGTCTTCTATGGTTGAGACTGATTTTGATTGGCTTAAAATACTTCCTCATCAGGCTGGTGCAGTCAGAATCACGAAAAGATCAATTTTACTCTACTAGGTCTATTTTGCTTTTTAAGAAGTTGTTTCGGAGAACCAAGGTCATCAATGGAGGTTAGTCAGCTGCCAGGTGTCAGAATCAAGTGTTTAAGCATCAAACAGAGACTGTTAATGAACAATGTGCAGGAAAAACGGAGAAAGGAGAGTAGAACCTGAAAAAGTTGAAAAATGCAGAAAATTGGCTAACTCTAGTGAATCCAGGCGCCTCCAATCAAGAAGGGCGCCCAAACCTTCATGCCTTAGAAAAAATTTCCATTCCGATAGTCAAACACAGGGAAGGCACGTCAAACGAGGTTAAAAGTTGAAAATTGCATAAAAAATTCTAACTTTGCTAAAGATGGGGGCCCCTGGAGGAGAAGGGCGCCCACCTTTTTGAAGCATCAAATGATAAGATTAGGGTTTATGTATCCACGTCAACGTTGCTCAAAATCATCCCGGCTCCACAACCGATCAGTCAGCACGTTCATCAGATCATCCAGTCACTGAAAAATCCAAGAAAAACAAAGGTCACGGAGAGAGATATTTTAAAAGTTAAAGACAGAGTTGGAAGCAACAATGAAAATCCAAAATAAAAATCTAACTCTGGAAGCTATGGGCGCCATACTTCAAGAAGGGCGCCTAGGGTTTTGAGCCACCAGAAGTTAATTTTCGGAGACGAGGTATCGAGAGGACCCCTTCCAGAATCATCTCAACTGTCCAGTGAATCCATCAGCCAGTCATTATGATCAACACAACACCTGGAATCACGAATTCATCTGAAGGTCAGAAGACAAATATCATGAAAATGGCTAACACTGGAGAAAATGGGCGCCCTTATCAAGGATAGGCACTTGACAATTTGAAGGGTTAAATGAAGTTTTTGACAGATGATGTCTCCAGCATCATGTCGTCAAATTTGATCAGGCTTCGTGATGCAACGTTCAGCTTGTTCACCGGATCAATCTGGAAGCCGAAAATTAGAGTCAAACCAGGGTTGAAAATTGAACAGAAGTTGAAAATGGTGAAAAGTTGGCTAAGTCTGGGAAAAATGATGGCATACCTCAAAAAAGGCGCCCAACTTCCAATGCCTTAGTCAAATTTTTGGAAATTTCAAAAAATTGAACTTGAAGACCAAAGTCTAAGTTCATTACACAATCTTGAATTAGGGTTTTGAGGAATTAGGGCAAAATAAAGTTGTTTTCTCAAGGCAAAGCATATTTAAAGCACTTTTGTGTTTTATTTTTCATCATTTTCTTGCAGGTGGTCTTCAAGGAGAAACAAAGCAGCAACTTCAAACCCTTATTTTCAAGATTCAAGAGTTTAACTTGCTGGTTTTTCATAATGTTTTCAGATTAGCACTCAAGAAGAATTTTTTTTCATATTTTTTCATCCAGAACATCAAATCTTTGAAGGAGGCCATTGTTTTCAATTTTCAGCGAGCTAGTTTATACTAGTTCTATCTTCTAGATAATTT
Source organism: Sequoiadendron giganteum (assembly GCA_007115665.2). Lineage (NCBI taxonomy): Eukaryota > Viridiplantae > Streptophyta > Pinopsida > Cupressales > Cupressaceae > Sequoiadendron > Sequoiadendron giganteum. The sequence continues at coordinate 649,335,112 of CM021101.1, read as the reverse complement.
TTGGAGAATTTTCTCAAGGTTGCAACAACTGCTTTTTATTTTGCATGTTAGAGAAAACTTCAAAATTTACAACTTCCAATCTTCTGGGTCTATCTCAAATATTCTTCTCGAAAAAACCCATATCAAATCTTTTTTAGCAAAACTTCAAATGGTTGTTTTTTTAGTGAAACTTCAAGGTTTTCAAAATCTAACCAAATGGGTTCATCCAGAATGTGCTCATGAACAATACCCAGATGCCAGCTTTTTCTGCTTTTTTGGAGAAAATTAGTGTTTGCTGCTTTTTCAGTCTTCACTCCAAATTTTCAAAAACAGACGATATGGGTTTGCTTATAACGAAATTCTAATCAAAACCCATATCTCAGAAAAATTTCTAAAAAATTCATCTGCTTGACGAAAAAAATCAACAAGTTATTTTTAGGATTTGTGTTGAGCTTGTCAGAACCTAGTCAAGTTTACAGTCAATCTTCGAGTTTTTCGGCATGAAGTACTCTCCCATCGAATTCAAAGCCAAACAAGTGTTGCATCATAATTATCTGAACGGATAATGTTGGGAAGTACTTTTCAATACCATCATGGACATAAAACGTCATCATATTAGTTGAAGAACGTGCAAAGAGAGTGGTATGAGCGAAAGAACAAGTGTTAGAAAAAGTTGTGCAAAACTCTTCCGTGGGAGAATCAAGAGAAGTGTTAGAAGCATAAAGTTGCAGAGCCGCCAAGTCATCAATCAGTAAGTCATCTTTTGAGGCAACGATGTTTTTCAAGAAAAGAACTCATAAAGAAGATGAAGATGTTAAATATTCTCTAAGTTTGATTGCAAAAGAGGAGAATATCCTAGAAAAGCGGAATATGGCTATAGATAGTATCAACACTCCTGATAGAGAGGCAGTTTCCCGCTTTTTGGTGGGTGTGGGAGATTTAAGGCGGCAATCTTCTAGAAGCTTTCTCCAAGCTTTCTTTCCATTCTTATCTCACACTTTCTTTCTATTCTTGTCTCAATTCTTATCCATTCTTCGAAGAACAAGGAAAACAAATGTAATGAGTTGGCATTTCCTATTTTGGATGCTTTCTAGGGTTTAGATGTTTTATCTTGTTTTAGGTTTAGAAATAAAGCTTGCATGTTGGCAAGTGTTAGTGATAAAAGCAAGGAGATTTTAGGGTTCCCTACTCCTCTGCTTATTATAAATAAGAGCAGTGTTTGCTCATTTTAGTTAGCCATACTTGTGATAACAAGACATAAGTGTCTTTAGTACCTTCTCTTTGTTATTCAGTGTTGTTCACTTTGTGTAAAGAGCAAGTTTCCATGTCTCCTTAGCTGCAAATCCTTGTTTAGTGCATGTGTTATGTGTCAATTATAATCAGGTTGATCGCATGTTGCAAGTATTTTGCTACAACTTGCTATCCCGAAATTGTAATCTTTGTTCTAGAAGTTTGAGTGAATAAAATCCTAAGCGTGCTTTGTTTGCCTCGATATAAATATCTCAGATTTCCATTTATTATTTTGTGTTAGAAGTTTGAGTAAATAAAACCTTGAAGCTTGCTTTGTTGCTCTTGAAATAAAAGTCTCATATTTTCGTAATACTTTTATGATCTCTTTTTCAGCTTGCTTAAAATGTACGTTGAAGAAAAGTTTGTTTAAGTATCTTTGTCAAAAATCAAACTCGTCCATTTCTAAACTCTCTTGCTATGCGTTTACTTGAGAGGGTAGAAACGTTTTAAACGTAGGTTAAGTTGTAGCTGTCTAGTTTCATTAAAGGGAAAACCTTAGCCGTAATATCTAGTGTTATATAACCTTGTGTTCTCGCAGCTGAACCAAAAAAATAGGCGTAATTAAGTTTATTTTACTTTCTTTATGCAACTCAGCAAAAGAGGGAGCTTCCCCTCCTAATTCGAAGAGCAGTTTACTGCACATAGTTGTTCGTTTCCAGAACGCATTCCAGAGGTGCGATTTGAAATGCCAACACATCCTAAACCAAAATAACCTAAAACTAATACATTAATAGGCTTTAGTTTTTTTCAAGTCTTTTATTTAGAGTATTTCTTCTTTGCAAATTGGGGAGGAGAAAATTACATAGGATTCCCCCTAAACCCACCCCTTTATCACTTATACATACTAGCATACATATATTAAACATTAATATATATATATATAAAATACATCGAGAGTTATCATTATCGAGGCACCTATTGCACTAAGAAAAAATGAATAAAATAAATGCCTTGAGAAAGATAAGTTTCAGAATATTATATATATATTAATATTTAATATATATATATATTAATATTTAATATATATATATATGCTAGTAGCAGTCGCGACACAACATGTAAGAGATTAATATAATAATATAATATTATAATAATGTTAATTTAAGCCTACCCCTAATTTAATCCTTACTTAACCCTAATTTAGCCCTAAACCTAATTAGATCTTAATGTTATTTGAAACCTAACCTAATTATATCATAACCCTAGATAACTCTAATTTAACCCTAAGTCTAAAACTAACAATAAGCCTTACCCTAATTTAACCCTAACTCCAACCCTAACCTTGCAAAAATCTTATTGAATCATAACCCTAATTGATCCCTAATCCAAATTGAATACTAACTTAATCATAACCCTTAGTGAATAGTAACCCTAATTGAACTCTAAGCATAACCTTAATTAAACCCTAAGCATAATTAAAATAAACCCTAACCATAATATAAACTTAATGCTAATTTTAACCCTAACCCTAATTTAACTATATCCCTAATTGAACCCTAACCCTAACCCTAATGTTGATGATTTTTGGTTGATCATTTGTCATGTGGGGCTTAATCCTAACTTAAGTAAACTCTTATTCTAATCATAACTCTAACACTAATTAAACTCTAATCCTAATCCTATCTCTAATTAAACCCTAATCCTAATTGATTGCTACTTGAACCCTAAACCTAATTAAAATTTAATATTAATTGAACCCTAACCCTAATTAAATATTAATCCTAATCTTAACCCTAATTTAAGTCGAGAGATATCAATCTTGAGGCACCTATGCACTTTTTTGTGACAAATTGATTAAAAAATAAGCACCTCGAGGAGGATATCTCTCGGCTTTTTATAAATATTATTAATAAATAATGTATATATGCTATTAGCATTTGTAGCATAACATGTAAAATATTAAATGAATTAGGGTTAGGATTAGGATTACAGTTAGGGTTAGGGGTAGGGTTAGGTTTAGAGTCAAAATTAGAGTTAGGGTGGGGGATACGTTAAGGGTTAGAATTAAAGTTAGGGTTAGGGCTAGGGTTAGGGTAAGGATTATGGTTAGGGTTAGAATTAGAATAAGGGTTAGGGTTAGAATTGGAGTTAGGGTTAGGGTTAAGATAAGGGTTAGGTTTAGGTTTAGAATTATAATTAGGGTTAGGGTTAGAATTGGAGTTAGGGTTAGGATATGGGTTACAAATAGGATTAGGGTTAAAGTTAGGATTCAAACTAAGGTTAGATTCAAGGTTATAGATAGGTTAGTGCTAGGTTAAGGGTTAGGGTTAGAAATATAATTAGGGTCAGGGATAGGGTTAGAGATATAATTAGGATTAGCAATAGGGTTATAGTTAAGGTTAGGGTTAGTGTTAAGGTTTGAGTTATGAATACGATTATGATTAGGTTTATTTTTAGAATTAGGATTAGGGTTGGGGATAAGATTAGGGTTATGGTTGGGGATAATATTAGGGTTAGGGTTAGGGTTAGTGTTAGAGTTAGAGATAGAGATAGAGATAGAAATAGAGCTACAATTAGGGTTAGGGTTAGAGTTAGAATAAAATTAAAGTATAACTCAAATAGAACCCTAACCCTATAACCATAATTGAACCCTAAACCCAACCTTCATTCTAACCCTAACCCTAACTCTTAGTAAACCCTATCTTTAACCTTTTTAAACTCTAACCCTAACCCTAATCATAAATGCAACCCCAAGCTTTATCCTAAAACCCTAGTTGAACCCTAAACCTAATCATAATTGAACCCTAATTTAATTATAACCTTAAGTGAATCATAACCATAACCATAACAAAAATCATAATTTGAAACTCTATATGTAGCCCCAATTGAATCCTAACCATAACTAAACCCTATATGTAATCTTACTTTAACCCTAAACCTAACCCAAACCTAAATTTAACCCTAAACAAAATTGAACCCTAATCCTAACCTTGGTTGAACCCTAACACTAATTGAATATAAACCCTAATAGTAACCTTAGTTAAATCCTAATTAAATCCTAACACTAATCATAACCATAATTGTAATCCTAACCCTAACCTTAGTTGAATTCTAACCCCAACCTAAACTCCAACTTAACCCTTACCATAACCCTAAATTTTATTATAAAATCCTAACCATAACCCTAACTCTAACCCTAACTCCAAGCCCAACCATAATCCTAACCCATAACTCGTAACCCTAATTAAAATAAAATACTAACTCTAACCCTAATTGAATCCAAACCCTAACAAACCCTACATATAACCTTAATTTAACCCTAAACATAACCCTAACCTAAATTTAACCCTAATCACAATTGAACCCTAATCCTTGTTGAAATGCACAAGACAACTAAGAGGGGTGAATCAGTTGTACCAAATTGTTTTACTTAGAACTAACCTTAATCAATTCCACTTCAACTCAATTTGTTATCAAGTGTGAACATGAAAAGAAAATAACATTAAACATTAAACACCAAAGACACCAGATTTACGTGGAAAACCCAATGAGGGAAAAACCATAGTGAGGATTAACTCACAATATAGTAATAATGCAATACTGGATATAAAGGCTTGCTGTCAGAGGGCTCATTGCCTGGATACAAAGGCTCACTGCTACAATAGGACTCGCTATCCAAAAGGAGGCTCACTACTTATAGATAAAGAAAATATAAATAAATATCCACCACAATAGGTTCCACACATTCACAGCTTGATCAAAAGATTGCAAACACCATCAACTCACTGCTTTCAGGAATCTAACACATCAAATTACTGTTGCCTTGATTCACTCTTAAACACTTTGCTTTTCGCACTTGTTCACACACTTCACTTGCTTGCCTCTTGCTTTTTTTAATTCACAACATCTTGACTTGATTTTATACCATCTTCAACCCTAGAAGCATTCTCCAAGGTTGGCTATACATCCTCCATTTTACAAATTCAAATTAGGTCAGCTACTCAACATTTCTGCAATGAATAAGAATGAGAGAGGACCAACTACATCTTTAATTAGGACCCAAAAAACATCTTAGATCAATCACATGCTTCCTTAATTCGATGCAAATCTTTATGTAACGTGTAAACACCAAGTCGGCCAAACCTAATGAAAACACCAATGATCTTTGAAGTGCATGCATCTCCAGTAAGATGATCACATGTGTATCACCCAACATGCTTCACCAAAAAAATTAACATCTCTTAGAAACCTTCAAGTACATCTGTAGCAAATACAACAACCTTCATACATCGAACTCACTTCAACAGTCCATTCAGACCTAGCAGAAACACATCGTAGCTCTAGAACAAGCTTTTTGGAGCACCAAACCACAAGCACGTTTTCCAAAACATAGAGAACATTAGGATTAACCTTCTTCCAGATCTGCAAGATCTGAAACAAAACATCAGAAGATTGTGGAGCATAGACATTTCTCCCAGTCCACAGACAAACAGTTTTTCCAAACCAGTGAACACATCTTTCACTCTCCATCAATCCAAAAGCTAAAACTTGGGATATATCATCCATTGAAGCTCATGAACACTACTACAGATCCATACAAGCATAGCATCAATACAAAAGAAATGCAAAGCATAATATTGGAGCACACACTGAACACTATCTTCATTATTTCTTAATTTTCTCAAAAGCACTTGGCATCAACACAACTACAACATCATAGATATAGCTCCATGTACTCTAAACACTTCTCGGTATCTCAACTATACAAGTACCATCTGCAAACACTTTTAATTGTGTTGACATCAATGAAAACACCACCAAACTCATCCATACTTGCAACAATGTCCCCCTTTGTCATTGATGGAAACACGTGATGTGAAAAATCATCATAGATAGCATACATACTAAGACTTGCTTCTTCTTCCCTTTCTTTTTCAAATTAGACAACCTACACAAACATTTCTACACACTTTTTTGCACATGACTCTCTCTCTCCCCCCCTTTGACATCAATGGCAAAGAAATTTTTGCATAAAACATCATCCATACGAAGCTCTAATCACTCCCCCTTAGGAGTGCATCCATACCACATACTGCAACAATACAACTCTCTACTCCCCTTGAGGAGTAGACCTCAATCATCAGTCCATATCCAAAAAGAATATGTGAATCCATTAGACTGATGCACCTCCATGTGCACCTAATTCAAGGAAGGAGGAGTAGTAACCCCTAACTTCCCCCTAAGATACTCAAAAGTATCCTTCGAAACGGCCTTAGTGAATATGTCAACAATTTGTTCCTTGGTAGACACATATTCAAGTCTGACTTCATTCTGCAACACCTTCTCTCTTAAGAAATGATACCTAATGGGTATATGCTTTGTACTAGAATGCATCACTAAATTATTTGAAATGTTTATTGCACTTGTATTGTCACAAAAGATAGAGATAGGCCCATCACATATCACACCTATGTCCTTCAAATTTTGCTTCATCCAAAGTACCTGTGTATAGCAGGACGTTGTTGCAATATACTCAACTTATGTAGTGGATAAATAAACTAAATCCTATTTCTTACTCAACCATGAGACCAATCTTCCTCCAAGGAAGAATGCACCACCACTTGTAGTCTTTCGGTCATCTACATAGCCAACCCAATCTGCATCAGTGTAGGCATTCAAGGTGAAATCAGTATCCCTAGGATACCATAGCCCATAATTTGGAGTCCCCTTAAGATATTTGAATATCCTCTTTACAACTATAACATGTGTCTCCTTCGATTATGCTTGGAATCTTGCAACCAAACATATTGCATGCATGATATCTAGTCTAGTAGTAGTAAGATATAATAGTCCACCAATCATGGATTTGTACATGCTTTGATCAACTTTAGAAGATTCATCATCCTTACTTAGTTTACATCCAATTACCATAGGGGTACAGACCAGTTTGGAGTCATCCATTTCAAACTTCTTCAACAATTCTTTAACATACTTAGATTGTGAAATGAATATCCCCTTATCAGTTTGATTTACTTGTAGTCCAAGGAAGAAATTCAACTCACCAATCATAGACATTTCAAACTCTTTTTGTATCTCTTCTGCAAATTTCTTACACATACCTTCATTTCCACCAAAGATGATATCATCAACATATACCACAACAATCAACATTTTATTTTTCTCAATCTTGAAATAGAGATTGTTGTCCACAGAGCCTTTGTTGAATTCTCGTTGTGTCAAGTATCTATCCAACCTTACATACCATGCTTTGGGAGCCTGTTTAAGTCCATATAGTGCCTTTTTCAACTTGCAGACCATGTCTAATTTGTCTAATAACTGAAATCCTTCCGGTTGTTCCATGTACACTTCTTCCAATTCTCCATTAAGAAATGTAGACTTGACAACCATCTGATATACTTTGAAGTCTTAATGAGTTGAAAATGCCAAGAACATCCGAATAGCTTCCATTCTTGCCACAGGTGCAAATATTTCTTCAAAATCTATTGCTTCAACCTTTGAATAACATTTGCATACAATTCTTGCTTTATTTCTTACCACTTCACCATCTTCATTTAGTTTATTCCTGAACACCCATTTTGAACCAATCACATTCTTGTTCATTGGTCTAGGAACCAGTTCCCATGTCTGATTATTCTCTATTTGTTGTAATTCCTCTTTCATTGCTTTGACCCAACTCTCATCATTGCATGCCTCACTCACATTCTTAAGTTCTATCTTAGAAAGTAAACAAAAGTTTACCTCAACCACTTTGCTTCTTGTCTTTACACCTTCACTTATGCCTCCATTTATTTGTTCCTTCAGATGATTCTTCTGAAAATATTTAGGAGTTTTAGGAGCAGGTTCTAGAATCTCTTCTTCATCACTTTTTTCTTTCTCTTCCTTTTCTTCCTCTTGTATTTTTCCGCAGATAAGATCATGCACTTATTTCTACTGGTCTATACACAGCTTCATCAACTTTTACATTTGCACTTTCAACTATTTTCCTTGATCTTTTATTGAAGCATCTATATGCTTTATTGTTATTTGAATATCCAAAAAATATTCCTTCATCGCATCTAGCATCAAACTTTCCAAGATTATCATCAGCTCTTTTAATTTAACATCCACTTCTAAATACCTTAAAGTATTTAACAGTAGGAGTCTTACTAGTCCATAACTCATAAGGAGTCTTTGTGTTGTTACCTCTGATCTGAACTTTGTTAAGAATGTAAATAGTAGTGTGGATTGCTTCTCTCCAATATACATTAGGAACATTTTCTTCTTTCATCATAGTCCTGGTAGCCTCTTGAACAGTCTGGTTATTCCTTTCCACAACTCCATTCTGCTGAGGGGTTCTAGGGGCAAAAAAATGTCTCTTTATGCCATGCTCTTCACAAAATGCATTAAACTCACCAGAAGTGAATTATCCACCTCTATTAGACCTTAAATATTTGATTCTCAGGTTTACCTCATTCTCTACTCTTTCTTTGAATACTTTGAATCTATCTAGAGCTTGAGCTTTCTCTCAAAGAAAAGTAACCCATGTCATTCTAGAGTAATCATCAATAAAAAGCATAAAATACATATCACCATTCAGGCTTCTTGTTCTTGTAGGGCCACAAAGGTCTATATGAATCAATTCCAACATTCTGATAGATGATCGTTCTTTTCCTTTAAAACCACTTCTTGTTTGTTTCCCCAACTGACAGCTTCTATAAATAGAATTTGTATGCTTTGTGATTCTGGGCAGATCTCTAACAACTTCTCTTGAACTGATTCTGATCAGATTGTCAAAATTTACATGTCCCATCCTTCGGTGTCATATCCAACTTTCATTAATCTAAGAAACAAAGCATTGACCATCACCACTCTTAAGTTGATAAATGTTTCCATGAGTTCTTCCAGATGCTACCATAGTTCTGAACCCTTTTCTGATCTCATAGGTGTTATCCTAAAACACAAGCTTAAATCCTTTGCTACACATTTTTCGAACACTTAAAAGATTATGCCTTAATCCCTTAACATAATAGACATTGTTAGTACTATGTTTTCCATCAAAGCTAATTCTTCCTTTCCCAACTATCTTAGCCCCAGAATCATCTCCAAACATAACTATTCCTCCATCATACTTTTCAAGTTTAGTGAACTTACTCTAGTTGTCTCCAGTCATATGATTTGAACACCCACTGTCAATTACCCAATAGTCTTCATCCTATCTAGCATGAAAGGTAATAACCAAAGTACCTTCCATCTCATTATTCTTGCTCTCCGGACCTGATTCCCTTGCACATCTTCCATGGTTAGTAGATACAACTTTACTTTCCAAGGCTAGAAACAAACATTCATCCTTATCATCCTCAAAATCAAACTCATCATCAGAAATTCCTGCATCTTCTTTAACATAATACAATGTCTTGATCTTCCTGTCCCTTTTGTCTTTGTTCTTCTCGTGTGTAGCTCTATTTGGACATCTTGAAGCATAGTGAGCAATATTTCCACAACTGAAACATTTAAAAGGTAACATACGTTTGTACTTACCAGTACCTTTCTTCAATTTCCTTATAAATTTTGCTTCCAACTCTTTTTAACTATCATTATTCGAGTCATCTCCTATCTTCATTGCTTTAAAGGTTATTTCAAATTTCTCCTTTTCTCTTCAAAACTTTCTCATCTCGAATGCAGTCAAGGTGCCAAATAGTTGCTCCTTAGTAAATGTATTTGGATCATATGATTCTTTAATAACAAAGACCTTATCACTGTAATTATTTGGTAGGGTCATCAAGATCTTCTCAATTATATCTTCATCTATCATGTTGCCACCTTGGTTATTGATTTCATTTGCTACAAGTTCAACTCTCTGATAATAGCTTCCAATATCTTCACTCTCTTCCATTCGTAGGTTCTCAAATTTGCGCTTAGCTATTAGCTTTCTTGACAATTTTACTCTATCATTTCCTTCATAAATATCTTTCAATTTCTCCCATACTTCATAAGAAATGCTTAAAGAAATAAATTTTATCCTTTCAATTCTAGATAAAGCACTAAAGATAGCATACCTTGCCTTTTCATTCTCCTCATGGGAATAAATCTCATCTGTAGAGGAAGAACCAACGGATGGTTCAACATACTTTGACTCTACTGCTTTCTAGGTCTTGAAACCATGGGAGACCAAGTAACCTCTCATCTGCTCTTTCCAATCACTGTAATCAGCTCCATCAAAAATAGGGATTTGTAACTTGTGCACCATCTGATCTACCTCAAGCGGTTAAGCTTCTCGCCGAGGAACTAGAGCTCTGATACCAATTGTTGAAATGCACAAGACAATTGAGACAGGGAGGGTGAATCAATTGTACCAAATTGCTTTACTTCTAACCTTAATCAATTCCACTTTAACTCAATCTGTTATCAAGTGTAAACATGAAAAGCAAATAATAGAAAGCAAACACCAAAGAGACCAGATTTACGTGGAAAACCCAATGAGGGAAAAACCATGGTGAGGATTAACTCACAATATAGTAATAATGAAATACTAGATACAAAGGCTCATTACCAGAGGGCTCACTGCCTATAATAGGAATCACTATCCAAAAGGAGGCTCACTACCTATAGATAAAGAAAATATAAATAAAGATCCACCACAATAGGTTCCACACATTTGCAGCTTGATCAAAAGATTGTAGACACCACTAGCTCATTGCTTTCAGGAATCTAACACATCAAAGTATTGTTGCCTTGATTCCCTCTTACACACTCTACTTTTCACACTTCTTCGCACACTTCACTTGCTTGCCTCTTTCTTTTATTAATTTATAGCATCTTGACTTGATTTTATACCATCTTCAACCCTAGAAGCATTCTCCAAGGTCAGCTATACATCCTCCATTTTACAAATTCAAATTAGGTCGGCTACTCAACATTCTCGCAGTGGATAAGAATGAGAGAGGACCAATTACATCTTTAATTAGGACCCAAACAACATCTTAGATCAATCACATGCTTCCTTAATTCGATGCAAACATTTATGTAACGTGTAAACACCAGGTCGGCCAAACCTAATGAAAACACCAATGATCTTTGAAGTACACACATCTCTAGCAAGATGATCACACATGGATCACCCAACATGCTTCACCAAACATTTTAACATATCTTAGAAACCTTTAGGTACATCCGCAACAACTGCAACAACCTTCATACATCAAACTCACTTCAACAGTCCATTTAGACCGAGCAAAAACACACCGTAGCTGTAGAACAAGCTTTCTGGAGCACCAAACCACAAGAACATTTTCTAGAACACAGAGAATATCAAGATTAAGCTTCTTCCAGATCTGTAAGATTTGAAACAAAACATCAAAAGACTGTGGAGCAAAGACATTTCTCCTAGTCCACAGATAAATAGTTCTACCAAACCAGTTCACACATCAGTGAACACATCTTTCACTCTCCATCGATCTAGAAGTTAAAACTCAAGATATATCATCCATTGAAGCTCATGAATGTTAGAGTAAAGGTTTTAACTTAATTATGTTGATTAAGTTACCTTTATTCCCTTCTTAAGATCTCACATTAGTTTGCATAAAGTGACATTTAATAATTATATTAATTATTAAATGTTATCTTATTAGGGCTTCTATTAGGGTTTTTCCTATTAGGGTTTTATTAGGGTTTGCATGATCTCCTTTTTATAAGGATTGATCCCATTGTATTTCATATCAATTCATTCTCTCATTCTCTCTGATATATACATTTTCAATTTTCAGAGAACCCTTGCTTGTTTGTCTCCATCTCTTCTTTTGTGACAGGTTATTTGCATGCAGGTAATCTTCAGGGTTTGTGGTCTTGTATTTTCTCAACTCCTACATGGTATCAGAGCTCCACACCTGCAACTTCCTGTTCTTGTTTTGAAGATTTTTGGAGCTTCAAGGGTTTGGGGTTTGTTTTCTTGATCTAGGGCATACCTGCAATTTTGAAGCATTTTCAGCTCAAATGGACATCGCCATTGCATCCGTAGCGGT
>CM021101.1:649266532-649322785 GCA_007115665.2 Sequoiadendron giganteum | reverse complement strand
CCTAATCCTAACCTTGGTTGAACCCTAACACTAATTGAATATAAACCCTAATAGTAACCTTAGTTAAATCCTAATTAAATCCTAACACTAATCATAACCATAATTGTAATCCTAACCCTAACCTTAGTTGAATTCTAACCCCAACCTAAACTCCAACTTAACCCTTACCATAACCCTAAATTTTATTATAAAATCCTAACCATAACCCTAACTCTAACCCTAACTCCAAGCCCAACCATAATCCTAACCCATAACTCGTAACCCTAATTAAAATAAAATACTAACTCTAACCCTAATTGAATCCAAACCCTAACAAACCCTACATATAACCTTAATTTAACCCTAAACATAACCCTAACCTAAATTTAACCCTAATCACAATTGAACCCTAATCCTTGTTGAAATGCACAAGACAACTAAGAGGGGTGAATCAGTTGTACCAAATTGTTTTACTTAGAACTAACCTTAATCAATTCCACTTCAACTCAATTTGTTATCAAGTGTGAACATGAAAAGAAAATAACATTAAACATTAAACACCAAAGACACCAGATTTACGTGGAAAACCCAATGAGGGAAAAACCATAGTGAGGATTAACTCACAATATAGTAATAATGCAATACTGGATATAAAGGCTTGCTGTCAGAGGGCTCATTGCCTGGATACAAAGGCTCACTGCTACAATAGGACTCGCTATCCAAAAGGAGGCTCACTACTTATAGATAAAGAAAATATAAATAAATATCCACCACAATAGGTTCCACACATTCACAGCTTGATCAAAAGATTGCAAACACCATCAACTCACTGCTTTCAGGAATCTAACACATCAAATTACTGTTGCCTTGATTCACTCTTAAACACTTTGCTTTTCGCACTTGTTCACACACTTCACTTGCTTGCCTCTTGCTTTTTTTAATTCACAACATCTTGACTTGATTTTATACCATCTTCAACCCTAGAAGCATTCTCCAAGGTTGGCTATACATCCTCCATTTTACAAATTCAAATTAGGTCAGCTACTCAACATTTCTGCAATGAATAAGAATGAGAGAGGACCAACTACATCTTTAATTAGGACCCAAAAAACATCTTAGATCAATCACATGCTTCCTTAATTCGATGCAAATCTTTATGTAACGTGTAAACACCAAGTCGGCCAAACCTAATGAAAACACCAATGATCTTTGAAGTGCATGCATCTCCAGTAAGATGATCACATGTGTATCACCCAACATGCTTCACCAAAAAAATTAACATCTCTTAGAAACCTTCAAGTACATCTGTAGCAAATACAACAACCTTCATACATCGAACTCACTTCAACAGTCCATTCAGACCTAGCAGAAACACATCGTAGCTCTAGAACAAGCTTTTTGGAGCACCAAACCACAAGCACGTTTTCCAAAACATAGAGAACATTAGGATTAACCTTCTTCCAGATCTGCAAGATCTGAAACAAAACATCAGAAGATTGTGGAGCATAGACATTTCTCCCAGTCCACAGACAAACAGTTTTTCCAAACCAGTGAACACATCTTTCACTCTCCATCAATCCAAAAGCTAAAACTTGGGATATATCATCCATTGAAGCTCATGAACACTACTACAGATCCATACAAGCATAGCATCAATACAAAAGAAATGCAAAGCATAATATTGGAGCACACACTGAACACTATCTTCATTATTTCTTAATTTTCTCAAAAGCACTTGGCATCAACACAACTACAACATCATAGATATAGCTCCATGTACTCTAAACACTTCTCGGTATCTCAACTATACAAGTACCATCTGCAAACACTTTTAATTGTGTTGACATCAATGAAAACACCACCAAACTCATCCATACTTGCAACAATGTCCCCCTTTGTCATTGATGGAAACACGTGATGTGAAAAATCATCATAGATAGCATACATACTAAGACTTGCTTCTTCTTCCCTTTCTTTTTCAAATTAGACAACCTACACAAACATTTCTACACACTTTTTTGCACATGACTCTCTCTCTCCCCCCCTTTGACATCAATGGCAAAGAAATTTTTGCATAAAACATCATCCATACGAAGCTCTAATCACTCCCCCTTAGGAGTGCATCCATACCACATACTGCAACAATACAACTCTCTACTCCCCTTGAGGAGTAGACCTCAATCATCAGTCCATATCCAAAAAGAATATGTGAATCCATTAGACTGATGCACCTCCATGTGCACCTAATTCAAGGAAGGAGGAGTAGTAACCCCTAACTTCCCCCTAAGATACTCAAAAGTATCCTTCGAAACGGCCTTAGTGAATATGTCAACAATTTGTTCCTTGGTAGACACATATTCAAGTCTGACTTCATTCTGCAACACCTTCTCTCTTAAGAAATGATACCTAATGGGTATATGCTTTGTACTAGAATGCATCACTAAATTATTTGAAATGTTTATTGCACTTGTATTGTCACAAAAGATAGAGATAGGCCCATCACATATCACACCTATGTCCTTCAAATTTTGCTTCATCCAAAGTACCTGTGTATAGCAGGACGTTGTTGCAATATACTCAACTTATGTAGTGGATAAATAAACTAAATCCTATTTCTTACTCAACCATGAGACCAATCTTCCTCCAAGGAAGAATGCACCACCACTTGTAGTCTTTCGGTCATCTACATAGCCAACCCAATCTGCATCAGTGTAGGCATTCAAGGTGAAATCAGTATCCCTAGGATACCATAGCCCATAATTTGGAGTCCCCTTAAGATATTTGAATATCCTCTTTACAACTATAACATGTGTCTCCTTCGATTATGCTTGGAATCTTGCAACCAAACATATTGCATGCATGATATCTAGTCTAGTAGTAGTAAGATATAATAGTCCACCAATCATGGATTTGTACATGCTTTGATCAACTTTAGAAGATTCATCATCCTTACTTAGTTTACATCCAATTACCATAGGGGTACAGACCAGTTTGGAGTCATCCATTTCAAACTTCTTCAACAATTCTTTAACATACTTAGATTGTGAAATGAATATCCCCTTATCAGTTTGATTTACTTGTAGTCCAAGGAAGAAATTCAACTCACCAATCATAGACATTTCAAACTCTTTTTGTATCTCTTCTGCAAATTTCTTACACATACCTTCATTTCCACCAAAGATGATATCATCAACATATACCACAACAATCAACATTTTATTTTTCTCAATCTTGAAATAGAGATTGTTGTCCACAGAGCCTTTGTTGAATTCTCGTTGTGTCAAGTATCTATCCAACCTTACATACCATGCTTTGGGAGCCTGTTTAAGTCCATATAGTGCCTTTTTCAACTTGCAGACCATGTCTAATTTGTCTAATAACTGAAATCCTTCCGGTTGTTCCATGTACACTTCTTCCAATTCTCCATTAAGAAATGTAGACTTGACAACCATCTGATATACTTTGAAGTCTTAATGAGTTGAAAATGCCAAGAACATCCGAATAGCTTCCATTCTTGCCACAGGTGCAAATATTTCTTCAAAATCTATTGCTTCAACCTTTGAATAACATTTGCATACAATTCTTGCTTTATTTCTTACCACTTCACCATCTTCATTTAGTTTATTCCTGAACACCCATTTTGAACCAATCACATTCTTGTTCATTGGTCTAGGAACCAGTTCCCATGTCTGATTATTCTCTATTTGTTGTAATTCCTCTTTCATTGCTTTGACCCAACTCTCATCATTGCATGCCTCACTCACATTCTTAAGTTCTATCTTAGAAAGTAAACAAAAGTTTACCTCAACCACTTTGCTTCTTGTCTTTACACCTTCACTTATGCCTCCATTTATTTGTTCCTTCAGATGATTCTTCTGAAAATATTTAGGAGTTTTAGGAGCAGGTTCTAGAATCTCTTCTTCATCACTTTTTTCTTTCTCTTCCTTTTCTTCCTCTTGTATTTTTCCGCAGATAAGATCATGCACTTATTTCTACTGGTCTATACACAGCTTCATCAACTTTTACATTTGCACTTTCAACTATTTTCCTTGATCTTTTATTGAAGCATCTATATGCTTTATTGTTATTTGAATATCCAAAAAATATTCCTTCATCGCATCTAGCATCAAACTTTCCAAGATTATCATCAGCTCTTTTAATTTAACATCCACTTCTAAATACCTTAAAGTATTTAACAGTAGGAGTCTTACTAGTCCATAACTCATAAGGAGTCTTTGTGTTGTTACCTCTGATCTGAACTTTGTTAAGAATGTAAATAGTAGTGTGGATTGCTTCTCTCCAATATACATTAGGAACATTTTCTTCTTTCATCATAGTCCTGGTAGCCTCTTGAACAGTCTGGTTATTCCTTTCCACAACTCCATTCTGCTGAGGGGTTCTAGGGGCAAAAAAATGTCTCTTTATGCCATGCTCTTCACAAAATGCATTAAACTCACCAGAAGTGAATTATCCACCTCTATTAGACCTTAAATATTTGATTCTCAGGTTTACCTCATTCTCTACTCTTTCTTTGAATACTTTGAATCTATCTAGAGCTTGAGCTTTCTCTCAAAGAAAAGTAACCCATGTCATTCTAGAGTAATCATCAATAAAAAGCATAAAATACATATCACCATTCAGGCTTCTTGTTCTTGTAGGGCCACAAAGGTCTATATGAATCAATTCCAACATTCTGATAGATGATCGTTCTTTTCCTTTAAAACCACTTCTTGTTTGTTTCCCCAACTGACAGCTTCTATAAATAGAATTTGTATGCTTTGTGATTCTGGGCAGATCTCTAACAACTTCTCTTGAACTGATTCTGATCAGATTGTCAAAATTTACATGTCCCATCCTTCGGTGTCATATCCAACTTTCATTAATCTAAGAAACAAAGCATTGACCATCACCACTCTTAAGTTGATAAATGTTTCCATGAGTTCTTCCAGATGCTACCATAGTTCTGAACCCTTTTCTGATCTCATAGGTGTTATCCTAAAACACAAGCTTAAATCCTTTGCTACACATTTTTCGAACACTTAAAAGATTATGCCTTAATCCCTTAACATAATAGACATTGTTAGTACTATGTTTTCCATCAAAGCTAATTCTTCCTTTCCCAACTATCTTAGCCCCAGAATCATCTCCAAACATAACTATTCCTCCATCATACTTTTCAAGTTTAGTGAACTTACTCTAGTTGTCTCCAGTCATATGATTTGAACACCCACTGTCAATTACCCAATAGTCTTCATCCTATCTAGCATGAAAGGTAATAACCAAAGTACCTTCCATCTCATTATTCTTGCTCTCCGGACCTGATTCCCTTGCACATCTTCCATGGTTAGTAGATACAACTTTACTTTCCAAGGCTAGAAACAAACATTCATCCTTATCATCCTCAAAATCAAACTCATCATCAGAAATTCCTGCATCTTCTTTAACATAATACAATGTCTTGATCTTCCTGTCCCTTTTGTCTTTGTTCTTCTCGTGTGTAGCTCTATTTGGACATCTTGAAGCATAGTGAGCAATATTTCCACAACTGAAACATTTAAAAGGTAACATACGTTTGTACTTACCAGTACCTTTCTTCAATTTCCTTATAAATTTTGCTTCCAACTCTTTTTAACTATCATTATTCGAGTCATCTCCTATCTTCATTGCTTTAAAGGTTATTTCAAATTTCTCCTTTTCTCTTCAAAACTTTCTCATCTCGAATGCAGTCAAGGTGCCAAATAGTTGCTCCTTAGTAAATGTATTTGGATCATATGATTCTTTAATAACAAAGACCTTATCACTGTAATTATTTGGTAGGGTCATCAAGATCTTCTCAATTATATCTTCATCTATCATGTTGCCACCTTGGTTATTGATTTCATTTGCTACAAGTTCAACTCTCTGATAATAGCTTCCAATATCTTCACTCTCTTCCATTCGTAGGTTCTCAAATTTGCGCTTAGCTATTAGCTTTCTTGACAATTTTACTCTATCATTTCCTTCATAAATATCTTTCAATTTCTCCCATACTTCATAAGAAATGCTTAAAGAAATAAATTTTATCCTTTCAATTCTAGATAAAGCACTAAAGATAGCATACCTTGCCTTTTCATTCTCCTCATGGGAATAAATCTCATCTGTAGAGGAAGAACCAACGGATGGTTCAACATACTTTGACTCTACTGCTTTCTAGGTCTTGAAACCATGGGAGACCAAGTAACCTCTCATCTGCTCTTTCCAATCACTGTAATCAGCTCCATCAAAAATAGGGATTTGTAACTTGTGCACCATCTGATCTACCTCAAGCGGTTAAGCTTCTCGCCGAGGAACTAGAGCTCTGATACCAATTGTTGAAATGCACAAGACAATTGAGACAGGGAGGGTGAATCAATTGTACCAAATTGCTTTACTTCTAACCTTAATCAATTCCACTTTAACTCAATCTGTTATCAAGTGTAAACATGAAAAGCAAATAATAGAAAGCAAACACCAAAGAGACCAGATTTACGTGGAAAACCCAATGAGGGAAAAACCATGGTGAGGATTAACTCACAATATAGTAATAATGAAATACTAGATACAAAGGCTCATTACCAGAGGGCTCACTGCCTATAATAGGAATCACTATCCAAAAGGAGGCTCACTACCTATAGATAAAGAAAATATAAATAAAGATCCACCACAATAGGTTCCACACATTTGCAGCTTGATCAAAAGATTGTAGACACCACTAGCTCATTGCTTTCAGGAATCTAACACATCAAAGTATTGTTGCCTTGATTCCCTCTTACACACTCTACTTTTCACACTTCTTCGCACACTTCACTTGCTTGCCTCTTTCTTTTATTAATTTATAGCATCTTGACTTGATTTTATACCATCTTCAACCCTAGAAGCATTCTCCAAGGTCAGCTATACATCCTCCATTTTACAAATTCAAATTAGGTCGGCTACTCAACATTCTCGCAGTGGATAAGAATGAGAGAGGACCAATTACATCTTTAATTAGGACCCAAACAACATCTTAGATCAATCACATGCTTCCTTAATTCGATGCAAACATTTATGTAACGTGTAAACACCAGGTCGGCCAAACCTAATGAAAACACCAATGATCTTTGAAGTACACACATCTCTAGCAAGATGATCACACATGGATCACCCAACATGCTTCACCAAACATTTTAACATATCTTAGAAACCTTTAGGTACATCCGCAACAACTGCAACAACCTTCATACATCAAACTCACTTCAACAGTCCATTTAGACCGAGCAAAAACACACCGTAGCTGTAGAACAAGCTTTCTGGAGCACCAAACCACAAGAACATTTTCTAGAACACAGAGAATATCAAGATTAAGCTTCTTCCAGATCTGTAAGATTTGAAACAAAACATCAAAAGACTGTGGAGCAAAGACATTTCTCCTAGTCCACAGATAAATAGTTCTACCAAACCAGTTCACACATCAGTGAACACATCTTTCACTCTCCATCGATCTAGAAGTTAAAACTCAAGATATATCATCCATTGAAGCTCATGAACACTAGTACAAATCCACACAAGCATAGGATCAATACAAAAGAAATGCAAAGCACAATACCAGAGCACACACTAAACACTATCTTCATTATTTCTTAATTTTCTCAAAAGCACTTGGCATCAACACAACTACAACATCATAGATATAGCTCCATGTACTCTAAACACTTCTACGGTATCTCAAATATACAAGTACCATCTACAAACAGTCTGAACTATGTTGACATTAATGACAACACCACCAAACTCATCCATACTTGCAATAATCCTAACCCTGGTTGAACCCTAACACTAATTGAATATAAACCTTAATAGTAACCTTAGTTAAAAATCCTAACTATTTATCCTAATACTAATCATAGCTATAATTGTAACCCTGACCCTAACCCTAGTTGAATTCTAACCCCAACCTTAACTCCAACCCCAACCCTTACCCTAACCCTAATTTTTTTCATAAAACCCTAACCCTAATCAAACATTGACTTAACCTAACCCTAACCCTAATTGAA
The DNA here is from genome assembly GCA_007115665.2 of Sequoiadendron giganteum. Taxonomy (NCBI): domain Eukaryota; kingdom Viridiplantae; phylum Streptophyta; class Pinopsida; order Cupressales; family Cupressaceae; genus Sequoiadendron; species Sequoiadendron giganteum. The sequence continues at coordinate 649,314,755 of CM021101.1, read as the reverse complement.
TCTTAACCCTAATCTAACCCTAGTCTTAATACTAATTAATCCCTAGCCCTAAGGCTAACCCTAACTCAAACCCCAACCATAATCCTAAGCCATAACTCTTAACACTAACCCTAATTAAAATCTAATCCCAACTATAACCCTAATTGAACCTAAACCCTAACCTGAACCCTAAACCCAAGCTTTATCTTAGAACCAAAACCCAAAGCCTAACCCTAATTGAACCTGAATTGTTATAGTAATTGAATTCTAAATCTTTTTGAAACCAAACCACAACCCAAACCCTAATTGAATATTAACTTTAACCCTTATGTTGACCCCAAGCTTTATTCCAAAGCTTTAACCCTAACCCTAAGCCCAAACTTGAAGCTAATGCTAACCCCAAGGTTTATCATATAACTCTAATTGAACCCTAACCCTAGCTCTAATTCAATTCTAACCTTAACCCTTATCATAATTCTAACCCTAACTCTAACTACAACCCTGACTCTAATTAAATTCCAACTCTAACCCTTATCATAACTTTAATCCTAACCCTACAAAATTGTAGCCAACAACTCTAACTATAACCTTTAGCCTTAACCCTAACTAAACTCTAATGAAACTCTTTTGAACCCCAACCCTAATTGAACCTTAAATGAACACTATTGTAATTGCAACTCTAACATTAAAAGAACCTTAGACCTAACCCTATTTTAAAGCTAACACTAACTGAACCCTACTTAAACTCTAACTCTAATCCTAATTTAGCCCTAACCCTAACCCTAATCATAGTTGTACCCTAACCCTAATTTACCCTAACCCTAATAGAAACCTAACCTTAACAATAATAATAGTTTAACCTATAGCTAACCTTAATTGAACCCTAATTTTAATTAAATCCTAACCCTAACCCTAATTTAATGTTAATGGAATCATAATCCTAATTAAATTTCTATTATATAATTTATATAAAATAAAAATATTTACTTCATACATAACCAGGCTATCTTTAATCCATTTTATAGAATCTAACCGTAATCAAAACCTCACTAACTAAACCTTAATTAAAACTTAATCCTAACCCTAAGTGAACCCTATTTTTAACCCTAAATGAACCTTAACCCTAACCAAAATGTAAGCATAATTGAAGGCTAACCCCAACCCTAACCCTCACTGAATCATAACATCAAACCTAACTCTTCTTGAATTGTAATAGTAATTGTAATCGTATATGAACCCTAACCTTAATTGATCCTAGAACCCTCACACAAATCTAACCCTAACCACAATTGAACTGTAAACCTAATTGAAATCTAACCCTAACCTTGAAAAATTATAATCGTAACCCTAGTTAAACCTAACAATAATTATAAACCTATACAAACCCTAGGCTTAATTGATCTTAGAACCCTTACATGAATCTAACCCTAACCCTAAATAAACCCTAGCCCTAACCATAATTGAATTGGGTCAATTATAGTCATGATTCATCTTGTCTTTAATTACTCCGAAAGAATTACATGGCTTCAAGTTCTTGTAACATAAAGCTTCCTTCTAATCATGCATGGTGGCAAGGGGGGAGGCTCAACATACCTTGATCCTCTTAATGAAAGGGTTGAAGTCACCACCTTCTAACAAAAATCTAAAGTGTCAAAAGCATAACCCCAACTATTTGTCATACAATCTAGTATAAAGAATAACAAGTCTTTTGAAAAAATCTTTCTCTTAGGAAGAAAGTTTGATACTCAACAAAGTCTCTTAAATATTCTCCATGTGAAATCGACCAACCTTTCTCCATTTTGAGGGTGTAGGAGACTCTCTATCCTCTATTAGATTGTGGATAGCCCTTAGAGAATCTTGATGATAAATTTTTAGTCAAATGGATGATAATTCACGAGAAGGCTTCTCCCAAGATTGAATAATTTTGTGGGCTCATGATAAGAAGGTTTAAAACCAACATTAGGCTTAAAAAAATTGATAGAAGGTTCCACTGTTTATGGCCATTGAACCATAATGTTTAAATTTTTCATTCATTTTTATACAAATGGGTGTAGACCCCAAGTTTGCATCTCATCTATAAAAAAATAAAGCTTTGAAATCAATTTTAATTTAGTTTTCACCAAATCTCCATGAAATAATTTATTATCAGTAAAAAATTACCATCCTAAACCAAAATAACCTTAAGCTAATACATTAATAGGCTTTAGTCGTTTTCAAGTCTTTTATCTAGAGTATTTCTTATTTGAAAAATGGGGAGGAGAAAATTACATAGGATTCCCCCTAAACCCACCCCTTTGTCACTTATACAAATAATATTTCTTTAAAGAATCTTCTTCATCATCAACATAACATGCACTTTCTCTAAGATAGTACAAGGAGAGAGATTCATACTAAGACATGCAATGTCTCTTATAGCCCCTTTAATAAAAGTTTACCTTGCTTCTTTGAAATATGCTACAAGTGCTACAAAATCATTTGATAGTTGAAATATTCCTACTCTCGAGCTTCCTTTATGTCTCCTTTTATCAAGAAAGGCAATGGTGCCAAGGAGGGCATACCAACACAACTCAAAATTTGTTCAATTTCAAATACAAGGACTACTTTGGGTATATTAAGTCCTTCATACTAGCCATAATTTTTGTTGAAGATTTCATATCCATCTCCTATACAAGCATAATATAGCCTCATATTAACATCTCATCATTGAACTACAAACCCTTATTCTACACTCATGATGTGATCAACACCACACAAGTGAAGTCCTTATATGCTCTATTAATGTCATGTTTATTATGTATTTGGATAAATAGAATGTAATTCAATGGTTGATAAAGAAAATGCTTGTTTTAATATAAAAAATATTGAAAACAAAATGTAAAGTTATTGTTATGGTATTTATCAACGAAAAATGATAAATTCATTGAAATAATGTTGGGCATTGAATTAACATTTTCCATGCCACAACTATCAATGCTACTAGCATATTTTAAATACATATGCTAAGAGATATGAGTATGAAGACAACTATTTATTATAAATAACAATTTTAATATAGGAACCTCAAGACTAATATCTCTCAATGTTTGGTAGATAGATGTATTTAAGATATCCTTGTTAGTAATTATTTTAACAACCTAAATATTCATTTTAATCTTTACATCATCATATCCGAACAAAAATACCTAACAATTATTAAAATATCTATGATTAATGATTTGCATGATTATTAAAATAAGGAAATCATCTATCATCGCTTTGAGTATCACGAAGTATGAGCCTAGGGTAAAATGATTCACCAATCATGCAACAACTACATTATCCTTAATCTCACAAACCCCTGGAGATTCACAAGCAAAGTAAATCCATGGTTTGCAAGAGTGATTTCCAAGAATCAAGAGAGCTAAGATACAAGGTGTCACTTAAGATATTTGAAAGTGTTTGTCATGTAGTTACACGTGGGAATAGAAGGGAGTTCTTCATAGGGGAGATCATGATTAAATTAGCCTCACTATAATCATGTAAGGAGGAGCCTAAAGTTGTATCTAAAGTTCAAATTTGTGCAATAAGTGGATGAATGAGAGTCATTATGAATAGATCAAGTGTGTTATTTGTAGTTATTTTATTTACTACATACACTAATGGACATATAAAATTTAACTTTTATTTAAGATCTATTTTATTGTAATTACATTTTTAACTTATTTTATATTTCCAAAAAGCCATTCATAATAGCTATTAGATGGAATAAATCTAACCTAAGATAGAGAAATCTTATATCTGCTTTCTTTGGAAGGGTTTCTTTCTCAATAGTAATCTTTTTAAGTATCAAATCATGATTTCATTTTAAATAACAAACCATTATTTTATAGTAGATATAAATTAATATTAAATTCTTGACAACCATTTGTTTATCTTGATCAATTTCATTTCACTAAGGTTTCCTTTTGGATTTGATTTCACAACCTTCCTCTCATATGTTAATCAAATAAAACAATTAAATTGTCCATTGAGAAGATGGGAAGCTTTTGTGTATTTAGATTTAATTTTGGACTTCAACAAATTTGTTAGGTCTTGTGTGTATGTGGATCTCTTTGATCTACAACCATATGCTATTAACTTGCAATCTTCCATACGATATTGGTTACAAAATATGAATTTTGAGGGTTTTCCTATTGGATGCTTTCACTACAATCAAATTGGTCAGAAAAGAGCAATCTACTCTACCCTTTAGGGGTCTTCACTACATAAAATATTGATGTAAAATATAGATACCAAAATAGCAATCAACTTCTACTAACTTTAAATGGAGAAGCCGTAGCTACTTCTTACTAGATTAGGCAATAGTCAAAACAATCTAAACAATATATACAAAGAAATCTAGATAGCATATGAATCTTTTTTTTGTTATGTTAGAAAAGTTTTTATTAATGATAAAAAGTTGTTACAGTTTTGGTTGCCTTGCAGGCATAGAGAAGATCAATTTGTTTCATATTAGCAAAATTCTTTATCTATGGTTACGTAGAATTCATGGCATACGGCAAATTCGTCAGCAATTAACCGAATGAATTTTCGACTGATGAATTTTCCATGACGAATGAATTTTCCTTATGAATTTTCCTAAAACCAGAGTCCATTGTTACCCCTCAGACTCAGAATGAAGGTAGTCGATGAAGTCACCAATCCAATCAAAGTTTAGCACCGGTTCCAGGTATAGCATCTTCTTTAGGAAACTTGCTTCCCGTAATGCCCGATTTTTGTGACTCCACAATGCCACCCCTTTGACATCCAAGAGGAAAGGATATCGTTGCACCGTGTTGCCAGGCATAAAGAGCTTCTGCAGATCCTTGGGCCTTGGGACTCCAATCCCCATTTGAGAGATAACGATGATGTCCTCAATATTGCCCAAGTACTCAGGCTTGATAAGGAGTCTTGCTAACACCAGTGTCGCACCTTTAGAGGTCTACAAATCCAATAGGGTCGTGACAAACCTTGAGTCTGTGTCAGAGTTGACCCTATATCTCTCATCCGCAATCAGGAATTCCCACCCAAGAACTAATTTTATTTCTTCCACCGCCAATTGATCTTCCACCATGAAGACAAATTTTAGCTTGGTATCCATGATATAGTCCAAGAAAGCCATTTTCCTTCTTAGGCTGGTTAATCAGATGGGAGTATCCATGATATCAAACCACAAATCATTGCTTAGCTGTCGAATGAATGGTAATGCCACCATCTTAACATATTTAGCAACCCAGCATATGTGCCAATTATAAATGCTATTGAATTGACAATCCTTCTTCATACTATTTCCCATACTTTTGACGCCGCAGAGCCATTTGAGTTATGGAGGAATTTCATTTGGTTTTGGAGACGCTCTATCTTATTTTAAACTGCTTGCTACTCCCAGACCAACTTTGGCAACCATAATCAAGTTGATGCTAAATTATGAGTGAATAGTTTAGCATATTCTAATTGTAACTGTCTACCCCTATATTGGCTAAATTGTTGCCTTCGACATTAGCTTCTCTATATAGATGAGAAATTGAATAGCTACTGAAATGATTAAAAATTTATAGTGCCTTATCCAAAAGAGCGTTCAATTTCCAATCTGCAACTTTCCTTGTTCTAATTGCATTGGCAACTATATTTGAGTCTCCTTCAACTTCGAGCTTTTTGTTTTTCAGTTCTTAGACATAGTTTTAAGCCTTCCACAAGAGCCTAAAATTATGCCATATTACTAGTCCCTATAGGAAGAGATTTCGAGATTTTACCCACTACTTTTCCACCCCAATCTTTGACAATACAATCAACCCTTCGAAGTGTCAGGGTTACCCCTTGATGCTCTATCAAATTTCATTTTATACCAACCTTTGGAAGGGAGAGTCCAAGATGTTGCTTCTCTTTTAATTTTAATCCCCTTCCCACCTTCACCTTGACAAAGGTATTCTCAAACCAAACCAAGTTGACCTCATTTTTGAATCCCAATCTATGAAAGATTGATTTTGAAGATTTTGCTCTGCCATTCTGCTATTTCCCAATTCAACAATGGTAGCTTCAAGCTTATTAAGAAAGGAAGCGAGGCCTATCTCTTTCTATTGGAAGATTCTCTTATTACATTCCTTTCACAATTCCCGGACCAAAATTAAGGGATTAATTGTCCATAGACTTGCAAATACATCATTTTTTTTTAAGATTGGCTAGGATTTGAATATGTTAAATATATCATTTGGCAGCACACTAACCCACCTAGTTTAGTACAAAGCCACTATCAACATTCCTAAGCATAGGGGCATTATAGAAATATATGGCTCACATTTTCTTTATTACCCTTGTATAGAGAACACATCTAGTTGGTCCCTGATAACCCAGATTGACAAACTTGTATGTTGTTAATACCTTATTATGTAATGTTGCCCATGCAAACATACTTTCTTTTTGGCAAACAATGCTTATGCTAGCAAAGATGCAAAGGGAAGTAGCAGGTTCATATTTAAAACCAACATGTTTGATAGTCGTCTTTTGCATTGTTATATTGCCCTAATTTTGATCTAGCCCACACCAACCTGCCCTTACCTTCTCGAATGATAATTAACATGTTACTAAGTATGGCTTGTAGTTGCACTATCTCATTTTCACGTAAACCCAACAATCCCAACTCTTTCCATTTCTAGGTTGAGAGCTCATCCTTGAGACAGACCTACATATAATCTTTGATCTTTGAACCCCAAACTTGGATTAAGTGTCCCTTTGTTTTCCCTATATATATTAAGTTATCCAATATTGGGGAACCCCCATGAATCTTCCCAAAATAGGGTTGAATTCCCATCATAAACAACCCAGGTCAAATGATTTATTATGAGAGATCTACAATCCTTCATGAAAGTTCGAAATCTTGAACATTAAGGCAAATTTGTTGTTGTTAAAATACTATTTTCCATATTGTTATTCAAGTACTTGTTTTGAAGAATCCTTGCCTATTTGGCATCCTTATTTGTATGCATTTTCTAGATTAGCTTTGTGCCTAATACCTTGTTTTTCTTGAGGAGATCTTTCAAACCAACGCTTCAGATGCTTTTGTCTTGCAAATATTATCCTAGACTATCAAAGGTATCTTCTTCTACTTTGTGATCTCTTGTCAGAAGAATTATCTCATGCTTTGATTTAATGCATGACACTTCCTAGATGACAAGGAAAGGCGAGACATTAAATAAATAGGAATCACAAAAATTACAGCCTTTAACATAGTAACTCTTCTTGCCCAAGACAACCATTTCCCTTTCCATGCAACCGACCTGTTGTTGATTTTGAGTTCAAGCGGATCCCATAGTTTCCCATTTCTCAATCTCGTAGCCAAGGGAAGACCAAGATATGTGTTGAGTAACTAAAATTTCTTGAAGTCGAGGATTCTGAGGATTTTTTGTTCTTTTTGAGGGCTAGTGTGGAAGAAATACATTTTTAATTTGACCTCACATATTGCTTGACCAAAGGAAGTAGGGTATATGTCCAATATCCCTTTCAAACATTGTGCCTCCCTACATTTATCAAATCCAATTAACATTGTGTCATTAACAAACTGTTGATGTGTGATGATGGGAATGTTGTTTGAGTCACCTAAACACCTTCCAATCTACCATTAACTGTTGTAGTTGTTAACACTCTCCCCAATGCCTTTGCCATGATAGCAAATAGGAAAGGGGAGAGTGGGTCTCCTTGTCTTATTCCTCTATATAATTCAAATTATCCTTCAGGGGTACCATTTATAATACTTGAGTAGTTGGGACTAGCCATGCAATTAAATATCCAATCTACCCAACTCTTGTTGAAGCCAAAGGTCTCCATTACTTTACATAAGAATTGCCAATCCACCCTATCATATGCTTTTTTAATGTCTGATTTTATCAAAATGCTTTTTTATTTATTTTTTGTATGGAATGTATCACCTCCTAAGTAACTATCACCCTTTCCAAGATTGATCTACCTGACACAAATCCAATTTGCTCATCCGAAATGATTTCAAGAAGAATATTCTTTATTTGATTCACCACGACTTTGGACATTATTTTGTAAATGGTTTTGCATAGGGCAATAGGGAAAAATTCATCAAGGTTGCTTGGATTATTTTTTTGTATAAGAGCAATAAATGTGTTGTTATTTATTTCAATACTATACTCGTGCTTCTTGAATCATCTATGGAAGCCACCACCTCTTTGCCTACAATGTCCCAATAGCTCTAAAAGAAACTAGCAGGGAAGCCATTTAGGCTAGGTGCCTTTTCTGGATGGAGCTAGAAGGTTGTTGTCCTAATTTCTTCCTTTGTGAATTGCTCCATTAACTTCTTATTGTGAGCTTCATTTACTATGTGTGCAATATTGTGAAGAAGAAGATTTTGTACTTCCAAGTTGGATCCTTCCCAATTATTGAGAAGATTAAAAAAGTATGATACAACCTCCTTGGCTACCTCCTCTAGATTTTCTAGAGTTTACCCATTTTATTTTCTATTTTTTGTGATACAGTTGATATCCCTACGAATGTTTGTCACATTGTGAAAATACCTTGTGTTATTGTCACTTTTTTTGATCTAGTTCTCCCTGGATTTTTGTCTCCAATATGTTTCCTCTTTTGTTAGTATATCCTCATATTCTTTTAACAACTCTTTTCCTTTGAAATAATCATCCCTTTCCATTCTATTAGCAAGTATCTTTTGATTCAGTGCTTTCATCTCTTCTTGTAACTGGATTTTTGTTTCAAAAATATTTTTGACATGTTTTTTATTCCATTCCTTTAGCTTCTGTTTAACCAATCTTAATTTAGGTTTTGCATAAAACATCTTGGTTCCACCTATGGGTTTTGATTCTCTCCACCATTGTTCTATTAATTTGTGAAGTCCTTGATCCTTTAGCCACATATTTTCAAATTTGAATTAGCATCTAGTTGTTTTTTTGTCCCCCAAGATCTCAAGTTGAATGAGAAAGTGGTTTGAGCCAATTTGAGGGACTATGCTTCCTTCTAATGAGAATGTAAATGATGCCAGATCACCTTTCAGTAAGAATCTGTCCAAATTTTCAACTATATTGCTAAAGCCAAGTCTCCTATTTGTCCATGTGTGTATTTTTTTCCATTTGGATTTCCATTAGTTGATTATTTCCTACAAATTCCTTCAAGTCTAATTGTGATTGGTATTTCCTTTACACTCCCCCTCTTTTCTCATGGCTATGGAGGATAGCATTTAAGTCTCCCCCAAAATGATTTTAATTGGGGTAGTTGCTAATAAAGTTTCAATCTACCTTCAGTTCTCTTTCTTTTTAATGTAGGAGGACAATCCATAAACATTTATTAAAATAAATTGAAGGCTTCTTACCTTAATCACAATCCAATGTTTGTTGGCTTCTAGGTACTCCATATATGTTGATTGCAACATCCATAGTGTTAGAATACCTTTGAATGCACCCTCATATTTTTATTTCTTCTTAAACATCTCCACTTCCATAGGATTCATCTTAAACTCTTGGATCAGGAAAATGTTTGCCACAAAAGTCTCCATGCAACACCTAGCCATGCGCTTCTTATTAGGGGCATTTAAGCCCCTAACATTCCATGATAAAATTTACATTGCTCTTTGGGAAGGAGAACAACCTCCCCTAACCTAAGCATCTTGGTGATCTTGACCTGGCATTCTGCGTCTCCGTCTATTTGTTTCTTTTCTTGATTCATTTTCTTCCCCTTTTTCTTCCCTTTGACACAATCCAAAGACTATTTAGCATAATCCATTTGCTTTACTCCCTATTTTCCCTCCCTTATTGGATTGGGAACCACACTTGCAATCAATTTCTAACCCTTTGAGTTAGAGTGAAACTCTTCTACATGGACTTCCCCTTTTTCCAACATATCATCTATCTCTATTAGGAATTATGTCCTCTCCTTGTTATTGTTGATTACCAACTCAAACTTCCCTTGCTCCTCTCCCATGGCCTCGAATAGCTTGAGCAATTCACATCCAATCTCTAGTATATATTTTATTTCACTTAGAGCTTGCATATCAACCTCTACCTCTCCAATAGCAATATGATCATCAATCATCCCATCCTCCTCACTCTTTGGGTTCCCTTCATTATTCCCTTGATTTTATTTTTCTATCATTAGATTGGGTAGTAAAGAGGGGCTCACCATCTCTGCCACTTCATCTATCATTTCTTCACTGATCGAAGTATTGAGATTTCATCTTATTTCCTCTTTACCAAATGTGTCATTCCTTTCTTCTAGTTTTTTTGGAGAACTGACATTATTATCATCTACTTTCTCTAAATTCTTAACAAACGAAAAATAGTTCATATTCCACCTTTTGAAACTAGCAACCAACCTCTATGATTATTTCTAGCTCTTCCCACTTTGTGCTTCTAGGGTTTAGTTCCATGCAAATCTTTACACATATTTTATTCTCCCTGAAATTGGTATTGTTCTTCGCAAATGAAGGTGCCTAGTTCATTTCCAATCCTTTCCAAAGCCTCCTTATTTTACTATTCCATGGGAAAATTATGCAGCTTGATCCAAGTAGGAACTTTCTCCATTTGATGGCTTATCAAAAAAAAATTAGGCTCCCAATTCTTCAGATAAAGGCTCATCCCTTCGAGCAATAACAATATTTCCCCCATTATGGATTGCTTGAGGTATTCAAATGCACACTCAATAAAATAGTAGTTGTTAGGTATTGATTTGATTTTCACATCCTTGCCCCATTTTTCCATCCACCAAGATATCACCTTACCTTTTGCCAGGCCTCTACCACACCATTTTGCAAAAAAGGCTCTTTATTTAAGGTGGTTTCTTGATTCAAGCATGTTCACAACAAGAATAACCATGGCTTTGATAAGCCTCTCCTTCCTACACACCACTAATCTTTGAGGCTTTGTGAGAAAAAAAACATATTCTCATTGCCCTTTTGTAGATGCACATTCCTTGGTTCTGGCATACCTTTATAATACTCCATTTGTTTCCAATTTTTCTTATGCCCTAAACAAATTGCATTTGCTCCTATGTCCCAATGCGAATCTAATCCTTCTCAAGATCCATATTTTTGTGTCTTTGTGAGAGTGGGGTATCATTTTGTCATGAAAATATTCAAATTTTGCAAGACCCTTCCCACCTTGATCCCCTACAGATTGGAATGTTGTTCAATATCTTTCTATAGCTTGCCTCTGTCACCCAAACTGATTGCCACTGTAGTTAACTTTGTATTTTTTCCTACTTTGATGTGCCTCACATGCCCTTCCTTTGACTACAATATTCATTTTCCCTTCATATCTCCAACCTTTATTTTGTCCCCCCAATCATCATTTGTTGATTCTCCTCCTTATTGGTGACCCCACATTTGCATACCAATCCTTAGGGCTTGCTTTCTCCCAACTTGTGAAAGGTCTATCATCCTTTGATGATTCACCCCAATTCTTTTCCATGACTTTCCCCCGTATTTACCAATGTTGTTGCTTGTGATGCCTCAATCCTAGTAGCAAAGGGAGCTCCACATCGACTTTGTTTGCCCATGTCCCTATCCTTTCACTCCTTCGTGTCATTTTTTCCTTTAGATAGTGTATGAATCTTAATTCTCTAGCAATTTTATTTATTTTCAATATCTTACACACACCCCATTTGAAGTTATATATATTCACATATTATCATATATAATTTATTTGTATATTTAATATTTATAACTATTACAATATTGTTAATATTTAAAAAATACATAATTATTTTTTAATAATTTTACTTAATATTTTTTTAATATTAAAAACTTTATTCATTAATATTATTTTATTTTTATTTAGAAAACTATTTTATATTTCTATAAATTATTTATTATTTCAAAAAATAAAAAGCATATTACTTAATATATTTTTTATGGTAGGTAAATTGCAATCTTAGAGACCACTCCCATAATATAAAATTCAATCAAAATTATAAAAAAAAAACATCGGACCCTTGAATAAGGGTGCAAAAACAAAACACAAAGATTCATAGGAATATCCTTAAAATCTATCTTATATACTAGGTTTTTGCACTACTTTTGGTGTGAGAATGAAGAAGCATGTTAAGGGATACTATTTTTTTCTTTTTCTTTTTTCCTTTGTACAACTATCCCATTTTTATAGCCACCTCAACATTCAAATCTTCACCATTAGTAATGAAGGTGGTCATTTTGTCACTAGGGGGTGATGCTTTTGAAACCTTTATCTACAAAATTTACTCCTTTTTGGGCTTAACATCCTTCAAGTTTTTAGCTTTAATGCTTCTAGTCCCCAAGGGAAGTGAACCATCAATAAGCATAAGTAGTGATTGCAATCCAATATTTGAGGTATTTCAACTCCCAGTCTCGAGAGAAAACAACCTAAGAGGGGAATTTTTTTGCACTTCCTCTTGAGAATTGTCATCACGGGTTAAAGTGCATTCTTCTTTTTCCACATAGTAGTGGTGGAGGGATACATATTTCCACCAAGTGGATTGGTTTTATTTTTTATGATTGGATCATTTTGCAGTAATGTGGCTAGTGTAATAGCACCTATTCCCTCATATTCCAAAATATAATGCCAATTGTGATTTATAGTTTTGAGAGTGATATTGATCAAGAGACTTTTGGAGATATCAAGATCAACTAGAAAGCGAGTATATGTGGTATGAAGGTAATTGGAGGAGCCTTTGTCTATAGCAATAAAATTCCCCAATGTATTGCTAATTGCTTCAAAATAGGAATCAAACCAGAATTGGAGCAAAATAATAGGGATTCATAACCATACTAGTGCAATAGATAATGATTCAATTATAGGGTTGAAAGATGGGTGTCATGACTTAAGCATGAGAGAATGATTGTCACAACTCGATTGATGGTAATAGTTATTTGTATTATGGTCTATAATATTATAAAAAAAATCCCATGAAAAGAACACGAGCACAAGGGTAGATTTGTAAATCACCTTTCTAATGAGATCGTAAGTGTTAGTGATCTACTTATGTAGATTAGAGACGCTTGACCATAATCCATTAAATATTCTGATCAAAACCTTCTCAACAAAAATATGATTCATTTTCAACCACTTCCCTAATGACATCTTCACTGAAATTTAGGGCAAAGGACATATTGATGCAAGGGAGAGATTTGACTATTCAAGAGAAATCATACACCCTAGCTTCATATCTATTTTCATCCATTTGAGACAAAAACATGGCCTCCTTCCAAGAATTATTGCACTACTTACAATTATGTGGATCCTTGGGTGTCTCAAAAATCCAGTTTATCGCATGTGCCTTTATTTTTCCAAAGATTGAAGCATCCTATTGCATAGAGGAAATTTTAGAAACCTTAGATTCTACACCATACGATAGTGATGACAACATAGGAGGCCTTTTTAAAACTTTTCACTACTTACTAAATTATTGACTATTTTATTTATGAATTACATAAAAAAATTATTTACAATTTTTTTTTTGTTTTTGATCAATATCCCAAGAATTTTTCGTTTATCCCAGGCGATTATGGAGGCCACAGACGACAAACCTCCTCCCTGACATGAACACAAGTGAATAGTCCAAGCCCACGAGTATAGTAGCCCAGTAGTGGCACAAAGCCCACAAGAACACTAAACTAGCGAGGGATTAGAACAATACAGGCCTAAATACTTGTCTCATGGCATGAACACAATTAGTAGCCTTAATGTTGTGGTACAATCCTATGAGCACATTAGATCAATAGAGGTATAGTTCATGTGATTAGAATGGCCCAATAAGGTTTGAACCCTAGTGACCACAACAACAACACCACCACTTTACCAACGTACTATGGGATAAGCCCAAATTACTTTGTTTATTGTTCTATGTTTTCTTTAATTATTATTATTTTTTTTTAATTTTATTTTCAGACTACAAGAATCAAGTAGCACCCCTATAAAGTGCACTGCACTTTGTAAACTTTTTTCATGTGACTGGTGACATTGGTTCGACACGCCCTCTGGTACCATGGGGATGAGAGAGACTAGACCTCATGACCTCTTGCCTGCAACATGATGCTTTAGCCAATAGAGCCAGGACCCTCGCCCCATTTTTATTTTTATTTTAACTACAACGATTTTTTTAGTATAATGAATCTTTTATATTTATATGTAACTTATGTTTTACTTATACTGAAATGTATTCAAAATATCTAAGATTTTAGTTAAAATATAACTTCTACTTAAATATAAAGTTTAACTTATTATTTTATATAATAGCAATATACTTAAATTAATAAATTTATTTTATTTTTTTAATTTAGAAAAATTAGAATTTAAATAAATTATTTAATCGTATATTATTTCATTTTTTTTTTGTTATTTTCAAAAGTATTATTTATAAAAATTTTAATCGATAAATTGCAAACTTTGTTGTAAGGTCCCTCTTGCATTCCTCTATGAGCCCCAATGAACCTATTAAAAACAAGTTGTCCACATATAGAACAAGAATGAGAACCTCACCCCAACCACCAGGTAGTAGAGGTTAGCATCCGCCTCACTCTTCACGAAGCCCATTCCCTGCAAGTATCTATCAATGGGCTCATACCACACTTTGGGAACCTTCTTGAGTCCATACAAAGCTCTCTTTAATCTGCACACATGGGTTTTGATGTTGTGTGCTACAAAGCCCTCTAGTTGTTCTATGTATACCTCCTCTATCAATTCACCATTAAGCAATGTCGTCTTGACATCCATTTGATGGGTCTGTCATCCCATCTTTGTTGCAAGTGAGATCACGACTCATATAGAGTTATACTTGGCCATTGGAGCGAATGTATCCTCATAGTCTATTCCCTCCTTTTGACAGAAACCCTTGGCCACAAACCTTGCCTTGTATTTCTCGATGCTACCATCTGCACCATGCTTAATCTTATAGATCCAGCGTGATCCAACCACTGCCCTATATGTTGGTCTAGGCACAACCTCCCACACATCATTATGCACTATTGAGATATATTCCTCAACCATCACATCTCGCCACACTTGTTGTTTTGAAATCTCCTGATAGCTAGAAGGCTCACTATCTACCAACTGACTGACTAATGCTATATAGTCATTATACCTGGCTGGTTATCTCTGTTGTCTACTACTCATCCTAGGAGCTCCCACAAACTCCTGAGTATCCCTATGTATCTGTTGGTTCTTGCTGCCAACTGTAGAGGATGAAATATCAACCTCCATATCTTCCTGATGCATCTCTTGGATTTTCTACATTTGTTGCTCCATACTCTGCAAACTCTCAACACCTAAGCCTATGCTTGTACTAGTAACTGTACTCAAGCTTCACTGCTCCTAATCCGATTGCATGATCCTTGGAGCTTCTATTGTCTGCTCACTTTGACCATCTGTTGGAAAATCTTCGGACCTCCTAAATGCCTTGTCCTCCATGAACTTGACATCACACCTAACCATAATCCTCCTAGCCCCTGGAATAAATATCTAATATGCCTTTGAGGTTTTGCTATACCCCACAAAGTACCATCTCTCTGTAGTCTGATCTAACTTGGAATGTGACAAAATGCCAAACTCCCAAATATCTTGAAGTGGCTTACATTTGGCTTCTTCCCTTAGAATGCCTCCTTTGGTGTCATCTTTCCCATCACCTTATGTGGAACCTTGTTCTGTATGTATATTGTCGTACTGCATGCCTCTTCCCATAAATAACATGGCATATCCTAGTCATACATCATAACCCTTTTTTCCTTCAATATAGATCGAGTCTTCCTCTCATCAACCCCATTCTACTATGGATTGTAAGGAATAGTCCATTCTCTCTTGATTCCTTCCTTGGTACAAAAATCCTGGAACATTTTCCCTTTGTACTCACCTCCATTGTCTGACCGAAGAACCTTTATCTTCCTGCCTGTCGAATTCTCCACAAGAGCTTTGAACTCTTGGAAATGATCGAAGACCTCATCCTTGCTCTTCAAGAAGTATATCTAGGTCTTCCTGGAGAAATCATCAATAAAATTAATAAAGTACTCGTATCTTCTGAGAGACTTCATTGACATTGGTACACACATGTCTGAATGTACTAGATCAAGAACACCCTTGGATTTGGTGTCACTCTTTGGAAAAGCTACTTTCACAAACTTCCCCAATACACATCCCTTACATACATCATCATGCTTTATGCTCACCTCTGGAACACGTGTCACTGCCTCACAAAGCAATTTAAGTGCTCCATGATGTATATGGCCCATCCTCCTATGCCATAGCTCTCCTTGATTTGTAGAATTAATACTGCTCATCAATGCCTTATGAGTATCAAACTGCAACTTGTAAAGCCAACCACTCCTAACTCTAATAGCTATGGGTGATTTCCAATCCTTATGCTTGATTAACACATGCGCCCCTCTAAAGAGTACATTGTAGCCTTTATCTTGAAGGACAAATACGAAAATCAAATTCATATCAGCCAAGCCTGACACATGCAACACATCATGAATGGGAATCAACTTGCCATTCTCCCTCTAAAATAGAATAGTCTCTTTCCTAACTGGATTGAGTTTGGACATGTTCCCCATAGAAATATGGATTCTGATGTTCTCCTCCTTATAATTAGAGAAGTACTTTGTAACTCATGTCATATGAAATGACACCCCACTATCTATATACCAGACACCCTGTGAGGTTGAGCTAACCATACAATCTATGAGTGCAAACTCATCCTCCATTCTACTAAAGAGCTCATATGCACTTGTTGTAGTTGTCGTCTGCTTCTTGCCTTTCTTTTCACTCTTTTTCTTTTGCGAGCAATCACTGACATAGTGGCCAAACTGATGAAAACCATAGCATTTGAGCTTAGACAAGTCCTTCTTCTTCTCACTTTTAGTATTTGATCCTTTGCTAGACCCCTTCTCCGCTTTCCCTTTTCCTACAAGGGCAATGTTTTTCTGTTCTACCTCACTTTTTTGACTATTACTATTGGTTCCACTAACAATACTTAGTCTAAGCTCATCCCGAGTGAAGTCACTCCATAGATGATCCCAACTTGGTAAGGTGTCTCATCCATTAATAATTTGAACACATACATCCCATTGCTTAGTAAACCCATTTAGGGCTATCCATACTAGCTTGTCATCATTTGGTTTATCTCCAATAGTTGCCAACTCTTCCTTGACAAGTCTAAGCCCGGTGAGGTAACTTGTAATGTCTTCTCCCTTGTTCATTAAGGTATTCCTCAACTTTTCTTTGAGGATCAACTTTCGGTTTGTGGTAGCATTTTGGTACAAATTCAGAATGGCGTCCCGCATCTTCTTTACTGTATCTAACTCTATAATATGCAAAACAATATGATCCTTAACAGTGTCAAGAATCAACCTCCCTTGCCTTGGCATCTTCCTTCTTATATGTTAAGAGTTGTGTTGGATCTGTAGGTACATCTACAACACTGGTCACATATTCCTTGATACCATTATCTTCCAACAATAAATAGATTTTGGCTTTCCAGACACCAAAGTTTGAGGCTCCATCCAATCTGTCTTGATCTCTTAAACCTACTGAGGCCATCTCAAAAGATGAGAAAAACAAAAAACAAAAAATTTTGAAGAGGTCGGGTTGGGCTTTATAAACCCTCAATTTTTCCTTCATGTTCCTGCGTTGAGTTTTTTCTGCCCTTAGATCAACTCTGATACCATGTAAAAATTCTATTGTAGTTACTGATTATTAATCTCCTATCTATATAGATTATTTGATTGCCAAAAATTAATTCACAACAAATATTAAAAAATAATACAACTGCAACTTCACAAATAAAACCACAAGAATACAAAAGAAAAAATACAAAATAATAAACACAATATTTTTGGACAAATTGTCCTTGGAAAAACCTCGAAGTGAAAACCAGTACTGCAAATTAGGAATTTTATGAAACTTCAACAAATCAAGAGATAAATAAACTGCTTGCCTCTTACTAGCAGAGCTTCAACAATATTCTTCTTTGAAAATTCTTCCCTCAATTTCTCCTACTGAAATTCCATTGTTGCTGCTTCCAACACTATTACTACGCGCTTGCTATTACTGCAAATCTTTCTCAAGTGTGTGCTCTCCAAATGACCATTGATCCCCTTTTATACTAATCTCATTGAAAAACCAATAGCAATGATTTAATCTCAATCAATGGCTAAGATTAATTAAACTCTAACAAACCATAACTAACTGGTTTCTAGAAGTTTTTAGAGGAATCAATCAATCAATTAATTAATTATCTGGACTCTAACTAACTCCTTCCTAGAAGTCTCCAAAAAAATTTAATTAATTAATTAAATATTCTTGGGTTTGGAGACACTTGTCCAGGTTACATAAATTAACATGTACTTCCAAGGATGACTATATTTGGATTAATTAAATCCATCTTTTTTATATGACTATAGGTTTAGATGAAATTCAACATGATTTCGACAAAAAATAAGTTTCATGTATTTTATTTATATGTACAAAACATGGTCATAATCTCTCAAACATCCTTTGACCACCTGTGAAAATTCTTGCTTGAATGCTTCTAAAGATTTACTTTTTGTTGTATCTATAAAATGTTTTGGATGCAAAATTTTTGTATCGTCTTCACCTATTATTTTTATAGTGTCTCTTTTATTGGAAAAAAAATGAGAGTGGTTGGTCTAATATTCAATTACCTATTTCTTTACATCTTCTAAAATTCTATCTTTTTGGAGAACCCTACAAATATTTACCCAATCATTTTTAGTATTTTCATCTAATTTATTTCTCTTTGTAATATATCTTTGAACAATTCTAGATAAATTTAGTAATTGGGAAATTGCTTGAACTTTTCTTCTATGTGATAATTTTTTACTAAAAATTACAATCATCAATGCTCTATGTGTAACATTTAAATTAGTAGCTTGACTCTTGCTTTCAATACATTTCAATGCTTCTTGCAGGTTTTCAACAATTGTTTGTTTTAATAAATTTGATGGATTTTTCTTATTATCAACCCCTAAAAACTCCAAAATAGGGGTCATTTATTTTTTCCTAAATAACTTTGCACATAATTGTGCTCTTCCAATTAGAGATTTTTCTTCAAGAATTCTTCCCAAATTCTTTTAAGGTGTAATTTTATTGTACTTTTAAATAACATATCGTTAGGTGAAATCTCATTGAAAAGAGAATCCTCATCCATCTCCATTAGATTGTCCATACCATACAAAAAAAATCTATCACTATTATCAATTTATTCTTGTACCTCTACATTAACTCGATCATAAATAATTTCAATGGGTTGTTCTTGACTAGATGTTCATTGATCCATTTTTTGGTTTCTCTTTTATGGTCACACAACCTTGATCTAGTCCTTTTATTCCCCATAAAAAAATTCTTAAGTTTTAATTCACTTGCATACACATATACACATACATATACTTCCCAATTTAATTCAAAAAGAAATATATTGTTTTTTAAGTTCATTTGAGTAATATATATGAAAACTACTCAAAAAATTTAATCTTTTCTATTTTGATATAGAGATATCTATGAAAAACCATGTGCTTTAGAAAACAACTAAGAAGAGGGAGAGAGAGAGATAGGTTATGTATCTAAGGAGAAAGAGAGAGAGATAAAGGTATCTAAGGAGAGAGAGTAGGTATTTAAGGATAGAGAGGGTAGCACTACGTGTATGATAAAAGAGAGGAAGAGATGAGAGAGGGGTATATAAGGAGAGGGGTGATCTCACAATACTGGTTTATAATTTTTCATCAAATTGGACATTGAATTGATTTTTTCTAACTAAATCTTCACTTTCGAGCACCTACAACGGCTAAACCGTGAGGAATTTGAAGATGATGCAGACTAGTGATTTGTAACATTTTATCTATAGATTCTAAATATATATTTTTCAAAATTATTGGAATCAAATTGCACTTCTTTTTCCATCTCCTTCGAAAACTAGTTTTTTCAGTAAATACCATTTTTAAAGAGTGATGCTCATCGTATACAACATAAATTTTTTTTCGTGAAGGATAAAATTCTATTTTTTTCAAATTTAGATTTGTAACTATGATATCTAGAGCTTTCATTTGGTTTCATAGTGTTTTATTGAATATTTATTCCTTAATCAAGTTTCAAAGTCAAACCAATTACAATTCAAACATAGGTGGACTGTATACAACATATTTTTTTTTTTTATATGTATCGAAATTCTTTTTTTTTTTGGATCAAAGATTTCAATATCTAGTGCACTAATATTTTTTTATTTTTTTTGATAGTCTACTATTTTTCCACATGTGTTGAACAAAGAGCTTGATTTTCGATGAAAAACCTACATTCACAAGAAATAAAAGTAAATATAATAATAAAAATAAATTTATTTAAAATTATACTTTTTGGGAAGCTTATAATAAAGACTACATACTTACAAAAAATAAATTTTAAATGAATTCATTTGACCCCCCAAAAGGTAAATCAAACGTGATTTTTTATTAGCATTTTGATAGGTGTAAAGGAGACTTTGTTATAGGTATGGCTTAAAACTAACGGGGTTCTATCCAATGGGGTTTGATCTAAGTTGGTTTGATCAAACCCTCTTCAATTGGAATCCTTCAAATGGAACTTTTAAAGGCTTAAATCATTATATTTTCTAAAAATATGTGATTTCAACAAAAATCAGAATCTCCCAAAAATTGTAAACCAACATTGTGGGATCACCCAAAGAGGGTAAAATTGTAGGCATTCTCTCAAGGTAAAAATTGAGAGAGGGAGAGAAGAGAGAGAAATATCTAAGGAGAGAGAGAGAGATCCAGGGTAAGTATCTAAGGATAAAGAGAAAGAGTGAGAGAAAGGTATCTAAGGATAGAGAGAGTAGATATCTAAGGATAGAGAGAGAGGGTAGCACTGTGTGTGATAGGAGAGAGGAAGAGATGAGAGAGGGGTATATAAGGAGAGAGAGGGTAACACTATAGTCATGATCCTAAGGTAAAAAATGAGAGAGGGAGAAAAGATAAATATCTAAGGAGAGAGAGAGAGAGTGAGGTTAGCTTACTATGGTAGGAGAGAGGGAGAGATGAGAGAGAGGCTCGTATATAAGGCGAGAGAGTTCTAAAGCTTAAATTGAAGGCTCCTTATTATGAATTTATGGTAAATTGGACATGGTTTGTATTGTTAGCTTCCTTTAAAGAGAAACCAACTCATAGTTCTAATTTCTTGATGTAAGATAAGACCGATAAAATGAAAGAGAGAGAGAGGGTAACACTATATGTTTGATCGAAGGAGAGAGGGGGAGATGAGAGAAAGGGGTATATAAGGAGAGAGAGAGAGAGAGAGAGAGAGAGAGAGAGAGAGAGAGAGAGAGAGAGAGAGGCACCATGGTCATGCCCCCAAGGCAGAGCTCAGAGAGGGAGAGAAGAGAGAGATGTATATAAGGAGAGAGAGATATAGGGTAGGTATCTAAGGAGAGAGATATATAGGGTAGGTATCTAAGGGGAGAGAGGTTAGTTCACTGTGATAGGAGAGAGGGAGAGATGAGAGAGAGTCTCATATATAAGGAGAGAGAGTTATATAACTTAAATAAAAGGCTCTTATTATGAATTTATGGTAAATTGAACATGGTTTATATTGTTAGCTTCCTTGAAAGAGAAACCAACTCATAGAACTAATTTATTAATGTAAGATAAGACTAATAAAATGAAAATAAAATCTTACTAGATTTTATAACACAAAATAGTAGTTTTCACTTGAACCTTATCAAATGTTTAATTTACTTAATGAAAACACATTTTAGTAAGAAAATTATTGAATTGAGAATGAGAAATATTAAAATAACTATTTAGATATAGAGAAAAAATTAGAAAAAATAACTACAATACATAAATTAGGAGATGATAGAAAATTTATGAATTGCAGATCCTACAACTCACTATCTTGGATACTAATTTCCCTCACATTTTTAAATTAAGATTTTCTATGTTGGTGTCCTATGTTTCATGTTGTCATCTTAGGATTGTCTAAAATGAAAGTTATTCTCTATAAATTACTTTGTCTATACACTAAGAGATTGAAGCATACAAATAAATATGAGCTAGAAACTAATTTGGGAAGGTACATGTGTAAATTCTAATTTTTTTTTACCTAAGCTAGTTCTATTTAAACGAAACCTAGTTTAGCTTAAATTTTCTTCTATGAGTTGTCAATAAAGTGAGGAATAATGGATTTTAGTACATGTGCACTTAGCCTTTGTATATCTAGGTTTAAATATAATATCTTGAGAGAAAGAAAGAGAAGGGAGGGAGGGAGAGAGATATAGAGGGGGCGAGAGAGGAGAGAGAAGAGGGAGGGAGAGCTTGAGATAAGGAGGGAAAGAGAGAGAGAGAAGAGTAAATGTGAGAGAGAGGAGATAGGGTGGAGGGAGAGAGAGGAGATAGGATAGGAGGGAGATAAAGGTAGGTAGAAGGACTTAAGTACACATTCAAAAAACCCTAAAATGAGTAAATAATCTCACAATCCCATATAAACCTTTAAAATTAATCAATGACAAGTTGAAAATTATCATACCTGAAAATTTATAGCTTCTCTTGCTGAAATAACTCCTTTTGTGTATTTTCTCTAGATGCTTGAATTGAATAACCTTTAATATTTTGGTAGTGTTATTTTAAGAATGATCATGTGTATCACACCTCATGTTTGCTTGCCTAGATGTAAAATTAATCCATGGCATAACTAAGGAATGGAAGTGTAGGAACAAGATTAGGCTTGGCATTAGATGCAAAGCATAAAGGAGCATAATTCACATGGCATGCACGTTCAACATATGATGTATCATCTACAAAAATAGAAGGTGTAAGTACATATGTATCTTGAACAATAAATGTAGAATGAATTGAATTATTTGAAAGAAAGGTGCTCAAATTTAGAATACAATTATAATCAAGAATGCTGCAATCACTCTCCATAGAAGAGATATGTATCACATGATAATCACAAATGAGTGATGTAAGAGTATCCAATATAGAAGGTGAAGTGAAAATCAAAGACCTTAATGAAGAAAATGAATCTATGTGGTTATATAATGCTTCCATAGATAAAGCGATCCCATTTGTGTGATAGAATGTCATAAGTGGATTGAGGAAAAATTGACACATGTGACAATTGTACAACCATATCATATTGCTAAGGGAAGTATGGATAAATGCTAAGAATAAAGGAACACAAGAATCCATGATCTAATGACAATGATCTATCCAAGGATTTATGGTTTACAAGAATAGGTAATAAAGGCTCAAAAACCTAACAATAACAAATAAATGACATCAAAATAAGGCATGATCTATTATAGGCCAAAATATTATTCCTAAATTGGATCTAAAATAAATGTAAGTTTCTAACCCTAAAGCCAATGCAAGGATGGGTAGGATAGGTGATAGATAAGAAGTATGAATAAGAACCAAACATATAAGAAAACATATTAAGAAATCACACAGATGTGAAAGAAAGTTCAAATATGAAAGTAAAATGTAAATTTGAGAAATTCATTTAATGAAAAACCCTAGAAATAAGATTGGGTTGTGTAGGAATAATTGAGTTCACAAAAATATAAAGGAAAAATATTTTTCCTCAAGTTTAGTCTAGGATAATAAATTAAATGTAACCAATTAAGCACAAATAAACCTAGATCAACTAATGATAGTCAATATTGATAAATTCAAATAATTACATAACTATTTTATAAAAGTACGTGCAAATAAGATTGTGCTTGGCTATATGAGAAGATAATAAATGACCTTGTTGAAGATTCTATAATTTGATTGACGTATGCTTAGAGATGATGCATTTTTTGTTAATGAAACACCTCAACACTTGCATAAGATTTGAAGATTCTAGAATTTGATTGATGTATGCTTAGAAATGATGCCTCTTTGTTAGTGAAATAGCTCAACAATTGCACAAGATCTATACTTTGATTGTGATCAAGTTTGGTGATCTCAATATTGACCTTGCATAATGTAAAACTTTGCTTAGTTGCTTTCTAACGGTCTTTATCTACTTTTCTACTTTCTAATATCTTAAGACTAGCGGTATTTACAAATACCTTAATAGGGTTACCATTGTATCGCTAGGAGACACACTCTCATTAGTCAACTCAAGAAACTTATTGTAAATGATTTAAAATAATGTTCTTTAGAGATGTATATGATCCTAAAATGCTCGTGTATATCTAGGTTCTTTTTATGCACTAAACTAAAATGTTACCTTCCTAAAATGTAAATGATATTGCTCTTAATGACTTAAATGGATAAAATGAAATGAATGCAATTGAATATCTTTAAATACTAATACATAACACCAAATTTCACAAAAAAATCACTTAATTGGATCAAAAATAAAATAAATGACTCAAGATGAACAAATTGTTAGATCTATAAGAATAATGACTACATCAAAATAAATGCATGGATAAAATAAATATATCATAATATGTATAAAACGATAAACTGAAAGATAAATACATGGGGTACTGGTAACTCAACACCTATTACAGCACTCTAAAAAATGTTCATAAAAACCTACAGTAACTGAATTTGTCCCGAACCCAACTCCATCTGTACCAACACCGATTTGTCGGTCTTCCATTAAAAAAATACAAATATTACTGACGCTACTTCATCACTAGCACTACTTTACTCTGCCAAGACAATTATCGGAAGCTCTGAACAAGAAAAGTACAGAGAATCTACGATTTTTTCTCGGTGTTTGACATTTTTGTGTGCTTAGCTTTTCCTGAGACCTGTTTCTCTCGCATTTGACATACAATCACAGTACGTTGCCATTCAACTCTCAATTGTTTCTTTTTTCCCAAAATTTCTAATCAATTTGGAAACATTTACTTCGTAGCCGAGCTATAGATCAGTTCAAAACATTTACTTCAAATTTGTATAAATTGGGGCATATACAGAGTTTTTCTCGATTTAGCTGGAACACCTGTTATATTGCGCAGCGGGATGGGGGATTATCATTTCGTGTACAAGGATGTGGAGGGGACGAGCACACAATGGGATGACATCCAGAGAAAACTGGGTAATCTGCCACCAAAGCCTGCCCCATTCAAACCGCCTGCGTGGACTCCCGCTGATGATGACAAGCCTTCCAAGTCCAAAGAATGGCTGGAAAGCAAAACTGAAGAAGAGTTGGAAGACTTGGAAGATGACCCAGATCTCGACGATGCCCGCTTTCTCGACGAATACAGGTTATCATCTTCATTCTCTTTCCTGTTCTGCACACGCATTTGCCATGCTTAAAAGAAGTTTGATTTAGTTAGGGCAAATGAGAAATTCTATGTGCCCTGTCTGCAAGGGGTTTGAACTTGGGTTTTCATTATTACAATAGTAGTACCAGGAGGAAGGATTTAGAGATGAGACTAGTTGTTCCTTAACCTCTTTATTCGTCGCAGCAAACTAGAGAAAACAACATGGGTAGAGAATTCTAAATGGAGCAGCGAAAAACTCCACTGAAGACTCGAGAGGTCTTAAATATTGCAAACTGCACGCTATTGCCTCACACTGAAAGAAAATGTAAATGCAAGATATGGACAATTTCATTAGGTTCAAATTAGCTAATTTATACAATTTTGGAGGTGTCCAGGTGCTCGGTGCAACAATTTATACCTGTCAACAAATCTAACTTTTCCTAATAACTAATCATAATGGGATTAATCTCTAACAAACACACTTCCACATTATTTATAGCTCGAAACTGGGATCAAAACTTATATAAATCCAAATAGAGCAAAACTAAAAAGCTAACAGTTGAGCCAGAGGTAAACAGAAACCCATCAAAGAAAAAGATAGCAGTAGAGCATGAGAATCCAACTTACAGAATGATTGTGCCATGCATTGAACAGTGGGGGCAGCTCTGAGAATATTATACTATCCAATTCCTTATGCCAGTCATAGTGCTAGCTTTCGTCCACCATTGATTATGAACACAAATGAGATGGAAGGGGAGACAGGACATGGGAGAAACCAGAGGAGGGTGGTAGGTCTAGGGAACATTAAGTCCAGGACGCCTATCTAAAAGATGTGGTCCTTTAAATTGTCCAAGCTGTTCCAATCCTCAGTAAATTAGGCATTTTTAGTCTTTGATTATTTGAACGAGGAGTAACTCCTTTGTTGTCAAGAAAACCAGCAGTCGAGTTTGCTTCCATGTAACAATTCTGAAAGGATGTATGGTCAAAGAGGGAGATAAGACTTCTAGGTGAGATGCAAATAAGAATTCTTTCCTTTTTCATTCCAGCAATGATCATGGTACAATCATCCTCAAATCAAGCTTTTTGATGGCCTTCTCAATATCCAGGCTCAGACAAAGTGCAAGGACTTGAGTGTATAGTAACCAGGTTTGGAGTGAATGCCATTTATTTGAGGTAAACCGTAATTTCCAAGCAAAGACGCTAATGACCATACTGTTATCAATTATAGTGACACCCCCACTGTAGGACCTGAATTATCATTTGCCTCTCCATAAAATTTGAGTTTATTGGAGCCAGGTTTGGAAGGAATGCCACTATCTGAGGTTCCTTTGGAACTAACTTCTCTAGCCCTCTAGAATATAGAATACTAATTTAATGCCTAATGTTGAGATAGTTTAAAGGATTGGTCTTGCTGGAAGTTGGTGTGATTTATTTCACCTTTCCATCTTAAAAACTTGATCATGACCAATGGAACACGTCTAGTTGCTTTGGCGGTAAACTGAGATCCAGTTTTCATCCTCCAGCTCGTACTCCAGAAAATCAACTGTTACACATTCATTGTTTTTCCAAAACCTAATCATGGATGATTTACATTCTACACCAGACAGTTTCATTTCCTGCAAAAGGATAATTTAAGATTTGTTTTCTTGAATTCTTCTTCTTAACATTTGCTGTTTGTTACGGGCATTCAGGCCCCTAAAGTAATATGATAAGAACTGCATCCTTTGGTTCTATTCGCTTTTACATGATCTTTTAGCCTTAGCGTATTGCCTTCTCAAAATCCTGGCATTTGATTCTGAGGGTCAGAGTCTCTTTTTAATTCGTGCAGCTGGAGCTCAACCTCCTTTATTTGTATTGTTGCCTGGTTGTTGGTTGTATGGATTGGTGAGGTCTCTTTGTTGTTAACATTAGCAGGATTTAGCCAGATAAACCTGTTTCCTCAAGAATATCATAAGAGTTGCCTTTTGAAAGAGTGAAAATAAGCAAACTACTTATAGTTTTGATTGCTTATCCTTTGCTTTGCTTATAAGTTATGGAGATTATTTAATTCCCATTTCTAATGCTTGCTTTGATTAAATTCAGAACAAAGCTATAGGGTTCTGTGTCACAAAGTACTGAGGAATCTCAGATGCTACAATGTGCTGATAACAGTCCTGTTGCTTTGGGATTGAATTATTTTCAAAAAGTTTGTGGCATCAACACTATCCAGGACTGATGTGTATTTGCTCAGAAAATGAATGCTTGGGTTATCTTCAAGTTATATTATAATGTTAATAGTTTTTGCTATTTAAAAATTATGATCAGTTGTGTTGTTAAGGTAATCTATAAGTGTCTCACCAAAATATTTAAGGCCCAGGTATTCTAGGATAAACTCAACTTGAACTTTACTATGTAATGTCCCCTACTTGGAGTATGCCTGGATTTGCCTTAAGAGACCATTATGCCACATAAAATTGTTTAACAAATAATATTTCATGGCAATTTATATAATATATATTGAATTTAAGAATAAATGAACTATTAACATTTATGAAATAATGAACAACAACTTAAACTTGAATCTAATTTATAGACTGCTTTCCAATAACCAATCATGGTAGGGATGGGCGAGAAACGCATGATAGGGCACCAGAAGAGGAACATCCAACTAAGACAATTCCTTTCATCTTAGGGACATCTGACCAAAACAATCCCTTTGGGAACATCTAACTAAGACGATTCCCATATCGCCCTTTAATATGTCTGCCCTTTAATATGTCTCCTTGCCATCCTTACACATGGTTGCTTAAAGGAAAAGATGTAAATTATAATAATATAAACAATTTCACTATTTTTCCTTATTTACCCATTTAGACATAACATATCTTCCTTATTGCAAATCAGTCATTATGAAAGTAACTATACATATCTTTGCATGCCTATCAAATAATATGTATATTAAATGCATATATATTCAAGTGCATACCAATCACTGATTGTATCTATAGTTGCTGCTTTTCTGAATGATTTGATGATCAGGCTTGATCCATTTCATTCCTTGATGCTTCTCCCCACTCATTTATTTCCCCTTTTATATCTTCCATGGTGGGGAGAGTCACAACCATTCATTTAACAAGAGGCAAACCCTTTCATGGTTGCTATCCTTTGAAAGAGTCATAACTATTCATACATTAATTATTGTTTCTTTATTAACTAATCCACAATCCTCCCTCATTGCCAGTGCTTTTTTTACACAATGAATCGCTGCCTTCTACAATACTGATCACTGCTCTCTTATATATTAATCACGTCCTTTCCATATATTTAATTGTTGCCTTTATTAGTCATTCATCCTTAATACATATAGTGACTGTCTTTAATTCTTTCTTTATCGCTGACTTTGATGATATTAATCGCTGCACAATACGATATCATCGCTGCCTTTCTAAGGTCATTGCCTATTTAATATTCATCGGCCCTTTTGTTACCAAAGTCGCCGCCCATTAATATTAATTGCCCCTTTTGTTTATTGAGCAGCGATCTTCGTCAGAATTACTGCCTGCAATCTCTTATGTGGTCGGGGGCATGACATACTATCTTTGGTACCAATGTTTGGACAAATCTCAGGTTTGTACTGCAGTTGAGAGATTTCCTTACCTATAGGCAGGGCTTGATGTTCCACTCTCTCTGTGAGTCTAACAAAATGTGAACATGCAGCCATGCTGGTCTTGAGCCCATTTCTTAATTGGTATTCTTCCTGCTGAGTATTTTAACAATATAAGTTTATGGTTTACCTATCAACCAGAGAAAAGCTTGCTCTAGGCTTTGCATATCTGGAGGGTCTGCTAAAAACAACTACTATTTGGAACTGTCAATCAGAGAAAAACTCACTCTAGGCTTTGCGGATCTGGGGGGTCTGCCAAAAACAACTCTTTCTATTATATTCTTCGGTATGAACTCGTGTAAGTGATGCTTTCAAAGAGTAGGAAGCAGCAAATAAATCATTCACTATCCTCATCTTCTGCAGCAGTTTCTTCACTAGTATCATCAAAAGCACACATCACCAATGACTTTCTGTCAATGTCCAACACAATTGACAACTCAGCATGTAAAGATGGCACCATATAGTAAAATATGTTTGTTTTCTGGCAGCAGTTGAGTTCTGTACTTTGCTTCTATATCCTTTAGTTTCGTGTAAAATCACCAAATGTACAGCCAAGATTTGTACCTAATGATGCCCTTGGGACACTCTTTGGATATAATTGTAGTTTTAGAGAGGCCTTGAAGCCAAAAAAGATTCTGCTCTTGAAACTCTATCCTCCACTTCTTTACACCTAAAACTACTTAAACGTAATTCTTACATGATATGCATCCCTTGTTTAAAGATAAAACAGAGGGGATTGTGGCTATTGTTTGTTCAAATCCCTTGTCTTATCATCTGTGACTTCATGCGCTCACCTTTGAGAATTTTCCACATTCCTAATGACTTCAAGAACCAGGGATAGTCTCTGGGACTTTGGATCCCATTCTTTACATATTGTAAAATGGCCAACAATTTTATAAGCTTCCTTTCTATCACTATACACCTAGGTAAGCTAAATAGTCAACAATTTTATCACTATACTTGTTATTTTATCACTAGACCTAGGTAAGCTAAATGGTCAACAATTTTATAAGGTTCCCTGTTTACATGAAGACTATAGAAGTAAAAGAGCTTCACAGAGATAGCCTGATTGAGCTGGCAGTTATGTCCTACTCTCCCTCTGCTTGTCACAACTTCTATAGCTTGAGATTTCTCCCTCTACTACCATCTCTAGCTATATACGTTCTGTACGAACAGATGCATGCTAAATATAAAGATTTGGCTTTTTCTTAATTTATAGTGGTTTAACCCAGGTTCAACTAAAGTTATTGTTATTCTTCCATTGTTATCTCAGAGTCAGAACACTCCATCGCTTGATACTAAGGTTATAACACTAGCTCACAGAATTATCACCTGAGCTGTCTTTTTACCATTACAATATTTCTTTGGTTAAAGGGGATATTGAAGGAAGCTACCAGCGTAGAAAATATATTTTTCTCAGCTTGAAGATCTGTTGTCTCCTATATGTCTAGCTCTTTTCATTTTCATGTCTTACCCTTGAATTCTCATCAGTTTGGAGCTAATCCGACTTTTCCTGGCTACGTTTTGCCAAAGGTGTCCTTGAGCTTATAAATGCCCAAAATAGAAGACAATGGACATGAATTCAGCCAAGCAATGTCTTAAAAATAGGCTTTTCTTTCTTTTTCCTTTTCAATGAAGAAAGTGCTTGATCACTGAACCACATGTCTGATGAAACTCCAAACAGGAGATTTATTTATCAGCTTGTTATAGGAGAATATCTTTGCTGTAATAATTGATTTTAGGTATTTCATTTGCAATTTTTACTCTCTAATTAATTGTTATCATTGGTAACACTTCGATACAGTTTTTCTTGGAGAGCTTTATTTGTGAATTTACTCCACTTAAGACCCACTCTGCCCACTCGTCAGAGTGACAAGTATTTTCTGCAACTCATCTTTACTAGTTTTTCCTTAGGTTTTGCTGAGTCTAAATCCCATCATCAACAATTCTAATGAATTTTGGCCTCTATCTGAAAGGGTTTAATTGTCGTTTTTATTTCTTTCAAACTCTTTCCTCTTCCACCATAGTCTTCTTTGAAGTAACTGAGATAATCTTAGGGAAATTTATCTCCACATTTCATGACAAGAATGATTTTGGAAATGAACATTCTCATGATTTTTGTTTGAACCAATTTCCATGCTACAGAGCCAACAACCATTGCTTTCAACATAGGATTTTCAAGATCATTTCAACACATGTGAGCATTCAGGTGTTACCTGTGTGACAGATACAAACTCTCTCAAGGATTTTTTAATATTTTATAGGAACAAGGGCTTAGATATTCATCAGACAGGTTATACAAATTACTCATACTGTCACTCTTGAAATCGTCTTCTCTTCTTGATTGAGAATGAAGTTCATGATTGCACATATAGTCTGGAGCTGTTGTAAAACCAAAGATCTTCCGAGTTACCCAAGATAACGATGAAGAAGCCTATAGACTTGATCCTTATTTCAAAGTCTAATTTTATTCTGGATTTTTCTATGAAGAGAGCCATTGAAGGTCACATCCCATGAATTTGCAGATTAGTACTTGCACTGATTGACTTGGCATTTGCATGTTGATTCTCTTCAACCAAATTTACCAGTGGATCTGTGTTGCTATTTCCAAAATCCTGAGAGGGTGTTGTTTCAAAGCAGGTGTTTGATGATTTGGAGAAGGCTCATGGACATATTGTATGCAAATATATCTAGGGATTTGTTCAGTAAATGAATCAAATATATCAATTTTAGATATTAATAAGTGTTACTCTGCACATGTAGGAAACTGTTACAATAAAGAATCTACACAATAACTTTGCTTATCGTGTTTATAAAATATTCAATAGAATCCTATCAAATAAAATCAGCAAAATGGTTTTTCAAGTTTGGTTTACTATAGTATCACTGCCTGTGTAAAGTCACCCTAAATCAGCCTCAATTGAAAACAATCACAGTTTGAAGTCATCCATATGCTAATTAAACCAAACCTAGAATGTATGTACAAGGTATTAATGACACAATGTATTTAGTCTTTCGGATAAAGAAATATGACTGTGACTAACCCAATCTTTCATTATTGCATTTATAATTTTATTGTGATACTTATTCAAATCCATTTGAATTTAATAGAGGTGTTTTACATACCCAAGTTTCATGCCTACAATTTATAATCTTGCTGGTATGCCTTTTTACAATGTGCTTGTTTCTATTTTGTTTTTTACTCGTTATAACTTCTATGCAATGTCAGACATGCTCAAGAAATAAATGGATTTGTAATCAAAATGTTCGCTCAGTTAAAATGCAGGAGATTGAGGTTTGATGGAATGCATATAAGCCTCTTACTTTTTATGATGTTATATATGTACAGGAAGAAACGACTTGCAGAGTTGAAAGAAATAGCAAGGAAGCCGCGATTTGGATCGGTACTTCCTATTGTTGGTTCAGACTTTGTTCGTGAGGTTTCACAAGCTCCTCCTGAAGTTTGGGTGGTGGCGCATTTGTACAAGGATGGGTATAAACTTGTCATGCTTAAATTTATTAGTAATTTCAAATATCTGATTTCTCATTATGGCTCCATGCAAATTTTCTCTTTTCAAAGCAAAGAATGCTGAGTTGATTTTACTATTTTGAATGGTTTGAAGGATAAGTGTAAATGCCTGCTAAATATCTATTTATTCTTGTCTTTCATAGTAATATTTATATTTAAATAAATAAGACATGTTGACCCCCCTGGGTGTTGATGTTGTAGCTTCAGGCTACATACTTCCGCTGTGCTTGTTGAACAATAAATTTCATATAGCCTAACGGCTATTCATTTATTGCATTTATTATAGTAAAGAGGCGCTTCACTTGGCAACATATTATAATTCATTTGGGCCGACTTCCTTAATGTGGCCGACCTATTTAATTATCTATTTAATTATTGCTATGAGGCTGACCTCATGAAGAGTCACATTGTTTTGTATAAATACAAGGTGATGATCATTCATTTGATCATCAAGTTCATTCAAGCAATTCACACTCCTAGAAGAAGTTCACACTTGAGCAGCAGATCATCATATTGATGCAGCAGATCGATCTCAAGGAGAAACATATTCATTTCTGTATCTACGCATCTAGGAGAGGTGCTATTGTTCATTGTATCAAATTCGGCCTTGTGTTGGGCCTGAGTTGTAAGCAGTTTTCTGCTCTTATTCCTGAATATATAAGTGATATATTTGCTGGGTTTTTCTCCCTCGAGTAGGAGGGTTTTCCCAGGGTATCTTGTGGTGTTCATTGTCTTATGTGTTGCATTTTCTGATTGCTTTCATTTCTGATCCTAAAACTAACACTGGGCAGTGTCCTTCCCCCACTTCATAAAGATTTCTTCAGTGCTATGTTTTCACTTTTTCCTATCTGATTCTCAGTTTTCTTTTGAGATGGAGGGTAAGTCTCCATAGCTGGACTTGTACCTGTAAATAACACGCTTTGTAGAGTAGGGGCCATTATCTCATGGGAAGGCGTCAATGTTCATATTGCTTTAATATAAGTAGCAGTCATTTGCTTTTCAGAGGATGGTTTATAGCTTTGTGAGGTAGACCTCTTTGATGGCCATTGTCTGGCAAGACATTGCATGATAGCCAACTAGATGCTTATAATCAACATTTGCTTGGTTAGGTGAATCCCACAAGATTTTTGGTGGGAGCAATTTACTATATTTTATTATTTTGAAATTTTCTGAAGTCCATTGCTTTTAAAAGATTTAGTTGTTGCTCCTATAGTGGAGAATATACTTGACCATGTCTTGTTTTCTCTCATTTCTGTCCCATAGTGAAGATTTTGATATCTCCTTATGTTCCTTAGGTTGGCCATGATTGTGGGCTCTGCTGATCGGCCATCTGTCTATTCTCTTGATTTCATCCTACACTCATCATAATTAATTTTTGATCCCCTTTTTTCTGAAGAATATTGTTACCCCTTTATCCAGACTTTTCCTACAATTCATGTCATGACTCCTATCACATATGAGCCATGCCTAGCGAACAAATGCTTTGATGAGGTTTGCAAACTACTCAATTGGCAACTCCAACACATCGTGGCTCATGGCTCATGACCTTGAACCAAATTCAGACAATTACTTGGGTATAACTCATGACTTGCAAAAACTTGCTAAAAGGAGCTCCCTCTACCACTGAAGTTGGTTGTGACACTCCCTGTTACAGCCCCAGTTATAACATTAACAAGTTAAATGTAACTTCCCTAGACCTCTGTCTAATATGTCATGTATTGAGGCTCATAAAACATATTTTAGACTCGAAGGAAAGGTGCCATGAAATCCTACGCTCTAGAGGTGTCAAAAACGTGAATAAAATAAGTTATTTAATGTATATTTGTTTAGTTATGAAGTAGGTCCAAAAAGCACAAAACAAAGTGATTCCTCTCTGTTGTAGAATAGACAAGTCAAGGAACAATTCAAAGATTGGTGAAAGAGAGGTTTTCATTCTGTCATAAATCTAAGGGACATTAAAAACTCACTAGAAAGATGCCTCAATTAGCAAAGAATTGTACAAGAAGAAATCAGCGTTCCAGTGGTTACTTGATTGATACACAAGTAGATGGCTGCCTTTTAACATAATTAGCATAGAGCCACAGATGAAATCAGGACAACATTGAGACAAGTTAGGTTTGCAGAGATACATCCATTTGCACATATTTATAAGAGGAAATGGCTAGACTGTTGAAATCTAAAGACAACAATTAGAAAGGGTTGAAGGTTCAAATGCAATAAGAATTTGCCTAGGAAATTAGAGATGTTTAGGAGGACTGGATGTTGTGGTCAAAACTTCAAGATATCCAGTCCTTGAAGCAATGCTATATTTATGAAAGCATTGGTGGAAAAGTTGGGTGTCATGGGATTGATAAGAATGGCCATGACTTGAGAGAACTGATTTAAATCAAACTATCCAGACAGATGCGAAGATAGGAACACGAGATTAGCCAAAGCAGCATGGTTTACAGAAAGAGCTGCCTGCTATTAGGTAGCAGATCAAATAGCGTCTTTTTAATGAATCTAATTCAATACTCATGTGTGCTCACTTCACCCTAAAGAAAAGGAAGGAAATATAGCTGTAAGAAAAATTAAATGTAAACATCTCATGGCTACCTTTATATGAGCAACATTAACACAAATGTGGAAATTTCAATTGTTATTCAAATGTTAAGAGGCATTGCCATTGATGTATTCCCTTCATAGAAAAAGGACATAGCACAAACATTGTGCAAGTATAGTGGATGCCGTTTCTTTGAAGTTTGGAAGACAATTGGTTCCTCTTTGATGTTAGCATCATTGTCAGGGTTCTGTGAGCACCTAGTTTTTTTTCTCATACTTATCCATACCAAGATACAAGTTGTAGTCCAAATACACTAGGAATCAAGAAACTGGTATTATGAGAGTTTGTTAAATTTTTGTTTGCTCCCAAAGTTAGAATGCTTTCAGAGTAAATTTTTCTAGTGTTGAACACGTAAATTGCATCTTGGAGGTGAGAGTGTTTTATGAAATATCAAAATCTGGCAAATTGGATTCATGACAATTCGCAAAATTGCAAGCCTTCTTTTCTGCATTCAGGGCCATAGTGATGTGCATAGAAAGTTGTTGATGTAATTCTACTGACTATTGAATATTTGAACAGACTGCATTTTCATCATGACCATTTGAGTAGAATTTGCAAATAATTGTGGAGT
Source organism: Sequoiadendron giganteum (assembly GCA_007115665.2). NCBI lineage: Eukaryota > Viridiplantae > Streptophyta > Pinopsida > Cupressales > Cupressaceae > Sequoiadendron > Sequoiadendron giganteum. The sequence continues at coordinate 649,279,204 of CM021101.1, read as the reverse complement.
CATATTACAGTTGTTGCTTCTTCAAACAGTAAATGTTGTAGCCATTGGCAATGACATCATTGAAGGATTTGAAAATATCAGATTAGCTATTGAAATTCAAAGGAGTGCTTTCCACGATTGTGTTTTCCATTGTATGGTGTATTTGCATTGGGAAATCAGAAATTGTGAAAGTTGCAAAAAAGATGTTGACAAAAGGGGCATTGACTTATTTTTAGTTATAACATGTATTCGATTATCTTCAGATGGCATGTTTGTAGCCATGCACATGTTAGCATGTTCCAAAGTCTTTGCTCAGCTACATTAAGCCTAGATGTTTTTATTTTTATGGTAATTTTTTTATGTGGGAGTATTCCTAATACCCAAGTTATCACTTTGATGACTATTTCCCATGGTTAGTCATTTCTCCATGATTTCTCAATTCATGTAGATTGGTGACTAATCACAAGGTAAGGGTCCCCTAAAAGCACACAAGCTTCTTTAAGCATTTTTTATTATGGGGGAGTGCTCTTCTTGCTTCGCACTTATTGGTGAGGGTCAGCGTGTGGGACTAAGTACCTCCCCTATTATCATGGGAGGTTTCCCTTTATTTAAAATTAATGAAAAATTCACAAATAATGGAATAAACAAGAATATGTACATGCATACAAAGATTGACTATTAGGTGAATCATTTAGTAACATTTCATTCTAACAAGGAAATAATATTATGCTGAGAAATAGTGACACAGTTTCTGCTTTAGTGCCATAGTATCAAATATCAAATATCCATTCAGAATATTTAAGAGAACCGAATGGGAAGTAGACCTGTTTCACCAACCAACATGTAATGTAACCCTATATAAATAAACTAAAGAATCTACAATATCAGCTTTTGGAAAGATAGACCTCTCTCACAGCATAATACCCTTTACAAAGCATTTTCACTTTATTGCAAAAATTAGTTATTTCTTTACAAACTTGGAAGCTCTCAATACCTCTCCTTTTTGTTGATTGTGAAAAAGATCCTTTACAATGATAATGGTCTCCTATTAACACCCTTGGGTATTTATAAGTGATAACCAACTTATAACTACCTAGATAACTATCTTTCATAACCACTCGAAAAATCCTGTATAACTTAGATTATCACTAAAGCTCCTTTGAAATTACAAAGTGAGATTGAACAACTTGAGTGACAACATGAAGTCACTTTAAAAAGTAAGTGTAAGGTGGGGTCCATGAATTCAATGCAAAAATATAATGTGATTCATGTTTCATTCCTCATCAAGCTCAATGATAGCTTCAATCCTCTACTTGTTGATGATTTTGCCCCTGGAGGTGAGATCAAGTGGCCCAAACTCTTTTGAATGAAGACATTGTTGAAGGATGAGAAAATCAGTTTACATCCTTTGAATGGTATGTGCTGAGAGATCTTATGCCTCGTTTATGAATATTTTGTCACTGATTGCATCGACTAAAGGAGAGGGGAATCTCTTTGCATTGCTACTGACATTGAGGAAGATAGAATCTCTACTTGTATTTTAGGAAGATAGAATCTCTACTTGTATTTAATGGGAAGAATTTCCTTGAACCATCTTCCAGAAAGCTTGTAGGGTAGAATTGGAACGTTAGGGCAGCTTCATTCAAGCTTTGATGAGTTGCCCTAGTGAGAGCGGAAAAGAGGTGATAGGATTTTTCAAGAACATTGCAATGATGCTTGAAAGTTAACCTTTCCAATGTTGTCTTAAGATCGAATCCCATCTTGATCTCATCGAAAATCCTAATGGGAAACTCCACTATCTCTCTTAGATCATCCCTTGTGCAATTCCATGAGCCTAGGGTCTAAAGAAAAATCTTGATGCATAGAGGCCATCTTTTGTGAGCTTTTCTATTAAGTTTGAGTTGCATCCCACAAAGGCAAAAGTAATTCTTGAGCAAGTTGAAAGTTGTTAAAAACATACCCTTTGAACCCTTTCCTATAAGCTGTCCATCCACTCAAGTGAAAGAGTTTGTCATGCTGTTCATTGGATGCTGGAGGCATTTCAACAGCAATTGGAGTATGAAAGCTCACCCTCAATGCACAAACACAAACTTGAACCTTGTGACATAGCTTGCTACCATGTGGCACTTGTTATAAAAATGCTAATATAGGCATTGTTTAAAAGAAAATTTGACTGTTAACAGGAGGGACAACAATTTTTAGAACATCCACCAATTTGGGCTTTTCATAGCCTCTTTTCCAAGTGGTAAAGATTTCGTGTATCTATGCCATGTAGACCTTTTTGGAATCACAATTATTATCAATTTGGGATATTCCACGGACATAAACTTGAACCTTGTGACATAGCTTGCTACCATGTGGCACTTGTTATAAAAATGCTAATATAGACATTGTTTAAAAGAAAATTTGACTGTTAACAGGAGGGACAACAATTTCTAGAAAATCCACCAATTTGGGCTTTTCATAGCCTCTTTTCCAAGTGGTAAAGATTTCATGTATCTATGCCATGTAGACCTTTTTGGAATCACAATTATTATCAATTTGGGATATTCCACGAACACAAACTTGAACCTCGTGACATAGCTTGCTACCATGTGACACTTGTTATAAAAATGCTAATATAGGCATTGTTTAAAAGAAAATTTGACTGTTAACAGAAGGGACAACAATTTTTAGAAAATCCACCAATTTGGGCTTTTCATAGCCTCTTTTCCAAGTGGCAAAGATTTCGTGTATCTATGCCATGTAGACCTTTTTGGAATCAAAATTATTATTAATTTGGGATATTCCATACATGTTAAATTGCTCATAAGCAATGGGAGCTTCTGTAGTGTTGTATTAATCTATATATTTATTTGCTTTTGTACCATTTTTCATTACATGGGAATATTTTTTAATATACAAGTCATTACTTTGAGGATTATTTTACATGAGTATTCATTTACCACGACTTTTTAACTTGTATATTGGTGGATAATCACAAGGCAAGGAGATCCACAAAGCACGAGAGCATCATAAGCATTTCTTAGCAATTTGTGTTTGCATGAGAATGTTATTATCATTTGAGGGTTACTTTTTATGGCCTGAATACTGTTGTTGTAACAAATTCATTAGCTTTGGAAAATGGATTGAATTGGATAGGATGTTACTGATATTGGTTGGATGCACCTAAATATCCTGCAGTATATTACATTTGATGAAGATTCAGAGGTGGGATAATGAAAGAGGATATTACGAGTTTGATTGGCAAACCAATTGGTCTTGATGTACATACTAATTGTAATTACAGAGATGATGCTCATTTCTACTGGTTAATATACAAGTCATCAGGGTTTGATTGGAAAACCAATTGGTCTTGATGTACACATTAATTGTAATTACAGAGATGATTCTCACTTCTACTGGGTAATATATAAGTCAGCACAGGTAGTCATCTATTTGATATTGTTCATGTATATTGCGGTCCTTGGGACTAAGGCATCTCAGCTTCCCCATTCAAAAAGTTGTTAATAGTGTTGGCACTCCTGATGATGGGCAAGAAAGAGCTAGAGTTTGTTTTACCTTGTAGAGAAGTTGACACTTTTTAATATGAATTATGATGGGTTAACAGTATCTGTGGTCCTTTATTTTATATGTTTTGGCAATAGTTGTACATGAAGACAATAAAGCTTGTGAAGTGGCTTTCGTAAATAGTCTTGTGAGATTTCTGTTGGATGTTTCAACTTATGACCATTGTTGGTGGAAACAGAGGGCTGGCTAAATCTGAACTCTGTGGCAGCAATACTACTAATAATACCTCTTCATAATATGCCATTAGTGTTGATATTTGGGCAGTCAAAGGCAAACAGGTGATAGGTGTTATATCCTGAAGATATGGAGGAAACTAAATAACAATTTGTCCTATTTTTTAAGAAGTTCTCTCTCACTTTGACAATATTTTTCCTCCATGTAGCAATCTTCTGGGATTTGAACCGAACAGAGATTCCTATCTTTTATGGTTGAAATTAAAAGAATTTTGTTGAATGATCTATAGGAGACTACCTTGGAATTTGCAGCATCTGTGAGGGCTGTTGATCTCTTATCGAGAACAACAAGGCTAGTGAAACAGTACAGATTTTACAGCTTAATATTTAGCACTACAAAGTCAACCAAATGCAACTTCCCTAGACACTGATTATCATTAAACAACTTTAGTTTTGCCACCCATTGATTTGTTCGTTTTTTTGGTACTTTAATAAGGAAGCTGCCTAGGCTTTTTTTTATCTAACTTCTTTTTATAACTGATTGTACTTTGAGTCCCATTAAACTATTTTGTTTATTCATGTACATCAATGTGAGTTTATTTCTTTTTTTCTTTCCTAAAGTGTAGATGGGTTAAAAGGGGTACTAAAATAACCAATTAACATATTATTAAATTATGGAATGAGGCCAAGGATAAAATAAAAATTTAGTGAGTTGTATTATTGAATATTTTGTTTTCAGAGATACTCTTATTAACACTTTTTCATTAGATTGGGCATGCTAATTATGTATGCATTCTTGCAGAGTACCAGAATGTGGAATCCTTGGAAAGTGCTTGGATGAGCTGGCTTCCAAATATCCTGCAACAAAATTTGTCAAGATAATATCAACAGAATGTATCCCAAACTACCCAGATCGCAATCTTCCAACCCTTTTGGTATATAACGCCAGCAATGTTAAAGCAACGTATGTGGGTTTACATCATTTTGGTGGACGGCGTTGCACACCAGAAAGTATTATTTTCTTCCCCTTTCCTCATTAGGGCAGTATATCAAGTTTTTTTTTTTTTAATTGAGAGCCAGTAACTTTTTTAACTGTTCAAAGAATAGTTAACAACATTAATCAGTGCAATGATTTATGTGGAGAAACCAAAAATCAACTCAGCAGGGAGATTAAGCTGTGTTCTATGCATGCTCCTTTTTAACTTGATAATTGCAATCTAACTATTGTCATAGGCATTGCAATTTTTTTCTTTTGCTTAAATTGGATAAATTCTGATATTACCAATCCCGGTTTAAAATGTGAAATCACAAAATCTTATTTTTAGAAATTAAGTCTGACTCATGGGCAGTATAATCTACAAATTCTTGGATTTTTCTTTTAAGTATGGAGTCTGGTCCTTAGGTGGTACCATTGAATCAGATAAATTTGTTGCCTGGCCCGTGTCTCTTATTTGTTGTTAGACATCACAGAATTCACAATTCACCACTTGATGCACTATGTAAGATCAAGATGTTTATGTAAATAGTTTATTAGATGTGAAACATGTGCTGAACTGCCGGTATCAGTGACATGAGGATAGGAGAGGTTTCCCTTATCGGGCCAATCAATAATCTTTAATTGTGTTCATCTTATTTGTTATGTAGCTCTTTGAGCACTTAAGATGTGTAATATAACTGACTTTGCAGTGTTTGTTATTTAGCTCTACATGTACTTAGATATGTGTTGGAACATACGTTGCAAGGTTTGTCATTTGTGGATGTTTTATTCAAAGAAACCTTACATGGAAAGATCTTGGTACATACATGATGAATTAACAAAGTCCTCAAATTTGCTACAGCTTACATGTGGTCTGATTATCTTTGCTTTGCATTTATCTCATATCAATAATTATTAATGACATATGAGCTGGGAAGAGCTCACATTTCCTTATTTCAATGTTTTCTTGTGAGTAGATGAGTTCTGCTGGAGGAAGACAGACATATATGCTAGCTATTTCTGACAATTATGATGTATTCTAATTTCAGTACACAGTTAAATGCGAAAAATAGTTACATTGCATGCACTGGATTTAGGCCTTTAGTGAAGTTGGAGTATTTAGGTGCATGTTCTAAGTAAAAAAAGGTCAAATTTATATGATAAAAATCTTATTGTATCTTCATTTATTATACTGATGAGTTCACAGCATACAAGTTGAATGGTTTGAGAAGAAAAGCAAATACTGTGAGTAGAGATAATGTGATGAAATAGGTATCTACCAGCATGACTTAGGTGGAGACAAAGGCAAGGAAGTAGAGGTCGAAGGGTAGACTTGCAGGAGTCAAACCGGAGTTAGTAAAAGGGTCCAAAATTTGTTGTGAAGAATTATGCTTTGGAAGCAATGCATTGTACACATTTTGATAGAATAATCACTAGATGACAGAGTAGAGTTGATTTTTCCTTGTTGGCACAAGTGTTGGAGGAGGTTGAGCCCTCAGATGAATGGAAGTTCATAATAACAACTTAACAACTGCCATGTAGTGACTAGTACCTGCCTCCAAGATGTTATAGCAATAGAAACAGTTTTTTATTAGCAAAACAGACCCATATTCCATTTAATTTGATATGTATTAGCTAACGCTTTCATCCTTTACATATAGTTGCAAAGGATTAAATATGTACAAGCGTAGAAAAACTATAATTAAGTTTTTGATCATGCATTTCTTTCAATAAGAATAAAGCAGTTGTATATACAAGGTGGTACCTTAACAATTGTGACCACACTGTTGATGCCAATTGTTGTACTGCCGACAAAATATTTTGCCATGTGTATCATAAAAATGAATATCTTCATATTAACCCTTGGTTTATGTACAACATGACGACAAGTCTTGCTGCTTCACTACACATTATTTGCTTCGTAAGCTAAATTTGAACTGTTATTTTTCATAATGATCACTATCCACGGAGAATCAAATAATAGATGTATGTGTTTACTTAGAATCTCATCCCTATTCTTTCATGGCACACTTGCGGACAACAACTTCATTTCTGGGGTCACTGATCAAATTGACAAAAGCAATCCATGGAATTTCAGGATTCTGTTTGACAAATTCATATCTGAAAATGGTAAGTTGTATGGCAGTGGAGGAGAATATGTTCGAAGGATGAGAATATTTGAGAAGAATTTGATGAGGGCAATGAAGACCAGGCATTGCATCCCACTGCTGTTCATGGGTTAATGCATTTTCTGATCTGATGGAGGGGAAGTTTCAATCTTGTTACATGTCAGTGTTGAATGTTCCCCACCATTTTATGAATGGCATGCATGCATCTGAGGTTTTGCCTCTCAATGATATGCCCTCTAATTTTGACTGGAGAGACAAGGGTGCTGTGTCCCAGGTCAAAATGCAGGTATATATTCATAATTAAATGGCTAATTGAAATTCACATTGCCAGATAAAACATACATATATTTGGCCGTTTAGCCTTTAGCATAAACAGTTTTAATTTATATGAATATTTTTAGTAGGGAGAATTTTAGCGGTTAAAATTACTGTTGAGCAAATAGATCAGTCGATGAATAATTAAATTCCATCATTTGTTTACTTAACTGTGTTTCACATTGGTGTTGTAGTGTACTGTGTAGCTAGTGTTTATGTTCTTTAAAGAATCATACATTCACCTAACGTAGTGGCAATCAGGGTCGTAAATTACATGAAATATGCATAACCACCTATTTGGGTTAGAAGAAGAAAATTTTGAAGAGTTTTTGAATTTCAAAACATTTAAAGGAGATCTAATCTGCATTGGATTTAAAATCTGTCCGAAAATTCAAACTAAAAACTTTTATTGGAAGTTTTTTATGGGAAAAAAGTAAAAGAAATGGTGTCTAGTGGGCACAGAGGTAGCAAAGTTGATCTGGCTGGAAGTTCAATATGGAGACCTCTTTGGTGTGCGTTGAGACAAGCCAACTCATTGCTTATTCTCTTTCCTTTGGGGGCATTGCTGCTGCCAGCTGTACACATTGCCATCAATTTTGGAGACTTCTACTGGATACAATGCTATAATATGGTTCTGTTACAAATGAGTATAAATTTTGGTCAACCTAAATGGTCTGTAACTTCATTCAGTATTTGGTCAGTGATGATTATTCTTTAGTGAATGAATTAGAAATAATGGAAGGGACCAGTTGTACATTCCTTAGTTGCCAGCATAACATGGGTGGATAAGAGGTGTATGTAACGAACCAAATTGATTTTCCTCTTTGAATGAACTAAGGAACATAAGGAAAAATTCCTAAAATCAGTAAGCACCATCTTGGGTCATTTTCAATGGCAGAAATAAAGTAGTTCATTATAGCTCTTTTGTAAGTAATGAATCATAGTATGATTTTTCCAAATTGAGATCATCTGTGTTTTCTTTCACAAAGTGTAAAAGAAACAACAAAAAATCAATTCCAGATTTTGTGGCATGGAATTTCTAACGCAAAACAGATCTTCTGTGTGAATTCTTTTAACTTTCATGTTGGTGACAATTTGTGGTATTTCTGTTAGACACAGAAGGTTCAGAATTTTAGGTTTTGGTTAAGTACAATTAAAACTTGTTTTCTTTCACGTGGACAGTTAGGAATTATGGGGTAAAAACATGCTCTAATTTTCTTTTTTTTAGAATACGATATTATTGGTGAATTTTGCTTATCTATATAATGACTGATTAGATCATACCGACAGCAAGAAAATTTGAAACAAAATCTCAAAATTTCTTATTCTGAGTGTGATCTATAATCTGCTATTCTGTGAATAAACCTTTTACAGGAACTTCTTGCTGTCTATATGTTTTGACATTGCTGATTGATCATAAACTTTATCTGTGCTTGAATTGAATGATACAACTTTAAAGAATCACAACTCTTTAAGTTTTTAAATACAGACTTATTAAAGAAATGGAACAAAACTCAGTCTGCAGATGCTGACATTGGGCAGTAACATTTTTTCCACTTATGACATATCACTATATGAATCCTTTTGGTCTACTATTAAAATTAGCTTTGTTTTGAACAAGATTTTCACTGTATGCATTTTTATTATGACCTTGAGCTGTGTTAGGGTTCTACTGCATTTTCTATAATAGGATCCTATTTGTGGTACCAGCTTGTCATTAATAATCTGAGTAATTGTTCACATAAGAAATGGTACCAACTGGTACTTGAAAGTTTCCAGATTTTGGCACTTCTTGTATCCTGTGTGTCAATATTACTTTCAGAGAGTATGTCTTCGGGATCAAGCAAGCTGGAACAATTTTTAGTCACTTTGTATACTTGTTTTACTGAATAATCTAATGATGCTTTAAAGATTTAATGTTTGTGCTCTATAGACAAATTATTTACACCTTTGTTATATGATTTTGTATTTAAAATTTTTCTGATTCTCAATAATCTGTATGCTCTGTTTTAGGTGTTGCATTGACCTTGTGTCAAACAGACGTAGTGCTTATGGGTCGTGAAGATGATGTTGATAAGGAGGCTGTTATGGAACAAGTTCGTAAGGGCTTCATAGAAAAGGTTATTGCAGAACATGAGCTAGAGAACAGAGGCGACTCTAGTGATGATGACTGATGCTACAGAATACTTTTCTTCATCACTTCTTTAAAGTTGGCTTACAGGAGTATTATTCCCTATAATGATAGTATTGGTAGTTGAAACTTAATTAGATTGAAGTCTGGGTTGGGACTGTCTAATGTTGAAATTATGGAGTGAAATGCGTTTGGTAATGTTTTATGTATACTATTTTGTTCTATATCAGTACAAAGATGGTGGTAGAGAAGTCTGTCATTTTGACAGTTTGGGTTGCCATATTTGCTGTACAGTATGCAGTGTTTCCCTTCATATTGAAATTTGATCACCATATGAATCTGTAGAAGATATTTATGCATTTCAAGGAAGAAAATTCTTCAGAGATGTTTTGGTAAGTTACTGTTTATGAAGTTGAGTAAATGTTAAGCATCATTGGCCAAGTAAATAATAAGGGAGAAGGGCCGAGCATACTAAGGTCTCTATTCTTGTTTATGCTGCTTACACCCAGAAACTTCTTTGCTTATATTGCTTCACAATATAAGATTTTATCGGATTCTTACAGATGAGAACATGATGGTTTCTTGAACAATGGAAAGCTCATCTTTAATACTGGTTAATGCTTGATGCAAACAACGCACAGCACTTACTCTCAAACCAAGTTAGGAGTTAGAGAGGAGTTGATCACTATTTCGTTTAGAACTCTGCCTTGACAAAATGATCAATTCAATTGCTTGGGTATTCTTATTCTTTGGCCTTTACCTTTTTATGATTGCAAAGGGGATAGGCTGATCAAAACATTTGAGGTTGTATTATTCTCATGTATGGAAAGAGTATGCCTCATGCATGGGATTTGTCTTGGAGGTTTGTGGGGAAAGATGGGAATTGGTTTTTTAATTAAAATCATATAAATTACGTTGAATGAAAAACTCATATTAGCGTGATATGTTGAGCCTTTACCTTGGCACGAAGAAACCTTTCCAAAGCGACTGTTGGTTGAGCGCTTAATTGACATCTGTTCAGTATATTTAAAGTTGTCCCTTGACCTCTCTTACTTTTGGGCTTCGTGACTGTGTTAACATTTAATCCAGTGTTACACGGGGGTGTGTCCCATGGACTTTTCAAGCCATTTCCATCCTCAAGACATTTTGGGGATGCGGGGATGGCTAAGAAACATCCCTGGGCCATTGTCAAAAAATGTGGGGACATCTCGGTAATGCCATTTTTTTTTAAAGGGAACGGCTGGCCACCACCCAGCAAAAATGATTCAGAAATTGAAAAAAGAAATGAAAAATCAGCTCAAGGCTTTTGCAAATCTCTTCTTTAATTCAGGTCTCTTTATCTCATTATTAGTGCAAAGACATTAGAAAATAGTAACTCTAGACATTTAATGATCAATAGTAGGTTTGGGTCCAAAGGAGTGTAAATCAAAGAATGAAATCTAAGATCTGCCATTGGATGTAATGTGTCAAAATGTCTTGATGTATAACATTGTGTGATCTTTGTTATCACAAGCAACTAATGTTTGTAATCCTCTCCTTTAAATTATATATATATACAGAAAAACACACAATGTTATGACCAATATTGAAATGTTGCCTTGGATCTTGGAATAGATAGTGTAGATCCGCCATGTTTTTGATGAGGCACATGTGCTAGAATTATACATTTTCTAAATTGAGAGAACTTATATCAATACCATGAAGTAAGATTGATCTATAGAGAGTAGCTAAATATGCCTATGCCCCTCCCCAAGTGCATGTACCACCGTATTTGTATTCGATATGATGCAAATTGAATACCATACCCATGCGTGCCCAAAAAACCTTAATTTTTTCCATACCCATGCATGCCCAAAAAACCTTAATTTTTTCCATACCCACACGTGCCAAATATGCCCATGCCCCTCCCCAAGTGCATGTTGAATACCATACCCATGCGTGCCAAATATGCCCATGCCCCTCCCCAAGTGCATGTTGAATACCATACCCATGCGTGCCCAAAAAACCTTAATTTTCTACTAGTTAGATATTATGTGATTTGATTTTTGAAAATTTTGATGCGAGTCTTTCTAAACTTAATTCTAAAAAACTTCAATAGTGCAATTTTTTTATTGTATTAAAAAATACCCACACCAAATGAAGAAGACAAATGAAGTGTTCTTTTGTTTTAGTGACCCATTTTTTGGGGTCTTCTTCCAACATAGCTATGCTAGTTTTTTAGGTTTTTTAATTTTTATAGATTTAAAAGATTTAATTGTTTATTTTTATCTTTGTAATTAATATTTATATTATGTTGTTCAAACATTATAGATATCAAAAAAATAAAATTTATTAATATATATTTAATTGTTTATTCTTTACTAAATTACTAATATTTAAATTTTAATATTATTTAAATTTATATTTACTTGAATTCTTATAGATTTAAAAAATTAAATGTGAGTGAATTTTTATTTTTCAAAGTTTAGATTATTATTGTTTATTTAGTTATTTATATTGAAATTTTATTTTAATTTAGATTTAAATTACATTATTGTTAATTTAATTATAGGTCCTAGTTTGTATATTTTTATATATATAGTAAATTGTTAAATCAACTTATAATTACTTATGTAGCAATTACATGTCTATATTGCTTTTAATGTAATGAAAATCTCCTCTAATAACTTAGAAAATTGTGTTAAATATATGTGTGTTTTTTATGAATGTCGTATCTAGCCGTATCCATAATAGGAGTCATCAAAGTGGTTGTATCCATATCTATTACAATATTCGTATTTATATCTATATTTGTATACATGCAACTTTGATCTATAGCTTTTGATAGAGATAATTGGTTTTGAAGGGACCATAAACCCCGCACATCAAATCAAACACTAATGTAATACATTACTAGATGGGGCAAAAACAATACAACTGCAACCAAGTTGCTAAGCAAGATCAAACACAATTGAAATCAAGTTGACAATCACAAAATAGTACCCAAGGACCTAGCCTAAAGGATGCTCAATCCCATTTTGTTCAATCTCACACCCTTAACTCTAGTGTGTACTTGGGAAATAGATTTGGGAAGACCTTTCTTTTGCCTTTGAACAATTGTCCAAGAAATGTTATCTTCCAAGTCCTTAGATGGAGAGGTGGGGCGAGGGGTGTGGGGGAAAGGGAGGCCCCCTTAGAGGGTCCATCCATGGGTACAACACAAACAAATGAATGTCTAAAAAGAGATGCCAACCAATAATTAATTGCCTTAGGAGTCGATGAATGATGCATTGAAGTTAAGGGAATAACAAGAATAGTGGAAATGAGAAGTTGAGCAATCAAATCAAGAGTTAGGGGGGAGGGAGGCCCACTCAAAGGGTCTATCCATGGGCACAACACAAACAAAGGAATGTCTAGCAA
>CM021101.1:649253297-649266432 GCA_007115665.2 Sequoiadendron giganteum | reverse complement strand
AATGTTCTTTTGAAAAACAGAAAAGGGGTTGGTGCTCCTTGAGATTGGTGTCTCTAAACAGAGGGGTTGGTGCTCCTTGAGTCGGTGCTTAGAAATCTGCCATTGAGGCATTGTCAAAACAATTATTGAAATGAAAGACTGAAAAGGCAGCAGGTTCAGGAGTGGTTTTTCTACCCCGGGAGGGTTTTCCACTTGGCATATCTTGTGTCTATTTGTGTTTATGTGATTCATTTGCTTCAGTGCTTTACTACTTTAAAATGCAATGTTACTCTACTCTCATTTCAGTTTATATGATTGCATTCAAATACATGAATGATTATATCATTGATAAATGAGAACATATGTATGGTTCTTTTCAGTTTCAGTTAAATTTGTTAAAGAAGTTATAAACATTGATTCACACCCCCCCCCCCCCTCCCCTCTTAGTGTATTTTCACTCCAACAGATCTCCCTCCATGTAGCATCTTAGTACACCACATGCTTGATACTCAAGGACACATTATATATTGAGACAATGGTTTTTCATTTGTACATTGATTATTGTATATTGTACTCGTATGTAAATGAAAAATTGGTTAAATCATTTTGTAAGAATGAAAATGTATGAATATGTTTACATTGAGTATACATGTAGCTATTTGAAAATTAGAAACAATGTATTATAATCCTAATGGGAAATTGAAATGAATCCTAAAGAATATTAAGATAAAATTGGTTTGGATGTTTTTATTTTTCATAAAAATCTTAGTCAAAATATTTATATTGCTTCTATGACAATGATGTGCTCTTGTTTATATATATCATTGTAAATAAAATAAAATAAAAAATTGTAATTCTTTGGTTGAAGTGTTTTTTGATATGAACAGTAGTTTGTTACATAAATAACGTGGTAGGGTATTACTTCCAAGGATTATGAGATTATTTACAAGGAAAATGGTTTTTATTTGAGTTCTAGGGTTATAATGTAACCAATACAGAAATCCATATCACGAAGTTCAAAGAAGTGTCAAGCAACTTTAAAGTTGAATATTTTTTTTGAAAAATGCATATATTATTAATAAAATTAAAGTTGAACATGAAATTGTTCATTGTTAGCACATATCCCCCAACTCACAAGACTAGGTGTTAATTGTTAGCACATAGCCCCCAACTTGCACAATTTAGTGGAACAATGCTAAGGCATGGTAGACTAACACATTTATTATATTACTAAACTACGCAAATTAGGGGCCCAAATTATTTTTTGTTATATTGTGATTTGACAAATTTCCCACCTGGGGTTGTAGACATTATAGGGTTTAGGGTTTAGGGTTTAGGGTTTAGGGTTTAGGGTGCATGGATGGAAATAAAATAGCATAGCACAAAACCATTGGCCAAACAGTTGTGGAAAGACAAAAGGATTCAAGGTGCAAGATTAGTACTCTTCTTTGACTAGGAATTTATGTATACAACAATATAGCCGAAGAATGTAAAAGGAGCACCAAAATACCAAACATCTAACCTTTTGAGTCATGTAGCTAGGAATCGTACAACACTATTCATTTTCTTGGCCAATTACAATATCATTTTTTATTGCCTTACATTTCTCTCTGCTTCCTTGGAATTTGTATATGTATAAAAAGTCAAAATAAAATTATTATAAAGAGCATTTGCAACAAAATTCCTTATCTCAAAAATATAAATTAGCTAAAAAGAGTATTGAACAAAATTAAAAATCTGTTACACAATATTTCCAAGACAAGCAAGGTTGGCGGGATGTTTTTCAAAGACTTTAGGGGATAGGAGCTCTTTTTGGGAGGACAAAAAGGGGCAACAATTGAAAAAATTGGGATTTTTTTAAAGAAAGAAATTTTACCTGTTCGTATATAAGGCATTCATCATATACATTATAGAACCATATTATGTAACATTAGTGCTTCAAATTGAACATTATCAAGTGCATATATATTATATAACAATTACAACAAAATGCCTCAAACTACAAGCTCCTGCTGTCATAAGGTAAATGCCTTAGGAAATTCAATTTTCAAAGTTGAATCTTATTTTCCAAAAAAGATAAGTATTAAACTTTAAAGTGACATAACTATAGATCAATCAATGTGTAGAGGAAATTGTTGTTTCTCCAAGCCTTGGTTTTGTAGGTAATGCAAAGGCTCAGTTTGGTCATTCCAATGTAGGTTGTGGTTCCCTGAGGTCCTATGCAAACATTATTGGTGTGGGGATTCCTACCTCCCCTCCTCTGCAAGATAAACTCCTACTACTTCCTTGTTCACAATCTTCACCTATCGAGTTTTGTGGACAAGAAATGATTGAAAATGAAGATGATTATCTTCGTCGTGACTTGGTCTGCAAACTTAACAATTTGTGGCCTTCTCTTCCCAATTTACTTAATTGGGTTCTCAAACCTTAGAAGCCTCTCATTGATGGCAAGATCAAGTTTTTTCCTTATGTTGGGGGCTTCTTCATTACAACTTTTGTCTCTTCAAAGGATAGGAATTTGGTGCTTAACAACAAGTTATGGATGTGAGGAGTGTGCTCCCTCTCAATCAAGCCTTGGTCTATCTCCTTCAAGCCCTTGTTTAAGCCTCTCCATATCAAATTAGTTTGGGTTAGGCTATCAAATATTCCTCTCTAATTCTAAGAAGATTCTTGCCATGAAGCCACTAACAATTTAATTGTTCATTTTTGAAGGTTGAATCTAAAAAAATAATGGATCACTTTGTGTTTGCATGTACTCTGGTGGACATAGATATCTCCAAGGATCTTCGTAAAGATTGATTTCATGGTAGGGGATAGGCCTTGGAATCAACTCTTGGACTATGAAAGTCTTCCCTTCAAATGTAGGTGATACTTTGCCATCGGCCACCTGACTTTAGAGTGTGTGACCTCTCCATGCAAGAGCACAACTATGTAGTGGAGGAATGCCCACAATGATCACTTGATTATTAACACATCCAACTCTCTTGCTAATGGTTCCTCTCAAGATGGCAAGTCTTCACAAGATGATGGGCCTTCTCTTCTCATTCCCCTTGTGGTGATGCATGCTCCCAAGGGGATTTCTCATGTGGTTGGTGTGACTCTAGTGAGTCCCACTCCAACAAATCTTTCAACTCCTATTGGTGACTTCCCCCAACTCTTGATCTAGTTGCTCAACTTCTCGTTTCCACTATTCTTGTTATTCCCTCAACTTTACTACATCATTCATCGACTCCTAAGGCAATTAATCGTTAGTTGGCATCTCTTGCTAGACATTCCTTTGTTTGTGTTGTGCCCATGGATAGACCCTTTGAGTGGGCCTCCCTCCCCCCTAACTCTTGATTTGATTGCTCAACTTCTCATTTCCACTATTCTTGTTATTCCCTTAACTTCAATGCATCATTCATCGACTCCTAAGGCAATTAATTATTGGTTGGCATCTCTTTTTAGACATTCATTTGTTTGTGTTGTACCCATGGATGGACCCTCTAAGGGGGCCTCCCTTTCCCCCACACCCCTCGCCCCACCTCTCCATCTAAGGACTTGGAAGATAACATTTCTTGGACAATTGTTCAAAGGCAAAAGAAAGGTCTTCCCAAATCTATTTCCCAAGTACACACTAGAGTTAAGGGTGTGAGATTGAACAAAATGGGATTGAGCATCCTTTAGGCTAGGTCCTTGGGTACTATTTTGTGATTGTCAACTTGATTTCAATTGTGTTTGATCTTGCTTAGCAACTTGGTTGCAGTTGTATTGTTTTTGCCCCATCTAGTAATGTATTACATTAGTGTTTGATTTGATGTGCGGGGTTTATGGTCCCTTCAAAACCAATTATCTCTATCAAAAGCTATAGATCAAAGTTGCATGTATACAAATATAGATATAAATACGAATATTGTAATAGATATGGATACAACCACTTTGATGACTCCTATTATGGATACGGCTAGATACGACATTCATAAAAAACACACATATATTTAACACAATTTTCTAAGTTATTAGAGGAGATTTTCATTACATTAAAAGCAATATAGACATGTAATTGCTACATAAGTAATTATAAGTTGATTTAACAATTTACTATATATATAAAAATATACAAACTAGGACCTATAATTAAATTAACAATAATGTAATTTAAATCTAAATTAAAATAAAATTTCAATATAAATAACTAAATAAACAATAATAATCTAAACTTTGAAAAATAAAAATTCACTCACATTTAATTTTTTAAATCTATAAGAATTCAAGTAAATATAAATTTAAATAATATTAAAATTTAAATATTAGTAATTTAGTAAAGAATAAACAATTAAATATATATTAATAAATTTTATTTTTTTGATATCTATAATGTTTGAACAACATAATATAAATATTAATTACAAAGATAAAAATAAACAATTAAATCTTTTAAATCTATAAAAATTAAAAAACCTAAAAAACTAGCATAGCTATGTTGGAAGAAGACCCCAAAAAATGGGTCACTAAAACAAAAGAACACTTCATTTGTCTTCTTCATTTGGTGTGGGTATTTTTTAATACAATAAAAAAATTGCACTATTGAAGTTTTTTAGAATTAAGTTTAGAAAGACTCGCATCAAAATTTTCAAAAATCAAATCACATAATATCTAACTAGTAGAAAATTAAGGTTTTTTGGGCACGCATGGGTATGGTATTCAACATGCACTTGGGGAGGGGCATGGGCATATTTGGCACGCATGGGTATGGTATTCAACATGCACTTGGGGAGGGGCATGGGCATATTTGGCACGTGTGGGTATGGAAAAAATTAAGGTTTTTTGGGCATGCATGGGTATGGAAAAAATTAAGGTTTTTTGGGCACGCATGGGTATGGTATTCAATTTGCATCATATCGAATACAAATACGGTGGTACATGCACTTGGGGAGGGGCATAGGCATATTTAGCTACTCTCTATAGATCAATCTTACTTCATGGTATTGATATAAGTTCTCTCAATTTAGAAAATGTATAATTCTAGCACATGTGCCTCATCAAAAACATGGCGGATCTACACTATCTATTCCAAGATCCAAGGCAACATTTCAATATTGGTCATAACATTGTGTGTTTTTCTGTATATATATATAATTTAAAGGAGAGGATTACAAACATTAGTTGCTTGTGATAACAAAGATCACACAATGTTATACATCAAGACATTTTGACACATTACATCCAATGGCAGATCTTAGATTTCATTCTTTGATTTACACTCCTTTGGACCCAAACCTACTATTGATCATTAAATGTCTAGAGTTACTATTTTCTAATGTCTTTGCACTAATAATGAGATAAAGAGACCTGAATTAAAGAAGAGATTTGCAAAAGCCTTGAGCTGATTTTTCATTTCTTTTTTCAATTTCTGAATCATTTTTGCTGGGTGGTGGCCAGCCGTTCCCTTTAAAAAAAAATGGCATTACCGAGATGTCCCCACATTTTTTGACAATGGCCCAGGGATGTTTCTTAGCCATCCCCGCATCCCCAAAATGTCTTGAGGATGGAAATGGCTTGAAAAGTCCATGGGACACACCCCCGTGTAACACTGGATTAAATGTTAACACAGTCACGAAGCCCAAAAGTAAGAGAGGTCAAGGGACAACTTTAAATATACTGAACAGATGTCAATTAAGCGCTCAACCAACAGTCGCTTTGGAAAGGTTTCTTCGTGCCAAGGTAAAGGCTCAACATATCACGCTAATATGAGTTTTTCATTCAACGTAATTTATATGATTTTAATTAAAAAACCAATTCCCATCTTTCCCCACAAACCTCCAAGACAAATCCCATGCATGAGGCATACTCTTTCCATACATGAGAATAATACAACCTCAAATGTTTTGATCAGCCTATCCCCTTTGCAATCATAAAAAGGTAAAGGCCAAAGAATAAGAATACCCAAGCAATTGAATTGATCATTTTGTCAAGGCAGAGTTCTAAACGAAATAGTGATCAACTCCTCTCTAACTCCTAACTTGGTTTGAGAGTAAGTGCTGTGCGTTGTTTGCATCAAGCATTAACCAGTATTAAAGATGAGCTTTCCATTGTTCAAGAAACCATCATGTTCTCATCTGTAAGAATCCGATAAAATCTTATATTGTGAAGCAATATAAGCAAAGAAGTTTCTGGGTGTAAGCAGCATAAACAAGAATAGAGACCTTAGTATGCTCGGCCCTTCTCCCTTATTATTTACTTGGCCAATGATGCTTAACATTTACTCAACTTCATAAACAGTAACTTACCAAAACATCTCTGAAGAATTTTCTTCCTTGAAATGCATAAATATCTTCTACAGATTCATATGGTGATCAAATTTCAATATGAAGGGAAACACTGCATACTGTACAGCAAATATGGCAACCCAAACTGTCAAAATGACAGACTTCTCTACCACCATCTTTGTACTGATATAGAACAAAATAGTATACATAAAACATTACCAAACGCATTTCACTCCATAATTTCAACATTAGACAGTCCCAACCCAGACTTCAATCTAATTAAGTTTCAACTACCAATACTATCATTATAGGGAATAATACTCCTGTAAGCCAACTTTAAAGAAGTGATGAAGAAAAGTATTCTGTAGCATCAGTCATCATCACTAGAGTCGCCTCTGTTCTCTAGCTCATGTTCTGCAATAACCTTTTCTATGAAGCCCTTACGAACTTGTTCCATAACAGCCTCCTTATCAACATCATCTTCACGACCCATAAGCACTACGTCTGTTTGACACAAGGTCAATGCAACACCTAAAACAGAGCATACAGATTATTGAGAATCAGAAAAATTTTAAATACAAAATCATATAACAAAGGTGTAAATAATTTGTCTATAGAGCACAAACATTAAATCTTTAAAGCATCATTAGATTATTCAGTAAAACAAGTATACAAAGTGACTAAAAATTGTTCCAGCTTGCTTGATCCCGAAGACATACTCTCTGAAAGTAATATTGACACACAGGATACAAGAAGTGCCAAAATCTGGAAACTTTCAAGTACCAGTTGGTACCATTTCTTATGTGAACAATTACTCAGATTATTAATGACAAGCTGGTACCACAAATAGGATCCTATTATAGAAAATGCAGTAGAACCCTAACACAGCTCAAGGTCATAATAAAAATGCATACAGTGAAAATCTTGTTCAAAACAAAGCTAATTTTAATAGTAGACCAAAAGGATTCATATAGTGATATGTCATAAGTGGAAAAAATGTTACTGCCCAATGTCAGCATCTGCAGACTGAGTTTTGTTCCATTTCTTTAATAAGTCTGTATTTAAAAACTTAAAGAGTTGTGATTCTTTAAAGTTGTATCATTCAATTCAAGCACAGATAAAGTTTATGATCAATCAGCAATGTCAAAACATATAGACAGCAAGAAGTTCCTGTAAAAGGTTTATTCACAGAATAGCAGATTATAGATCACACTCAGAATAAGAAATTTTGAGATTTTGTTTCAAATTTTCTTGCTGTCGGTATGATCTAATCAGTCATTATATAGATAAGCAAAATTCACCAATAATATCGTATTCTAAAAAAAAGAAAATTAGAGCATGTTTTTACCCCATAATTCCTAACTGTCCACGTGAAAGAAAACAAGTTTTAATTGTACTTAACCAAAACCTAAAATTCTGAACCTTCTGTGTCTAACAGAAATACCACAAATTGTCACCAACATGAAAGTTAAAAGAATTCACACAGAAGATCTGTTTTGCGTTAGAAATTCCATGCCACAAAATCTGGAATTGATTTTTTGTTGTTTCTTTTACACTTTGTGAAAGAAAACACAGATGATCTCAATTTGGAAAAATCATACTATGATTCATTACTTACAAAAGAGCTATAATGAACTACTTTATTTCTGCCATTGAAAATGACCCAAGATGGTGCTTACTGATTTTAGGAATTTTTCCTTATGTTCCTTAGTTCATTCAAAGAGGAAAATCAATTTGGTTCGTTACATACACCTCTTATCCACCCATGTTATGCTGGCAACTAAGGAATGTACAACTGGTCCCTTCCATTATTTCTAATTCATTCACTAAAGAATAATCATCACTGACCAAATACTGAATGAAGTTACAGACCATTTAGGTTGACCAAAATTTATACTCATTTGTAACAGAACCATATTATAGCATTGTATCCAGTAGAAGTCTCCAAAATTGATGGCAATGTGTACAGCTGGCAGCAGCAATGCCCCCAAAGGAAAGAGAATAAGCAATGAGTTGGCTTGTCTCAACGCACACCAAAGAGGTCTCCATATTGAACTTCCAGCCAGATCAACTTTGCTACCTCTGTGCCCACTAGACACCATTTCTTTTACTTTTTTCCCATAAAAAACTTCCAATAAAAGTTTTTAGTTTGAATTTTCGGACAGATTTTAAATCCAATGCAGATTAGATCTCCTTTAAATGTTTTGAAATTCAAAAACTCTTCAAAATTTTCTTCTTCTAACCCAAATAGGTGGTTATGCATATTTCATGTAATTTACGACCCTGATTGCCACTACGTTAGGTGAATGTATGATTCTTTAAAGAACATAAACACTAGCTACACAGTACACTACAACACCAATGTGAAACACAGTTAAGTAAACAAATGATGGAATTTAATTATTCATCGACTGATCTATTTGCTCAACAGTAATTTTAACCGCTAAAATTCTCCCTACTAAAAATATTCATATAAATTAAAACTGTTTATGCTAAAGGCTAAACGGCCAAATATATGTATGTTTTATCTGGCAATGTGAATTTCAATTAGCCATTTAATTATGAATATATACCTGCATTTTGACCTGGGACACAGCACCCTTGTCTCTCCAGTCAAAATTAGAGGGCATATCATTGAGAGGCAAAACCTCAGATGCATGCATGCCATTCATAAAATGGTGGGGAACATTCAACACTGACATGTAACAAGATTGAAACTTCCCCTCCATCAGATCAGAAAATGCATTAACCCATGAACAGCAGTGGGATGCAATGCCTGGTCTTCATTGCCCTCATCAAATTCTTCTCAAATATTCTCATCCTTCGAACATATTCTCCTCCACTGCCATACAACTTACCATTTTCAGATATGAATTTGTCAAACAGAATCCTGAAATTCCATGGATTGCTTTTGTCAATTTGATCAGTGACCCCAGAAATGAAGTTGTTGTCCGCAAGTGTGCCATGAAAGAATAGGGATGAGATTCTAAGTAAACACATACATCTATTATTTGATTCTCCGTGGATAGTGATCATTATGAAAAATAACAGTTCAAATTTAGCTTACGAAGCAAATAATGTGTAGTGAAGCAGCAAGACTTGTCGTCATGTTGTACATAAACCAAGGGTTAATATGAAGATATTCATTTTTATGATACACATGGCAAAATATTTTGTCGGCAGTACAACAATTGGCATCAACAGTGTGGTCACAATTGTTAAGGTACCACCTTGTATATACAACTGCTTTATTCTTATTGAAAGAAATGCATGATCAAAAACTTAATTATAGTTTTTCTACGCTTGTACATATTTAATCCTTTGCAACTATATGTAAAGGATGAAAGCGTTAGCTAATACATATCAAATTAAATGGAATATGGGTCTGTTTTGCTAATAAAAAACTGTTTCTATTGCTATAACATCTTGGAGGCAGGTACTAGTCACTACATGGCAGTTGTTAAGTTGTTATTATGAACTTCCATTCATCTGAGGGCTCAACCTCCTCCAACACTTGTGCCAACAAGGAAAAATCAACTCTACTCTGTCATCTAGTGATTATTCTATCAAAATGTGTACAATGCATTGCTTCCAAAGCATAATTCTTCACAACAAATTTTGGACCCTTTTACTAACTCCGGTTTGACTCCTGCAAGTCTACCCTTCGACCTCTACTTCCTTGCCTTTGTCTCCACCTAAGTCATGCTGGTAGATACCTATTTCATCACATTATCTCTACTCACAGTATTTGCTTTTCTTCTCAAACCATTCAACTTGTATGCTGTGAACTCATCAGTATAATAAATGAAGATACAATAAGATTTTTATCATATAAATTTGACCTTTTTTTACTTAGAACATGCACCTAAATACTCCAACTTCACTAAAGGCCTAAATCCAGTGCATGCAATGTAACTATTTTTCGCATTTAACTGTGTACTGAAATTAGAATACATCATAATTGTCAGAAATAGCTAGCATATATGTCTGTCTTCCTCCAGCAGAACTCATCTACTCACAAGAAAACATTGAAATAAGGAAATGTGAGCTCTTCCCAGCTCATATGTCATTAATAATTATTGATATGAGATAAATGCAAAGCAAAGATAATCAGACCACATGTAAGCTGTAGCAAATTTGAGGACTTTGTTAATTCATCATGTATGTACCAAGATCTTTCCATGTAAGGTTTCTTTGAATAAAACATCCACAAATGACAAACCTTGCAACGTATGTTCCAACACATATCTAAGTACATGTAGAGCTAAATAACAAACACTGCAAAGTCAGTTATATTACACATCTTAAGTGCTCAAAGAGCTACATAACAAATAAGATGAACACAATTAAAGATTATTGATTGGCCCGATAAGGGAAACCTCTCCTATCCTCATGTCACTGATACCGGCAGTTCAGCACATGTTTCACATCTAATAAACTATTTACATAAACATCTTGATCTTACATAGTGCATCAAGTGGTGAATTGTGAATTCTGTGATGTCTAACAACAAATAAGAGACACGGGCCAGGCAACAAATTTATCTGATTCAATGGTACCACCTAAGGACCAGACTCCATACTTAAAAGAAAAATCCAAGAATTTGTAGATTATACTGCCCATGAGTCAGACTTAATTTCTAAAAATAAGATTTTGTGATTTCACATTTTAAACCGGGATTGGTAATATCAGAATTTATCCAATTTAAGCAAAAGAAAAAAATTGCAATGCCTATGACAATAGTTAGATTGCAATTATCAAGTTAAAAAGGAGCATGCATAGAACACAGCTTAATCTCCCTGCTGAGTTGATTTTTGGTTTCTCCACATAAATCATTGCACTGATTAATGTTGTTAACTATTCTTTGAACAGTTAAAAAAGTTACTGGCTCTCAATTAAAAAAAAAAAAACTTGATATACTGCCCTAATGAGGAAAGGGGAAGAAAATAATACTTTCTGGTGTGCAACGCCGTCCACCAAAATGATGTAAACCCACATACGTTGCTTTAACATTGCTGGCGTTATATACCAAAAGGGTTGGAAGATTGCGATCTGGGTAGTTTGGGATACATTCTGTTGATATTATCTTGACAAATTTTGTTGCAGGATATTTGGAAGCCAGCTCATCCAAGCACTTTCCAAGGATTCCACATTCTGGTACTCTGCAAGAATGCATACATAATTAGCATGCCCAATCTAATGAAAAAGTGTTAATAAGAGTATCTCTGAAAACAAAATATTCAATAATACAACTCACTAAATTTTTATTTTATCCTTGGCCTCATTCCATAATTTAATAATATGTTAATTGGTTATTTTAGTACCCCTTTTAACCCATCTACACTTTAGGAAAGAAAAAAAGAAATAAACTCACATTGATGTACATGAATAAACAAAATAGTTTAATGGGACTCAAAGTACAATCAGTTATAAAAAGAAGTTAGATAAAAAAAAGCCTAGGCAGCTTCCTTATTAAAGTACCAAAAAAACGAACAAATCAATGGGTGGCAAAACTAAAGTTGTTTAATGATAATCAGTGTCTAGGGAAGTTGCATTTGGTTGACTTTGTAGTGCTAAATATTAAGCTGTAAAATCTGTACTGTTTCACTAGCCTTGTTGTTCTCGATAGTAAATGATAATAAATCTATGTATTTGTATATTAACTAGAGGAGAGAAATACTCCTTTTATAATAAATTACAAGACGATGTTTCTAAAAATAAATAGTCATGAACTAAAGAGAACTAAAGCAGAAACAGAAAGTTACTAAAAGCTAACTGAAGCAAACAAGTTAATTGAAAGTAAACTACCGATTAACTAAAAGCTAAGATGACCATTAAATATTACAATAATACTTTAATACCCTCCCCTAATGGTCATTCTACTAACTTAAACTAAGTCTACCCATATTTTGATGGTGTTATGGCCATGAATTCATAATATGCAAACTCCTTCTGCTCAGTATACTCTGCCACTTGAGCACTCTGCTGAGACTCTTTCCAATTGGACTTCTCATCAACCAACCACTTTTTATAATACTTTTGCATATGACCAATCTTCCCACAATAATGGCATGCAAAAGACTTCTTGGAGCTCTCCTCCAAATTGCCTCATCCTTTCTGCTGAGTGGACTTGCCTTTGCCATCTTTGGCAGTAAACGCTTGTTCAACAATGGGACTCACTACTGCTTCCTCCACCTATCCCGTTGCAAGAGCTTGTTGCACAGCTCATCGAACTTCAAGTCAACATTGGTGGATGTAATGTTGAGAGTTTCGATGAAGTGCTTGAAGGATTGTGGCAAGCTTTTCAGGGTAATGACCACCGTATCCTCTTCTTCCATCTTACAACCAATAGCCTCCAGTTGATTGCGAATGTCTTTGATCTTTGTGAGATGATCTTGCAAAGACATTTTGTCATCCATCATAATGGAAAACAGCATATTCTTCAAGAAGAAAGCCCTGCCCTTGTCTGAGGCCTCGTGAAGATCCTTCAAATGTTTCCAAATCTTTGTAGCAGACTTACCAGATGGTATTTTTGGTAACATCTCATCGGTGACAAATAACTTCAGAAGCATAACTGCCTACCAATTACCTCCATCATACTTGTCCTGATCCTTCCCCGCAGCTATGGGACGAACTTTACACCAGTACTCAAAGATGGTAAACATCCTCTGCTTCCACGTGTTGTAATTTTTCCCATTGAATCTTTGGGTACTTTTCAACATGATGGTCAAAGATGCCATCCCTACCATTTTCCAAAAGCACAAAAAACGAGGTAAAGTTTGTGATCAGCTAGCATGGAACTCAAGACAATCAGCTAGCACAACTCCCACAATTTTTAAAAAATTGTCAAAATAGAGGATCAAAAAATCACCAAAAACTTAGACTTTGCACAAGGCAGCAGAAAAGAG
>CM021101.1:649199490-649253197 GCA_007115665.2 Sequoiadendron giganteum | reverse complement strand
TTCTAATTTTTTCCCGTCCACAAAACAAATGTTTTACATTTTTGATAAAACATTTAAAAAGTGTTAAAATGCATTAATAGGGGGTTTTGTTGCCTTTCCTTCTATTTGAAAAGGTATTTTTACCTTTTATTTACCGTTTTATTCCTCTGACTAATCCCTTCCCTTCCCGGTGCCGCCATTTGCACCCCGTTTGTCTGATTGAATTCATTCAAAAGGAAAACTTGCCTATTTTTTTGCCCTCTTTCCAACTATACCATCCATTTCTTCCTATCGAGATGTTTCCCGGGACCCTTCTTTTTCCCTGTCACCCTCTCGAGGGGGCATACCCTTCACATTTACCAATTTTCCTTGTCATAATCAATTCCTTCTAGGATTGGGGCATCCTCATCCATTCCTCACTAATGGGACAACTCAATTCCTACGCTGAGGCATCATCTTCCAGTTGCTTCCTCTATAGAGTCATTTGCACTTTCTTTTCTTCGAAGCACAGTTATTGTAACGGTACTTCAAAGAGGGGAAAAATGTAGACATCTAAATTTGACCACTTCTATATGGTCAAAATCATCTACTCTATTCATCTATTTCATTAATAGTGATTAAATAATTTATTTAATCATTATTTCATTATCTGCCTAAGGTTCCTAAAGTATGTAATTAAATAAATTAAATACTTTACCTTACCCCTTTTCTTCTCTAAATTAAATAAATATGACAAATTATTTAATTTAGTCTTTTAACCCATTTGAATTAAAACCAATTTTTAATTCATCTTTTTCTCTCTCCTTGTCACATTCTCCATAGCCCTCTCCTAATCCAGATTAAAGTAATTAATCTGTGATTAGGATGTGCACCACTTAATCAAGATTAAGTGTCACATCCTCCATAATCTCCCACTTGCCTCTAATCTCTCATTAATTATCCTAATCCTGTGTTTGCACAACCTTAATCAAAGTCATTAACCATATTTGGCTTACCTTTTCTGGTCAACCTTCCCACTTACCATTTTTAGCTTGGACTCTCTTTCCCATGTGAATTTTTAATTCACATTTATTTGCCCAAGGCTCCTCTCTTCCCCATGTGAATTTTTAATTCACTTTTGTCTTTCCAAGGTCTTCCCCATCCCCATGCAAGATTCTAGAAGCCTTGAATTGTCACTTCACATGTGCCAAGGGCTTCTAGAACCTTGGACTTGTCACATCACCCACATGTGACAAATCTCCAGCTTTTTGGAGACCCTCTCTTATCCACTAGATTCTTCTAATCATTGTGAATTTTTAATTCACTTTTATTCCTCCAAAGAATCTTCTCATCCCCCAAGATCCACCTCATGTACTTCCCTTCCACCTCATTTCCACATCACTCCACCCTCAGACATCTCACATTCCACATGTCAAGATGTGAGGGCTTGTGAGTCCTCAACTCACCATAGCCCTTCATCTTGATCTTTGTTGGATCAATCCCAACCGTTGAATTCTCTAGAGAATTCCAATTAGCCTATAAATACCCCTTCAATTCCCTCATTTTGATGGAAGAAGTCTTTTGCAACAAAACTCTTGCAAAATTGCCATTCAAGCTCTCATCTACCATAGCATTTAGCATCATCTTGCATCTTGCATCCATTCAAATCCATTGCCATCCAAGGAGCACACAATTCTTAAAGCATCAAAGGGCCAACCAAGGAAGGAGACAACAACATGAAGGTATAACATCAATCAATTTGTTTATCTTACTTTCATATTTCACCTTTTCTTAGGCTAATCTTATTGAGGTGCCCTTTTATCTTGTTGCTTCTCTTTACATTACATTATTAGTTTTATCTAACATCTCACATTTAGGAAGTAGCATTTTATTAGGATCACACTTTCTAATAATGATAACCGTCAAAGTTTAAATTTCACAATCATTCTAACATTTATATCTAGTATTAAATTTTACATTCACTTGAGTACATGAAAGAAAAATCATCACATTACAATAATTCATATCTAATATATATATATATATATATATCACATCTTTTCATAACATCATCTAACTATCATAATTTAAATAACTGAAATGTCTTCAATAATGATTCCAAAAATGAGGTGTGACAATTTGTCTTCAAGTTCTTTCTTATTCCTCACTGCAACATGCTTGGTGCTCCTCAAATTCATGTTCATTGAGGTTTTCCATGTGATATTTTGGGTCATGGCCTTGACTAGGATGCCTTTGGTGATTATGTTTCACCTTAGTGATAGAGGATTGGATTTGGTTTTGGAGCTTTGATAAGAAAAACTTGGTATCTTGAGGATTAGATAAAAAATAACATTCTTAAGTTTTTACTTGTTTAACTCCACACTTGTTTGTTTCAATTAGTGAATAAATTTCCTTTAAAGAGAATAAGTATTTTTAAATATCAAGTTTATACTTTCTTAACTTCACATTTGTTGGCATCTTCGGTTCAATTGTTTGTGTTGTTGGTTGTGTTTGGTGTGTGATGACTTGGTTGTTGTTTTGCGATAGTCTATCTTTTTTGGCTACTTTTTTTTGTTCTTTGACTATGTGCTGGATGTTTCTTAATGTAAAGGGTTTTGTGGTGCCTTCAAAACAAAAATTTCACACTTGTTTGTTTCAATTAGAGACTTATTCAACCACACTATGTAAGGTCCTTCAAATTTATAACTTGAATAGAATGTTGTGATTCTCAAAGTATGAACATTGGTCATAGTTCCTTTAGAGGGGGCTACTAAGAAAGATTGATTAGTTCTGTCACAATAACCACAAGTATTTTTCACACTACAATAAGGTAATTTATTCTTCTTAATAAATTTTCCTATTAACTAATGTCACTGCAATGCACACCTTGAATTTAAAGGTGTATATAAATCACTGCGATTAGAACATGTCCTTGAGATTTGATAGAGACAAGGTGCATTGGCATTGAAGCTGGTGAATAAGTTGTAATTAAGAGAGTTAGAAGGAGTATAACATAATGAAGGAGCAAGGAGAGAAAGAAGAGTGCACAAAAAGGAGATCAAGTCTTGATTGACGAACCTTTGGTGATAGGTATCATTAAGGAGCAATTTTGATTCTAGGAATGAATTTCTTTTTCTATTGAATTGAACAAGGATGTATCTTAGTGGATATTTGAATTAGTTACATAGTAGCTAATTTCTTATTTTAATACTAAAAATATGAAAAGTTTATTTGTAAATATTTTAATAGATGATCAAATGAAATATGAAAAATAATATTAATAAGTTGTCACCTTTTCCATTGATGATAAATATTCAATTTTCATGGAAGAGTTAATACAAGATGGAGGAGGAAACAATAGAAGTGTGAATAAATCATTATTGAAAGCCAAATATTAGTTTGTAAACCTTTAAATATGAAGTAAAAATAAGAAAATTATTTAGAGGTATTATACAATGAACTCTAAATGCATGATAAAAACAACATTTACACAATTTGAATCAAGCCTAAAGGAATAAAATCAAATGACTATGAAGCCCATAAAGCCTAAACAAAAACATTAGAAATTTAAAAGAGGGCAATAATACGTTTATTGAATCTTAGACATATCACAACTTTTATTTATATAGAAGTGTTTAGGTATCTTGTAGAAGCTAACAACTAATCTTCCTTCTTCAACCTATAGTAGATTAGTGATTCAATGCACAATCCAATTCTTAGAGATATATGCTCATGTTCAATCTTATCATTCAAATAAACTATTTGGAATTATTACTTAAACTAAGTTCTAAAGGTAGAGAAGACACAACCTTAGAAATATACAAGATTATTTTCACTTTCACCATAATCAAGAAAAATGTGAATTAGGGACACAATGAGCTATGGATTTAAGAGGAAAGCCAAGGCTACTAAATAATACACAGTCAAACTCAAACACGACTAAATAAACCCTCGATCTCATGTACTAGATGTGTCACATATTTTAGCCCAAGCTCTTTCATTGATTATGGGGGAGCAATAAACTTCAAGGAACAAGTCTTCTTTAAGGCCAAGGGTAAGGGGAATATTAATTTTTCAACATGATGTTATACTTCTCATCAAGAAACATGTTTGAATTGGGTATACGTATCTATAGAAATCCTTATCCTCACTCATTTGTATTTCCTCTACATCTTTGTTTTATTCTTGCAATTTCCATTATTTTTCTTTCTTTCAAGGCTTAGTATTAGTTTAGTGGTACAATATTGTCAAGTGGTGTAACAAATATTTATTTGAGTTTTAGGAGTACTTTCTAGGTCCTTAGTTTTCAAAAATATTATTAGAAATAAGATTAGATGTTGGGAATTTCCTTTTTAAAGACAATTCACATTTTGTTTGAAATGTGTATTTTTTGATGAGAAACACATTACAAACACTCATCAAATTGAACCCTTGACATGTGTGGGGGTATTTTAATTCATGGGAAAAATGAATGCTAGCACTGTTATAAATATGTAAGTGTTTTTCTATTAAGGTAAGTGATAAACAAGGGTCCCAAACTCAATACAAAGGTAGCCAAAAGGCTAGATGGAATATGCCCAAATAAGCCAAAAACCGTAGAGAAGCAGTACAATAGAGAAAGAGAAACACCTGTAGCCAAGTTGCCTTACAAAATTAATAACAAGTGAGAAAGGACCACCAATATCCCACTTTGAAAACCCCAAATCAAGAGGGGGTTGAGGATGATCCCACAATACTGGTTTACAATTTTTGGGCAAACTGGACATTGAACAATTATTTTTTAACTAAATCTTCACTTTTGGGCTCCTATAGCGGCTAAACCGTGAGGAATTTGAAGATGATGCAAACTAGTGATTTGTTACGTTTTGTCTATAGATTCTAAATACATTTTTTTCAAAATTTTTGGAATCAGATTGCACTTGTTTTTCCATCTCCTTCGAAAACTAGCTTTTAAAAAAAAACAACATTTTTAAGGAGTGACGCTCACCGTATACAACATAAATTTTTTTGTATGAAGGATAAAATTCTTTTTTTTTTGAATTTGGATTTGCAACTATGATATCTAGCACTTTCATTTGGTTTCATACTATTTTATTAAATATTTTTTCTTTAATCAAGTTTTGAAGTCAAACTGATTACAATTGAAACATAGGCGAACTGTATACAACATAAATTTTTTTGTATGTATCGAAATTCAATTTTTTTTTTTAGTCGATCAAAGACATCAATACCCAACCTGAACATATTTTTTTAAATTTTATTTTGATAATATGCTATTTTTCCACATGTGTAGAACAAAGAGCTTGATTTTCGGTGAAAAACCTACGTTTAATAAAACTAAAAAAACACATACATAATAAAACCAAAACATATTAAAATTATATTTTTTGGATAGCTCATTTCGAGGACTACCATGATCATTTGAAATAAAATTTAAATGAATTCATTTGATCCCCCAAAAGTTAAATCAAAAGTGATTTTTTATCAGCATTTTGATAGGTGTAAAGGAGACTACGTTGTAGGTATGGTTTAAAACTAGTAGGGTTCTATCCAAGGGGGTTTGATCTAAGGTGGTTTGATCAAACCCTCTTCAATTGAAATCCTTAAAATGGAACTTTTTAAGGCTTAAATCATTATATTTTCTAAAAATATGTGATTTCAACAAAAATCAGAATCTCTCAAAAATTGTAACCCAGCTTTGTGGGATCACCCTTGAACTAACACCCATAACATGAAAATGAGATTAGGAAGAGGAAGAAGGAAAGTCTTTCCTCCTTCTATGAACATCAGTCCAAGCAATATTGTCATCCAAATTCTTGTTACAAGGGGGAGCATGAGGATAAACCCCACAAAGGGCCCATCAACACAGAAAGTCACATTCATAGGAGGGCATTCCCCCACAAAGAGTCAGACAACATGATAAGAACAACGAGGAGGTTCCAAAGTTGAAGGAAAATTGGTTTGCAAGGGGAAGGAAGGAGGTTCCACCATAGAGTTTGAGGGTGTTGGAGCCACACCAAAAGAAAGAGACACATCATCATTCTGGAAGGATTCATCCGATGAATCAACAAAAAGCGTGGATAGTTAAGTGGTCTTCAGTAGCATCCTTCCACCACATAACAAATCCCTTGCAGTACAAGAGAGGATAATTTATAGCTAGGTGACTGATAGAGAAGCACTGCTCACATATGAAGGGTATTCCCTCATAATCAAGAGGTTGAGGCCAAGGCCTATCCCCAACTATCAAAAGCACATCTCCATGAAGGGGCTTGAAGATGCCAATATCCACTAGAATACACACAAATATGGAGTGCCCCATGAAGGAATTAATACCATCAACTTTCAAGAAGTGACTAATAAAATTGCCAATGACCTCATAATAAGAAGGCTTCCAAAACTGTCGAGGGAGGTCCAAAAGTTTGACCCACACCAGACACACATTTAATGACTCAGTAAGTGGATTAAAGGAATTTTTCCAAGGCTTGACAAAGAGAGAGTGTTCCTCCCAAGCCCACAACTTTCCCAACACCAAATCCAAGTATCCTTAGAGGAGGCAAAGGATGAAATGAAAAAACCTTTAGCAAAGGGGAATAGTTCAATCTTATCTGCCACAAGAGGCTTCCAAGAATCCAACACCCATTTGTGAAGATCTAGAAGAGAAGGCCACAAATTGGAGAATTTGTACACCAGAACCCTACTTTGGTAGAAGTCCTCATTTTCCACCATATCTTGGCCACAAACTGCCACTGGTGATGATATTGCACAAGGAAGAGGATGCTATTTCCTCTTCGAAGGGTGAGCAACACCAAAACCAACAACCTGAGGGAAGTTATGTCCATTAATAGTAGAAGTCGACATAGAAGGTGCAATAACAACATAACACACACCTGTCGTAGCAACAAAAGAACTTGTGGCTACACTAGAGATAGGAAGTCCACCCACAATAGAAGAAACCAAGTCAAATGACGTAGCAATAGACATGGATGTAGGGAGCACACCCATGATGGATGAAACTCTAGTGGTAGGAGTAAAGAGCTTAATGACATACCAACAATAGATACACCAACAAAAAACACACCATCAATCTCAATAATAAAAGTCAACACAGAAGGTGCAACAATAATAGTATTATATCGCACACCAGTCACAACAATAGGAACCGTGGCTACACCAAAGATAGAAATTCCACCCATGACAAAGAAAAGTGATCCAAATAACACATCAACCAACATAGAGATTGGGAGCACACCCACAATGGGCGAAACTCTAACATAAGTAATATAGCTAAACAACGCACTAGAAACAAACACAGAGGAAGCACGGATCCCTATGACATACATCAAATGAGCGAGAGAAGGAGTGGGAGAGCCCATTTCAAATTTATAAATTTAACCACAAATCACACCTAAATATGTAAGTGTTGTTATTAAAGATGGTCATAATAATTCTCAAAACTAACACATTTAAGAGTAAACATGGATTTTAATGTGCTGAATTACATCCATAAGACAATAATAATTTCACAAATAATAGTATAATAATAGGGATTGACACATTGAAACTTTTGGATTCATCCTAGTATGCATTAGATTCATGTTAAGATGAATTTCTACTAGTTATCATATATTTTATTTAATATTTGTCTTATTCTTGTTCTTTTTCTTCTTCTTTTGCTACTTCTCATTGTGAAGATGTTTAAAAATAACAATTTTACAATAAATCCCACAAATGAAATCAAAATGATCTAAATTTTTTTACTATAACTTACTAGGGCCTAGATCTCACTTTTCAAGAAAAATATCTAAGAAACTAGCTTATTTACAACCTTGAGAGATTTTTTATAGAAACCCTAAATCTCTTAATTTAACTCCAATTTATTTGAAATTTAGAATATAGACAATTCAGTATGTTCTTGAGCAATCCTCCAAAAATCAACAAACGAATTATCAGAATGTGAGATATGTGCTTCCTAAAATAAATTTGATGAAAACCCTAATTTTGTAATAAATCATTTGGTTTTTCTCTAATTTATTTGAAATTTGGATTACAGACACTTCAACATGTCCTTGAAAATCCATCCAAAAACTAATAATTGTTTTCTAAATATGAAAGATATGCACTTTCCAAAATTACCTTCAAAATTGAAAAAATCCCTTGCCTTCGCAGTGCCAAGATCATGTTATGATACAACTTATAATAAAATAATTTGCAATATTGAATATAATAGGAAATATGCTATAAATGGTTGATAATAATATGCCACTTTAAGGGGACAACCTCCAAATCCACTTCGAGTGGGATACCTTCAATAGTCTTTACTAAGAACCAATACTCCACATGATGATAATACCTAAATACCTATATATGATTATAATAATGATTATGTAACTTATTTAAGAGTTAAGGTAACCACAAGCTGACTACACATAACCCAATACATACTATAGGTTAGGAGCATTGATTGAGGATCTAAGAGTTATGAAATGGTGTGGGTTGGCCACCCATTTAGTTGGAGTGGGATGAATTGGATGTGAATTATTCAATTAGTTGTTCTTTTTTGTGGTCATTTGGATATTGGTATTTTGCATTGGGATGAAAATATGGATGAGTAGAGTGTTTGTATAGTCAGTTACTAAGACTTGTAACATGTTTATCATGATGTCATGGATAGCTTGGTTACACTATTTAGTGTGATATTTTGACAGTGATGGTCTTGTGATGAATGATCTTTTGTAGTGGTTGTTGGTGTCATAGAGGAGCTCTTAGATCTTGTTTTCTACACTAATATTTCTTTGACATCTTGAATTTATTTGACAAGATATATCCATCTTCATATGTTGACATTTTTGTTAGCCATAGAGTACTTTTCATGATTTTAATGAGGTATCAATTTTGACAAATGATCCTTGGTTGAGAGGATGGTTCACTATTGTTTCTTAGTTTACTTTGGATAGTAGTTGGAGCTTTGACATGATATAGGTGCTCTTGGGAGTAGTATATATTTATTGGAGCATATGATCTTCTTTGGAGGAGATGTTAGATCATGATGTCATGATATGTTCTTGATTTTGTAGTTGAATATTTGAAAATTATTTGTTTAGTTATCTTGATATTGAGTACATTGGTGATGTTCTTGGGAGATTCATGATAGAGAAATATTGCATTTATATCTTAACATGGATCAATTAGTTGTATGTGCTCAAGGATACTTGGAGAATTGCATGAAGCTAGAGTTCTATTGAGTTTAGAAATATTTGTTGAGATGGTTACTCTTTTAAGGTTTTAGTAAGAAGTTCAAGAAGCCTTCACCTAGATATGGATGTGAGTTCATTATGGATCTATAGATGATATTGTTCTTGAAGGAAGTCATTGTGGCTTGGTGTATCTTAGAGGAACAATCTCATTTCCCACTCTTGGTCTTCTGGATGAATAATTATTTGAGAGGTATTGTCTATCTTGTTTCTAGATGCATTGCATTTTATGCTTTGTCTTATCATAAATATAGATGTTGAACTATGATTATTTAGTTCTTGAGAATTTATTTGAGGAGTGTATGAGAGCTTATCTCCTTGTGCATATGAGTTTGACTTATGATGTCATTTATGATAAAGAAGTTTAGGATATGTTATTGGGCTTATTACTAATTAGGGAATGGATTTGAGTTTGATTTTCCTTTTTTAGAGAGGCCTACATCCATGTTGGTGATCTA
Organism: Sequoiadendron giganteum; assembly: GCA_007115665.2. NCBI lineage: Eukaryota > Viridiplantae > Streptophyta > Pinopsida > Cupressales > Cupressaceae > Sequoiadendron > Sequoiadendron giganteum. The sequence goes on along the minus strand of CM021101.1, from coordinate 649,243,530 downwards.
GGATACATATGTTTTATTTGATCTATGAGATTTAATGGTTGGGTATTGCTTTAATGCATTTTAGTTAGGGTTGTGAAGGAGGTTTTACCTAAAACATCTTATCACTTTGAGGTGTTGGTAAAAGAACATTCTATGTGAAATGATTTATAATATTTGTTCTATGGCTACTTCTTAAAGGTTCATGTTCACAAGATTTAGTGTGTAGATTTGGGACAGTTATGGTGACTTGTTGTGAGGTAGCATGGAATGATTTTCTTGATATTTATAGATCATTATGATTGTTCTTTGCTACAACATGGTTTGATTATTATCCACACCTTGGTATGAGTGTTGATTGGTAGAATTGATATGCCTTGATGTTTTCATATATTTGGCATTACCCATACAATGAGTTCCTAGATGTGTGTGTTCATCATGGACAAGTTCTATACGTGGAGCTTTTGATTGTGGTTTATGGGTTGGATATGTTGTTGACATGAGTTCTATTGATTTTTAGATATCTTAGAGATATGAATGACTGGATGGATTAGGATGTGATTTGATTGTTATTTCTAATCATATGAGGTTTTCTTTTGAAAATAGCTTAGAGCCTTTGTTATCACTTGGATTTGATGCTTGTGTTTTTTGGATTGGTGCATCTTTAGTTTGGTTTGTTTCTTTTCTTCCATAGGTGGAATGTTAGAGGATGAGAGGATTTCTTGTTTGAGATGTCAAATATTTTGGATGTTATTACATGTATCTTGATGGAGTATGAGAGCATTTTAGAGATTCATGTGGTTTCATGGATAACTAAGACAATTTATTTCATTGATTGAGTATTATGCAATGTATACGATAAGTAGAAGAATGTTAGGAAAAAATGTGTTGTACACCTTGCACAAGAAATAGTAATTTTAATTATATAAAATAAATATTTATTTGTGGTGCATATTTAGGAGAACTATTTAGCTGCATTAAATATTTATTTGGATTCACTTGTAAAGTTGTATGTGGTATTGGTTAATATTTTATATGTGGATTGCAAATGGATTTTGTTTTGTTGTCGAAAAACTTAGTACCAAAAAATAAATGTCGGGGCCAATGGATTTGTGCACTCATGGTTTTGAGATATATGATTTTACATTACCGCTTGGTTATTTTGTGTGAGTTTGATTTTATATAAAAAAGCACATTTTAGTGGAGATATTTCTTTTTGAGTGCATATGTGAAGTATGGCATGAGATACATGGATACATGCTTGGATACATGATGGATGCATTCAAGAAGTTTGATGTTTCAAAAATATTCATCTAGACTCTATAAGTATATTGTAATATTTTTATTGCTAAATGATACATTGAGTGTGGATACTTTTGGAGGCTAGATTTTCCAAGGTTTTCCTAAAGTATATCTTGTGTATTGTGTGGTATGTCTTTGATATTTGCATTATTTATTAAGATTGTACATATATTTTTCTCTCTTGAGATTAAGTAGGAAATGGTTTGATATATTTTTCCTAAAAAATAATATATATCCTATATTTTTTGAACTTGTAAGAAAGGATTTTATCAAATTTTACACTAGCTGTTTTATTAAACATATGATCAAAATGATAATGTCATTATAATAAATTTATAATTTATAATTATTGATAATATTATATAATAAAAATATTATACAAAATAAATTCAATTTATATGTTTGATAATTATTCAATATTAAAATTAATTTTACAAAATTAAAGTAAAATAAGAAAAAAATCAAAAAAATAAAATAAAAAAAATCACTTGCAATGTCAAAAATAATTGAATGCTAATGTAGAAATGAATACATTTTTAAAAGCATGTGGGTGGTTGGGTGGGTGACTCTCCACAAACAGAGTTGTGGAGAGTTAGTGACGAAGTCACAGACTTCTTACATGACATACTGCCACATAGATTTTCTCATTTCACTGCTAGCTAGAGTTTGTGGGTGGTTGCATGGTGGAGTCACATGGTAATATGACTGCAATCAATTTGTAATCATGGTTTTAAGTGCCATTAATGGTTGGTATTTTTGTTGAAAATTGAGGTGTTTTCTTAGCTTAATACACTGTAAAACTTTAAGATTGTTGATCTAAATAAGCTTTTCCTTTTGTTACAAATTCTTTGTGGGTGATTATCTTGATTAATCCATTTTACTGTTGTAGAATTTAGACATAAGTTGATAGAAGAACTAGATAGGATAATAGAAATATTACACAAGATGTACCGTGGAGAAACCCTTTCGGGAAAAAACTCCACCAAGAATTATTCTCTGTTATTCAAACTTTGAAATACAATAGATCCAATTCTTGCTTGAGAATGCTTCTTCTTGCCTTCACCAATCTTCTTCACAACCTGCAATAACAACTGATAATAACTCTCTTCAACTTGCTTGAGATAAATAGACTTTAATCAACATTGTAAACTCCAAATGAGTTACAATAACAATGCTCAAGCCCTAACCCTAAAAGGTATGCCTATCTCATGCAAGTAGAGTTGTGTCGTGAAGAACAATGTCAAATCATATCCTTCATGCATTTGGGTGTCCCAAACTAAAGTCATAATTCAACCTTTATTCTGTAAATATCTTAAGGCTTCATCCTCAAAGTTGGTGCCTAAAAGAGGGCCCCACTTAACTAAGCCTTCAAAAATATCTCAACATGTAAAGGAGCTAATTACAAGAAGCCAACTTGGGCACCCAAGGTGGATCCAAGTTAATTCTTGTTAACTGAAACATTTCTCAACACCATTCATGCAAGAATGGTCATCCCCTATTAACTGAAGGTAGTACCTGTTATCTGTCATGCAACTCAAGTTATTAGCCATGCATTCCAAGTTAACTGAAGTCAACTAGCATTCAACTAAAACTAATTGAAGATAACTGAACCATAACTGAACTGAACTTCAATTGAACTTCACTGAATTGAACCTCGTACACATCACCCCCTATTTTATAGGACCTCAACATGCATAAATCAAAATCCCTATTTTGTAGGAACCTAGAATGCATTTATGAAGTGTACTCAATTTACCAACCAATTAACTAAACTCAAGGTGAGTTGTCACCTACCATATGTGAGCCCATGTGCTCCTATTTTATAGGATCTAATTCCAAAGCGTCCACACATGCTTTTAACATTTAGAATTAATTACAAATGTCAATCAACATGATTATTTCATCAAATATTAATCTCTTCCTAATCCTAGTGTTGTTGAACACATTCTAAGGACTTAGGATATATGGTGAAATAAATAATGTTTAGGATTGCAATTGAATGGCATCCTATTTCCAACACTTTTCACATGATGGATTACATGCATGAAGATTTGTGAATTAGTAAGGATGCACCTTCGACCTTTATGGATTTCACATAATAATGACAAGTTGATCCTTCCATAGGCCAAGGGCATGTAACGAGCTGGACTTTGACATTCACCTTGGGTTTCTCAACTCAACCATGGGATTAAATTTAGCTGAATTGGTCTTCTATCTTCATGACGATGTTTTTAGTTTTTGCTAGTGATGCGGTGTGTGGGGGCATTGACACTCTGGTGCATCTATGGATCAACAAGTAGAAAATGGCCTTCAAGGGCCTTGTGATGACATTGAGGATGCGACACATTATCCGCCACTCGAACTTCATCACGTTCGTGGCGGTAAAATTCACTGTAGGGAAAAGTTTCATGGATGGTAGTGAGGGTTACAGGTTGGATACAAACATCTCTTCTCACATTTTGGTGGGGCTTCTAGATGTGGATGTCCCTAAGCATGATGCAAACATGTCATAATGCAACGACTATTCAAAAAGGATCTTCTTGTGGGTTTGGAGGAGACCCTGGTTGCGACCATGACCGGTGTCAAAATCCCTCGCTTGTGAGACTTGGGTTTGTTAGAGGTTCATGGGGAAATAGTTAAATATTATCCTTTCCTTTTGGATATCTAAGGGCTGGAGTTGATTGAACATCGAAGACTTGCGGTTGTTGGGGCTGAATATCTCAGGCATAAGTTTTATCTCGTGGCGGTACATTTAATTCTTCATGGAGGTTCAACTTCAAGGTTTTGGCTCAAAACAACTTATGGGGTAATAGATAATTGTGTGTCTTTTGTTGTCTCAACTTTTCTTGATTTAGCATATGTTGTATTGTCATAGCAATATAAGCTGGCTTGGCTCTGTGACATAAATTTTGTCTTGGCCCTGTGTGGTCACAATGGTGTTGAAGGGTGGGAATTTTGGGGTTTGCTATGTTTGTGGGGTGGTCTCTGGTTCAAACTACATGCCCTTCACGACATCCACACTCCATTTTAATGCCTTTTTTACAATTTAATATAAATCTCATCTTACCTATCAATTTTTTTTTAAAGCACAATATAATTAGTTAAATAAAAATTTACATAACAATATATTCAAATAAAATATAATATCCATCATGTTTTACATTCAATATAATATATAAAATAATATCATATCGTTATATATATATATATATATATATATATATATATATTTTATTTGATTGAAATTAGATTTATATCTTTTATAATAATAGAATGGATTTTTAAAAAATTTATGCGGTAAAAATTATAGGAAAATTAGAAAATTTAGATAAAAAAGAATAAAATTAAATAATGGATATTAAATTTAAAATATTTAAATCTTAATCTCCATTGAATTATTATAAAATATTTTAAGTATAAACATTTTTAATATTTTCTAATATCTTTATTTAAAATATTACACAATTTTGTAAGTAATATTATATTTTATATTAGATTATATATATTATTTGATAAAACATAGATTGTATCTTTTATAGTAATATAATAGATATTTAAATATTAATTTATTTTCTTACATAAAATTGTACAAAAAGTTGATTTTTTATATATGAATATTATTTTATTTGAGCAACATATTTAAGGGAGTCACCTTCTATTATGAGTGGGATGTATATGTATAGGTTCTATGGTCCCTCGTGACCCATGTAGTAGGTTGAGCCCCTCTAAGAAGAGAGTTGGCCAAACCTTCTATGGCTAAGTTTCAAAATAAAAGTATATTATCATTATTTTTGTTATATATATATAATCCTTTATTTTAATTTTGAGAGGATGTAGAAACTTCAAGCAAATAGATTGGCAATGTTAATGTTGATTTCAATATTCTTGTTTTTTTGTTTTCAAATATAATTATTTTTAACAAGGGGTGTGAAAGTTTTTAAGAGCTTAAATGATATGTAAATAAAAGAAGAATTATTTGTTATGCTGTAGTTGTATCTCCCTATAGACATGTATAAAGAAGGTAAGACATAGATAAGACAAGACATGTGAACTTCTCGACAAAATGTTTAAAAGAAATTTGTTTTCATCCACAATCATGAGATTTATTGTAAATATTTATTGATTTATTTTCTTTTTTAATATTCTATTTATTTTAGTTAGATGTCTTCATATACATATATACATACATACATATATACACATATACATACATACATACATACATACATACATACATACATATATATACATGTCTTCATATATATATGTGGGTGTGTGTATGTATGTATGTATATATGCATGCATGCATATATGTATATACACATAATTTTATTTCTTATGACTAGATTGAATGTGTGTATATGTGTGTATATATGCATGTGTATATATTTGCATGTGTATATATGTGTATGTATGTATATGTATATATGCATGCCTATATGTATGTGTGTATATGTATAAATGTATGTGTATTTTTTTAATTACATGATACATTTTTAAATTTTATATAAGGATATATAAGTATTTTTATAGATTTGCAATGACTATACAACCAACAATTTTTATTAAATTCTATCATACAGTTTTATTTATTTTCAAGCTATAACTTTATCTAAATTTTACAATTAAAAATTGAAATCTAGATGAGTATTTCCCACCAATAGCTCAAACCAAGTCTTACACTCTTTAGCTTCATAAAAGATCAAATATTGTCAAGGAGTGTTAAAAAAAGACATCAAGAAACCTTAAAACATTAACAAAATGCAAATCAAATAAATTCAAGTTATACAATAAGACCAAAATCGCATAAGAATAACAAGGCTCATCCTAAAGGGTCATAGTTCTCTCACGAACTAAGACCAATGGTGTCAACATTTTAGTCGCTCCAAAAATATCTTTCTAAAGACACTTATCTATTCTCAATTCTCAATAACAATTTCAATATAGGTGCTTAAGATTGATATCTCTTTTAACTTTTTATAGATAGATGTATTTAAGATATTTATACTAGTTTAAATAAAATGCAATGTTACTTGTTATATTTAGATAGCAATACAATTAACCTTATGTACTAGACAAATCAATAATTTATGATAACATTTAAAAATAACTCTCAAAGCTCTATTAGATTTTTGTATCCCCCACTTTTATCACATAGCTCACAAATTGCATATCCTTTATGAATGGTTTCTAATTGATAACAAATTTAAAAAATATTAACAATAAAATCTTTTCAACCTATCATATCAATATGTGAAGATGTAACATTTATTAACGTCAACATTCTATATCATTCTATCATTATTTTATGTATGGTCAGTTTTTAGAATATCCGATTGTTTTACATCAATATTTCAGATTTGATTATTTGATTATCACATATTTTAAAATTATAAACTCCCAAAAAATTCCAAAAGCTCTTATTCGACTAGATAATCTGTACAAAAATATTAAACACTAAGAGTAGAGTAAGAAGATATTGACAAAAATATAGTTTTGTAAACTTTTATACACTAGCTTCTCCTGTAAGGAGGATACAAAACTTTGCTCATGTATCTAAACATTAAATAAATTTCACCCTAAGAACGTTTATACTTCCTTTCCCCTCATTTGGGGTAAACACCACTTCACACTAACAAGAGTAAGCACAAAACAGAGCAAAACTCCGGGCAATTTAATCGACTTCTTCAATTTTGGGGCCAGCGCCGCTGCTAGAATCCGCCGCTCCGCCGCCATAGCCGCCGGTCGGGAACTCCTCCGGCATGGGCCCGCCGCCAGCTCCCTGGTACATTTTCGCAATAATTGGATTGCAAAGGCTCTCCAGCTCCTTCAATTTGTCTTCAAATTCCTCCACCTCTGCAAGCTGGTTGCCGTCCAGCCACTCAATCGCCTTGTCCACGGCCTTCTCGATTTTCTGCTTGTCTGCCGGATCCAACTTCCCGGCGAACTTGTCGTCCCGGACGGTATTCCTCATATTGTAGGCATAATTCTCCAGAGAATTCTTGGCCTCAACTTTCTTCTTGAGCTCCTCATCCTCGGCCTTGAATTTCTCGGCGTCCTGAACCATTTTCTCGATCTCTTCCTTGCTTAGCCGCCCCTTGTCGTTGGTAATGGTAATCTTGTTCTTCACACCGGCGGTCTTGTCCTCCGCCGAGACATTCAGAATTCCGTTGGCGTCGATGTCGAAGCACACATTGATCTGTGGGACTCCCCTGGGCGCCGGTGGGATGCCAGAGAGCTCGAATTTCCCGAGCAGATTGTTGTCGCGAGTTGTAGCCCGCTCGCCCTCGTACACCTGGATCAAAACCCCAGGCTGATTATCAGAGTAAGTGGAGAAAACCTGCTCTTTCTTAGTCGGAATCGTCGTGTTCCTCGGAATAAGCGTGGTCATCACGCCGCCGGCAGTTTCGAGCCCCAAGCTGAGCGGAGTAACATCAAGCAACAGCAAATCCTGCACCTTTTCGTTACCCTCGCCACTGAGAATCGCCGCCTGGACGGCGGCTCCATACGCGACGGCCTCGTCAGGGTTTATGCTCTTACAGAGCTCCTTCCCGTTGAAAAAGTCCTGCAACAGCTGCTGCACTTTGGGGATGCGAGTCGAACCCCCGACCAACACAACCTCATGAACATTTCCCTTGTCCATTTTGGCATCCCTTAGGCACTTCTCCACAGGCTCCATACACTTCCTGAACAGATCCATGTTCAATTCTTCAAATCTTGCTCTCGTAATTGTAGAATAAAAATCAATACCTTCATAAAGCGAGTCAATTTCAATGGTCGTCTGCGCAGTCGAGGAAAGAGTCCGCTTCGCCCGCTCGCATGCCGTCCTCAGCCGCCGCAACGCCCTTGCATTGCCGCCAATATCTTTCTTATATTTGCGCTTAAACTCCTGGACAAAATGATTCACCATTCTGTTATCAAAATCCTCCCCGCCCAAATGCGTATCACCAGCCGTGGCTTTCACCTCAAAAATCCCTTCCTCAATTGTCAACAGAGACACATCAAAGGTCCCTCCACCAAGATCAAAGATCAAAATATTCTTCTCCCCTACAGAAGAAGCCTTCTTATCAAGACCATAAGCAATGGCCGCCGCCGTCGGTTCATTGATAATTCTCATCACATTGAGCCCCGAAATGACGCCGGCGTCCTTGGTGGCCTGCCGCTGCGAGTCGTTAAAGTACGCCGGAACAGTAATAACGGCGTCTTTAACCGTTTGCCCCAAAAAAGCCTCAGCAATCTCCTTCATCTTGATTAGCACCATGGACGAAATCTCCTCTGCCGAAAACTGCTTCTCCTCGCCCTTAAACTGCACTTTAATCATTGGCTTCTCACCTGGGCCAGCGACGACCTTGAAAGGCCAGAGCTTCATGTCACTCTGCACCGACGGATCAGAAAATCGCCGCCCGATGAGCCGCTTGGCGTCAAAAACAGTATTGGTGGGATTCATGGCCACCTGATTTTTCGCAGCGTCACCGATAAGCCGTTCCGTATCGGTGAACGCCACATACGACGGGGTTGTCCTGTTACCCTGGTCGTTTGCAATGATCTCAACACGATCATGCTGCCACACGCCAACGCAACTGTATGTCGTCCCAAGGTCGATTCCCACGGCCTTTCCTCCGCCCTTTGCCATAGTTACCACTTCACTCAAATCTCTCACAGACTAGAAAACAGAAAACAAAGAATTTTAATGCTATAACCGATCGCAATTAGCTTGCTCGAAGTTTTCTTCAGATTGCCTTTGTACTTGTTAATGGAAGTCGTTTTATATCTTTCTAACTTCTGCAACCAGACCTTTCTGGAAAAGAGTAGGCGGTTATGGACACTTCGAGAAAAATCTCGCGGGTTCTCGCCGAACACTAGTTTTTTTTTAAAGTTTATAGTTGAAGTATGGTATGCGATGCATGGATACGTGTCTCAAGGAGTTTGATCTTTCAAAAATATTCAACTAAATAATACATGTGTGAATACTTTTGAAGGTTGGATTTTTGTAAGTTTTTTTTTTATATATTTTATATATTTGTATTATGATTATTATTAGTACATGTTATTAGGTAATACTATTACAATTAGTTTTGTTTGTATTTTTTTTAATTTGTTATTAATTTTCTTTTGCAATTAATTAGAAGCTATTATTTTAAGTTGAATGAGATTTTTTTTTCCTTTCTAAAATCAAGTTGCAAGTTTTTTAACTTTATAAATTTTCTTAAATATTTTGTATTCATTTGATTGGTTTACAAAGTTTGAGTTTTATGGACGAATTTTTCGCAACATTTTTTGGCTCAGAAATAGGTCGACTATTGTTTGATTTGTATAGAGGTTGGCAAGTCATGAAAGAAAAGCCTTTTTCTTGCAAGGATAAGAATGCGTTGAAGTGAAAGTCCTTTGCAATGTACGTAAAAACAGGTTTTTGATTTAAAGCTAGCAATTTCATGGTTTTTTTCTTTCAATCTGTAGAAGTAAAAAAACTATTGTGAATAAATAGCTTATAACATCTATTGTGTTGATTTCATGGACAAGCTTCTTCAATTAAATAAGTTATTTATTAAGTTTGAGGGTTTTGGTGGTTGAATTTGTGTTTTTTACTGTAAATTTGAGATAACTGGATTTTTTATAGTTTTCACATCAAGTGGTAATGAAACAATTTTGTTTTTATTAGGGTAAAATTTGAAGTCTTTTACATTTCAAGTGTTTTGGTGGTTGAATTTGTGTTTTAGAATGAATTTGATAGACTTGGTTTTTGTAAGGCTTTAGATAGATGTGTGAGACGATTTTCAAGTATTTATTAAGTACTCTTCACAGGCATGGATGCCAAAAGTTATTTACAATCAAACGATTATTTCTTCTCTTAAAAATACAATGCATGAGAAGGAAAGCAATCTAGCCTTCCTTTGACTATATAAGTTCTCCAATATTGGAAAGCCTTAAATTTTTTAATATTTCAGCTACATGGTTTTTGTTGCTTCTACTTCTAACCAAACAAAAACAAACAAGAGATCAAATTTATGCTTAAATTGAAGACATGTCAGACCCCCATATAATAGTTCAAATAATATACCATCTCCTCTAGTGTTCCCCAATATTCAACAAACATGTCCTCACCCACCACTTTTTTAATAAGATTAGTACAATTTGTCCTCAAATGACCACTTCCATGTTGTCTTCCTAATTGAATGACTTGATTTGGTTTTCAAATACAGTTGCCATAATCTATGTATGAGTTGTGTACCAAAGCATTATATAAGTAAACTATTTTATTTGCCATCATCTTTGTGTAATGTACCTGGGATTGAGATTGAGATTGAGATTTGGTGAACTATGTTGCATAAATTTTAGATGCCAACCTTTTCATTTAGATGGGCGATTTTGTTGCTATGAGGGTTAAGTTTATGGTTAGGTGTATGTTGAAACCCTCATTTAGTCATTTATCTTTGGACGGGTTATCATCCACCTGGTTGTTTTTGTTAAAACCTTAGTTCCCATATTTACAATAATATGGGGTGTTATCAATCTAGTTTTTTCTTTTTTCTGTTCTATTTGAGGGTTTGTTTTATCTGAAAATAGGTTGCATATCTTGGGAAATATGATTTTGTTCTGTTTAGGGTAGGTTTCTCTTGTCAAGAATGTATGTCAATGTAGTTGTGTTGACTCTATTTCTTTAGCTATAGTGGTGGTGTGAAACTTTCAGAGGTTTGAGTGTTAGTTTCTTAGAATTACAGTAAAGATACATGAGTCAATAGTGTTTGTATTCCTTTCACCTTCCTCTGGTCCATTTATAGTTAAATTTTGAACTGATGGAAATAATTCCTCTATTGTATTCTTTGTGGAATTGGAAATGAGAGAATCTGTTGCAAGTATGAAGGTGTTGTCATTGATGTCAATTGGTAAACTGGTTAACTAGTTGTTGTTGCCATGAATGTTGGTTATTGGTTGTATATGTCGAGGATATTTAGAAAATTGTAATAAAGAAAGGTTGCAGGTAGTCAAGGTTTTCTCTAAGATTTTTTGCTATGCTAGTGAGGATCAGAGGTATTGTTCAAGATTGTTGGAAGTTGCTATATCCAGATTTTGGGTCTCTAGATAGTTGTATAGTGTGAGATATGCTCACCAATTGTGAGTTGTGTTTTTCAATGTATCTGGCTAAGTTTTGAGAGAAATGTAGTTTCTCTTATATTTCTTCTTGTTTGAGTTTTATGACTTTTGATTCTCAAGATAATTTGATGAGTTCATGTTCAAGTGAAATTTGTTGTCCGAAAATATTGGATTGTGTTAAGATTATGTGTGTTTAATTGATTTATGTGTTTTACACTTGTATTGGCTGACCTTGTGTTAAACACTACTTACAAAGTTAATGGAAGCATGTTGGAACTTATTTAGGTCCTCATTAAGTGTGTGTTTGGGTCTCCCTCATTCTAATTTCATCGTAGAATGTTTTGGTGCCAACCTAATTTGAATTTGTAAATACAAATGGTGTGTGGCCGACCTTGGATGAGTTTCAAGATTGAAGATGGTATAAATGTAGGTTGAGATGTTTGTGAAATATGTACAAATGCAAGAGAAATATAGATACGAGATAGATGCAAAATAAAGTGTGTGGTTGAGCAGTTCAATGTAAAATTCAAGTGGTGAGTTTCTGGAAGTAGTGAGCTGAAGGTGTACTCTAGATCATTCAAGCATGTCTGCAAGTGTGTGAGTGAATTGTGGTGGAAACCTCTATTTCATTGAGATTTTTTTTTCTTTATAACACATCTCTTCTATCTTCTTTGTATCTATGTGGCAGTGAGCCCTTTGGGAGGTTAACCCTTATTAGACAACGAGTCCTATTTTGGATAGTAAGTCCTATTTTGGTAGTGAGTCTTTCTGGCAATGAGCCTTTGTATTTGGTTTTGATATTCTCTATATTGTGAGTTAATCCTCACTGTGGTTTTTCCCTTATTGGATTGTCTATGTAAAATTTGGTGTTGCTGTGTGTATGGTTTTTGCTTCTTTCAATTTCTTTTTTTACACTTAATGATTAATCACATTAGCACAATAAATGATTTGTAAATGGTAATTGATCTAACCTCTAGGGTGAAAGTTTGAAGGTTAAATTTTCTACAAATCATTCACCCCCCTCTCAGTTGTCTTGTTCAACAATTGGTATCAGAGCTTGGTTCCTTGGAGAAGAGCTTAACTACTTAAGGAAGGTCTAGGATGGTGAGCAATATCACTATTGAGTGTCCTAGGTTCAATGGGACTAACTATGCCCTCTGGAAAATAAAGATGGAAGGATATCTAGAATACTGTAGATATGATGTTGAGAAAGCTTAGAAGACTGTATACAATGCTTCTACTAATGGTCCAAGTACAACTGATGAGATCAAGGTGCATGAAGCAAACAATAAAGCAAAGTTCATTCTGAAGAATAGTCTGCCATAATCAAAGTTAATTAAAGTTGCAAATCTGATGACTGCTAAAGAGGTCTGGGATGCATTGGAAAAGATTCATGAAGAAGATGAAAAGGTCAAAGAAACAAAGTTGCAGAACTTGGAGGTACAATTCGATATCCTGCATATGTCTGAAGGTGAGAACATTAAATCTTATATGCAGAGAGTGGATGAGCTGGTTACAAGTGAAATGCGAGGACTTGGTCCAACAATGGATGAATCCAGGATAGTGAAGAAGATTCTCAGAACACTCCTTGATGTATATAGTGAAAAGGTATTTGCTATTGAAGAATTTGTGGATTACAAGACTTATACTAAAGATCAATTACTGGGTACTCTACAATCATATGAAATGAGAAAGCCTAGTTTGAGAAATGGATCAAAGTCAAAAATTGCTTTTAGGGCTGGTGGAACCCTCAAGTTTTTCATGTTCCACTAGTCTAAATGTTTTATTTAGGTGGCTTTTGGGTCTGAAATGAAACAAGGGTTTAGGGTTTTATGTTACTTGGTGGGTTTTACTTAGTATTTTCTCTGTTTTGTAATCCTTGTCCTTTGATCTAATCCTTCATTGACTTGTTATGGTTGATTCCCAGTTAGTTCAAAACACTTAAGCCTTTTACATCCATGTGTTGATTGCCCTCTTATACCTAGGGTTTCCCTTTTACCCGTTGCACATTATTGTCTTCTCATACTTTGGTCCAGGTTTTATATTTTATAAGGTTAAAGGTTGGAAATGTTTGGCCTTTACATCCTTTGTTTAAATGGTCTTAAGTCTCTTTGATTCCTTACCTCCTATCTTACCTAGTTGAACCCCCCTCCTAAAACAACTTGTGATCATGTGCTAATTATCCTCACTTAAGTTCTCAATTACCACTTAGCATATCGCCCATCATGGATTGCTTCATGACCGCTTGTCTTCAATTAGTGATGAGCGATGAACCTTTCCCTTTGTATCGCTCATCGCGGATGAGTGTTGGACCTTGAGTTTCCTATTAGTGATGTGTGATATGAAGGATGTCATTGCTATTGCTAGCTGCTTTTGTATCGCTAATTGCTCAAGTGCTTTAAGTTCTAAATTAGCAATGCACGATAACCTTATGGCCCTTTGCATTTACCATTTTATTGCTTATCATGGATTGTTGCTCTCTCATCTTTTCCATATCAACGATGAGTGATGAAGTCTACGGTTACACTATTTCATCGCTAAGTTGAATGCTACTAAAGGCGATACTTTCATGACCATTGATCTTGCTGTAGGGACACATGGATAGATCTTGATCTATCGACACCATTCCTCCATCACTAATCTGGTTTAACTAGGATATAAAACATATCAATGATGAGTGATGGAAGTATAAATCCAAAAGAGGAGGACCGAATCTAACGACTGAGTTAGGGAGATAGGGAGTGGTAGGTTGAGAGAGGTTGTGTATGTGAGGGAGATAGGGAGTGTTAGGGTGGGATAGATAGAGGGAGGGAGAGAAAGAGGGAATGAGGGAGACAAGGATTGGTAAGGTGGGAGGGAGAGAGAGGGAAGGAGGGAGATAAGGATTGGTAGGATTGGAAGGATAAAGGGAGAGACAAAAAGAGGGAAGGAGGGAGATAAGGAGATGTAGGATAAGAGGGATAAGTAAAGATAGAATTAGGGAGGAAGGGAGGGGTAAGGTAGGAGAGGTAGGTATAGAGAGAGTTAGGGAGAGGGAGAGGTAGGTGAAGAGAGGTTATGTATGTCTGAGGGAGATAGGGAATGGTAGGGTGGGAGGGATAGAGGGAGAGAGAGAAATAGAGAAGGATGGAGATAAGTATTGGTAAGGTAAGAGGGTTAGAGGGGGGAGGGAGATAGGGATTGGTAGGGTTGGAGGGGGGAGGGAAAAATAGGGAAGGGATATAGAGAGAGGTAGGATAGGAGGGATAGGTATAGAGAGAGTTAGAGAAGAAGGGAGGGGTAGGTGGAGAGAGGTAGGGTAGGAGAGGTAGGTATAGAGAGAGTTATGGAGAGAGGGAGGGGCAAGTGGAGAGAGAAGTAGAAAGAGGGGGGAAGTTGGGAAGGAGGGAGAGGTAGGTAGAAAGAGAGGTGGGGTGGGATGGATTGAGGCAAGGTGGGTATAGAGAGGTAAGGTGAAAGGAATAAAGAGAGAGATAGGTAAAACTAGATAGAGAGATAGGGTGGGAGAGATGTACAAAGAGAGAGATCTAGTGTGTGTGAGAGAGAGGGGGAGGGAGACATAGAGAGAGGGAGAGAGAGGGAGCAAGGGATAAAGGTAGGGATAAGTTGATAGAGTGACCTGCAGTTGGAGGGATGGAGGGAGAAGGGGGGAGGTGGGAGAGAGGGAGAGGTAGGGTGATATAGATTGAGAGAAATGTAGGTAGATAGGGAGAGCGTGAGTGGAGATAGACAAAAATACAAAGGGAAGGTGAGAGAGAGAGATGTATATATTGCTCTTAGCTCATTGTAGTCTTATTATAATAAATATTATCGATAAAATATTTTTTTAATAATATATTGTATTATTAAATATATTTAATATTATTGTGCATGTGTCACAGGTCCATTTGTCTATGCCTTTATGGATAGATTTGGCACATAGGTAATTCTCTTCAATTTGGGTCTAGGCGATGCCATCAATTAAGCAGGATTGATAAGGCATTCATAAATGATCAAGGCCAATAGGTGCTCGTAGCTGTCCATGGTGTTTTTTTTGCACATGGAAATTTGAATCTAGAAAAGTGTTATGACAGTGCCCCCATTTTGGTACCATTGGGTACGTGCGATGGCAAGTGAAGTTGCCTTAGTGGTAGGGCTATTTAATCCTTTGAGTTGGATGGGATTGGTTATGATGTGTTCAGATAGGTGAATTTTAATTGATCCTCTTGGCTACTACGACCTGCGATCACATCTAGATCAGAAAGTACCAACGATATTTTTAACAAGCCCCAACATTGATGCCTAACAATGACCACATCTTGCCTAGTGCATTTTGGCTGATGTATTGTAGAGTTGGATAAGCGTGTGAAATTAAGGTAGAGTTTATTTAAGGTTGGATGACGAGCTTTATGGATTACATTGTGTTAGCTATGAGGACCCCAGTTAGGCTTTGATGCTCCAGGTGTCAATCAACATTCTTGGGTTTCATCACAGATCAACGACTCAAGAAGATTTGTCATGTGAAGGATGTGCTCTGCCTTGAAGCAATCAAAATGGTGATTGGAAGATATTTTTCCATCATGACAAAGTGGCATCGGGTGAATTCAGACATTTCTTCATTCTTTTTGGCCACTCTTCTTGATCTTGGAACTATGAAGGTGCAGTTTTTGTTCTTGCTACGAGAGGTGTTCAAGGCAGCTGTCATCAAGGATGACTTGGACATTTTTACGATGGCTGAGCTTGGTGTTGGTATACCATGGTCAGATGACATGGTGCACATTTTGTACTAGGGGTGCAAGTGGAACATCAATCATTCATTTTGAACCCAGATGCTTGGTCTCTCAATCAACACAAGCATTGGGCTCGGTTGGGTTGTACATTCCTTTGTCGTCGCCTTGGACTAATTAAGAGAGATGGTTTGCAATGGGCATTGAATTTTGTGGGAGTGCTAGAGGGGGGAAGATTCTACGATGATGTGGATTGATTTTGGGATGGCCTTTCTGCTTGAATGTATCATTTGTGGTGTTTGGGATTTGTCTGGGCTAGAAGTGATGGGTTGCTCTTAGTCATCGAGGATGTTTGTGTATTTGGTCTATTGTTTTGGCCATTCGTCGCTCAGGTCTATGTGGTTTTTTGGTGCCATTGTATTTGGACAATCCTTATTGTCTAATCAATTTGCCCCAAATTTTGGGCTTGGACAAGATGTAATATTTTTTGACTTCAATATAATATATGCAACTTCGGTTGTGTCTTACGAATCATATATATATATATGTATATATATATTTAATATTATATTTATATAATATAACATAATATTTATATTAAATATAATGTTATATTATATTAATATTAATATTTCATAGTATATATTAATTATATATATTATATTATATATATATATTAATATTTCAAATATATATAAATATTTATATTAATATTATAACATGTTATATTTTAATCTATAATGATTTTTTTTTTGTTGGTAAGTGTTGTTAAGGGGAAAACTCCCATCAAAAGAGAGAATAGATGCATGCCCTAGCTATCAAGGGTGCAACCGTCCAAAACTATTGCCTACATAATAATCATTGAATCCTTTTCCTCAAAGATCTTAATGACATTCAGATAGAGGGAAGAGATTTGTTCTGCTTGACTTCAGTTCCATCCAAATTTTCCTCAGAGGCAAAGACTGAATCAATACACCCAACCCTATTCTTCTCTTCCTCATTGCTTATTGTTGCTAGAGATGTAGGAGAGACTTCAACACTTTCGTGGGTGATCGACTATGTAATCCCTGAAGCAAATGAGGAGGCTTTTGTAGTGCTTGTATCAAAACATTTTCCTTGCAATATGGAAGAAGGAGATGATGAAAAAGTGTTAGCTACCTCCAAGGGTGGAGGCGAAGTAGTAGTACATACATCATTTGATTATGTCTCAAGAATGTTGCCATTCACCAAGGAGGACACAATAGGAGCTGGGCTCTAAACCATGGGGGAGGAAGGAGTTGCAGGCTTCGAAGGAGGAAAAATTACATAATGGCGAGAATCGGCCCCATCCCACCACGAGGGTTTGCAAATAGGAGCAAAATTGGCATGCTCCCCAAACCATATTTTTTTACACTGAGCAGTACTGTGGTCTGTTTCATTTAACAAATTCGGCATCTGAAAGCAATCTTTTCATAATCTACTAGCTGGCACCATCGTCTCTTTCCCTATAATGATGTTCATATATATTAATATTTCTAATTAAAAAAATGGGTATCTTTTGGACATCATAATTTTTATAATATATATTATATTATTATATATAATATAATATTAATATTTCTTAGTATTTATTAATTTATAATATATTATATTATATATATTAATATATATAATATATAAATATTTATATTACAACATCTTAAATTTAAATATATATTGATTTATATATATTAATATTTTTGATTTAAAGAAATAGATATTTGTTTCTTAAATTAAAGTAATGAATATATGCTATTTAACTTTAAATAACAGATATTCATTTTTACCTTTAAAAAATAGATATCCGATTTTGTCAGATATCCGTTAATAAAAAATATCCGTTTTGCTTCGTTATTGCTTTGGGATTTGGCTTGGTGGCATCCAACCCGAAAAGTCAACATCCCCAACATGTTTATAGTGGTTGCAAGGGATTTTAAAACTTTACTCTTTGTGTTGATGGTTTTTTTCATCCAATTTTGATGAAATGAAAATGGTTTATTCAACAAATTATCAACGTTCTACCAATATAAGATATGGTTTATTTTGAATTTAATAGATAATTATTATTGATTTTTTACATGCACTGTGTAAAGTCCTGATTGATAGGCTGATTGAAAAACATCTATAAGTTTTAAACATACATTTTTTGAATATGAAAGATGCATCACACACTATGCTTCAAAAAGTATAAAAATAAAATAAAATGAATTTCATAAATTTTTGACCAAGTTAGGGTGGTCGGACAAATGGTTTTTAATATTTTTAAAAATTCCTATTTGAAATTCATAAATAATTATTTATTTAGAAAAAAATTACAAAAAAATATGTGTCACATCCGAGCATGTGTCCTTTACTTATATTGAAAGATTCAGAAAAATATTTATTTTTTCTCCTCATTAGAGTGGCCGGACAAAGACCTTTTTTATTTTTTAAAATTTTAATGTACTACTGCATTGAAATCTTAAATTTTCACCAAATCAAATTACTTTTTTCTAAAAAAGGCCTAGTAGCTTACAAACTACATTCAATTTTTTACAAGTTCTATTCCTACATATTTTCAAAATTATGTTAATAACCTATTCAAATTCTTATGTGAAGTTACTTAAGTCTTATTTTTTGAATTTTATTGCCACTTAAGGGCCTAGTTTTGACCCCCATGATCCTACACTGACCCCTTCCCTCTCTAATTATCTCCATCTAACACATACCTTTATACTTCTTTCTCTCTCCTTGCCTCCATCCCTCAATTCTTCCCTCTCTCTCTACCTCTTGACCTTCCTCCCTCTCTACCTCTCTCTCTCTCTCACACTTCTTCCTCCCTCCTTCACTCTCTCTCACTCTCTTTCCCTATCTCTCTCCCTCCTCTCTCTTCCCACCTCTTTATTTCTATCTCTTACTCTCTCCTCTCTCTCTCTCCCCTTCTTTCTCTACTTATATCTATCTCACCTTGCTCCCCCTCCCTCCTTCTCCCCCCTCCCTCTCTACTTTTGTTTATCTCACCTCTCTCTCTCTCTCCCTCCCTACATCTCTTTCCCTCTTCCCCGCTCTCTCTCCTTCCCTATATACTTCTCTCTATCTATCTCCATCTCTACCTCTCCATCCCTCTCAATCTCCCCACCTTCCTCCCCTATGTAATTCTCTCTCTATCTCACCTCTCTCTCTCTCTCCTCCTACCTCTATCTCACGCCTCTCCCTCCCTCCCTCCCTCTCCCCCTTCACTCTCTACTCTCTCTCCCCTCTCCCTCTCTACCTACCACTCCCTTCATCAATCTCTAACACTCTCTCTCTACTTATATCTATCTCACCTATCCCTCTCTAACTTTCCCTCCATCCCTCCCCCTCTCTCTCTTTTTCCCTACCTCTCCCTCCCTCCCTACCTCTCCCTCCATCTCTCCTTCCCTCTCTACTCTCTATCTCCCCTCTCCCTCTCTCTACCTACCTCTCTCTCCACTCCCTACCACAATCTCTCTTTCTCTCTACTTCTCTCTATGTCACCTATCCCTATCTACCACTCCCTCCATCCCTCCTCCCCCTCTCTCTTATTCTCTCCTTCCCTCTCTTCTTCGAGCTCTATCTCACCACACAAACACTCTCTATCTCACCACTATCTCTCTCTACTTCTATATATCTTTCTTTACCTCTGCCACCCTCCCTCCTCTCTCTCCCACTCTCCCTCCTCTCTCTTTTTTCTCTCTATCTCACCTCTCTGCCTCCCTCTCTACTCTCTATCTCCCCTCTCTCTCACCTCTCTCTATCCCTACCTCTCCATCCATCTCTCCTTCCTTCTCTACTTCTCTCTACCTACCTCTCCCTTTATAGCTCCATAGTGCCACTCTCTCTATCTACCTCTATCTCATCTCTCCCTCTCTCTAGGTCTACCTCTCCCTCAATCACTCCCCTTCCTCTCCCTCTCCCTCCCTCCCTACCTTCCTCTCCCTCTTTCTATCTCTCCCCCTCTCTACCTACCTCTCTCTCCATCACTCCCTACAACTCTCTCTCTCTCTCCCTTCCACCCTCCCCCTTTTTATATCTCTCCTCTCTCTCTCTCCATCTCTCTATCTCACCTCTCTCTCCCCCTCCCTCTCCCTCTCTACCTACCTCTCCCTCCATACTCTCTCTCTACTCTCTATTTCACCAAACTCTCTCTTCATCTCTCACACCACTCTCTCTATCTCACCACTCACTCTCTCTCTAGATACTTCTATCTATCTCATCTATACCTCTTTACCTCCCCCTCCATCCCCCCTCTCTCCCTCTCTCTATCTCTCACCTCTCCTCCCTCCCTCCCTACCTCTGTACTTCTCTCTATCTCACCTCTCCCTCTCTCTACCTATCTCTCTCTCTCCCCTTCCCTCTATAATTCTCTCTATCTCACCTCTCTCTCTCTCTCTTCATCTCTCTCACCACTCTATTTATATCTCACCTATACCTCTTTACCTCCCCCCCTTCCCCTTCCCCCTCCCTCTCCTTCGCTCTCTACTCTCTCTCTCTCTACTCTCTCTCTCTCTCCCTCGCTATTTCTCTCTATCTCACCTCTCTCACCTCTCTCACCTATCTCTGCCTACCTCTCTACTTCTCTCTATCTCCCATCTCCCTCTCTCCACCTACCTCTCTTTGTGCTCTCTCCATCCCTAACTCTCCCTCTCTACCTATCTCTTACTCCCCACTTCCCTCTCCCTCTCTCTACCTACCTCTCCCTCCATCACTTCCTACTACTCTCTCCTCTCTCTCTCTCCCTCCCCCTCTTTCTATCTCTCCTCTCCCTCTCTCTACCTACCCCTCCCCCCTCTCTCTCATTTGGATCTAGCATTCTAAAATGTATTTTCATTTGCCTAGCGCCAAATTTGGCACTCACCAAATGATTTGCATTGGGAAATACCAACCCTTTGGGTTGGATTTGACTTGGGCATTTGAGTTGGAAAACCATGTCAAAGACAATTTCATGCAAGAGAGAGAGAGAGAGAGAGAGAGAGAGAGAGAGAGCTAATTTCTCATCGAAACAATTTTTGAAATTCTAAAAAAAATTAACATTTTAAGGGTCTACTAGACACTATGTTATATTTTTTTTGAAAAATAGGACCACTTTTTGTGCTCCCCCTTTTTGAAGCCCTTAATTTTCACCATTTAAAAAAAAAAGTTTAAAAAGAAGATTCAAAGCACTACAACTCTTGTTCTTATTGTATATTCAAATTTTGAGCGTAAGTAGCTTAATTTTCTCATCGAATATCACTATTGATTTAAAAAAAAGTGACATCTTAAGATCCCTTTTTGTATCACATCTTGGTGCACTTACCCATATATGCATACACATAAATATATATATGTATATATTTGTAAGAGAGGGGGACCAACCACACCAGGGCCCTAGGTCACAGAGGGCCAAAAGCAGTAGGCTGCCCTAAATTACCTTAGTTTAAGGGAATGTTAGGATAGGTGAGAAGAGAATGATGAGGACTATGAGATCCTTCAATCAATCTACAGACCCGAAAGTTAAAAAGGGGACTAGGCGAATCGGTTTTCAGGATCAACTCTGTGTCTTAGATAGCTCTTTGTCAGAAGACAAAAGCACGGTTTTGGGACGATAATGCAACGTGTTGGTGTCTCTCAGGTGCGCTGGCATCCATACGACCAAAGAACCAAGAAGACAAGGTCTGACCACTAAAAAACAAACTAATGGCCTAGTTAATAGTTTTTTAAGAGAACAAAATAACACTATGAAGTAAGAAACATATAAGCGGATGTGATAAAACAAGTATATTACTACAAGGGTGATGACAATGATCTCACACAATAGCTTGCTCGCCAGCTTGCTCCAAGATATCTCCACCTACACATAGAAGAGAGAGAAAATGTTGGGGGGATGTTTAGGGGTTTGCCTCACTCAAACCCCCATTTTTCGTGTTTCCACCTCCATGAACATCCAAGTTTGCAATAATGTAGAAACAATACGATAAAGAAGGAAATGAAAGCAATGGAATACTAAAATACTACAAAACAATAATGTGCTAGCTAAACCAAGTAATAGAGAAGGAAAGTAGAGAGCTTACCACCTCCACCAAGAGCACTCGAGGCTAATGGGGGAGAAAAATGAGAGGAAATCAAGCCTTTGTTGCAAAGGTGTTGTCCTACACTTGCTCTATTGAAGTGATAGAGTGATGGAATTATCGCTATGGAATGCAAGGATGTGCTTGGATGCTTGAAGTGAATGCTGGAATGCTTGGAGAGATTGTGTAGAAGCTTCAACTAGCCTCCAAATGAATGAATGAATGGTGAATATGAAGGGGATGAAGAAACAACCATATTCAGGTCAGTTAGCCGAAGGGAAGCGTTACAATTCAACTTACAATAGGAAGTGTAATGCTTCTATAGACTCTAGTCACATGAATCTGCTAGGGGCGTAAGCGAGCCACGTGGATGTTTGCACGCTATGCATGCATCCCTAATAGTTTCGCTTCTATTGACACTCAAAAAAAGTGTCAAGTGGATGGGAGGCAGCGGGCTTAGGTGGAATTAAGCGTTTTCTAAAGTGGAGAAGGGTAAAAGGGGAATTTGCATTAGGGCTGCAAATTCAATCCTATACATTTTGTCCCCACTTTAGCGAGCACGAGTACTGATGAGTGCTTCGGTAAAGTACATCGAAGAAGTAGTAGGGTTAGAGATGTATACCTGAACCGTCGAGGAAGTGGATCACGATCTGGCGAACCTGAGAGTGTAGGTGAAGAAAAGGACTTCATAGCTCCACAGAACTATGAAGCTAAAGAAATAAAGCCCTTTACAGGCCCACAGACCTGCAAGGGAGGTATCCTCTAAGAACTCTCACATGAAGGAAACCAGGAAAAGCACCCTATAGACCCGCAGGCCTGCAAGGAAGGTATCCCTCAAGAACTCTCACATGAGGGAAACTGAGGAAAGGGGACTTTGTAGAGTCAGAAAGCGGTGACATGTTTACCCGCATATAGAACATGTTAGGAAGCGGCCGTGCAGGCCAGTAAACAGACAGTCACACAGATCATCGCCAAGTTGGAAGACTTTCAAAGGGGTCCCTCGGGAACCCTTTAAAATGAAGAGGGGTCCACTCAAGGGACACACTGTTTGTAAAGAAAAGTCTAGTCAAGCTGCCCCCGAGCTAGATGTAAGGATGCAATGTGGGTCTAGTTGGGCCACCCCTATGCTAGATGCAAGGATGTAAAGTAGGTCTAGTTGGGCTGTCCCCAAGCTAGATGCCAAGATATGAAGCAGGTCTAGTCGAGCTGCCCCGAGCTAGACACAAAGATAGGAAATCGGTCTAGTTGGGCTGCCCCCAAGCTAGACGCCATATAACTTTTCTTGAGATAATTTTTTTTTAAGGGGTCCCTCAAGAACCTAGTGTAAAAAAAGAGGGTCCACTTAAGGGATGCGTTGTTCAAAAGCTAATACCTTCTTTCTCGAATCGATTCATCATCAAGGAATTCGAAAGGAAGGATATTCCCCCACGCGAGGGGAAGATCAAAGTTGTTCCTTCTTCAGAGGAAGGTTTCCAATTCCTTTCTTTATGAACTTGTGATGAAGGAAACATGTTCCATTAGGGTTTCAAGTCGAGAATACAATTCTAACAAAGAAGTGTGTGAAGGGTCTTGAGAAAATATTCGTTGAAAACGAATGAATTTTCTAGAGATCCAAGTAATGTAAAAGTGGCGTTGTCACACATGAGAGGGACAACTCAAGCAAAGAAGAGAGAAAGATAAAGATAAATCCAAAAAGAAAGAGAACACAAACAGAGGGCACAGGGGGATCTGATTTCACGGGGTCAAATTTGTGCTTGCTTATATAAATAGTAGGTAGCCGCGGTGAAAGGGCGAAAGATCATCAATCCCAAACCAAATTAGGAAGAATGCACGAAAAGCAAAGTAAAAATAAAAATTGGGTCAACATGGAAGGGAAGCCTAAATGCTCCCAATGCCTTGCATTGTCCCCAATTTATCGAAAGTCAATCACAAACATGGAAGAATGATGATACACATAGAAGAAGGTTTACAAAAAAAACACCACGCCTATATCCAAGCACCAATAGGGATGACAAGGGTCATCCATACACATTTAACATGATTACGGGGGAAGTAAATCACACCACACACACACATGTAATCTAAATATCAACAAGAAGTCTCCCCTAACACTGATCAATCAAGAGGTCGTTAGCTTCCCACTCTAGATCATCGTAGGGGGAAGGAGGATGAGTCTGCAGTGGTGGAATCTTAAGGGGAGGAGCCTCCAACCCTCCCACAATAAGGGCTAGGGAAGAAGGACCTGTGAGGTCTCCGTCGCTCAAATCTTCTGGGTCTAAGGTCAACGACCTTGCGAAGATCACTGACAAGGTCAAAACTTCATCCACCAAGTTAAACATACACTTAACAAGAGTGCCATGTTTCACCTCGACGGACGAAGGAGATTGCGCCCGAGGTTCACCGCTAGGCTCATTGAGCGATACAGGAGCGGTGACAAATTCGGGAGAGGTTGGGACTCGTTCCATCACTAGGATAGAACAAGTCATTGCAAGACCACCTTTCGAAGAAGGTGGGCTCCTCTTGTGTCCTCCATTGCTGGAGGGACCACTCCTTCACTTTTCCTTCATTGGAGGAGGTGAACTCCCCATAGACAAAGCAAGAAGGGCAAAGGGAGAGGAGGAAAGAACCACAGTAGATACAATGAAAGTGTAAATAATATATACGGGCTTTGGGAAAGGTGAGACATCCATAATGAATGTCAACAAAGGAGGCTCCATCGAAGGAGCGATGAACACCTGCACCTTTCCAGGCGTGTGTGTACTCGTAGTGGAAGTTAGAAGCAATACTGAGCTAGTTTGAATGGAAACAGAGGGAAGGATAGAGGAGGATGCGGTAGGAGGTCCTGATACAAGAGCGGTTGTCTCCTCTTCCTTCTTCTGTGAGGTGGCCTGCTCAGCCAAGAGAGCCTTTCGTCGGTGCTTGCGCTCATGTGTAAGGCGGTTTCTACGACTCTTCGAACTAAAGGCCAGAAGTTGTGAAGGAACTGATGAATCCTGCTCAGCCATGGGAGTGTCCTCCATAGCTGTTTCCAGTGGAGGGACGAGCTCTTGGATGGGAGTAGGAGGGAAAAATTCAAAAATAGTAGGGGGAATCAACTCTAGTGCGTCGGCGGTGGGCCTCTTCCCATTCAATGGTTTAGGAGTAGGAGCGGTAGGAGGCCGTGGGGAAAATTCTCTTTGCAAGTCTTTCTTTTTGCCATATAAGTAGTACCAAGGTCCAAGAGACTTGGTATGGAGATCCGATATCCTAATCTTGGGTCTACACCAAGCAGGCACCATCGGACTCAGCGGGTAAAGACCGGACTTACTCATCCAATACTCCTCCCAAGAGAGGGGAATATATGAGGCAGTTTGAGAAGGAGCAAGCTTCTTCTTTCCCTTTCGGGAGGAGGAGGTAGGTGGTTGTTCTGCTACAGGAAGGGTCAAATTCGACTGTCCCTTGCCCCCAGTCTTATACTTTACGTAATTCTTATAAAGTAGGTCCGTTTTGGGAGGGAGCAGACCAACTAGGGCGGGCCAAAAGTGATCCAATGAATATCCCCCATGATAAACCATAGGATAGTATCTAGTATCATGCACCATGTGCATGACACCTTCATGGGAAAACTTAAGACACTTATGAATTATAGAGGTGATCCCATTCATGGAGGTTAGCCAAGGTATACCTAGCTTCACCCTGAATAGGTCTGACTCAATAATGACATCAAAAATTGTGTTTACGTTCCTAGGTCCAACCAGAACATACAACGATATCGATCCATATGGTTTAAGAGCAAGACCATCATGCATATGAA
The DNA here is from genome assembly GCA_007115665.2 of Sequoiadendron giganteum. Taxonomy (NCBI): domain Eukaryota; kingdom Viridiplantae; phylum Streptophyta; class Pinopsida; order Cupressales; family Cupressaceae; genus Sequoiadendron; species Sequoiadendron giganteum. The sequence goes on along the minus strand of CM021101.1, from coordinate 649,217,599 downwards.
TGATGGACTTTGTTTTTTCATATTCCTCCCTTTGCAGGGAGTTCAAAAATAGAGTCTCCTCTGTGATGAAATTCACTCTACTAACGAGGTCGACTAAGACCCCTGTCACAATGTTGCCATTTAGGCGAGCGAGAATGTAAAGCGAAGAAGGTTTATCATTTGTCGGTACATCTTGCGAAGTGAACTTTATATCCAATGAACTAGTCGCAAGATGAGGAGGAGTAACAGTACCATGTTAATGTAGGCTTCGGGGTGAGAAATAGAATCAGAGGGATCGATAATCATGTTACTAGAATGCGACAAAAACGGGTTCGTGTATATCTGCAATTCACTATTAGCTTTAGTCATTGATTTGTTCATATTTTGTTTTCTTCCATCAAGATGAATAGTACCATCCTCGATGCGATCCTGTATCATGATGTAGGTGCATGCAATGTTGGTATCATGTTCGTTGACTCGATGGTATTGACAATAGGTATTTGCTTCATACCAGCTAGGGTATGGTTCCCTAATTGGTTTAGTACTTGGAAAGTTAACCATCTTATCCTCCAACAAATTTTGTAAGGTGGAGGAATAAGATTTTGATAACTTTGTGAACTTTTGGTTGTGTTTGAGGCCGTTGTTATCCACAACGCCTACTACATTCACAACAAATTTTCCTTTTCTTGAGGTCGATACAATTGACTTCCCTTTAGGATGGGAGTGTGAGGAAGATCCCCCAAATTGAACCACTTTCTCTTGATACTCCCGTAGGACTCAACACAAATGTGGGAAAGAAGGGTACTTCATAAGGGAAAAATTCTCTTGCCAAGGCCTTTGTAAGTTCCCTATGAACACCTTCTGCACATCAGAATCCTTGAGAGACCTAGGGAATAGTTTTGCCATCAACGCATCATGATGGAAGAAGTTTGTACATAAGGCATTAAAGGTGGACACATGCGTTTGTGGGTCCCTTTTACTGTCGTATTTCTCGAATTTAGGAATCTCCATCCCTTGTAGGAAAGGAGTGTTTAGAATCGTCACCAAAAATGGGCTATGTTGAAAGAAGGGCTAGAAGATAGGCTGGATAAAATCTTGGGAAAGATTCACCAGATGATTCTACATCTTCCCCATATTTTGAAGAAGGGTATTCAGAATCGGGTCGTTAGAAGACATAGGACCAGTAGAACCACCACCAAAGCCACCACCAGGACCACCGTTGTGACTATCGCCGGAGCCGCCGTCAATGCCACCACCACCAATGTGACCTTCGCAGGAGCCACCACCACTTCTAAAGCCACTACCATGACCTCCATCGGAACCACTTCCACCAGTACCACCTTCGCCACCAAAGCTACCACCACCAATCATCCTGCCAAATCCTCCACTGCCGGAGGCAATAGGAGGGGTGAAGTGAAAACCCAAAGGGTTTTTGTTTACTTTGACTGTTTCAGAACTCTTAGAAGTGGGGATAGTGATCGAAGGGACCGCGTCGGCCATGTACACAGATGTGGGAGGCATGGACATTCCTAATTGTCTCTCATGCTCCTCGAAGGGACCACCTCACATCATGCTGCCATGGTTCGAGGGAGTGCATGTTTCAGTCAGACCAGTGAGACTAGCTAGGAGTTCTACACTTGTTTGGTATTTTCCTACCATATACTATTTCACTGATAACCTTAGGGCCCTAACTAGCTTTAGATCTTTTTCCAAGTGATTTTCCAAAACACTTAACCCTTTGCTTAGACTAGCGACGTATTCAGAAGGGATGTGGACAAATTCATGCTTGTCTATGGATGATGAGGCAGGTGACACAGGGGGAGTAGGGATGTGGTCAGTTTCATCAAAGAATCTGGACTCACCCTGTGACACTTGTTGCTACGTAGAAAGACCAACCAGAAAACTGGAGAAAAGACTAGTAGTGAAACTAGAAGAGACCTTCGTCTTCTCCATTTGAAGGTGTCATATAATTCTCCTAACAATATACCTAGAGGTTGTGGACTGGGTTGTGATGCTCATAAACCTTCACAACACACAGGAGTACAATGATCAAAGGGTACAAGAGGAAAAGCTCAAAACACCGACAAATGAGTAGACGTTGGTTCACGTCAGGTTCACCAAAAATGTAAGAGGGGGTGACCAACCACACCAAGGCCCTAGATCATGGAGGGCCGAGAGTATTAGGCTACCTTAACTTACCTCAGTTTAAGGGAATGTTAGGATAGGCGAGACAAGAATGATGAGGACTATGAGGTCCTTCGATCACTCTACAGACCTAAAAGTTAAAAAAGGGACTAGGTGTGTCAATTTTCAGGATCAACTCTGTGTTTCAGATAGCTCTCTGTCAGAGGACAAAAATGTGATTCTGGGTAGACAGTGCAATGCGCTGGTGTCTCTCAAGTGTGCTAGCGTCCGCATGGCCAGAGAACCGGGAAGACAAGGTCTAACCACTAAAAAACAAACTAACAGATTAGTTAATAGTTTCTAAGAGAACAAAATAACACTATGAAGTAAGAAACATATAAGTGGATGTGATAAAACAAGTATATTACTGCAAGGGTGACAAAAATGATCTCACACAATAGCTTACTTGCCAACTCGCTCCAAGATATCTCCACCTACACACAAAAGAGATAAAATGTTGGGGGTCTGTTTAGGGGCTTGCCTCAGTCGACATACCTCGTTTTGGTGTTTCCATCTCTACGGATAGCCAAGTTTGCAACGATGTAGAAATAATACAATAAAGATGGAAATGAAAGCAATGGAACACTAAAACACTACAAAACAGTAAAGTGCTAACTCAACCAAGTAATAGAGAAGGAAAGTAGAGTGCTTACCACCTCCACCATGAGCGCTCAAGGCTAATGGGGGAGAAAAATGAGAGGAACTCAAGCTTCTTCTGCAATGGTGTTGTCCTACACTTGCTCTATTGAAGTGATAGAGTGATGGAATTGCTGCTATGGAGTGCAAGAATGTGCTTGGATGCTTGAAGTGAATGCTGGAATGCTTGGAGAGATTGTGTAGAAGCTTCAACTAGCCTCCAAATGAATGAATTGATGGTGAATATGAAGAAGGGGGATGAAGAAACGACCATATTCAGGTTGGTTAGCCGAAGGGAGGCATTATAATTCGACTTCCAATAGGAAGTGTAACGCCTCTATAGACTCTACTCGCAGGAATCTATCAAGGACGTAAGCGTGCCACACAGACGTTTGCGCATTGCACGGGTGTCCTCGACAGTTTCGCTTCTATTGACACTCAAAATAGGTGCCAAGTGGATGGGAGGCAGTAAGCTTAGGTGGAATTAAGCCTCAAAATTTGGTTTTCTAAAGTGGAGAAGGGTAAAAGGGGAATTTGCATTAGGGGTGCAAATTCGCTCCTATACAATATTATATGTATATAAGTATATATGTGTATGTGTATGTATATGAATATGTATTTGTAAATGTATATGTATGTATGTATGTATATATTTATGCATGTATATATGTATATTTACATGTATATATTTATGTATATGTATGTATATATAAGTATATGTATATGTATGTATATTTATTGTATATGTATAGATTTATGTATATGTAAGTATGTATATATATGTATTTATGTATGTATATATGTATGTATGTATGTATATATACTCTTTTAATTGCATGATTTAAAAAAAAAAAATTATATATGAATATATACACATTTTAATATAGATTTGCAATGATCATACAACCAACAATCTTTATTACATTCTATAATATATATTTTTTTAAAAAAATTGCATTTCTTCAATAAAAAAAAAAAAAAAACCTTTCCTTATTTTCAAGCTATAACTTTATCAAAATTTTACAATTAAAAAATTCAAATCTAGATGAGCGTTTTCCACCAATAGTTTGAACCAAGCCTTACACTCTTTAGCTTTATAAAAAAGACCAAATATCGTCAAGGAGTGTTCAAAAAAGGCATCAAGAAACCTTGAAACATTAACAAAGTGCAAATCAAATAAATTCAAGTTACACCAAAATCACTTAGGAAATCCTAAAGTGACATTTTAGTGAAAAGAGACTAAGACCAATGGTGTCAACATTTTAGTCTCTTTTCTTGTATATGTTTTATAATTGAACTCGTTTGAATTATGTTGTCTCCCAATGGGGAATACTATAGATGCTACTAACATAGATATCTAAAATACATTTATATATGCCTTAAAAACAATATCTCTTTTAACTTGTTTTAGATAAATATATTTAAGATATCTATACTAATTTAAATAAAAATATAATTTAAATAAAAATACAATATTACTTGTTACTTTTTATATTTAGATAAGAATTTTTATTTTTTATTTTTGTCAAAGTACTGTTAAATTTGTGTATCCACTCTCTTATTACATAGCCACAAATCTTGTAATTGTTAACAAATTTCAAAAATATTGAGCATTATTTTTTCAACCTATCTTATCAATATGTGTATTTTTAAATTTAATCATGTAAAATTTATTATCAATATGAATTTATTTAAAACCAAACATTCAGATTCATATTCTATGAGCTTATCATCAAAATAAAATAAAACTAAAAAAACATTAAAAAATAATAAAAAATTAGTAAAATTGAAAAACTTTTAATTTTTTTAATAAGAACAGTTTTCAAATTCAGATATTTCATTGTAGATTTGTTTCTGTGCAATTAATCAAATAAAATTGCATGCGTAAAACTTATATAATTGAGTTTTTTTTCACTCCCAATTTTTCCTGAATCAAATAAAAATTGTATACAGCAAACTTTTGTATAATTAGTTTCAATTAAGTTCCTCTTCCACTCCCAATTTACAGTAGAATATTTGTTTGTTTTGCATCAATATTTCAAATTGATTATGCACACTAAATTTTTTCAGAAACTCTGATTACTCAATTGACTGTACAAAAATATTGAACAGTAAGAGTAGAGTGACAAGATATTGACAAAATTATAGTTTTTTGTAAATATTTCTACACTAGCTTTTCCTGTAAGGAAGATACAAAACTTCGCTCATATATCTAAACATTATATAGATTTCACCCTAAGAACAATGAAGGTTTATACTTCGTTCCCCTCATTTGGGGGAAGAAACACTCCACACTAACAAAAGTAGCCATAATTAGAACAATAAAGTAAGAGTAAACACGAAACAGAGCAGAACTCCTGACAATTTAATCAACTTCTTCAATTTTGGGGCCAGCGCCGCTGCTGGAATCCGCCGCTCCGCCGCCATAGCCGCCGGTCGGGAAATCCTCCGGCATGGGCCCGCCGCCAGCTCCCTGGTACATTTTCGCAATAATTGGATTGCAGAGGTTCTCCAGCTCCTTCAATTTGTCTTCAAATTCGTCCACCTCTGCAAGCTGGTTGCTGTCCAGCCACTCAATCGCCTTGTCCACGGCCTTCTCGATTTTCTGCTTGTCCGCCGGATCCAACTTCCCGGCGAACTTGTCGTCCCGGACGGTATTCCTCATATTGTAGGCATAATTCTCCAGAGAATTCTTGGCCTCAACTTTCTTCTTGAGCTCCTCATCGTCGGCCTTGAATTTCTCGGCGTCCTGAACCATTTTCTCGATCTCCTCCTTGCTCAGCCGCCCCTTGTCGTTGGTAATGGTAATCTTGTTCTTCACACCGGCGGTCTTGTCCTCCGCCGAGACATTCAGAATTCCGTTGGCGTCGATGTCGAAGCACACATTGATCTGTGGGACTCCCCTGGGTGCGGGCGGGATGCCAGAGAGCTCGAATTTCCCTAGAAGATTGTTGTCGCGAGTTCTAGCCCTCTCGCCCTCGTACACCTGGATCAAAACCCCAGGCTGATTATCAGAATAAGTGGAGAAGACCTGCTCTTTCTTAGTCGGAATCGTCGTGTTCCTCGGAATAAGCGTGGTCATCACACCGCCGGCAGTTTCGAGCCCCAAGCTGAGCGGAGTAACGTCAAGCAACAGCAAATCCTGCACCTTTTCGTTACCCTCGCCACTGAGAATCGCCGCCTGGACGGCGGCACCATACGCAACGGCCTCGTCAGGGTTTATACTCTTACAGAGTTCCTTCCCGTTGAAAAAATCCTGCAAAAGCTGCTGCACTTTGGGGATGCGAGTCGAACCCCCGACCAACACAATCTCGTGGACATTTCCCTTGTCCATTTTGGCATCCCTTAGGCACTTCTCCACAGGCTCCATACACTTCCTGAACAGATCCATGTTCAATTCTTCAAATCTCGCTCTTGTAATAGTAGAATAAAAATCAATACCCTCATAAAGCGAGTCAATTTCAATGGTCGTCTGCGCAGTCGAGGAAAGCGTCCGCTTCGCCCGCTCGCATGCCGTTCTCAGCCGCCGCAACGCCCTTGCATTGCCGCCAATATCTTTCTTATACTTTCGCTTAAACTCCTGAACAAAATGATTCACCATTCTGTTATCAAAGTCCTCACCGCCCAAATGCGTATCACCAGCCGTGGCTTTCACCTCAAAAATCCCTTCCTCAATTGTCAACAGCGAGACATCAAAGGTCCCTCCTCCAAGATCAAAGATCAAAATATTCTTCTCCCCTACAGAAGAAGCCTTCTTATCAAGACCATAAGCAATGGCCGCCGCCGTCGGTTCATTGATAATTCTCATCACATTGAGCCCCGAAATGACGCCGGCGTCCTTGGTGGCCTGCCGCTGCGAGTCGTTAAAGTACGCCGGAACAGTAATAACGGCGTCTTTAACCGTTTGCCCCAAAAAAGCCTCAGCAATCTCCTTCATCTTGATTAGCACCATGGACGAAATCTCCTCCGCCGAAAACTGCTTCTCCTCGCCCTTAAACTGCACTTTAATCATTGGCTTCTCACCTGGGCCAGCGACGACCTTGAAAGGCCAGAGCTTCATGTCACTCTGCACCGACGGATCAGAAAATCGCCGCCCGATGAGCCGCTTGGCGTCAAAAACAGTATTGGTGGGATTCATGGCCACCTGATTTTTCGCAGCGTCGCCGATAAGCCGTTCCGTATCGGTGAACGCCACATACGACGGGGTTGTCCTGTTACCCTGGTCGTTTGCAATGATCTCAACACGATCATGCTGCCACACGCCCACGCAACTGTATGTAGTCCCGAGGTCGATTCCCACGGCCTTTCCTCCGCCCTTTGCCATACTTACCACTTCACTCAAATCTCTCACAGACTAGAAAACAGAAAACAAAGAATTTTAATACTATAACTGATCGCAATTAGCTTGCTCGAAGTTTTTCTTCAGATTGCCTTTGTACTTGTTAATGGAAGTCGTTTTATAGCTTTCTAACTTCTGCAACCAGAACTTTCTGGAAAGGAGTAGGCGGTTCTGCACAGTTCTGGAAAAATCTTACGGGTTTTTGCCGAACATGACATCTTAACCGTCAGATTTACATCTGGCTTTTCATTAATTAGGGGTTAAGCGGAACGCGAAGAGAATTCAGGAAGTTTCCAGATGTTGGTAGGATAGAGCCTGGTTCTTTCCCGGAATTCGAATTTGCCTTTCTTGGTGGAGAGCGGGAGAATAATTTACGTGGCTTTTTTTGGTTCGGTTCGCGTTACACGTGTTTTTCTTAGACTGGTAAATTGAGCGCGTTATTATATGTTTTTATGTGCAATTATAGGCGAGGAAAGGGTTCATAGTTTTGTGAATATCCCAACAGTTGTCATTAGAGAGTATAAAGTTTTAATCACAAATGATTAGAAGTAGTGAGGGGAATGATTTAATAGTTGTCAGTTAAATATATTAAAAGAATAATTGGTTGAAAAACATATAATACACATGCTTAGAATAAAAGACAAAATTAAAGATAATGTGATTGTAATAAAATATTGGTTGTACAAGTATTAATGAGAGTAAATGAAAATAGAGAATATATTTTTTTATTAATAAATTAAATGTGCAAATTTTATAAAAGTTAATTAGAATGGTTCTTAGATTAGCATAATTAAATATACATTTCTACTACTAGGCCTTATTAACCATTTGGTGAATACATGCTTAGACCATGGCTAACACTTAGGTGACAATCTTCCTATGCTTGGTTGCATACAAGTGCTCTCACCTGAAGTATGCTAGAGTTTGAGTACCCTCATTAAGTTGCGCATGTAGTGATCACTATGAACACATCAAACACAATGTAATAGAATGCACAATCTGACATTGAAAATATGAGCATAAAAATGGTAGAACTTTGTTACAACATTGTAGTAACATCATGCTCAAATATTTACATCAATGGGTTTTATAGGCACTAACCCTAGTACTCCAAACTATAGTTTGCATGCATTTGGTATGAATAACAATGCAAATCCATGCAACTACATGGAAAATATCTAACTAGATTTTGCATGCTAAATCATAAGGCACACTCAGGTTAACTAGATTGCACTAACAATTATCCTAGGGTAAGTGTAGAAAGATGGGGGACCAAAAAGTGGCTATCCCCATAATAGACATAATGTTCACGAGTGTATTATAATGCACTTGCTTTATGTTTGAGCATAAAAATAAAATAGCAAGAGGCCGAGCTCATTTCAACTCAACCTCTCAACAAAAAAATAACAACTTGCAAGAATTTTAAATTGCACTTGCATTGTGGAGTAGCTATATCTCCATCAATTCTTCACCTCATTACCAAAATTTTGCCATGATGTCCCTAGGATTGAGGATATAATTTTTCTTAGTTTTTTAGTGTAAAAAATTGATTAAATAGATAGATAAAAATGGTTTTGAGTCGATTTTGTTTAACTTCCAAATATTGGGAATGATCCACCAATTGATAAAAGCCCTCATTCACTAATTCATGAAAACCCTGTGGGACAGTGGGCCTAGCTCGATTGACTAAAGCATCTTGTTGCAGGTAAGAGGTCGTGAAGTCTAGTCTCCCCACCATCCCCATGGTACTAGAGGGTGTGTTGTGCCAACATCATCGGTCACATGAATTTTTTTTACTAGGTGCACTGTAATTTATAGGGGCGGCTTCCCAATTCTGATTCTTATAGTCTATAAAAAATAAAAAATTGTGAAAACCTTGCTAAGAACAACTGCAACAAACCCCTCTGATAATGCCTCGACATCCTTTCGGGATGTAACTGTTGCAAGGTGTCGCTCTTGGTCTCCTCAGCGTGGTGCTTGGGCTTCACGACATGGTTTAACTGCCTCCTATGGATCTTGGATCTTGTATAAATCCAACGGTTGTATCAGGCATTGACAGGTCGATCTTTTGGTGCAACAACAATCGTCTTTGCAACAATTGGTATTAGAGCCGAGGTTATAGGTTCGAACCCCTCGCTTGCGCTGGGGGGATTGTTGCAAGGTGTCGCCCTTGGTCTCCTCGGCGTGGGCCAGTGTGGTGCTTGGGCTTTGTGACATGGTTTAACCACCTCCTGTGGATCTTGTATAAATCCAGTGGTTGTATCAGGCATTAACAAGTCAATATTTTGGTGCAAGGACAATCGTCTTTGCAACATAAACAATATATATTAGGGAAAATAGAAAACAATAAGAGAGAACTTGAGGAAATAATTAAAAGGTTGAGAGATCCATTAGGAACAAACTCCCATCTATCTACCCTCACCACTTCACTGGAAGTAATCATATCTCACATAGATTTCGTGAGTGGCCAAATTAACACTTGGTCAAACAAGAGGGAAGAAAAAAGATAATTTTATGTTGACAAATTGTCTTATGAGAAACTAAAACAAAAAATATTGAAATTTGACTTGTGTGCATTGTTCACTAACCCACAAACCAATGCACCCCAACATGGTGCTTGCAGGAGGTTCCCTACCCATTGGTGCCACCACCAAGGGATAAGTAATAATTTTTGGAATATGTGGTGGATGGTTTTTGACCATCCTCCATGTAATAATAATGATGCTCCACAATAATTTTTGAGAAAAATCTATTGCAAGTTTTTCCTCAATAAGATCCCAAACTACTTTGGCATTTGAGAGTTCCAAGGTAGAGTGGTGACTCTGCATAGGACAAAGTGGGGGCACAACTTTCCTTAAACCAGACACCAAGACCCCTTGCTTGACTAGACATTAAGAATGTAACAATCCCTTTCGTTGTGAAGGAGGGTATTGGGGTTGAGACCCAGCAATCCATTAACTCACTCACTCAGACCCTTTTACAACACAATAGACCTCTAGCCTAGGGTGATGAGGGTGAGTCTTGTAGTCTTGAAGTTCACCTCACTTATGTCAAAACTGCGAGTCTCTTTGTGATTATGGATCTATGGATTATTGGGATGCATGTGGCTCACAACAAGACACAACTATATTGGAGTAGATTGTCCTTATAAATCAATTGCTAGATGAAACATTTGAAATTGATAAAGAGGTAAATTTGAAGAAGGTCAAATTCAATTTACTATCTTTCATTTGAAATGTAAGGTTAACTAAATTACTAAATTGATTATAATAAAATTTTAGGGTCAAAGTGTTCACACTATGTCTGGCGGCCCTGCAACTCTTGATTATATTGTGATTTCAAGTCCACCAATATGCAATTATTAGATAAATAATAAATACAATATATAATAGTTTAACCTTAATGAATGGTAATATAAAAACTCACATTAGATGTTGAACAAGCTAATGTTGGGCCTTCGACATTGGGAAGTTTGAGTGACCATACATATTACATTGAGGTAAGATTGACTATTTTTAATCATTAAACATTTGTAAAATAACGTTAGGTAGATTTTGGTAATTTAATAATGTTTCATTTTCAGTTGATACTCCTAGTATTCATACCACAATGGATCATGACATTGTTGCAACAGTAACATCTTCGATGCCTTTGATAGAGGTATGAGCCAAATTAGTAAATTTAATATTTTATTTACATTTTTTTATCTATCTATTAGTGAAAATTTGAATGATATCCATATGTAGTTTAATTTTTTTTTTGATTCTTGCCATAGGGCTTCACAAATCCAGCTCATGAATCTTCCCCTTATGGATGAAGAGAGATAAAAAATTGGTCTAGAGAGATTATGAAGTTGCGGTTGTTGGAAATGAAGGTAATATTGTAGCTTAAAACTTGTAAAACTATGAGACTGTAGCTTTAATTAAGTGTTCTTTGTCACAATTCTTTGTGTATGATTAATTTGTTTAGATCAATTTTACCAATTGTAGGAAGAGACAAAAGATTGTAGAAGAATGAGACAAGATAGAAGTGACACAGCATATACGTGGAGAAACCCTTTCGGAAAAAAACTCCACCAAAATCAATAGTGCTTGTATTATTTAACCTTAGAACAAGATTACGATAATAATGTATCAATTCTTGATTGATATGCTTCCTTGCCTTCAACGGTCCTTATTCACAACCTGCAATAAACTCTCATAGAACTCTTATACATTTGCTGCAATAAATAGACAATTATGAGCATGTAAACTCACAAGAGTTATACAAATACAAGAGCATAAAGCTCATCACAAAAATATACACCTAGATTGGGCAAGTAGAGTTCCCCCATGTAATCTGAAGTCAAACCAAATTCTTCCTCAATTTAGGCGCCCCAAACTAAACACTTAACTGAACTTTGGTAAAAAAAACATCTTGTAAACATTGCCTCAAAGTTGGCACCCAAAAATGGGCCCACTTGACTGAGCCTTGTAAATATATTCTCATGCAAAAGGTGTTAATTGAAAGATGCCAGCTTGGGTGCCCAAGGTGGACCCAAGTCAATCTTAGTTAACTAAAACATATCTCTCCACCAATTGATGCAAACATTATGCATGATTGATCATCCCCACTTAACTAAAAGTATCCACTTGTTATCTATCATGCAACTGAAGTCATTAGTCATGCAACTCAAGTCAACTAGCATGCAACTCAAAATAACTCTATGCAACTGAAGATAACTGAACTGAATTGATACTAAACTGATAGTGCCACTCTACTCATGTAAATATCAATCCCTATTTTGTAGGAACCTAAACATGCATTACTGAAGTGTTATCAATCATCCAAATAGTTAACTAAAGCAAGGTGGGTTCCACCTTCCATGTGGGTGCCCCATGTGCTCCTATCTTGTAGGAGCTCTTCTTGGATGTCCCCACATGTTCCTATTATTTAAGAATAATTACAAATGTCAATTTACATGTTCATTTCATTTGAATTTAATCTCTTTCTAATCCTAGTGTTGGGGAACACTTTTCAAGGACTTAGGAGATACATGAAATATGTTTAGGATTGCAATTAAATGACATCCTATTCCCAATAGTGGTAAGTGTTAAGATCCATTATATTCCATTCTATACTTTTTATAGTATTAGGTGGAGCTCCAAAAAATTATGAGAGGTTGAGTTAGTGGGTTCAAAAGAAAATATCATCATATGACTCTCAATCCACATGATAATCAAAGGCGGTTGGTGATCTCTTCCCTTCCCATGGAGGGAAGTGATTACATTAGGGTCCTTTTTTGTATACCTATATGACATTTTTGTACATATATTTTTATATTACATGGGTAAAAACATAAACCTGTCTCACACTTTCGACCAAATAAATAGTTTCGAGCGAACTAATTTTAGCTGAGTATGTTTCAGCCGAAACCATGTGGCGTATACGTGGCACACATGGTTTTGACAAAATAGGTTTCGATTGAAACCAAAAAAAATAAAATTTTCCCTTTCAACTTTCAAATCAACTTTCAATTCGACTTATTATATGTGTGGGGTTTCTATCGAAAGGGTTTTGGACAAAAAACTTCCGATAGAAACCCTTTCGATCGAAACTGTCTAGTTGACATCCTATTTGGCAACCAACTCAACATTTTTCAGAATTTTTTGAAAGTTTCAACTTTAACTAAGTATTTATCTGGAGTCCATATGATTTTTCTGTAAAAAAGAAAAATACCCTTTTGTAGAGCTTGGAGTGGGGAATCCAAATATATATATATATTTTGATTAGTTTTAATATATGCTATTTTTAAAATAATGCAAGTAGGTTGTTAAAATTAAAAAAAAGGCTGATTAGAAATTAAAAAAAATTAGTAAAACATATTAATTTTTTTAGAAACTTATATGGGCAGCAGAGGAGAGAATCTTCTTCAAAAGGGTATAATCTGTTTTTTGAAAATGATTAAAAAAGTTGAAAATAGTTGACAGCTCGTGAAAACTGTCAAATTCTAACATGTTTGACTTTGAAACGTTATTACGAGAAAAATATAGATCAAAATTTGATTTTTTTCCATCCAGTAGATATTGAAGTTACCTATTTGGAGAAAAAAAATTAGGGAGAAATGAAGTTTTTTTCAATTTGTTTCTTGACGACCCATGAAGTCACTCTTTTCTGAAATTTTCAGCATTCCAAAATTTGTCCTTAAATTGAAAAAAAACATAATGAAAACAATTTTTACAATTTTTTTAAAATTACAAGAACAAACTTCATCAAAATTTCTACATTTCATTAGTTTACACCATTTTGAAATTCAAAACATAAAGACCACATTTATGTGGTCGAAGTTCAGATTTTTTTTTGCTATTGGCCAATTCCTTTATAAAGTGTTTCACAGGTTTGTGCTTTTACCCACATATATGTGACATTATATACATCTATATGGATTTGTTGTAAGCCTATATGGCTTTCTTGTACATATACTTTTAGCAAAATATAGTATTGTATGCCTATATATATATTTTTGGATAATATAATATTGTTTTAGCAATATTGTTCATATTTTATATAAATGATTAATTGAATAAATAAATAATTACACAAGTAAAATGGGGATATTTAAATTTGAGTAATTGAATAAATTCTTGATTATTTTAGTCTTTCATCATGTCTAATGATTTGGATCTTAGTCTATGGTGGTCACTTTGGATTGGTCATGTAGAGGTTTGATTGGATCACATGGTTTAGATGAATTGTTTGTCCTGATATATAATATGTGGTGAGTTTGGTTGGTTGAGTGACTTGTCTCTATTTTGAGATACCTTTGACTAGATGATAATGAGATTGATTCTTGGTGTATCTTGATGAAGAGTTTGTGTGATCACCTTATGAAGATCGTTGCCCTCCTTTCTAATGAGCTTAAAATCTTCTAGTTTGTTTATAGTATTATCTTTCTCATTGTATTGTTGTGTTTACCTCTTATGGTGGATCTTAAGGAAGTATAAATGTTATTTCATCTTATTCTTTTTTTGGACAAATATTCCATATTGTTTGGTATAACATGGACTATATGATTTATTGCTATTCCTTTTTTGGGTCAACGAGTGAATAATATGAGGGACCACACCCGCATATGTCAAATGAATAAGTATCACATATTTCAACTTGGTTCTCAATAGTGGGTGTTACCATCTAACTAAAAAGCTAACAAATCATAACACTTGTGTTTATGTTGTCTAAATAACCTTACATTAGCTAAATATTTATAACTAATATGAGAATTTATCATTAAGATTCTATTCTCATTTTTATTTTAATAATTTTATTTGAATATATTTCTTTGAAATCATGTGAGTTGTATGGCCCCTTATGTCCTAGTTCACATTAATTTAATGTGCCCTATTAGGTAGTTTCTTTAAGTCTATATGTTCTTACAAAGGAATTCACTTTGGTAGAAAGATGTATGCATAGTGAGGTGGCATGCTTGATGGTAGATTAAATGGTGGTCTTGTGCTAAAGTGTGGTAGGTTCTTATTGGCCATAGGTAAAATACATGGGTAGTGCTGCTATACCCATGTCATGAAATAAATATATGCTAACAAACTAAGTGCTTAGGGTGATGTTATAGGTTCTCATTTTCCAACGAGTATTTTCTCCCTAGAAAGTGGTTATTCTTGAGAAAGTTTACTTTAATCAGTAAGTGATATCCACTAGATAACTTCACCCATTTGTGATGGTTGTTGAAGATATCCATCAAGATATATGATGTTTGTCAATAGTGTTAAATATGTATATGTTTATACTATGAAATTGGTTCACATGGTGTACTATTCTCAATCTACCTATGAGGACGTGGACAATTCAAGTCATACTAGTGTGTATGGACAAACTACATTTTGTCACATCTTTATGATTATTTTGATAGCAAGCATCAACATGTTATCTTAGCGAGTGTTTTAATTTTGAAGGAGGATACACATAAGTGGGTAGTACTCACATTATTGAGTCTTATGAGTCATGTGAGCCAATGCATGTTTATCTTGATAAGATTTCATGTGCAAAAATGAATCAAATTATATTGTGATGTTAATTAGCAACATGTAAGTATCTCATTTTTATTTTAGATTTTTCTTCCTATGTGTTTTCACACTTTAATCTTTTCATGTTTTATGCTTGTTGTGCCTTTATATTCTCATTTCACCTTCTATAAGTTTATTTTTTCATCATGTAGAAAGATTAGTACAATCATAAAGAGGATTATTATTAAATATTTAAGGTTGATTTTACTTAGGTCTCTTAAGAGACTTTGTCAAAAGCTTATAGTTCGAAATGATTAGGAAAAATATGATGTGAAACAAGGTGTCTAATAGAATTGAACCAACCACCTCAATGTTTTGATAGAATTGATTGGACCCTATGACACATAGAATGGAAAAAATGCTTGCTTCCATATTTACATTGCTCTCAACTAACACTTTTTGAAAGAATGTATTCATTATTGGAATGGTCAAATGATGTGGATTTGAATAGAATTAAGATAGGGTACTATAGAGGGACCCCAAATCTACCTATATGCTAAAAAAATCATAGGTTTCATGAGCTCCAAGAACTACTTCGTCATAGTTTACCATTTTTTTTCTCTTAGAGCTCTTAAGACACTATGCCGAAATAGTGTAGCACAAAATGTTTAGGATAGTTGGGGTGTGAAACAAGGCCTAAAATAGCATAAATCCACTCATATTGATGTTTTGGTATATTCGGTTGGGACCCATAACACACAAAATGTAAAAAAATGTATGTTTCCACTTTTACATTGCTCTTAACTAATAATTTTTGCAAGAATGCATTCATTGTTGGAATGGTCAAATGATGTTGAGTTGAGTAAATTTAATAGAGACAGGGTATTATAGAGGAACCCCATACCCACCTATAGGTTTAGATGAAACATTCATAGGTATCACGAATTTTGAGAATCGATCCTTTATAGTTTGACAATTTCTTGCACTTAGGTCTCTTAAGAGACTTTACCACAATAATGTAGGTCCAAATGATTGAGTGAACTTGGGAATGAAAAAATTCCTTTCCTAGCATTCAAAAACCCACTCAAATTTTTTGGTGTAGTCATTTTATCCCCACAAGACAAAGAACATAAAATATGGCTCCTAGCGAGTTTGTGTTGAACAAACGTGACACTTTTTGCAACATTACATCCATCATCACCATGATCAAATGGTTAGAAAATAAGGAAAACTAAGAGATTTTATTATGGAGGGACCCTACATGTAGTTGTAGGTTCAAAAAAACTCATTGGTGTCATGGATTATGAGAACCAATTTGTCATTTAGTTTAATTATTTTCGCACTTAGGTCTCTTAAAAGACTTTGTCGAAATAGTGTAGCTCGAAACAATCGAGTGAATTGGGGAATGAATTGAGGCCTTCCATAGAATTTAACCACCCACTTGAATGTGTTGATGTAGTTAATATTTCCCATGATGCATGAAATACAAAATATGACTCCTGACAAGTTTGTGTTGAATGTAAATGACACCTTTTACAATATTTCATCCACCATCGCTATAATCAAATGGTTTTGAGATAAAAAAATTGAGATAGGTTATTGTAGAGGGAACCTACATGAAGTTGTAGGTTTAGAAAAAAAATTCATACATTCCCTAAATTCTAAGAACTGATTTGTCATAGTTTGGTAATTTTTTTCTTATAGGCCCCTTAAGAGATTATGCCAGAATAATATACTTTGAAATGATTAGGTGGCCTAGGAAATAAAAATGCCTTCCCTAGCACATTCAAATGGCCACCCCAATTTGTTGGTGCAGTTATTTTTTCCCCAAGATGCATGAAATACAAAATGTGCTTCTAGCCATATTTGCATTGCACTCAACTAACACTATGTGTAAGAATGCATTCATTTTTGGCATGCTCAAATAGTGTTGAGTTGAATATAATTGAGAGAGGATAATTTGGAGGTACCCCATATCCACCTATTCGTGCAAATGGAACATTCCTAGGTGCCATGATCTCTGATAACTACTCCATCATAGTTTGGTAGTTTTTTGTTCTTAGGGCTCTTAAGAGACTATGTTTGAATAGTGTACTCTAGAATGATTGGGTGAACCGGGGAACAAACATACACATTCCATAGCATTCACCCACCCACTCAGATGTGGTGGTGCAATTAGTTTTTCCCTAGGATGGACGAAAAGTAGAATAAGCTTCTTGCCATATTTGCACTACTCTCAACTAACAACTTTACAATTTTGTAATATAAGAAATTTTATTTCGACAATCATTTTCTCATTTTTTATTTTTCTTATCCATTATTACCATCCTATTATGCTTGTACAATATTAGGACACCTAGGTTAAGTTGCTTCATCCCTCAAAAAACTTAGATTCTTATTTTTTCATGGCCAACATAGGGTTGTCCTATTTATGAATATTATAACAACCCTCTTTATGGCTCTACATCAATCATATTTACCTTATTTTTCTCTTTCTTTTTGTGGAAATAAAGACACCCCATAGTTAGATCTTGGTGTGTACTACCCTAGGCAACCAAAATATTTCATTTTTCTAGCATGTATTCATGATATTTGATGATATTGTGGGCTATTATGACTGTCCCAGTGTGACAATGGATTGTTATATGGATTATAAGATAAATCTTACCAAAGAGGACAAGAGAAAGATGGAAACATGTTGAAAGTAAAATATAGAAAGAATGAAAGAACACAAGGTAAGGATAGGTGGGCATGTGCAGGATCATGATGGGCCAAAAAGTGGCAATAGGAAAAAGTAACGTTTTTCACTCGCCAAAAAATGCGGAAATCCCAA
Source organism: Sequoiadendron giganteum (assembly GCA_007115665.2). Classification (NCBI taxonomy): domain Eukaryota; kingdom Viridiplantae; phylum Streptophyta; class Pinopsida; order Cupressales; family Cupressaceae; genus Sequoiadendron; species Sequoiadendron giganteum. Next base: position 649,199,631 of record CM021101.1, on the reverse strand, counting down.
GTTGACTTTTATTTTGGGTTGGGTGTCAGTACATTGCTCCATAGCAATTCCCAAGCCTAAGTTTTACAAATCAGATATCCATTTTTTAAAAGTAAAAAAAATCGGATATCCGATATTTGAAAACATTTAAAAATGTATTGT
>CM021101.1:649074712-649199390 GCA_007115665.2 Sequoiadendron giganteum | reverse complement strand
TCATCTATCCAAATAGAGAAATGATAGAGAAATAAAAATAAAACACCTCTAGACAAAGTAGAAGAATTAATGGTAATAATACTTCAACCATAGAATAAAAAAAAATAATAGTAGTACAAGGCAGAAGAAAAACCACACATTTGTATTAGCCACAATGAGGTTTGATAGAAATAGAGATGTAGTTTCCCAAAGGCTAGTAGAATAAAGTTGAAAGCTAACCCAATAAAATATTCATCAAGCTCTCCTCGAAGGAAATAAAACCATAATAATTGAGACCTATTGTAAATGATCCATCCTAGATAAAATTATAACCTTAGAGGTATATATAAAAGAGGAAAGAAAAGAAGAGGGAAAAAAGAAAAGAGAAAAAAGAAAAATTTATAGTAGATGTGGTTGTGGCCTTAACACTCTTTGTTCTGGATGTAGGAAACTCATTTAATTTCATGCTCTTATTTGCATGAGAACATCTTCTAAAATATACATGCATTTAAAATAATAAAATTACTTGATAAAATTATAAACATCTTTAATCTCCAAATTTATCTTTGTGTGAGAATATCTGACCTACACTTTTGAATTTATTTCCCTGTACAACCTTCACCTTGTGTGAATGATTTATTTTTATTGCTACAAAATATTTTGACTTGTATGTCCACCTTGAACTATTCATTTTATTGCACACTTTATCCTTTCAACTTATGCATTTTAGTTGATAAAATATTTCTTTTCACACTTTATCTTTTCCCTTTCTTTAAATATTTCACTAGTGAAAAGCACATTCACCTGCATTTTATTATTTCTTTTTCTATTTGATTAATGTGTGAACTCCTTTAACCCACCTCGTGAAACTCTTTCTTGTGTAGTTAGTTGCTTCTTTTTTCCTTTTTCCTTTGATTTTTTTTTTTTTTAATATTAAAAAGATTAATATTTCACTTGAGTTTACCTATTTGCTTTATTTGTTACTTCATGTGCTTTTCTATCCCATTTACACTATTAAATACTATATTTTACATTTTATGGATTTAGTTTTTGAGAACAAGTATCATATTTTAATATGTAGTCCTAAATGATTTTTTCTTAATATAATAATTAATATTACTTAAATCATTATTGTCATAGAATTATAGGCATGGTAGTTTTAGGTAGTGATTAAACTTTTTATTTGTAGCCAATCAAAATGTATTATTATTTTTTTGATACATGATATTTTATTTTTCTTAATGTAAAATGTAAGATTTTTAACTTTTCAAAATTCAAAAAATATTTTTCTTCAATTTTATTGGCTACAAAACTTTGAGCGATAAGGATGAAATTTAGCTAATTTTTAGGAAATTTTTTGAACTCTTTAAAATTTGTTTACTTATATTTTCCATTCTATTCATTTATTTACTTGTTTTAAGTGATTATATCAATTCAATGGAATTTATGAAGGGTAATAATATGTTCTAACAAAATATTTAAATGTTTCACATTTTACTTAGATCTAAAGGTAAGGCAATTGGTTCAACAAGTCAAATGACATGTGCATGTGCATATCATCTCATGCTTCCAAAGCAAAATAAAACAAGAGCTGCAGAGCAACGAAGTTCCTGCCATAAAGTTTTAGAATGTTTTTGTTTGTATTTATTGTGTTTGCTATGTTTTAGGAACAATTGATTAGGATTAAAAAGTTGTCACCTAAATTTAGGAATTTGATCATTGATAGAGTCAACTTTGTCTTCCATTAGAAAATGACCCTTATAACAAAAGAATTTTGCTCAGTTCAAAATTCTGAAATGCTTTGGTTGTGCTTTTAGGCCATGAAGAAAGCACAATTTACATGTTGCCAAAATTATGCAAATATTAATGAGTTCAAATATTTTCTTAACCATTTAGCATATATGATAAAAAATCCTCTTTAAAAAAACAAAGATCTTTAGAACTTCCATTGCACATAAAGTCATGTATAACCAACCTGCTTAAATGTTATAGTTTTCCACACAAATGAAAATGAAAGCATATAGTCCTAAGTCCTCTTATAGGTGCCCAATGTCTCCAAAAAATGACTTACGATAGAAAATGATATTTTTATTCCATTCAGTAATAGATAACTCATTTATAAGCCTCATAAAACTTATAATGTGAAGTATATTGAAAAAGGCCTTGATCAAACATCAGAAACCTCAATTGAACCCATATGCCCATTTTGCTGATTGTAGAGTAATGGACAGAAGCATTGCAATAGTCATTGGATGAAGACCACAAGGTAGATGATTAATTGATGAAGCTATTCTTGAAGCCTCTTCATAGGAAACATGACCGACTAATTGGTATTCTCTTTTAGCACTAGGATCTTGCAAAAGTGGAAGCAATAGTTTTAATTTGCTATATATTAACCATCTTTTACTAACATTTTTTTTTTGAAAAAGGCAGTTAGAAGGTGCCATACCTCTACTGCATTTAAGCCAAGATCAATTAGTACTGCACCAGGTTTTAGCCAATCACCATGAACCAAATTTGGCACACCTGTTGCAACAAAAAAAATATATGCTTCATGAGTAAAATCTGTAGGAAATTATTTCCAATTTGAGTAGCTATGGTCTACATATTTTTTTTGTGGAAACATAGTTTAAAACTTTAAATTAATACTTAAGTACAAATATTGTCTACTATCTTTCAAATTTCATAGCTATTCAATATAATATGACCCATATTCTGACATGTCAAACACTTTTTTAAGAAGAGAAAATGCAGTCCACCCTTAATCAATGTGTATTTATTTACAGACTAAACATCTGTACTTATAAATTTATAGATATGTATTTTTCCAGATCCTTTTTTAGTTGAAAATAAAGATTACGATATTTCTTGTAGAGTATGTAAAAAGTGATCTATGAAAGCTCAAATCTACCCATTTGTCTAACAAATTTGTTTTTAAGACATTTAAGTGTTATTGTTGTTGTCCATTACCTTCAAAATAAAGCGTAAGATGAAATTCTGGCACAACTAATTCTCAAGAAATTTTTGTTAGTATTATAAATAACCATATAAAATTTTGAATTATCCTTTGTAGCTCAAATTTTGATGCTACTCTTTGGATTGCAAATGTTTTACCCTTAAAGAACCTGCTCTTCATGTGACAATTTTTACTCAATATTGTGGTGGACACATCAGATACTTCAACTATAATGATTTAAGAAATTGATGATTCAAATTATTTTATTCCTTTCAAGGCGACCATACAATGCTCATGCATTTCTAAGATAGTATAGTTATAGGCCTACTGTATAGAATCACAATTCTGTACTATAGACTCATCACTGTGTGAACTGATAATTGTCTACCTGGTATTAATTGTTTAACTTAGCCATTGATGTGGAAACCCTTAGCTTCCATATCTTCCTATCTCATTTGAATTTTTGTCGACATCACTATCTCTGGATAAGTCATAACCAAATTCTAAGGTCATCTCTAGATGGGCATGCTCTCTGCTAGATATGATGAACTAGGGCATGAGTGCACTAAATGTGTTACATATCCACCAGTATTTTATTTGGATGATCAGACAAACTTCAGGAAATCATAGACATAAAGAGAAAGATTAAATAAAAGCTAAATGAGATACACTCTTGACAATCTTCATTTGGGATTTTCACTGCTATTTGGTTCTATGTTATATTCTTTTCAAAATTGGAAGGTTTTTTGTTATAATCAATTGGAATAGACTCTACAAGAAATGCATAAATATATTATCTTGTGTAAGAAGCCCACATACATAAATAATAATTTGCTGATAAATCACAAGAGATAACTCTTTGCAGTCAAACACAAATCTCCATATTTTACACACATATCCAATAATTATCATCAGCGAATCAGAACAATAGTATCAATCTTAGTTCAATGATATATGTCAATATCAAATTCAAAATTAACAATAAATTTCGGATACTCTACACTGGGAATTGAAACAAATTGAAAACTTGTCTTTATTTGCATCTCCTCCAAAAACTCATCTATCTTGTAAGTTAGGTAACATCTGCAAACTGTATGTACTGGCTTGTGCTACTAGAATCAACAATCATGTAATTTTTTGTAACATATTACCTAGTATAAGTTTTGGACTAAGGGCCTATGCCATTTTGATGGAAAAAATACATGATAATGGGTCTCTTTAACTTAATCCCCTACTTGGTGAAGAAGACCCTATGGGGGATGATTAATTGAATTGAAAAATAAGACAATTCATTATGTAATTAGTACTCCCCTGGTTGAAGTTGACAAGAGGTATATGCAGTATAGAAGTTTCCAAGTCAACCTATCAAAGGCTTTGGACATATCCAATTTGATAATAATTCTAGAATAACAATCAAATTTTGAGAGATTGAATGGTTATCCAAGTGTAGGTGGATTTTCAAGGTGTACTTTACTCCGAAGCATTCTCATGAGGTCAAACACAATGATAAAAAATCTGAACAATATATAAGGTATATAGAAATAAATGTCATGTGGGCTTCGACAAGGGGTATTTTAAACCAAATTGGCATCTAGCATGGTCATGACTTAAAAATTTACCAATATTATTATACCCTTATTGTACCCTACCCTTTATTGAACCCTAATTTATGCCTAACCCTACCACTTACCATAGCCCTAACCTTAGCTTTGATTTTTATTTTGGATTAATAATTTTAATCCTAACTTAACATTAATCCTAACTCTAATTAAACAATAATCATAACCCTAATTAAATACTAATTGAACCCTATTTGAACCTTAATCTAAATGAACCCTAACCTTAAGCCTAATTGAACCATAAACCTAACTCTAATTAAACTTCAATTGTAAACTCAACTAAAATAAGCCTAATTGAACCCTAACTGTAACTTGAACTTGATTCTAATTATAACACTAATTGAATGCTAACCCTAACCCTAATTGAACCCTAATTACAACCATAAGCCTAATTGAACCCAAACACTGTCGAGTTAATTGAACCTTGTTGTTAGGGTTGAATTAGGGTTGAATTAGCATTCTAGTTAAACCCCAATTGTAAGATTAACCAAAATAAGCCCAAATAAACCCTAACTATAACTTGAACTTGACCCTAATCATAACAGTAATTGAATGTTATCCCTAACTAGGTAACTGAACCCTAATTCCAACCATAAACCTACTTAAACCCTAACCCTAACTCTCATTGAACCTTATTGTTATGGTTCAATTAGGGTTTAATTAGCATTCTAGGATGGAGATTAAGGTTAGATTAGGGTTAGAGTTGTGAATATCTTAATATTAGCTTATATATTTGACCCTAACTATAATAATAATTGAATTCTAACTCTAACCCTAATTAAACCCTAATTCTAACCATAATTAAATTCTCGCTCTAACCCTAACCATAATTAAATCCTATTGTTATGGTTGAAATAGGGTTAGGTTTAGGGTTCAATTAGAGTTCTAGTATAGATCTTGGGGTTAAGGTTATTTATTTCTTGATACTATTTTATAAATTTGACATTAATGATAAATATATTAAACAAAGAAAAGTTAGTATATATTTTTATTTCTATGTGAAATTAAGTACTATTAGGGTTAGAATTATTAATGTCTTAACATTACTTTATAAATTTGACATTAATGAAAAATATTACAAAAAAAAGTAAGTATTTTAACCTAAAATTTTATTTGTATGTGAAATGAAGTATTATTAGACTTAGAAGTATTAATCATATAAAATAATTAATCAAATCACAACAATATTTGTAAAGCTTAGAATTAATTATAAAATTAAACTAAATTTTAATTTCTAAAATTTATATAGTATTTATTATCTAGTTTTGAAAATAATCATTTAAATTATAGTAATTATCTAATACAAATAAATTAAATTAAAACTATTTTTTTAAAAAATAATTCAACAATTACTAATTATAATTTTAGAATAAATTTTTTCTTTGCATCCAAATTATTTTATTTTCTAAAATTACAGTAAATTCTAAATTCAAAAAAATCAAAAATTATTTTGCATCCCTACTTTTGTATTTTTGAGTTCAATTAGGTATATTATTCTTTAAATTTGAATAACCAATCATTTTGTAAATTAATAATCAAATCACCACAATGTGTGTGCATGTATATATATATATATAATTTATATCTAGATTTCTATTTCTATGTGAAATGAAGTAATATTAAAGTAAGAATTATTAATCATATAAAAAAATTAAATCAACAAAATATAATTTTAAAGCTTAGAATAAATTTTAAAATTAAACTAAATTTTAATTTTAAAAATTTAAAAATTATTTATTATCTAATTTTAAAAATAATTAGTTAAATTATATTAATTATACAAATAAATTAAATAAAACTACATCCTATCTAATGTATATGTCTAATACATCTGTAAAGGTTTGATTTGGTGTATGCAGGGATTATTTGCAATGCATACAATGTAAAAGGTGAAGTTGTATATCTATAACAGTTGATCATTCTACTATATTTAATATAATTAAATAAAAATAAATATTATTTTCAAAATAATTTAACAATACTTAATTATAATTTGAGAATAAATTAAGAAATGAAAAATATATAAAAGCAACCTTTTTTATTTATTTGCATCCAAGTGATTTCATTTTCTAAAATCATATTAAATTCTAACTTCAAAAAATCATAAAATATTTTACATGTTTATATTTGTATTTTTGAGTTGAATTGCGTTGTTCTTAATTTGAATAACCAATTTAAAGCAAATAAATAATCAAATCAACACAATATTTGCAAAACTTAAATCTCATTTTAAAATTAAACTAAATTTATTTTCTAAAATTCATAGAATATTTATTATTAAATTATTAAATTCATAATTAATTAAATTATAATGATTATGTAATATAAATGAATTAAATATTAAATAGAAGTACACGTTCCTTTTTGAATAATTCAACAATCAAAGACTAAAATTTAAATTTAAAAGTATTCTCTATATTGTAATTTTTTTACATACAAACTTTTTTATATTGTAAAATTAAACTAAATTCTAATTCTAAAAATATAAAATATTTGAAGTTGATAAGTTTTAAATTTATTAATTATGATGATATCCAAAAACCAAAAAGATTCAAAACAAAAAAATAGATTAATTACAAGTGACAACACACAAACTTCTACACTGATCAATACTAACCATGAAAGTTGCATGAAATTTTATTTGAAAATCTATGAATCTTTTGGCTTATATCTAATTATATTTTTAAATGTTTAAGTCGTATACTTTATAGGTAATTGAAAAATAATAGTTTAGATTGTATATTTTGTTAATAATTTAATGATATTTGTATTGTGAGATTAAAATAATAATTTAAGAGTAAATGTTCGAAATGATTATATATTCAATTTTTATATTTTATCTATATATATAGCAAAACAAACTTATAAATATCAATATTAGAGTAAAAATTAAAACAACAATTAAAAGAAAATGTTAAAACATTGTATATTTTATGAATATTTTAATAATTATTATCTTGAAAATTTTAAAATTAATTTCAAAAAAATCTCCATTAAAAATATTATACTTTATTGAATGGTGGTCATATAAACAGGGAAATAAATGAATAGAATGGAAAATATAACAAGTATACAAATTTTGAAGAGTTCAAAAAAATTCTTAAAAAATGCTAAATATTTTTTTGATTATGGTCTTTGTGGCAAAAAAACCTTGAAAAGTTGTGATAAAAGTTTATGCTTCCTGAAAATCAACCCTTATCACTCAAAGTTTTGTATACAAATATTTGTCAAATAGAAAATAAATATGAATTCACATTTGTTTAAATCAAAGTTTTTAATAACTTGTTAAGTGAGTGACCTGCCTATAGTTCCTTTAGAGGAACTAATAACCCTCCGGTAAAATAGTCCTTTAGAGGAACTATTTTATTTATTTTAGAATTATTTTATTTTTAATTTGATAGTGTTATTTCCTAAATATGCGTTAGTTATGTTATGTTTAGGTTTTTATGTACACAATACCTATCAACATAACTATTCAAGAATAAATTTAATTGTTGCAATTGTATTTATCTAAAATAATTTTACAATTTGTAAAGGAAAATTTTCTAACTATTCAAAAGTTATTTTCCTCTGCTCTAAATTAATTACTTTTTATTCTATCTTTCTTTTAAACAAATCAAACAAAGATATTATATTATGAATGTTTTAAAAAATATTATATTAATATATTAAATTATCATGTAATGCATTAAATTTAACATTGTATTATAATATATATACTATGTAGCATATATAACATTTAATATATTAGACAATAATGTTCAAATTATATATTTTAATTTTTAATAATCTAATATATCTATTTTTAATCATTTAATATATTTTTATAAGATTATTTTTTGTATATATTATATTAAATTAACATAGAATATATTAAATTAATTTTGTGATGAGAAACACAATTATTTTGATCTTTAAATATATTTACTTTTATTAAAAAAATTAAAAACAAATTGGTTCAAATAGTATTTTTATAAGATTATTTTTAGTATATTATATATATATATTTTACTAGGTAAAACACTGTTAGGGGCAACACCCAGTATTACTTGTAAAGAAAATTACATTAGTTTTTGATAACCAAAACACCCCTGAAGGTCTTTTTCTTTCAAAATGACCTTCTCTAGGCTCCTATTCTATCCAGACTTTCATGCATTTACATTTTTCATTACAAAATGACCTATTTTCTAGTGGAGGCAGTATCTTGGCCCATGACTGACTCCGACTACCTAATACTATTGCTATTATTCAAACCATACAACTATAGAAATATTAAAACCATACCCAACTAGACTTTATCCTTCCTCCTCGCCATCTGATTCTGAGCGTTTCAGGTAGGCCATGTAATTTACTATTACCATGCACTCTGCTCCACATTTCTGGTGAGTTGGGTTTTTGTATTTTCCTCCAGATCCTTGGGGTCATTTGCATGCCATTCTTCACCATCACCTAGGTCCTAGTCATCATCATCACCAACAAAAATTTCTTCTGATAGACCTTCATCCTCCACATATCTTGTTGCCCATCTGCGAGGAAGATTAGTCGTCATCTTGGTTGCCCTGAGGAGGAAGATAATGTTTCAGTCCCTTTCATCCCACAAATTTCCAAATCCTTCAGGGTCGATGGTCCGAACCAGAGGAAACCTCATTAATTCCCTCCCTCGCATCTGAATCATATAGTAATTCTATGACATGGGGATTTGTCCATTCTCATCCACATTGTCTAATGTTGTGTCTGTGTCGCCCAACCATGCATGCAAGAATACCATTTGGGTCATTTTTTTACCCATATCCTTCGAGACGCCCATGTACAAGAGGACTATCGGGAACATTGCAGGAATTTTCATGTTTGCTCTCACTCTATGATATGCCCTTAGAAATTCTGGTCCAACTACCTTTTTTGTTTCCCAAATAATCAATGGGTGGGAAGAATTCATCAGCCCTTGTAGCCGTTTATTATTTATTTCCTCTCTGAAGGCTTGTTGTTGCTTTTTCGTGTCTAGCGCAAGCGACATTTACATTTTTTCTTCACTAGCAGCTCATCTAGAATTTTCTATTGCTTCTTTTTATTTTACAAATGCAGATGTGAAATATTAGTCTCACTACAACCACTTATTGTCGAAGGCCTTAATCTATCATAATTATTTTTCCTCCATTCGAGTCGTTCGAAACGTGCCTAGCTGCCACCACCTTGGTGATGGTACACCAACAAATTAATGCTTGATAATCCGACCTCCTCTCAATCTTTCATAGTCCTCAATTTTTTTTTTATTTGCTTGTGCTTGATCTTTGATGATGATCCCTGTCTAATCAAGGAAATGCCGAGATATCTCCTTTATTGCCATGTGATTCCTTTCGTTGTCGATCTTGGTTTTGATGCCGACTCTTTTTCTTGATGTTACCCGACGACTTTTTCCTACGTGGAGGTTTTATATGCCTTTTTTGCCATATCATCCGCTTTATCATTTCCTTCCATGTAGATGTGACTAATTTTGAAGGCCTTGAACTTGTCTGCCAATTTTTTGATTTGCTACACTAGGTGATTTATTTTCCAATTCGGGGCGGTACCTCTTGAAATGGCATTAATCGTTATAAATGAATCTCCTTCCAAATGAATTTGTTTTAACCCCAATTATATTCCCATATGAAGGCCAATTGATGCTGCTCTGAATTATGCTTCATTGTTCGAGCACAATCCCAGTGGTATGGATTTTTCTACTAATATCCTTCCCTGTGAATCCCTTGCAATGCAACTGGCCCCACCTGGCCCTGGGTTTCCATGAGTTGCACCATCAAAGTTCACTTTTACCCATCTTGGCTTTGGTTCTTTCTAGGTTACTCCTGATCTCTTTGTCTTGCTAGTTTGAGTTGAGCTATTTCCATTCAAAAGAGGTGGCTTGAAGCCAGGGAATTTCTTGATCAGGCAATGATCCCAATTTGTGTATATTTTCTATTTGCTTGTTTTACTCCAGGCATCCTCATTATCTAGTTCAACTATAGCTCTTTCGATTTTTTCCCATAGCCCATCCTTGTTCAACTCTTTTCCCTGGAAAATTATCCTATTTCTTTCCTTCCACAATTCCCATATTAGTATGGATGGTGTTAACTACCAAATTCCTCTGAAGACTGTTTTGTTACCTTTTTGAGGCCACATCTTGAACCAAGTTGAGAGATCCACTGGCATAAGGCATTGAAGATTTAGCTTGATTCTCACTGAGTTCCAATAGTCATTTGCATACAAACAAGTCAGAAGGAGATGGTTTACTGATTCTTCATTTTATTTGCATAGAGAACATCTTCCCGGGCCTTGGATTCCAAATGTGGCTAGCCTATCCTCTGTGAGGATTCTTCTCTGTATTTCCAACCATGCGAATACTCCAGCCTTGGGGAGGCATTTCTTCCCTCATATCAATTTGTATGGCCAATCTTGTCGAGCAATGGCTAGCTCTTTTACTTTATAGCCTAGTTTTACTTTGTATGAGCTTGTTACAGAGCCACACCATCTAACCTGATCCTTATCATTTGATGGCACAAAAAACCTTTCTTTGAGGATCTTTGTCAATGCATATTTTTGTGCTTGTGGGGTATTGAGTACTTGTAGATCATTCCAACACCGGATGTGGGATCCTCGATTAATAATATTTTTGCCATAATTGGCTACTTCATTCCCCTAGAGCCTCACCGTCTCTTCTTTTATGTCATCTAATCTCAGGGTGTTTCCAATGGAAGGTTTCCCACACCAGGAGTCATTCCAGAATGAGGCACTAGTCCTATCCCTAACTTCCCATGTTACATGATTTTCTATTATGTCTTGATATTCCATAATGAAATTCCAAATTGCTTACCCTCTCGAGGGGTTTATTGTTGTGAGGATTCTTGTCGGATCATTTGAATCTAGGTACTTTTTTCTCATGATTTTGACCCACCTTTGCTCCCATTTTGAGTCTATGTCCCATACCAATTTAGCCCCCATGGACTAATTCATTATGGATAGTTGTCTAATCCCTGCTCCTCCCACTTCCTTGGGTGTACATATCTTGTCCCAGGCCAGAAGGGGAAACTTATTTTGGTCCCCTATTCCACTCCAAAAGAATCTTTTGAATATTTAGGTGAGAAATTCTTCTACTGCTCTTGGAAGCTTTAAATATGACATTGAGTATATTGGTATGGATGATAAAACAGATTTGACCATCAGAAGCCTACCTGTCGAAGATAGCCATTTACCTTTCCATGTGCCCAGTTTATTCTTACAGCTGTTGATTAGATTATCCTAGTAGCATTTTTTGTTGATGACAATAAATAATGAAATTCCTAAGAAGTGCCCTGGTAATGAGGCAACTTTCAAGTTTAAAATCCTGGCTATATCTTTCTATAGGCTTGGTTGTGTATTCAGAAAAAAAGACTTCTGATTTTCCCTAGTTGATGATTTGTCCTGAAGCTCTACAATAGTTATCCAAAAAAATCTTGATCATTCTTGCTTCCTTTCTATTGGATTCTCCCATGAGGATTGTTTTGTCTGAAAATTGTAGATCTGTTGATGGCTCCAACCCATTGGCTACATGCACTTCTTTCCACTTTCCCTCACTTCTTAGCCTTTTGATTCCTCTCCCAAGAACTTCTACCATTATTATGAATAGAAATGGAGACAGGGGATCCCCCTGTCTCAACCCCCTTGTAGAAGGGAAAAACCCATTTGTTGTGGAGATGCAAATTTTGACCCAATTTACCCAATTCTCTCCGAAACCAAATTTTCTTAGCACCTCTAAAAGAAAATTCCTATCTACCATGTCATATGCCTTGAGGATGTCTAGTTTCAAAATCATACATGCCTCTTTATTTTTTCTCACCGAGTGAATTGTTTCATGGGTTTTGATAATGCCTTCTACTATTGACCCTCCTCGGGAAAAACCACTTTGCTCCTCTGATATTACCTCCTTCAAAACTTCTTTGAGTCTGTTTGCAATTATTTTTGTGACCACCTTGTACATCGTGTTGCATAGGGCTATTGGCCTAAAGTCACTCATTGTTTGAGGATATTTCTTCATGGGGATTAAGGCGAAAAAGGTGTGATTCACTACCCCTAGCATTGTCATTCTTTTTCTTGATTCCTCTACTGTCGCCCCTAGTTCATTTCCAAAAATGTCCCAAAAGGTTTGAAATAATCTAGTTAGGAAGCCATTCGATCTCGGTGCTTTCTTAGGGTTCATTTGGAATACTACTACCTTTATCTCTTCCAAGGATATTGTTGTGCAGTTTTTGCACACACGCCCCACTGAAAGTGGGGACCCTCTTTCTTCGTTTTTTGGTGTTTTGGCCCTTCTTTTTCGGGGGTTTTTACTTGCTTTTGGCTCATGCTTTAATGTCCATCTTTCCAGTTGAAGTGGAACACTTATGAATTTTATTGAAAATCTTGAGTTCTGAATGCATTTCGGAGTTTTCACTGTTCTCGGGAAAATTCGCCTAGGCCGGATTCTCTCGGTTTTCTTTGGATGTCTGGAAGTAGCTGCCTCTTGACCCGGATTTGGGAAAATCCGTCTAGTCCGGATTTCTCCGAAATCCGTTACCTTATCGAATCTCTGGGTTTTTTGTGGTCGTGGCTGTCTTGTCGACCGCATTAATGGCATTTGTGCGGATGTTTTGGGGCTTTGATATATTGGATTTTGGGAAGTAATTGATCATTTGAGTTTTTTTATTTGCTTATCATATGAGCTTAAGTCTTGGAGCTTCTTGTGTTTTGCTGGATTATGGATTTCAAAGCCATTTCGACTGTTGTATTTGAGTTTCGTGTGCATGGATTATATCCTACTTGCGTTTGACAGTTATTCGTTGGCATCACCGGTTCCAACCCTTTTTGCTCTCATGGTATGTTGATATGCTCCTTTCCTTTGTTGATTTCGGATTGCTTCGCTTCATTTTCTTTCTAGTCCTTCATGGTTTCCTGATTTAATTGGGTATGCGCATCGTCACTGGGCATTTTGGGGGTTTTCGTTGTTGTACCAGTCTGTTTGGGTGGTCATTGAATGTTTATTCTTGGTCTGGTATTGTTTCTTTTGGGCGTTTGCTTGCATTGGTCTTAAAATTTCCATTTTTAGTGTGTGAGCAAGTCGTGCCCGGTTCTTTGTGCTTTCATGGCGAATATTTTGGGGTTCTTAACCTAGGGCATGGCTAATCCTCCTCTAATTGCTGTGAGGAGTGTTTTAAATTCATATGTGATCCATTGGAGATCTAGGTTAGGTCATTGTCGGGGTGCAAGTCTTAGATCCGGGGTTATTTGAATCATTTTGGTGAAAGTAAGAAATATGTGGATGGGTTCGGGTTTTCGAGGTCCTCTCGGAATTTTTCTTTCTCCGGATTTCCTCGAGCTTTCCCTATTCTTTCTCTTTTACCACTTTTTCTCGGATTTTGACTGTCTCGCCAAAATCCGCTTCCTCCGGATTTTCCCGGTGTCCATAGTCGGGTCGTTTTGCCGATTTCGTTCTTTAGTGATGATATATCTGGTTCTCGCCAAAATCCGTTCCCTGTGGATTTTCCCGGATGTTCCGTGTCTCCTCCATTTTCCCGGGTTAGTTATAATTGTTGTTATTTTCGCCAAAATCTGTCTCTGGCGGATTTTTTCGGGTTTTCTGGGAAAATGTTGAATTTGAATATTATGAGGGACTTGTTTATTGATGATGTATTTGATAGATTAAATGAACTCTAAGTGTTTCTAATGTTACTCCTTTGTTAAATTGGTGGATTTAAATGATGTTGTGGGACTTTGCATGCTTGGCTTGCTGGAATCCGCCTGGTCTAGATTTTCTCAAAAGTTCTCACCAGTGTGGAATCCGCGAGGGGGGCTAAATCTCGAACTTTGGGATATTGATTTCCTGCACTTCTTTCTTCTTGTGGATCTAATTGTGGTCATATTTATTTTTTTGCAGGTAGGATCAGGACAAGATGTTGCTGGTCGAGGCAAAGGGAAGGCATCAGATCCAGGTGCAGAGACTTCGGCCATCTCAGATGCAGAGAAAGTGAAATTGGACATAAAGAGCTGGATTCCTGAAAGAAAGGTGACTTCAATTTGGTCAGGAATAATAGATACCAATGTAGGTATGTGGGAATATGAGGAATTTAAGGCTGAGATGTCAGCACCGAGCCCTCCTTTGTTGGCTAGGAGAATTGTGGACTCTGGATTGGCTCATGTAGCAGTTTTCCCTTCCACGGTGCAATGTTATGAATTGGTGCTTGAGTGTGCCAGGAACTATGATAGGGGGAAACAAAGGATAATCGATCCCTAGGGAAGGGTTCTGGCAGGCTTCAACCCTGTGTCCATTATTGCAACCTTTGATATGCCTAACAAATCACATGTGGTGGCTTTTGATATGGATGGTGCCAGGAAGTACTATGAAGAAAATGTAGTTAAGTCCCAGCAGGTGATTAACTCTTGGTTGGAGAAGCCTAAGTCCCATTTCTCTAAGTTACCTAAGCAACTATTCAGGCTCAAGTTTAAGATAGAGTACTACAATGTCATCACTCTTCTCAGCAGGCTAGTGGGTTTGAAGAGTGCAGGTGTGTTCGAGACTTGGATGTTCAATGTAATTGCTAGAATGGAGAAGGGAATTGATTATCACCGAGAAAGTGTCATTAGTGCAGTGATTCATGAGTAGTTATGCAATGTCTTGCAAACCAAGACTTTTACTATGATCTCTTACCTAGTGTATTCATTGGCAAGACTTCACCCATACAAGGGGTTAAGCACTAGGGGTACCTTTGGACAAGACGCCATTTATGAGGTGTATCCACAGTTGCACCTAACTGGAGGAAGCTACATGAGATCTAATGATGCCTTCACAATGTACATCACCAGATTGCTCCAAGGTGTAGAGCATATGAGAATTTCTGACAGGACTAAAGAATTGATAAGGAGATATGGGGCATGGTTTATCCAGTTCCCCACTTTCTCTTACATTAGAATTGATGGTTTTCAAAGGACTCCCTACAGAATTCCTAGATACCCTTATGATCATATCATATTGTTGGAAGTCACTAGACAAATTTGTGACTTCGACAATGTTGTGAAGGGAGAAATGCACAAGATGGGTTTTGGGAATGACTTTCCCTTAAAGATAGGAATGGGCGAGGTTTGTCCTTCTATTCAGTTTGCTCATGCTTCTGAGGAGGATATGAGTAATTTTGGTCTCTCTTTCCATTCCAAGAGAGTGAGGTTTGACATCACTGGTGAAGCACAAAAGAAGGCCAACAAGGAATATAGCCATAAGGCCCATATTGAAGATTATCGGGTTAACCTTGCCGATGAGTTTGAGATAAGGAAGAAGAAGTTCTCTAGATTTCCAGTGGATTTGATAAGGCTATACAATGTGAGGGTCATCCCTGATCAAGTGGAAGAGGATGGAAATGTAATCCAGGGTGATGTTTATGAGGCAGTGAAAGATAAGCCAGTTGGAGAAGTTGACTGGTTAGAGGAAGAAAAAACAGAGTTGGATCATGTCATGACCCCGTTGATTAAGTAAACAAAAATATGGTTGAAACACAAGATCCTAGAATTGGAGAGTGAGGGTATCCCATGTACCTATGATCTGATGGGACACTTAGAATCTCACTTTGCTTCTGAAGAGTCACTTGAACCAGATCCCAAGGGCAAGGAAAAGGTGGATTCTCCTTTCAGAATCCAGGTTAGAGATGTTCAAGTGGAGAAGGCTGCAAAGGTGAGTAAACAGAGGAAGCCTGTTGCTAAGAAGAGGAGACATGGCTCGAGGAAAGAAGTTGAGAAGGAAAAAGAGGACAAAGAGGAGGTAGAAGTTGCTCCTCCATTGAAAAAGAGAAGAAGGATTACAAAGCTATCACAGAAGGTGGAGGAGGCTTCCAAAACTAATAAGGAGATTGAGCCACCAGTGGTAGAGGTGGAAAGCTCAGGGTAAAAGACACGAGTGTACATGAGGAGGTCAAGGACTCCTTCCCCAAGGGATACTGTAGCAAAGGAGGATGTTTCAGTAAGTGTTCCTGTTGTTGAATAGGTAGGTGTCTCCATTCCTCAGGATGCTGGTAGCACATAGGAGGAACCAAAGAAGGATGAAGATCCTAAAGGTTTGGGTGAAGAAGAATTTCAGGAGGGAGACCTCTATAATGCAGAGGCAAAAATTGACAAGGCGATTCAATCTCCCTTGGTGGCACATGCAGATTCACCTGTGAAAGAGCAATCAAAAAAGTCTCCACAAAAGGAGGAAATACCAGCTAGGGCCCCTTCACCATTACAGGTTGTTGTGGAAGAATAGTTGCAAGATAAGGAGAATCCAATCATGGATATTCCTAATGTACCAAGTGTTGAAAATGAAGCAACTGAGGATCAATAGGAACAAGAGAGAGATGGGAAAAATACAGTGCCTGCTGGGTCTACTATTCCAGATTGGTTAGAGAAAGAGTTGAAGAGAAAAATGGTGATAGTGGAGGATGCTCCCCCTAATTGGGATATCCTTATGGCTAATGTGGAAAAGGGAAAAATTAAGAAGAAAGCTAGGGTTGTGTCTTGGATTGAAAGAGATGGGTCAGGAAACAGAGTGGCCTATATTGCTACCCCTACTCCAAATAAAGATAGAGACAATGTGATTGCCCAAGATTATCATGTGCAAACTGTTGACTTAGGGCATGTTTCTGTAGAGCAGGATATTGAGGAATATGAAGGCTCCAGTGCTGTGATTGTGGGCAGGTTGAAGAAGGACGTCCAAACTAGGAATGAGCTAGAGAGGAAGAATGAGAAACTGGAGAAGTATTTACAAGAATTGATGAAACCCTTGCAAGCTATTATCTCTTCCTCCTCTGCTACAGGTTTCTTGCTTTAGGAGATAATCTCTGAGCTTGAAAAGATGAAAGGCACCACACATGCTGCAGTTGCTTGGTTGCAGGGTGTTCAAACCAAAGGAGATGATGCTATTAAGGACATTTTTTCAACTGGAGGGGATGCTATGAGGTCGATAGATTGGTTAAAGGCTGTATTGGCTCAAGATAAGGAGGATACTGATCTCCTACTGCATAAAACAACAACAATCATGGGGTTCACCGAAGATAAACTGGTAAAGTGTGGGATTCTTCCTTTTCCAAGGGTTTCTGAACCTTGGGAATGGTTTGAAATCCTGCAAATGAGGCAGAAGGCCTTGAGAAAGATCCATAAATAGGCAAGGCAGATTGAGGACACTTTGAATGGTATCCATGATAAGTGTATCTCATTATTTGAGGTCATGACTGGAAGGAAGAAGTTTGCTTCGAAACATCTTAATCTGGAGAAGCTTAAGAAATGGTGTAGAGATGTTTATTCTCCAGTCAGTGAAGGACCAGTTACTAGGCATCAGCTAGATGATGCTACAACTTATATTGCAGTCAAGGACAGATACTTGACTAGTAGGGTTGATTGGGATGGTAAATTAGATAGGCAAGAGATGACATCAAGTCTCTTGAGAGAAGGATTAGGGTTTTGCCTGTGCCACCTGTTGCTAAGTTGGATAGAGTCTTGTTGGCCGTACATGGTGAAGAAGATAGAGCTAAAGAAAAGGATGGGGAGTAGCTATATAGGGTTACATTGAGATTTGTGCTTCCCATTAGTCACATGTATTGGGCCGACCTTTTTGGTATCTTGGCTATTTTGGATGAAATTGGTGCCGATGGCACATTTCATATTATGTTCGAATATCTTTGAGGCCAACCTCTTGTAGGTCATGTTTTATTGTAAATTATCTTTTGGGCCGACCTATCTTAGGGATTCTCTATAAATTGGGCATGTCGCCTCATTTGAGAATAATAAAAAAATTAAGATAGATAGACATATAGAGATAAGGAAAAATAGATAAGTGATATTAGAGTGACTTAGGGTTTATTCTCAAGCAAGTGTTGTAACCAAAAACTAGAATTGTTGCTATTTTGGATGATTTAATATAGGAGATATATTATGGTTTGCTATCTATCTTGTGGAGTTTCATCTAGCATGGTTCTTGTTGTTCTATCTTTGAAACTGCTTATAAGTTTATAGTTAAATGGTTTGGTAATGATTAGGGTTTCATGTTTGGAATGTTTCCAGTGATCTCTAGTCCATACTTTTTGCGGAGCTGCTTTGCAAAGTTAGCCTGGACTTAAAATTGTGCTTAGTTCAGTTATAAGGATTTGTTCATCTCAATTGCAATAGGATTGGCTGAATGAATGTTTGTGATTTGAAAATCTTTAAATACCTTAGAAGATTGCACTATTTCTATGAAATTGCAGATTCATCTGGGTTAAACAGGGAGTAGTTTATGAGAGATCGGTCCATTTTGAGCATTTTTAATCTTAGGGTTAGAAGTGGTCTTAGAATCATCTCTGAAACCTTTATCTTTTGTTGTTTATTTATTATCAGGGTTCAAATCAATATTCCAAGTATCAATTCATTGTTTAGATTTGATAAATTCAAAGTCCTGTGTTTGCTTGTAGTAAGGTCCCATTGTGATTACCAACATTTTCACATTTATCACTGAGTTGTTTTGTTGCATTGTCAAGACCTGACATTAGAGACCTTGGGGTTATCTCTTTTCCCATAGAGATTTACCTTTCAAGAGAGATAGGATATCGTATTCTGTTTGAGTTGTTGCTGTGTAGAAAACACCATCAACATATATCTTTTGATAGAGGCGCTTATTCTGTTCTTCTGTTATTATTGATGGGGCTGCACTCAACAACTTGTCTCTAGTAGCCTGGTTTTCTTGACTTTCTTTGTTTAACATTTTTTCAAAGAACTTTACTGCTTCTTTGTTGACTGCTTCTATTGATTGCACCATTTCACCATTAGCCTTCTTTATCTCTGCAATTATTTTCTTGTTGCGATTGGAAATTGTTGTTATGTGAAAGAATTTGGTGTTTCTATCAGCCATGTTTCTCTTGAATTTTGGTGCCAATAGCATTCTTCCCTTTTCAGAATTTCTACCATTTCTTCTTTCAGGATTTTCTCATTTTCAAAGTCAACTACATCCATTCCCTTTTCTATTATGTGCTCATTCAGGGCCCCGATTTCTTGTTCTATTCTTTCTTTCTCTTTGAATATTTTCTTGAAATGTGTTATGTTCCATTCCTTCAATTTGTTTTTTAGGTGACTCATTTTTTTATTTATCTTGTAGAGCTCTGTTTTATCTCCAAACTTGATTTCATTCCACCATGTTTTAACTAGTTGTGGAAATTGCTCATTTCTTAACCACATGTATTCAAATATGAAAGGACTACCCTTAGGAGGATCATCTTGGCCAAAGGACAGTAAGACTGGAAAGTGGTCTGATCTAGTAAAGGGGAGGATATGAGCTTCATGAGTGTCTTCCAACTCTCCCCAATCTCCCCAGAGTAGAAATCTATCCAACCTTTTTGCTACGCTAGTGAAATCTTTTCTTCTATTGGACCACGTGAATGTTCTATTTTTGGTCTGCACATCTTTTAATTTGTTTTTGTCTATGAATTCCTGGAAGTCTCTTTGATTGGTTGTTACTCTACCTAGGCCTCCCCGCTTCTCTTCTTTGTTCAGGGTTGCATTGAAATCCCTAGCTACAATTCCTTTGTCCAGTCTTTTGTTTTCTATCTCACCTAAAATTGTGTCTGATAATCTCTTTTTTGCCCCTATTGGCACTGGCCCATATACATTAATGTTGGTGAAGGAGACATTTCCTCTCAAGTCTTTGCACTTGAGCATTTTCCAATTATCATCTTTTGCTTCTACTTCTCCTTCTATTGTGAGAGAGTTCCAAATGATTCCCAGGCCTCCTGATGCCTCCTTGAAGTGGCCTTTCCATTGTCTCCAATTACATAATCTTTTTTGACTTTCTTCCTTGCTCCATTTTGTTTTCTGAATGAATAATATGTCTGCATTTGATTGGTCGATTTGGTTCTTGACCATGCGCCATTTATCAGGGGAGTCAATGCCCTTGACATTCCATGTTATGAGCCTCATTCTACCTTGGGAAGGAGACTCTCCTTCCCAACCATCAGTTTTTGTTTCTGAGAGGCATTCCCTACAATCATCAGCTTGGTCTTGTTTGACATTCTTCCCCTTCTATTCTTTCCTTTTATGTTAGGGGTCTTCAACTTGATTCAATTTGATCCAACTGTTTGACTTCCATTAGCTCACCTTCCTTTGCTTCTTCCCAAAGCTCGCTCTCACCATCTGAATATTGCTCATTTTCTTCTTCTTTTGATTGAGGCAAATATTCCTCTTCTTCTTGTGGGGGGCATCATTATTTGGTTCAGTTTTGTGCAAAATGCTTGTGGTCTCTATTTCCAGAGGCTAGGGGACCCTTTCACCCTTTGCTACTCCTTTTGATAATTCCAAAAGTTGAGTTTGAATGACCCTCTGGAGCTCCTGAGTATCATCCATGAGAATGTTGAGGGCTTCCTTTGCCTACTTGTTCCCCACCTTCGAGCTTCCTATGACTTGTGAAAGTGGAATGTGAGGCTCCCTGGAGGAGCCATCAGTTCTTCTCAATTCAGGTGCTTCTCCATTCTCCTCTAGTTTGTTTCTTGGATTTTTGTCTACTATTTCCTGAGAACCGTCTTCTCCTATTTTTATCTTCTCATTGTGATTTGTGGTAGTGTTTGCTTTCGTATTTGAGGAGATTTCCAGGAATGATTTTCTAAAGAGACATTTTTAATTTTCTGTCCCTTCTCATATTTCTATCTCTTGCTACCAACTCCGAAACTTTGTCAGGATTTTGATGTTCTTATAAATCCCTACCCCTCATCTATTTCTACTAGAATGCATGCTTCGACTCCTTCTTTCCCATTTAAAAATTCGTCATCCACCCCTAGACATACTCCTAGGGCATCATCTAATCTTACCATGGCATCTAAATTCCAGAATTCTTTGGGCAGGTCTACTAGTTTGATCTAGGTGGGGATCTAGTTTATTTGATAGTTCCATGGGTCGAAAATAGCTCTCCAATTTAGGAAATGAAAACAATGGCCTTTCATAAATAAGGGATTTCCTTCTACAATTTCCAGTTTCAACTCTTGGTCTATGCATTGTACGAGAAAAAGGAGTTTGGTAATTGGGAAATGCTTACCTGATCTTTGAATTTACTCTCCCACCAAGCCTTTATCTCCTCTTTTGGGCAGTCTTGACCAGTCCACTTCGCGAACAAAGCACACTCCATCAATATGCTTATTCTTTTTCGATCACATCTGAAGGCATTTGGTACAATTTTCTCCCCCGAGGTCATAGGTTCAATTTGCTGTTCACTCTGGTTTGGTAGTTTCTTCAGTTTGTTTTCCTTCTGAGCAGATCTCTGTCTCTTTGATTCATTCTCCTTACAAATTCATATTCCTCTCCTTGTTTGTTATTTGATGGAAATTTTCCTTCTGGCCTGGTGATGACCAAACCCTTAGCTCTCCAAACTTTTCTGGTCTGGTTTTGAATGCCTCTACCCTTGTTGCACCAACTGGTATCTGATGGCCTCCCCTAGATTTCATTTTCCCAGAACCACCCACACCTTGGCTCGTTCATTCTTTGACCTTGGCTATTAAGATGAAATTCTGTTGGCTTCAATGATCGACCAGGAGCCCTTCTCTCCCTTGCTCTAAGCTAGGGATTGTTCTGGAGTCCTCTTTGAACCTCTCTGCTTCCATTCTGCTGGTAATGTGGATGACATTTATCCACCCAAGCACCTTTCCCAAAGACCCATTGTGGAGTGTGACCAAGCCTCTGTTGTTTTGTTATTTCTTTTGTATTCCTCCTTGGATCACCATCACCATCCACCACTAAGTCACCCCAACGGATTTTATGCTCTTCTACGTTTTTTTCACTTTAGCTCGCCGACTTATGCCATCCTTCCCCACCAGTATATATTATATTAAATTAACATATAATATATTAAATTATTTTTGTGATGAGAGACACAATTATTTTGATCTTTAAATATATTTATTTATTTTTATTTAAAAAACAAAAAAAACTACTGGTTCAAATAATATTACAATGTTTATTTATATAATATATTAAGATATAAAAAATTTCACTAACAATCATAACTTTTTGTTTGATAAAATACAATTAAAATTTTATAATAATATTATGTTGTAAACTATAAATTTTTTAATTAAAAGTATTGTGAAAACTAATTATCTTCAATTTAATTGACCCTTAATTTTATCCCATTAATATTGAAAATCACAAATTTGAACTATATATTGCAACTCTTATAAAAAAATGAATATTTTATTTAAATAAAAATAAATTAGGTAGTTACATAAATTCATTCACTAAAATCTTGGAGGTAATTAAGATCATGCTTCTTTTGTTCTGTCGGTAGCTCTATAAAGTTGGAATTGCAAGCAACCATTTTTTAATTTACAAATGCTTATAATATTGGACAGTTAATAATTGAAAGGATACAATTATATTTAGCTAAATAAACATACTCGCCCTTGGTTTTATTTTTGGTAAAAGAATTCAGGTAGAAAGAGATTTTTTTTGTTTTTTATGATAATCAAAATGAGAAGAGAAAAAACTACATACACTAAATCTGTAACATTATTGGAGCAACAACTTGGAGGTCGATACAGTAATCATTTATTCGTTCTTTTTTCTTTATTTGATTTTTGTGTCTATAGATGCTTGGTGATTCACTTTTCTATATTTTTTTCTTTTATTATCCCTCCAACTTTAGTATTGCTCTAAATTTTGAGTTCTTTTATAATATGAATCATATATAATTCATGTTGAATCCTGTCCATCTAATCCTAGAGTTGTTATAATGTTTATACTCTAGTTACAGGAGCATTCCCCAAGCAATTGATAAAGCTTATGGGTGTTCAATGGCTTACCTTTTCTCAATTGAAAAGCCATATGGTACAAGTAAATTAAAAGCCATATGCAGGTACAAGTAAATTAATTTAATCATTCACGACTTCTTTTTAGAGTTTTTTTTCACTAAACTAGTAAACTTTATTTTTTATTGTACAAAAACACCATCAAGCTTGGAAAGAATGAACAAGGTATGTTTCACGTCCCTAACTTATCCTTGAGACAACAAGTTTAAATTTCCAAATATTTGTAAAAAATAATTCTTTTTTAGTAATAACATTTTTCTAGTGTATTTGAATAATTATAAAATGAAGACTCATTTAACATAAAGGTAGTTTTAAATGTTTATTAATAAAAATAAATAATTGTAAATTTAATTTGAATTAGATCTATTGTTAGAGATTGAATTCATATGAACTCATCATTATATCAATTTGTTTACTTTATTTCATAATTTATATATTTTTTTGCAGGAAATCCACACTTAGATTCTGAAGAAAGTAAAAAGGAAAAGGGATTCAATGCTAGTGGTTGAACAAGGATCATATCTAATGCCACATTCAAAAGAAACCAATACAACAAAGACATAACAACATATTACTAGTTTGTAAGGGATAAAGCAAGAAATTCTAATATATATATTTATCCATTTCTCTTCCTATTTGCTTCATAATAAGTCCTCATTATTATTTATTTTTGATAAAAATAAGCACAAACATAAACTTGTTTTTGATAAATTTTCAAAACTTTTTTCTCTTATAAAGACCACAATAATAAAAAATAAGGTTAAAATTTTATCCCATTTCAATAAATTCTTTTATCAAAAATATTTACACTTTTTGAAAAATTTATTTACTTGTTATATCTAGAATTAAAAAAAAAACTACCTAAAATTTTATAAAAAATTAAAATATATATACTATATAATATATTTAACATCTAATATGTGTCAACAATAGCTTGTAACTCTCATTGCTACTGTGGGTGGGAGAACTGGAGTTTTGAAATCCAATGACGGAGAAGAAGATGGTGCATAGGACGATGATGAAGCTTGGAGATTGCATGTTGCGGGTTGGAGACTGGGCTGGAGGGTCTTTGAAAAGTGTTGGCTTCCTTCTCATGGTGATCATGTTACCGTTGGTGTCTTGGTTTCAATCGATGGTCTATTTGGGGGTTTTTTTGGTGACGCTAGGGGCGCTGCTTGGTGTGGCTCAGGAGACTTTTCGTCTTCTAGTGCAGAGCAGTATCTGGAGAGGAGATAGGGGTGGTTTGTTGTTGAAACTATCCTGCCTGTCTTCCTTTCATGTTGCATTTTGTGGGCTCTTGCTACTTTTTTTGCATTATATTTTGGTCTGGATGGTGGGCATCTTCATTGTCAGTTTACAATGCTCTATTTTGAATGCTGCAACATTTATTTTTGCGTGGCGTGCTTTGGGGCGTATTTTCTCATGGCAGAGGTTGTGGCCTATGTGTTTGAGGGGTTTGTGCTTGTGCGGTTTGAAGATTACATCCCTGTGAACTCCTCTTCCGTGTTTGGGTTTGTGAAGGTGATTGCCTTCGTGGAGGCTTCGTCGAATTGCTGTGTGTTCTCCGTCCTTGGTCTGTTCAGGTTTTCGTTGGTGAGGCTAGATCAAAGGGTGAGGTTTGGTGGATCCTTTTATCTCTACTCCAGCTCTACCTTAGGGTCTTGGTTGTTTTTGATTAAAGGGTTTGTTATTTTGGTTACCAGTATTTTTTTGAAGACCTTGGGTCTTGGCTAGTGGATGGTGGACTCTATCCATGTTAGAGGCTATTGGTTGTTGGCTGGGATGATTTTTTTATTTTATTTTTTGATCCAGTTGTTCGTTATTCAAAAAAGGGTGAGGGTGATCTCCTTGTGCTTTGTGGGGGTGTCCTCTAGCTTTTTTTCTGTTACTATATTGTTGGCTAGGAATAGTTCAAGGCTGATCTAGAATACCCAATTGTATTTATCTTGTAAGAAACCTGATGTTGTTGTAGTTGAGATATTACAAAGGTTTATTTTAAAGGCTCAAACTTGGTTATGGTTTATGCTGATGATTGTCCCTTCTTTAATGCTCCTATTCCTCTTTTTTCCTAAGGAGGATGTAACTGTCCTTTCTATCAGAGTTCTTTCTTTCTTCTAGGTCCAACAGATGGTGTCTTCTATGGAGGTGAAGATTCTCTCTCCTTTTGAGGTGGAGCTGGTCGCTGTTGACTTGGTGGGAAGCTCTCTTCTCTACCGCTTGTTTCTATTGAGGTGGAATCTGTGTGTATAGAAGTGTGTTGGATTTGGGGGGAAAGACTTTCTATTTCTTCCTCTCCATTAGAGGGGAACCCTCTCCTATTGAGGAGATCGGGTTGGATTTTCAAGGGGGATGGAATTGCAAGGAACTGGATGATTGTCGGTGCTTTTTTGTTCTCTCTAGCCTCCCTATTGAGGTGGGAAGCCTAGACTTGTTGGGCTCAGTATTGGTGTTATTGAGTAGATGGATTTTTGCAGCCTGGTTGCATTGTTACTTGACTGTATCAGGAGGTTACTGCTATCATAACTTACTATTGTCTTAACTTGGTCTATGGGATGTTAGGTCCCTTTGGTTCTTCATGTCTGTAGTGTGAGTTGTCTTGTTGATTCTTAATGGTTGTTGTTGTTGTGTTACCGTTGCATTGCTTATTTTCTTCTGTTTGCAGCTTTCTTGCTTTGGATTGGATTGCAGATCCCATCAAAATCATTTGTATAGGGTTCTAGACCCCTTTAAAACCTATTTTTTACCCCTAATAAAAAACAACAACCTATCATGGCCTCTTATTGGCTAAATATTATGGTCTCAAAAATTTGGCTTGAAGGGGATTCCCTTAATATTATTAAATTTCTTCTAAAGTGTAGCCATCGTCATGGTCAATTGCCCATCTCATTAATGATTCTTTAACCATCATTAATTATTTTGATGAAGTTAGAATCTCTCACGTGTTTACGGAAGCTAATTCCTTGGCTAATGGGATTTCTAATTTAGGTGTGGTGGCTTGAAATAATTGGAGTGATTTTGAATCATTTCCACTTAATCTTAAGAATATTTCTACTTATGACTAGTTGTCATGTTATGAAGGTGGTTAAGCTGGGAAATAGGCTATGTTACCTCTTTCTGAGTTGCTTTTTGCACATTGAGTTCCATGCCTTCTTATTTAATAATTGCATTCTTGATGTTCATAATATGATGGGCTAGGAGATAAGGTATGGTTGTACTTGGTGTAGCAGGCTCACATGCTTTGTGGGTCTTTTTTACATTGCTATATGGTTTTTTTGACTTATCTTGCATTTGCAAAAAGTTAAGGTGCTGGTGCAGTGTGGTCTATTGCATGCCACCATGGGAGGATCTCGTTGTAGAGTGGAACTAAGCTCGTGTGAGGAGTTTAATAGTAATGAAATTGTTTGGGAGCATCTGGAAGAGGGTAGTGTCAACTCCTATATGTAGAAGCTCCATGGTTTGAACCCTAAAGTCATGGAAGCATTTGTTAAAGGGTGGAATAGTAGGATTCTGCATTACAATGGTGTGGAATTTAACATTAATGAGGATTTTATTGCTGAGGTTACAGGCCTTCCCTCAAATGGAAGGAAATTCTATAGAGATAGGGTTGTGGCCAAGAAGGCCCTTGCTAATTTCTTCAAGCATGATGAGAAGAAGGAGCTTGTGATGATTGGTAGTGGTGGGTATGCTAAAAAATCAATCAAGCCACTTTGAAGGGTCATTGCTTTGGCCATCATGCAATATTTCACTCTGGAGTGTAGGTTCTTTGTAATCTACAACTATCATTTCATGTTATTGAGTCATTTCCAATTTAATTCTCTCGTTTCGTTTCCTTTTTACCTCCCTCTTTCAATGGAAAAAAGTATTGAGGGTCATATGAAGAATCCTAGGAAAGCCATTCTCCATGAAGGTCTTATGAATCTTATTTTTTAGCACATCAAGTTGAAGTTGACTCCTATTTCTCCTAAGACCTTGGCCTGCAAAAAAGGTGGAATTTTTTTAGGGTTTGATACCAATGATTCGACTGAGGAGTGAGAAGGGGATTCTAAGGATGATGATTTTTATTATGAGGAGATGTTAGAGGAGGTTAGTGATTCTGTGGAAGGTTCTGAGGACTCTAATTCCTAGTCAAAGGGTTATGAAATCGATGTTGAAATGAAGGAAGTTGTGATGTCTTTGGTGAGGAAGCCCGTGAAGGGGAAGAAAAAATGCCCTAGGAAAGAGAAGCATGCTGTCAAGCAGAAGTTGATAAGGGCCCTTTGGGGCCCGAGCATCCTATGGAGGTTTTTGAGTAGGTAAATGAGGGTGTGGGGTGTTCCAAGGGGACTGGCCCTAACCAAGATATTTTAGATTCTCCTTTTGGCGCTGAGCAGGTTATGGGGAGTGTGGTGAAGGCTGAGTAGTTGGAAATTCTAGCGGACTTGGCTAATTTTCTAGATAAGCATCAAGTGAAAGTGGATGTGATTGAAGTGGAGTATTCCACTGCTGAGGAGGATTTGGTGGACAAAGAGAGGGATCGAGAGGTTCCTGCTAAGAATATTGTGTCTCAAGAAGCACCACTAGTTAATTGAAATGATGTTAATATGGATATGTTCTGTAGAATGGAGGAGGATGGTACTCACAACTTGATTTCTCTGGTTAAGTGGCTCTTCTCGGAAGTGAAGGAGTTTAATGCTCAACTTAAAAATTGGTAAGATGTGTGTGTTGCGCTTGTGCATAACAATCAAAAGGAATGGTCGATCAAAGGTAAGGTTAAGACAATGAATGTTCTACTGGACAGACTTGCTATTGATATTGATTGTCTTGGTAAAACTCATGAGGAGAGGATTACTTCCCTAGAAATGATGGTCCAAAAGACTATTAAGGAGAGGCTGGTTAATATGGATGAAAAAATGAGTAAGCTCTCTGATGATTTGAAGACTGTTGTTAAGATTAGCAACAATTCCTTGAAGTCTACTACTAAGGGTCTTTCTATTTTAAATGAGAAAGCTATCAAATTGACTGGTAAGTCTCTGGATCTAGGTGATCATGAGAAGGCTATTGAGGATGTTAATTGCTTCAATCTGGAAGAGAGGACTAAGGAAATTGGCCCTGAGATGGAGAAGTTTCTAGATGCTAGCCCATGGTTGAGAAGGAGGAGCAAGACCAAGAAGCATGCTAGTATCTCGTTTGAGGAGCTCAAGGATGTGGTGGAGATGCACGAGGGGGTCATTTAGGATAATATGGCCTCAACCAATGTTCTTGGAAAAATGTTGTAGCTTTTATTTGATCAGCTATGTTGTTGATGTTTTGTTGTTAGGTTGCTGACGGGTTTACTGGTTTTGTCTTTTGTGTTAGCTTTTTGGTTTTTTGGGCTACTGGTTATATTGTTTGTCTTTTGCAGCTTTCATCTATTGTAAAGGGTTTCAAGTTCCCTTCAAAACCTAATTTTCCTTATCAAAAACATCTAATATGTAATTTAATATATTTTTATATTATATTATTAAATTATTTTTAAAATATTATATTAATATAATAAATTAACATGTAATATGTAAGATATATATGCCTATTATATTACAACTATCAAATGATATATTTATAATTGATCAAATAACTTCTACTCTCAATTTCCTTGTAAATCAAAGAACAAAACCATCCTGCCAAGCTTGATGGTTTTTCTGTACAATAAAAAATACATCAATTAAAAAACACTGTTGTTAAAACATAGTAGACACAAAAAATAAAAACAAGACTATTCTTGCACATTTTGGCAGGAACTTCGCTGCTCTGAAGCTCTTGTTTTAATCAAATGATTAAATTAGTATTAAATATCCCCATTCCAAAATGGGTGTATCCAAAGTTGGGTAGTTTCTCCTATGAAATGCTTAAGAAAGCCTTTAAATCGACTATGTGCATGTGGAAATGGTGGTAGAGGTGATTGTGGGTGATCATATTCTGAATGGTAACCTATGTCTTCTTTATGCATCTCAGGTAGCCTCTATTTTTATTTCTAAGGCCATGGATCTTCTACAACACTATGGGTTGGTTTCTTAGCTGACTGTTGATCACGTGAAAGATAGATACTTTCTGGGCTAGTCTCTAAATATTTTTATTCATGATTATGATATTCATAATGGGAAAGATCTGGTTGGGGGTCTCTTTAATAATAAATGTTTGAATAGGAACTATGGGCTTTTGTGTGTTTATATTGCCCTAAAACAACCTTACAACTTCTCACCCATGTCACCCACCCACCTATGCTTCCTCCAATACCAACCTTGAAGAGGAAATTGGAAATTCTTCTACTTAAATTTTGATATAGTCTATAAATTTGGGATGGGGGATTTTTCATAGTTATTTGCTTGGCTTAGTAGTTTAGCCTAAATGACATTTTCTATTACTGTTATTCTATAAATTTATGTTGTATTTTTGTTTATTTCAAACCCCTTGTATCTTCTATATGTAATTTTTTATATTATATGTATTTTAAGTTTCATGCCTTTTATCCAAATAAATATATTAAATATACCCTTTTACAAAAAAATCACTATTTTTTTGTTTGTTATTATTTTAATTAAGTTGTTAATTGCTCTTTTTTTTTGTATATTCATGTTCTTCTATCCATATGGGATATGAATTCATCTAATTGAAGATAAACATTCAACCATATGGGTTAGAAATTTGCGCATACAAGACATTTATTCATCTATCTATATGGGATAAACATCTATCCATAAAGGATAGGTAATTTTTTTGGCCATAGACTTAGATTAATTGGGACCTTTTAGGTCTAGAGCCATTATCTAAAGGATAAACTCCCCTACCGGGTGTACATTAAGGTCACCATATTTAGGAGCATAATATATTTATAAAATAGAGGGTTGGAATCTACCTCAAATTTCAACCTAAAGCCTTCAAGAATCAAGCACTCTATCTAGGATTCTTCCAAGTATACAATGAATACCTTTTATCTTAGATATCCCCTACCTTAATTGAATGATTTTATTTATTGATTTACCCAATGTTATTGTTTAATTTTACATAATCTTTCTTGAATATTCCCTAATCATGTAACTGAATGCCTATGTATGAGAACCTCCTTTGTTTAATAGAATTTTTACATATACCACTTCCAAACAAGATCAAGGTGTAATATATGTACTATTTTATAACCTAGGTTTGATGTGAACTATTTATTAGTGATTTTTAAATCTAGTTTTTTTTAATTTAGTATCTAGCAACATGCATAATTTCTTAGGAATGAAAAAAATGAAACTTCCTTACCATTGCATGGTTTTGGAAAAGTAAGAACAATAAAACATTCAAAGTAACTTTGAGTTGCTAATACTTTGTTTAACTAAATCCTTTAATGCTAACTATTCAATCTAATTATCAACATTTTTAAGATGAAGGTCTTATATAGTTTGGTATATTGATTAATAGAGTTGTATGCTTATATAACTTTTGAATTAGAATTCTCACAAATGTTTTAAAAATTGAGTATCATGATTTAGATTGCTACAACTACAATACTCCATATATTATTGTTGTGTGTTTATTTTAGTAAAGTATTGAGCCTTGTCATTCATTAGCCCTTTCTTCTTAGGTGATAGATGATATTTTCAACTAGTGTTTAAATACACAACATTATAAACATTGACATTTTAAAAGTTAATGCTATATTTGGTAGCTTTGTTATAGATAAGACATCATTACTATAAATCATGTAAGATCCCAAAGTCTAATTTTTTAGTGTTGTTTGATTAAGGGGAAAATGGATTTGGTGTTGTCTTTGGTATTTTGTTGTGATA
Source organism: Sequoiadendron giganteum (assembly GCA_007115665.2). Taxonomy (NCBI): domain Eukaryota; kingdom Viridiplantae; phylum Streptophyta; class Pinopsida; order Cupressales; family Cupressaceae; genus Sequoiadendron; species Sequoiadendron giganteum. Next base: position 649,168,225 of record CM021101.1, on the reverse strand, counting down.
GAAAATACATGCGTCATAATTACATATCACGAACAAAATAAAGGGCCAAGACTACTTATTTTAGTATACATATGTCTTCCACATACAAAATATGACTAAAAAATACTTTGTGTAATACAAGACTTCTTACTCTTTAAATCAATCAAATTCACAACTTAAAAGTCATCTAATATTTAAATTATAATCAACACAATCCATGACACCTCCTAGTTACATTTGATACATCTAATACGTAATCATAACTCATTAATCGTAGTCAACCTATATGACCAACCATACAATAACATATTATTATGTGTTAAGACAAGTTATAGATATTCAAGGGCTTATCATAAATAAGTCAAAAAAATGATACCAATAAAAAATCTAACTCTTTCCTAAATAGCCTAGAAATACTCAAAGAATTTCCAACTCATTACTTAAGTTATAAACTAATATCATTAATTTTGAATACAAATATATGGTGTTATACTTTTTCTAGAGGTAGTAACCAACTTGAATATGTGTGATAACAAATTAAAGTGGGAAACTTTCATATTGCAATATTTTTTGACTTTATTGAAAAAATAATAAAAATGAAAGGGGAGCATATCTTTTATGTTGAGTTATTTTAGGCTATATTAGTAAATCAGGTTTATTTCAAGATAAATTCAAACCTAAATGGAGAGATTTTTGTCTAAGAATCAGAATGAAAAGCTAGTATGAGTTTTAAGTTACATAGATTTTAGGCATGACTACTAAACTAATTAGGTTGGAAGGTTGCATAGATTTATCTTTGAGATTATTGAACCATTATTAGAAGAATAAATATGTTAGAGTTGATGGTGAACCCCACATCTCTCATACATCACTTGTAAGCAATTATCCTATCACAAAGAGAGATCAAGAAAGATGATTTTTCTTAAAAACCTAAGTATTGTATTGATGCAATAAGTTGAATGATTGATTACAATGAATGAAGAATACTTATGAAAAGGAAAAAATAGCCCCTAGATCAAACCTTAGGTGAGGATTAGATTAGACTATGACAAGTGCCATCATCCTATGCAATGAGACAACACGACCTATATTTAGTTCAATCTAATAATAAAAATGTAATTCCTAAGTTTAACTTAAGTGAATAAAGTAAAGGGGGCCTAATTAAGATCAATTTAAGGAGAAGCTAAAAATCCTAATGATGAATTCATGGTTGGGTCCTGATTATAAGGCTTGATGAGGTACCCATGTACAAGAAAATGAAACATATCATAACCAAAGAAAAGGAGAAAAACTCATAGAAAATATCCTCTCCCAAAGAGAGAAAATAAAATAAATGTACTAGTGAAATAAAGATAGAAGGACTTGACATGACCCCCCAAGGATTATAATTTTGTCACACAAGTATAATGCATGTCCCCTCAAGAGGAGAGATAAAATAAGGATAAGAATCCTCCTATAAAGAAAGAGCTCCTATGCCAATGATGAAATATTGAATATATAACACGATTCACTACTTGAAAGCAACATTTCTCCCCTTAGAAAGAAATAATTCCACTGGTTATTAGAGAAGCCATTCCCATAAACTAGATGAATAGGGAATCCGAATATAAATGATGTGTGCCTCTGAAAATTTCTCAAATGCACACATGTCAGAATAAAATGATGCCAATCTAAGATCATGTGAAGATTGATGTAGAACACACTCCAAAGATAATGATGATGGTGGTATAACATCAATGATGTGGCTACCAAAAAAGAGGATATGGATATCCTCATAATTATCCTCTAAATATACAATCTAAGACTACAAGTTATCAAAGATGATATGTCAACAAGATACAAATCCAAAGTAGTTATATCTAGAAGATAATGAATGTATTGATACATTGAACCAATAGGGGAAAAGGATATGGTGATACCAAACCGATCAAGAACAATAAAATATGGATATTGGGTCTTAGTATGAAGAGTGAGAACACAAAGACAAGTCTTTGAACCATCAAAACATACAAGACCTATGATGTACTCAAACTACTCTAAAGTATCATAATCAAAGGGTATACAATTTGTAACATTAGGGGGAATAGGATAATATGAAACAAGATACTATGGGTACTAAGAGATATGAGGCTCTCCCAAAGTCTAGTCCAAAGTGTGTGGGGACAATCAATGGATGATACAACACACACAGTGTGTAAATTTCCCTTCCCCAAGTATGATAATTTTTGGCTTGCTTTTGGTTTGAGATAATTTTCTGTTTTGTTCACTTATTCAAGAATCAAGAAATATGTTTGATATATCCAAGCTAGACATGAACAACATAACCCTTGTCTATCTTAAAATATGATTCTTTCAATTTGTAATGTAAAAAGATAATTATCAACAAATTACAACACATAATATGCTTAATGAAAATGGGCTTACTTTGTGAACTTTTCTTAGTTTGATAGATTTTTGTTCCCACTCAATAATTACATTACAACATGAAATGTAGGCATTCAAATAAGAGGGAATATCACAATAGAGACACTGAATATTTTATATTTAGTGGCATTTCACTACAACTAATCAAATAGGAAATTGGACTCACAACCACGACTGTGACAACATTTTTATTTCAATATCAGACCTTGAATCATCCCTTTGATATTACTAAGAATACCCTTACATTCAACCATTAATTTATACAACATTTCAATTCATTAAGGGGAATAACAAGGCAATACTCTTTGCAGCAACTAAGTAGTACTCAAAAATATTACTCAAATGATAACAACAAATTAACATGCAATTTTTTGAATTTTAAATGTCTAAGAATTACATATAACAATTTAGGTTTACATTGGCACACAATAGACTCTATGGCAAGGCATTGAGAAGTAATTGTAGACCCAAATTCAAAATATTGTAATAGAAAAAGTGCTTAGACCTAGTGAAATATTTGATCTAGACCTGGAACGTGTTGAAAATGACTCAAAAATGCCCAGAAATATGCAACAACAACTAAAATCCTCATTTTAGCAGTCATTTCTCCTTTATAAAAAAGTACCCAGCCTTTTAACCTTCAAATTCCTTCCCTACAATCCTCCATTAGTAGCCACGACCATGCCCTAGAGTGGGGGAGTCGTCTCTTCTTCTACAATCACGTCTTTCCTCTTAACTCGCCTAGATTCACTAAAAAGGTGACTTAAACCAAGTAATTTTGTTGAGATTTAAAGTGCGTAGGGCTTATATGATGACCCATGCCTCCAAGGAACGCACATTGAGCTCTAAAATCAACCCATGGAAGGAACATTTCCACTTTAAACAAACATCACAAAAAATTGTAATTAAACCATTGTTTCATTTCACTATTCTTCCAAACTCAGCTTCACACAATGTAACTCTATAAACACTTTGGATTCTTTCTAGGATTGGTGTTCCACAATTGAAACAATATCTAGGGTTTCCAAAACCCACGACCAAAGAAGTTGGATAATTTTTCTGAGAGAAAATATTCATTCAATAGTATCTGACAAAATGAGCTCCTTTCTCTTTATATTTTCCCACACAAACATAAAGTGACTTTTGTAAAGTTATATTTAAAATATTTCATCAAGTCACTTTATAAACATCAAATAAGTGAGTTTATAATATTTCACTTTATTTAATTAAAATAATCGATTAAAGTCATCCTTTAGAAATATTATTAATTTTTGGACAACTTAATCAATTAAATTAATTAAGTCATTTAACCATAAATTTGGGGACATTGCAATCCTCCATTCCTGAAGATTTATTGTCCTCAAGCAATTTGCAATGACAAACCAACCCCGCTGCCACAATACCTGAGTCGTGAACAACAAACCATTTGCACCTGTCCACCAACCACTTAGATCCTAGATGATCTTGAAAATAACTCCAACTAGCATCCTATGAATACAGCTAAAGCTCCCGACACTGTTAAGCTCTATCAATATATAAAGCCAACCACCCAACAAAAGAATTCCTAGATCCCAATCATGCCAACTCCAAGTACTATGATGATAAACCTCATATATCATACCTAGGTCCCATGGACAAACTGAAAGTCATTCAATCTCAACACCAACTGACTTGCGTTGTGCCACTCTAATAACCTCTATAATCCAATCAAAACCAAATCTCAAACTCCTGCTCTCAGAAGCAACTGAATGGAGAGAACAAGGTAAGAGACTTCAAAAACTTGGAATCATCACCCGAGGTTGGAAATATATCATACTAGAGTGAATCAAAACACCTCTTATTCAACCCACCTCCCAGTGTCATCAAATCCTATATATGTGGGTTGAAGGTAAATTGATGAGAGCACCTCATTATTCAATTAAGGTGAAACTCTCCTGCTAGTGCCAATGGAATTCTAGAGTATTCATGTGTATTCCATCCTTCATCACCACCATTAGAAGATGATTCACAACTCAAAATAGGATGAGTTGGTCTTGCAACAACATCATCATTACCCTTTGTAGCCTTGACTGCAAGATTTTTGTCTGCTGCATAGAAAGAGTTTCCTAATTTTATTTCAGGAGTAAGAAGAGTACCATCAATAATTCCATAGTTCTCACAAACTACGGTCCTGCAAATCTCTTGAAAAGAAGATGGAACAACACTAAGATCCAACGTGCAAGACCAGAGGGAATCATCTTCTCATGATAAGGTTGTCCAATGACAATCTCTATAGTACCAATGCAGAGCCTTGTGCCCAAATCTTTGATGATGTTTGATCCTATATTTAAACTGTTACCTAATTTTGCTAATAGCTCAATTAGGTAGAGCTTTTGTGATTTTAAAATGAAAAGAAAGGTATATTTTTATTTCTGCTACATTACATTCATGTGCATAAACGAAATCAGAAGATTACATTACTAGATTGCATCTATGCAGATGCATATAATGTAGGAAAGATTGCACAATATTTTCAAGAAAATTAATCTTTATTAATAATGTAAATTTATAATGTCTCACACAAGCTATGAGACTAACTATTTTAGTGCAAATGAAAGAAAATAATATACATTTATAGATTTAAAAGAAAAAGAATGCACATAAAGTGAAAGGGGACCCGTCATTGCCTGAATGATGAATCCTAGTTGCTTTTTTCTACACCATCTTCATTCCCTCTCGCTTGTCCTGCTTGCTCTCCTTGTTTCTCTTAGGTTCCCTGCATCTAAAATGAAAGTGTTGTTAGAGAAATGAAGGATCACCAATAAAAATATGTGCATACATCTATAAGCATTTAATCTGATCCTCATGTGCATTTCAATATCCAAGCATACCATAAATGTCTAAGAAAACATGAGAGTGTAATCAAACACATCTATCATATGCTTATTTTTATCTAACATGTTTTCTTTTGTGTAGGTATAGCTGAAGTTCTTGTTACTATTCTATTTTATCTAGTTGCGGCATGTGGGGTATAATGTGGCTCCCACAAGGGTTGAGTCCAACATGCTGCCCTCTAAATCTTGAGAGGGATATAAGATAAGCAATAAGAAAATCAAATATTTCAGTGAAATCATTTTCAATGAATAAAGGTGCAATCATGAAGCATGAGAACAACTCACATGCTGTACAAAGTTAAAGGAAAGATCTGGGAAGTCATTTTTCTGGTCAAGATTTGACTCTGAGTCTAGAAGTATGACTACAATGTAATCTAGAAGATATCGAATAAATTGTGGTTCCAAACTCATTATCATTAAGGTGAAATGGTCTTGGAATTGGATGAGCATGTCATGCACTGTGTTGTGATTAGAACATGTGCAATGAAGTTAATCTATAGAAAAAGCATAATCAACACACAAACAATGGACAAGGTCAAATAATGAGTAATCACAGTGCAACTCATTGTAGGGTCAGCCATGGGAATTATCAAGATGGTAATCTAAAATGAGAATATTCAAAGAAGCACAAAAGACTGTCAAAAATAAAAAGCATGACAATCTTATAAAGCATGGTGCCTAGAAAATAAACTAGACAACAATTTATTGAAAGTTTATTTTATAATCAAATGGAAGACATTGCCATGTAAAATCATGTAGCTTGGAATCAATGAAGCTTTCAAATACATAGAAACAAAGAGATAAGAACCATACATCTGATGGGGCTACATAAAAGAGATCCACGACCTGTTTGAGGGCCAAAACCTTCAAAATTTGTATGAAAGAGAGAATCCAGAAAAAGCAAGACATGGGTTGTATTTTTTTTCCTAGCCGACTTAGCCATATTCATGTAGGCAGAATATGGATTTACAGAAAAGAGAAAACATTTTGTGTAAAATATAGAAACAGTGCACGTGCCATTATTACAAGTCAAATGCCCTTGTGCTCTTACAAATATGAGGGAAAAAAATGCCTATAGAAACCCATAAAAGTAACAGAGATCTTGGCCATAGTGAGGGTGAAACCCTCAAAAAGGGATAATGAAAGCACAAAATTTCAAAGCCCTCAACATTTGCAATGGTAAAATCCAAAATTCAAAGCTGTGAGTCGAAGCTTGTAGTAAAATAGAAACAAAAGCTTTGTATTTTCTTCAGTAGAGAAGCATCGAGCAAGTAAAACACAAAGAGATTAAAAGTACTTGTAGCAGTAACATGGAGGAAAAGGTACTGAATATTGGAATATACAGAAGAATCGACAACATGTTAATTTTTCTGTTTAGATTAAGGTTCAAGACTGAGAAAGATAAAATATACATAGAAAAATCAAAGCATCCTCATTATTTTCTTTTGTGAATGAGCTTGAAACAAAATTTTATTAGCAGAGAATGAAAAGAAATACAAAATTTTTATGTACAAAGCTTACCCCAAGCTCAGTGTCATATTTTTGGCATGAGATTCATGAAGAAAGTGCCTCTAAAATTGCATAAATCCTCCATGGATCACCTACAGGAAACCAAAAAACCCTATGGCGGTGCCTCTAAGTTTCCAAAAGGCTAGAGGGTCAAAATGATATGCATTTTGAAATGTTTGGCTATCTTAGGTTTCTAGGGTTTCATAACCCTAATGAGAAAAGCTGACAAGTAAAAGGTATTTTTTACCTTTTATTTTGACATTTACATTATGAACTAATACCCGTGCCTAATGTATTCTCAAATCTCTTTGTATATGCTTGCTTTGTGAAAGCCTTTAGCACTTATGAGTTTTGCATTGACTCATGTATGGTTGAGTCTTCTCTTATTTTTGCATTGATTTACAATTGTAAAGCATTTGGTTTAAATGATGTTGATATAAATCATTAAATCAAATTGCTATTTTAAATGCAAAAATAATGTGTTATGCTTTGAGAATGCCTTTAAGAGGATTTAGTTACATTTTATGCTCTTGGAGAGCATATAGGAGAATGTTGAAGAGGTTAGCCAACATGAGGAAAGAATTTAGGCCTTTTTGACCAAGTTTGGAGAATTTCTAGGGGTGTTTATGGTGGATTAAGTCATGCCTTGAATTTTTCTACATTATGGAGCTGTTTTGGAGGGGATTTGGTTGCTAGATTTTTGGATTTTTGGAGGCATACGACCCAAGAAGTTTCCAAGAGCTATTTTGGTGGATCTTGTTGGGAGGTGAGATATAGTCACTTATGTGACTCATTAGTAATCAGTTCTTACTTGTTGCTTTTTATGTTTTGTGACTTTTGCAATCCTTGAAGGAAGAGATAGAGTTTTGTAACTCATTTGGACATGAAATATAGTACAGACCTTGGGTATCACTAAGTGGAGTATTTTTCCTTCTTATTTTTTGCTAAATATTTTGTTCATCTTATTGTTTGATAAAATTGCTTGTGAAGTATTATTTATTTCCTTATAATTTTGTCTCATGCTAATCACCTTTTTTGTAGAAAAGTGTGTGTTGCAGGTTATAATTTGTGCAAAAAATGCAAGTTAATTTTATTTGTGAAGTCTCCTTCCTCCTAAGAGTCTAAGAATTAAACCCTCTTTATAAAATACTTATGCAAAACACATAGAAATAAGTTGTGCAAGTCTATTTTCAGTCATTGCAAGCAAGTGTATGAAGTATGAGTTTCAAGTCCTTGTAATGTTTAGGTGCATCACCATTAGGTTTAGTTTTCATTTTCATGTTATCCTTTTACCCTTTTCCTCAGTAGTCCAATAGATTAGTTTTAGGTGAGTACCAAAGGAGCCAACCTTCTCTGGAGGTTCACTCCAAGTTTAGGTGACCCATAGCCTAGGAGTGTTCCCATGTTCCTCCAAAGTGTTAAGATCTGCAACTTAACAAGGGTGCAACTTTGAGAGAAAACACAAACCTGATGTGTTTATGTCATTAACAATCCATTCCAAACTATGTGGTCTCTTGTAGATGTGGAAGATGCCCAACATTGGTGCATAGAAGCAAATGCCAACCCTCGACAAGCTGCTAGTAAATATCAAAACAACACCATGCAACCTATGAATCATGTCCACGATAGAAAAAAGGTATCACTACTATTAAAGGATGATACAAACTCATCATCAATACATCCTCCAACACCAAAGTGGCAATCTCAACTTCTTCTATCTATCCCAACTACTATTGTCCTCAAGAACCAAACTGAAATCTCTATGATCGATAGTATGAAACAACCATCTATCACCAAGGTGAGAATTCTAACCCAATGAACGAGGGCTGAAAACTCCTTGCTAAGGTAAGTAGAGAAACCTTCTATCCTTGTGATGTAACTCAAAACCCAATGGTACAAACATGAAGTACTACTGTCTTCTACATGCTCCATGATGTTTTCTTCATGTACTATATATCCTCTCCAAGTGTGATCAAAAAATGATGCTATGATGCAAAGACAAGTACTACCTGATGAAAACCCTTCAATAATCATCATGAGTTCTTGTATTCCAACACTATGAATGAAACTATGAAAAGATAGAAGATGGTTGGTCACCATCACGAAATCAAACTTTGTCTTGTACCTCCCAAGTTTTCCTTCATAGATGTTATCATAAGTTGTTATCCCACTATGTGTGCCATACTGAAAACTCCCCCCATGAGCTGTCATGCTTCCCTTCTCAAGGCTGCCCACCATACTGATTAGAGAATTTTTTCCCATAATGATTAACTCGGTCCTTTTCTTGAAGAACTTAGGTTTGGAAGCTAGGACAACATAGTGTCTATCCAAGGAGACAAAAGTGCATAGGGACTTCTTCAAATCTAGGTTGAGATTACTTGTGCCAACATCATCCCTTGCTGCCCCATGGGGTGTATATGCCATCCCTTCTCTCATAAATCTGAATTGAGCCTTCAATTGGCTCACCAATTGAGGCGTCTCATCAAACCAATGACCCAACTCATGAGCATGATATGAAATTTTAGGATTTTTTTTAACAACAAACCTCCCATCAAGTATCCAAAAATCTGGGTTCCCTTTGTGTTTGTCCATACTAAGAAGATAAAAACTATGATCATGGCTTTCTGAGGTGTCTTCCTTGTCTTTCCTTGTATCTTCTTCATGGATAGGTTTCCCCTCCATGAGTGCTGGTCTAAGAGGTGTGCCCAGTTGAAAGTTGTGTGCTCTTCTAGCTTCCATAGCTATCACAAAATTGATCCCTACCTTTACGTCCTTAGTTGAAATGAACTTTTCTCTCATCCAACTCCATGGTGTTATATCCATAACATACCAAACATTATCAAATTATAGGATTTTATTGTTAGAACATCTCTTGGTATCTACAATCAAATCTCAAGGTATGTTCAACCCAAATGGAATCACTTACGTCTCCCTCTACATGTGTAGGTATAACCCTAGTGGTTGATATACCAATTGTTTGCCCAATACCACCTCTAATTTGAGCCTTCAATGGAATCTGTAAAAGAGGAAACCTATGTATCTCATGAGTTAAGCTAGATACCCAAACATAATTTTTTGAACCATGCTTCTTCTCTTGTTCACACCCATCTACATGTTCTTGTTTGCTTACCTCAATAAACTCATCCTTTGCATGCTCAAATTATACCCATTATTCCCTTGGAATAAATAATGATTGAAGATAGGATTCCCTTCATTTTCTTGCTTGGTCTATATGATTGAATTGTTCCTTGGTTCTTTGCATATTTTGGGTTCTGTGGTAAGGACAACGTTGTGTTTGAAAGAGAGATTAGCGTACACTTTCTCACCACCATATTTTAGTGTTGAAATAACTTGATTTAGAGTAGGGTGGTTGTCTTCAAACTAACTCAATCCAATAGACCTAGCAATTCTATAACCCTAATTTGATGGGTTTCAATCACAATCTCACCATTCTCCTAGTAGGAAAACACATGGGGTTTTTCTAACATAATCTACAGATAAGATCTCCAATCCACAACATAAAACATATTTTGGATACCCTTTATGGTGTTTGAAAACATATCAAAATTGTAGTTATGACTGCTTTGGAACAACACCTTCAAAAATTGATTGCTACATTGTTGATAAGGCCTAATTAGGCTTGCACTACAAGGAAACAATAGGGATTTCAACCTTCTAACCTCCACTCTTCAATACAAGTAATCTAACATGTCATAAAGGGTCTATAAATACCTTTTCCAACAATTGGAACAAACTCCAAATCTCCTTTCCACAAAACCCTATGTCTACCTAATCATCTAAGCCTAAAATATGGTGAAATTAGGCTAGGGCTTGATAAAAAATGCCCCTAACTCTATCCCCTACTCCTGAAAACAAAAAAAACATTAAATGAATCCACCTACATCCATTCCACCGGTTGTCAGATTTTTCCACCAGTGGAATGGCTCAAAAAATCATTTTTCTCCAATTAAACCCTCACAACCTAAGGTTTCCGACTATTTTTTAGTATAATGCTCTAAAACCCTTCTACCTTAATGAAAATGAATCAAACCAATTGAAAACAATAGAAGATTCACTATTTCATCAATCCCAATGTACAAAAGATCACTTATAGGTCGTACAGGGCCATACAAATCTCTATAGCAGCAGATTAAGCTTCAAAACGTAGAAAAACAGAGCATTTTCTTATTCCAAATTCAGAATTACAACTCCAAAAGCTTCAACTAACATTTACCAATGTTTTTAAAGAAATTCCAAAGCTTCTCCATCCATTTACCAACTCCTTTTCAAATCCCAATGCTTCAACTTCCGACATGACTCAAAAATGAAAACTGCAAAATTAGCAACTTTTAACCAACATGACTCAACCGACCCAAAAGACATAAAAACATGGTCTTAAAGATCTTATTACACACAAAATTGACTTAATCATCACAAAAACTAACACCTTGCAACATTTTTGCATAAAAGCCTATGGTGCCCTATGCCATACTCCCCAGGCAAAATTGACTCAAGTTCCCTTGAGGACAATGCTACAACAATAAACTCATGCGTGTCCATGTAATTCCATGACCTCCAAGTGGCTTGTCCATTTGGAAACCACTTCCAATGAACCAAGTATTGGAAAAAAAACATTATCCCTTATCTTTTACCTGTTCTTCAATTGAGAATGTTGTTCTTCACTGAATGGATTATCTTTGATTCCTCCCTCATCTAAGAATGTTGTCAAATCTGCTTCTTCATCTACAACTACATATCCTTCTTCCTTTTAAAGCGCTACCTTCCTCTTCACTGCAATGGTGTACTTGGAGTAGTCCCCATCCCTTTGCAACTTATCCTTGACCACTTCACCTTGACCTTTCATCTCTTCCATCTACAGTTTTACCCATATGATTGCTACTTGATTAGGTATATTAACCTCTGATTTGAGAGAAATAGAATGACCACTTCCCCCTCTAAAAGCAATAAATGAAACACCCCTTCTATCATCATATCATCATATCAACACGACCTGCTCATCCTCTTCCTTGTGTAGGATTTTTTGAAGAGTACTTATTATCACATTTTTATTTTCTCTAAGAGTGACAAGTCTATCCATCTAAATCATCATTAGATAATTGAAATTTTCTAACTCACAAACCCAAACAGGTTGGTATGATCTCCAACTTTGATACCACTGTAAAGTTCCCTTCCCCAAGTATGATAATTTTTGGCTTGCTTTCAGTTTGAGATAATTTTTTGATTTGTTCACTTGTTTAAGAATCAAGAAAGATGTTTGATATAGCCAAGATAGACATGAACAACATAACCCCTGTCTATCTTAAAATCTGCTTCTTTCAATTTGTAATGTACAAAAATAATTATCATCAAATTACAACATAGAATGTGTTTAATGAAAATGGGGTTACTTTGTGAACTTTGCTCAGTTTGACATAATTTTGTTCCAACTCAATAATGACATTACAAAATGAAATATAGGCATTCAAATAAGAGGGCATATCACAATAGAGACATTGAATATTTTAGATTTAGTGGCATTTTACTACAACTAATCAAATGGGAAATTGGACTCACAACCACGACTATGACAACATTTTTATTTCAATATCAAACCTTGACTCATCCCTTTGATATTACTAAGAATACCCTTACATTCAACCATTAATTTATACAACATTTCAATTCATTAAGGGGAATAACAAGGCAATACTCTTTGCAACAACTAAGTAGTACTCAAAAATATTACTCAAATGATAACAACAAATTAACATGCAATTTTTTGAATTTTAAATGTCTAAGAATTACATATAACAACTTAGGTTTACATTGGCACACAATAGACTCTATGGCAAGGAATTGAGAAGTAATTGTAGACCCAAATTCAAAATATTGTAATAGAAAAAGTGCTTAGACCTAGTGAAATATTTGATCTAGACCTGGAACGTGTTGAAAATGACTCAAAAATGCCCAGAAATATGCAACAACAACTAAAATCCTTATTTTAGCAGTCATTTCTCCTTTATAAAAAAGTACCCAGCCTTTTAACCTTCAAATTCCTTCCCTACAATCCTCCATTAGTAGCCACGACCATGCCCTAGAGTGGGGGAGTCGTCTCTTCTTCTACAATCATGTCTTTCCTCTTAACTCGCCTAGATTCACCAAAAAGGTGACTTAAACCAAGTAATTTTGTTGAGATTTAAAGTGCGTAGGGCTTATATGATGACCCATGCCTCTAAGGAATGCATATTGAGCTCTAAAATCAACCCATGGAAGGAACATTTCCACTTTAAACAAACATCACAAAAAATTGTAATTAAACCATTGTTTCATTTCACTATTCTTCCAAACTCAGCTTCACACAATGTAACTCTATAAACACTTCGGATTCTTTCTAGGATTGGTGTTCCACAATTGAAACAAGCTCTATGTTTTCGAAAACCCACGACCAAAGAAGTTCACTAATCTTTCCGAGAGAAAATGTTCATTCAATAGTATTCGACAAAATGAGCTCCTTTTTCTTTATATTTTCCCACACAAACATAAAGTGAATTTTGTAAAGTTATATTTAAAATATTTCATCAAGTCACTTTATAAACATCAAATAAGTGATTTTATAAAATTTCGCTTTATTTAATTAAAATAATCAATTAAAGTAATCTTTTAGAAATATTATTAATTTTTGGACAACTTAATCAATTAAATTAATTAAGTCACTTAACCATAAATTTGGGGACATTACATAGTGTCATAATCAAAAGTAGACTAAACCACTCCTACAACATGAAATACCCCATACTATTCTACTCCTTAGTGTGTTTGGTGTAGGTATGAGTCCATAAATATAAGACAAAAGATCAAGCCACCTAATATGTGTCAGGATGTTGTTTCACCAAGACTCATAATTAGACTTTTTCAGGATAACCACAAAAGGTTGAATACAAAAACCCATGATACTCCTAAAATGCATGTAAATCATATCAAAAGAAGTCATATCATGCAAATAGATCATGTCCAAGTTCCAAAATTCCCAAGTAATTGACCAAAATGTAAGCATGAGATACTCTTATAGGTAGATTGTCTTATGTCTTCAAGACTTTGGAAATGAGTATGCTTTATCATAAATTAGATTAGAGCATCGGGCATTTAATTTTATAATATAAACAAAGGGTTTCTTTTTATTTATAGATATTAATATGCTTTCTAGGGCAATAGACACCACAAACAAGTCAACAATCATAGTTAAGGATGAGCAACAAAATATAACAACTTACATTTAGAATATGTAAGCATGAATAAAAGCATAATTGAAGAAATTAGAGTCTAAAAACACTAAGAAATCACACAAGATTAGGATCATACAAACCCATAATGAAATTACCTTGCAAAGCATTAAAATTGATTAATCTAAAGAATTAAACTAAAATCAAAGAAATTAACCAAACTGGAAGTGAAAACCTTCAATCCCATTGTGGATTGATGCATATTTTTGATGTGGATTGCTCAAATTATATATAATCCATGTTGCAATTTATCTTGATATGAGAGAGATGGTTTACAAAATAGGTGCTCTAAAATGCTCAAGAATTCTAGAGAGTCCCTATGCTTATGAGGATTGTGAATGATTTGATGTTTGAAAAGGCTTGTTTTATAGATTTTGGGAATTTTGACCAATGGTCAAGATTGAAAATAAGGATCAATGGATGAGAGTATAAATCAAGGAGATGGGCAAGGATCAAGGAGGACCAATCATTGAGGATTCATGAGATCCCAAAATATCCCTAATTCCATGGAAAAGAGGTTGGAGATATTTTGAACTGGAGGGAAGAATTTGAATTGGGACAAAAAATGAATAAAATGTACCTAGGGTAGATTCTAGAAAAAGTGCATGAATTGATCTTAAGAGCATTGAAATACCTTTCTAATATTGCAAGAATTGTGAAAATTGTAGATATAGGTGAAAAGTTATGAGCTATGAAGCTAAAACTGATGGTCTAACTTCAACAAGCGATAACTATACTAGAATAAAAATATGATGACGAGACCTATACCACTAGATAGTGCTCAAAACCAACTTTCAGATGTTATCTTGTTTTCTCAATTTTGACATCATATGACCAAGTTATGGCCAAAACAAAAATATAACTAGCTTAAGTCAAATGAGGGCTAGGAGGGGGGCTTGCAAGGTACACACTGACATCATGCTAATGTTAGATAACAAAATATTCTCCTACTTGTAGAAATATTCCTAAGGATAAAAAAAAATCATCGGATTCTTGAGTAGTCAAAATTAATGGGATACCAAAATATTATGTGTAGATTTTATCATCAAAATATGTTGTGTGTTGTGGAATATTATCTGCTGGGTCTATAACAGTCGCTAAGAATTTTTTTGTCGAGCATGAAGGGTTTTAGGGATCGATGGCTAGTGGGATGCCCTACCACTAGTAAGAGATTGGGACCACAAGCTAGGTCATGTGGCCCTTGTCAGACTGACATTTCTTGCATGCTTACTGAAGGGTACAATACCTTGTGCAAGAAATTAATACTTGTAGTTCTTTTATTCTTTTTAAATTTTTTAATTGTTGATATTTTTGAAAATATTAAAGTTAAAAACCATAAATTTATTTTTAAATCCGTAGTGTACTTTCACACATAATAAAGTAGAATAATAGAGGTTGGGGTTATACAACACCATACAAATTCCCTTGCGAGATTCTCAAGTGCTAATTTTTTTTCCTTTTTAACTTCTCTAATTTTAGTGAATTGATTGATGATCTTAGGGTTTTTGGCCATTTTGGACTTAACAGTGATGTTCATTTTTCTCTAAGATGAGCCTATTTTTCCCTAAAGGTTTGATCTCTTGGAATTTGAACATGACGCTACCTATCTGGTGCCTTGATACTATGTTGGAGTTGATGGTGAACCACACGACTCTTAGAAATCACCTACAATAAATTATCCTATCACAAAGAGAGATCAAACAAGATGAATTTTCTTAAAAACTTGAGTATTGTATTGATGCCATAACTTGAACAATTGATTAAAATGAATGAAGAATCCTCATGTAAAGGAAAAATAACCCTAAATCAAGTCCTAGGTGAGGATTAGATTAGATTGTGATAAGTTTCCTCATCCTATGTAATGAGACAACATGACCTATATTTAGCTCAATCTAAAAATAAAAACACTATTCCTAAGTTTAGCTTAAATGGATAAATTAAAAGGAGCCTACTAATTAATTAACTATTAAGTGATTTTCCTAATTATTCCAACATCCCCCATTAGGATTAAATTAGGGAGAAGCTAAAAAACCTAATGATGAATGTAATGATGGAATCATGGATGGGTCTGAGCTATAAGTCTTGATGAGGTAGCCATGTAAAAATAAATGAAATCTCCCATAATCAGAGAAAAGGAGAAAACCTCATGGAAAATAAACTCCTCTCTAAAATAGGGAAAATAAAATAGATGCACTAATGAAAGAAGGATAGGAGGAATCATTATGAACCCCAAGGGATGCTTCTATCATACAAGTACAATGCATGTGCCCCCAAGAGTAGAGAGAAAATAAGGATGTGAATCTCCCCTTAAAGAGAGATCTCATGTGCTAATAATGAAAGCTTGAAGATAGAACATTATCCATTGCTTGCAAATGAAATTGATCCCCTTAGGAAGAAAAAAATCCATTGGTGATTAGATAAGTCATTCACATAAACTGGATGAATAGGGAATCAAAATCCAAATGATGTGTGCCTCTAAAAACTTCTCAAATATTCACATGTTGGAATGAGATGATATCAATCCAAGATCTTGTGAAGACTAATGTAGAACAAGCTCCAAAGATAATGATGATAGTGGGCTAACAACTATGATGTTGCTAGGAAAGAGGAGATGAATTTTTCCTCAAAATAATCCTCCAAATATACAATCTAAGACTCCACAAACAAAGATGATATGTATACAAGATATGAATCCAAAATAGACATGTTTAAAAGATAATGAATCTCTTACTGAATTGAACCAATACCTGGGCCATCGATGTGGAGATACCAAGTTGATCAAGAACAACAAAATATGGAGATTGGGTCTCAATATGAAGAGTGGGAACATGAAGACAAGTCTATGAAACATCAAAACATGCAAGACCTGTGATATACTTAAGCTCCTCTAAAGTATCATCATCAAAGGGTATATATTTTGTAACATCAAGGGGAATGAAATAATATGTAGTAGGATCTTCTCAGAATGAAGAGATATGAGGGTCTCTATAGATTTCCCAAAGTCTAGTCCAAAGTGTGTAGGGGCAATCAATGTTTGATATAAAACACATATTGTCATGATCAAAACTAGAAAAAAAATGATCCTATAACATGATCATTGATAATACTACATATTGATATATTCCCTGGTGTGTTTGGTGTAGATATGAGTCCACAAAGATAAGAAAAAAGATCAAGCCACTTGAGATGTGTCAAGATATCATTTTGCCAAGATTCATAATTATCCTTTTACATGATGACCGCAAAAGGATGAAAATAAAAACGCATGACACTCCTCAAAATGATAAAATTAGAGATTAATAATTTCAATGCATGTAAATTAGATAAAATCAAGTCATCTCATGCAAATAGAAAATCTTCAGGTGCCAAAATATTCAAATAATTGACCAAAATGGGAAATCACCAAAAACTAAATAAAATGTAACTAAGGCAGATTTTGGAAAAAAGTACATTAATTGATTTGAAGAGCTGTAAAATACATATGATTGAAATGTTTACATACCCACACATGGTGATTCTGGTATCTTCCTGGAGCCATGTTCTGTTAGTTACATAGGACTACTATGAATTTTTAGACTATTTCCTTTTGCCAACACTCATAGATGTGCGAAAGGAAGACCTTAGATCAAGGTTGATGAAAACACACTATGAGTGGCTCAAAAGATGCAAGATCAAGTGTGATTAGTTCTTTAGATCCAATTTTACATTCATTCACTTCAATGGATTCAAGGATGAACCATTTTAAATTTCATGGATGCTTACAAATTGAATTCCGACATTGGAAATGGTTCAACAATTGGACATGGTGGACTCAATTTTTTGGTTTGGGAGGAAAAATAAGGTGATATATGATCTACCCATCTCAAGGGGAGGTATTACAATAGTTAAAAGGTCATGCCAAAAGTTTTTGATGTTTAAGAAGGCATAGCTAGGGCTAGACATGATAAGTGATCAATGGTATTATGACCCAACTAGTGAAATGGCTAGTCTGAAGATTGTCTCTTCAATGGTACATAAGACTCAACCCTTTTTTGAGGAGTGGAAATCACCGCTGGTCAACAACATTAGTGTTTACATTGATCTATCCAACATTGCCAACAATGCTCGACACACATGGGAGTCATTGTACAAACTGTTGCAAGTTTTTGATCCCTCCAGGAAAATGAGCAAGGGTCTATGAGTGCAACTCATCAATCAAGGTTGGAGCAACCAAAAATAGAATCCTATTGGAAATATAGGAAAGATTTATAAAACAGAGTTAAATTTTGACGATGTAGAGACTAACGAAGAATGGGAGAAATTATGGGATGATCACCACATTGAGGAAGCCCTCACGAAACAAGGGGAAGAAGAAGAAGAGGAAGAGGGTGGAACAATAGAGGAATAGGAAGAGATCTATGAAATCGAGAGGTCAATCTACTTGACTGTTGCCGAATATGAGGTTGTCGAGCAATGAGAGAAAGGTACACCTCATCGAATGGATGCACCAACCATCAAGGGTAGGAGTGAGGTGTCACTCTGTGGTTCACTGATTGAGCATGAAAAGAAGAAGAGGAGAGTGATAGATAAAGACTCAAAGTGTGAAGAAGAAGAAAAAAGTGTGGAAGAGAAGAATGGATCACAACCACTCCCTAGGGTCACACAACATAAGGTAAGTTTGACTGATGTTGTTGTCTCTCAAGATTATTCTTTCTTCAATTCTTTGATTCCTGACATTCAAGAGTCTTGCAATCTTTCTATGCTTTCAACCCCTTTGTGTGTGCTAGTTTCATCTTCAATGATGGTGGCACAACTATTGGGTATTCCCCTACATGGCTTACCTCTTTTCTCACCATCCACCTTACCAGTCCATTCATTGATTTCCATGGGAACAATGTCTATTTCTTTAGAGCACCAAGTCACCATTCATTTTGGGCTGCCACTGGGATTTCCATTTTCTAGGGAAAAAATACAATTGCCAAAGTAGTTCCATCAATAGATGGAAATAGCTAGAAAGCTTTGTGAGGACCATTTAGAGAAGAATAGGGAGAAAGTAGTGAAGATGATGGCAGTGCCCAATATGTGATCCTTTTTGAACCCTAGCCAACAATATCTAATGATTTCTCATATGAACCCTATGATGATCAAGCTTGAAGAACAAATGCAAATAGGGGATTATTCTATTCATTCAGTAGGGTTGAACCTTACTTAGGAGAGGCCCCAAGGTAAGGTTGAACTAATGGAGAAAACTCAAAATTCCATCATGATGGATTATCTAAAAGCTAGTTGTTGCCTTCAGAAAAAAGAAAAAAAAGAAAACCAGATCTTGTAAGTGTGAAAAGCATAGTAGAATGATTAGTTGTTGAGGGAAAGGGGAAGGAGGTGGAGTTGAGCAAACTAAATAGGGAGCTAGAAAGCTATGTCACTCAAGAAATGTTGAAGCTTGAGGCACAAAAAAGAGAAAATCTAGAGGTATAGGTATCTGAGATAATGGACTAAGTCAAGAACCTAGAGAAGGAGAAGGAAGATGGAGATAAAAGATTGCGAGAAGAATTGACAAATACACAATGGGAACTTGTGATAACCTTCCCTTCTATGATCCTATTGAGTCTATGTGTCCTTGATGGTTCTTGTCTAGTATTTTATGTGCCTCTTTGTTTGGATACTATATCTGAGTTATGAGTGATAGTTGTTTCTATCTATCAATGATATTCTATTGGAGTATGAAAACACTAAGAGGGGGGGTGAATTAGTGTTTTAATAGCCAAAATCAATTCAATTGTTTCCAATAACACATTTTTTCTTTGTTATAATTGGATTTTCAACTACTAAAATGTATTCAAATGTGATAGCCAAGAGAAGATACTTGAATAACATGAAAGTTTAAATGTTGCAAAGTACATAACTAAAAAATCAAGAATACATTGCATGTGACATGAAAACCATATGAAACACAACACCATAACATAATGATTTATGAGTGGACAACCCTCATAGGGATAAAAAACCACTTGAGAAAAATTTCCTCACTGGCTTAATAAAATCCCACTGATTATAGAGCCTCACTGGCTACACAATATGCCTCACTAGCTACACAACATGCCTCATTGGCAAAGGAACCTCACTAGTTACATGTATGAATCACTGGAAAATGCAACTTTCACATCAATATGATTCTGCGAATAAAAGGACAAAGTATAATATTTGTTTCATTACAAAGCATTTCTTTATTGTCTCATTTTTACTGGAGACTCAAGAACCTATATGTTTGTGTATCCACATACAAACAACACTTAAAGTTCTTTCTCAGTTTTTCAAAATAGATTATTCATCAATGATTTCAGAATAAACATAATAATGACTCTTTGTAGAGTATAAGTCTCATAACCATCTCCCTCTTTCAGGTGCAAACATTCAACATTATAATCCTCCTCACATACATGGACAAATAATTTGTTTGAGTGATTACAAAGAATAACAGTGACTCTAATCAGATCATACCAAACAAAAAACAAAAGAAACTATTTTCCTCCATAAACCTTTTACAGAGCCTAGACCACTATGAAACCCTTCTCAATTCATTGGGAGCCTTCAATGATAATGTGAAGATCACACTAAATAAATACAAACATACAAGATTATGATATATATGTCCAATCCTCACTTATTTGTGCAGTACAGTCATATAGAGTTTATAGACTATTGTTCCATTCTATATCATTTCTAAAGCATAAAGTTATCATCCTAAGTAACCAGAATTTCTCAAGCACAAACCACACTTATTTAATAATCAAAGACCTTCATATCCTCGCACTCTCAATAGAGTTACCAAACTGTAATTGAAAAATCAATTATAATGAGCGTTCTTCAACTTCACAAAAAAACTCTTGACCTTTGCAACCCATCATTTTGTAGAGACCATTTATTTTTCAAAAACTGAAATATCAAACATTATAATCCTTTCTATGTAGTAACTACATTTCAAACTACGAAATACCTTTGATCAAAAACCCGTGTAGTCCTTCGAAAATTGATCATTGGTTGCTTAGAAATAAGTCGTAGATAGAGACTTAAGCAACATTTTTAACATGATAATAAATCAGATTTTAAAATATAAAATATGAAGACTTGTATTATAAAACATCGTGTGCCCTATGTTGATATACAACATTGATGTCATTTTTCGGTTTGGTACTCCTATCTCTGGTGTTATTACCTTTGGCTTATCCCTTGATCTGACAATGTTGTTATTGGCACAAGTTTTGGTCTACGTGATGTTGTACCAAAGTTTATTTTGGTCCAGCCCTATTTGGTATAGCATGGGATATTATTTTTGCATCTATGTCGACATCTTCAACACCTTGTGTAACGTGCTCACCTGAATCCATCTCCGATGCAAGCCGTCTAGTGGAAAGGCAGATCTAGTATATATATACATATATGAAGGGACATAATATGTAGTTGTATGATATGTGATGTATGATAGCGATATGTTGATATTATCTTGTGAACTGGTATATGTGCTATAGTGTTTGTACAACAAAACTTTGTGCTTTTTTGAGAACTGTATTCATGCATATGCAGATGCAATTATAGCAGTTCAGTTTTGTAACATATACTCCGGCAGTAAGCCATCTCTCAGTTGTAATATATGTTTTTTGTATTTTGGGTAGTAGGCCAACCGACAATGAGACACCCGGTAGTGAGCCAACTCGACAGTGATACACCTATGTATTATGTAACCAGTTGCTTAATACTTGAGAGTTAACCCTCTCTGTGGTTTTTCCCATCTTGGGTTTCCACGATAAAAATCTCGATGTTATGTGGTGTTGTGTAATATTGGTTATTGTTTAGTAATTTTAATTATGTTATGTAGACAACTATTTAAAGTTTTTAATATTTTTAGAGGACTGTTGATTCACCCCTCCCCTCTCAGTATTCCAGATGTTCAACACCCTAAACCCTAGATCTTTAGGGTTTTATTAAATACCTTTGAAACACAAAGAGTGCTTGAATCAAACCTTAATCTAATATTTCCACCAATTTAATATGATGTCTATAAGCCTCAATGCCACCTTTGTGAAGTAAACAATGTCAACTTCCAAACATAACAAAAAGTAAATTTTCCTTTGAAGGTCTTCACAAGGGATAAACCTTAGGTCTTAGGGTTTTTTGTCAAACCTTCAATGATAAAAAAACCTAAACTTTTGAATGATCAATCAAATATCCTTCTGCATCTTGAACATTGTATTTTGCGATATGAACATGAAGTAGTATCCTTGAAAAACCATGAATATAGGATGAACAAACACTCTTTGGAGGTATCAAGCAATGCACCTTTGCTTGCTTTCTTGCATCAACATAACCTTTGATCCTTGTCTATGAATCAACAACATTCTTTCATCAAAATGAACTACAACAAACCTTTGTAGATCGTCTCCATGACCTTTGACATCAATGACAAATAATGCCAATGCCAACATATTCATATGGTTGTTTTTTAATAAGGTTAACTAAATAATTCTATCTAATGGTTCCCATGATTTCTCTGTGATAACAAGATGTGTTCTTTTGATTGATTATGCTAGTATATGTTGAACGAGATGTTTAGTCATGATGGGTTAATGGTTATTTATTTTCTAATAGTAGCACTATGTATATCAAATATATTAATTTATAGGGATTGTTGAGATAGTTGCTAAGATGATGCATATTTATTCTTTTCATGGATGGTATTTGGATGTACTTATGGATGTTGGACCTTATGTTGATTGTTCGATCATATGATGTCCTTTGATGAGAGCATTTTTGATTAACATATTTAATTGTATACGTTATTCTATGGTTGACTAATGGATTTGTGATAATATGTTATATGTTATGATGAATTTATTTTTTCTATATACTATAATGACATCTTTCATTGAGTGTACAGGGATTTTTAATGCCGATGGAATTAATGGGGATTCACTTAGCCACTTGTATTGTTTTGTGTAATATAGGACCTTGGCATGGGATCCTATGGGTTATTGTTTATTATATTAGGTTATGTGATTTTCAAATGTTGTCTTGTGTGGATTATGCTTTGTGCAAGTTTTGATTTATAAATTTTTAAAATGAATTTAAAATGAATTTAAAATGTGTTTTTAAAAGGTCTAGGGTGTGTTTTATGTGTTAGAAGTTAGCCTAGGACCTAGATGTATAAGTTGGAAGGTATTTTTTGTTATTTGTGATCTTATAAAAAGTGTTTAAACCCTTCTTTTACCCCCACTCATAAAAGTGGTGAAAAGGAGAGGGTGGTTGGTTGGTTGTGTTGGTTATAGGAGGAATTTATCTCTCCCTCTTTAAAACTCCTTCCTTATGGAGAGGAGAGGGTTACCTTGCCCATTTTTTTCTTTACACTTTTGTGATCTTTGTTTTGGGACTTCTTGAGAGGAAGAAGGGGGAGAGATTGTTGAAAAGAGGAGGAGGCTATCCATCCAAGAGAGTCTACCATTGTTGGAATAATAGTGAATTGAGGTATTTCTCTTCTTGTTGTTTTGCAATAAATTGTTAAGATTGTTTTATAAGGGTTTGATTTGAGGGTTTTGTTGTGATGTATTCTATTGTATGTGTTGTGTTGTGTTTTTTTCTTGTGTGTTAGTTTTAGAGGAGTTGAACCCCTCTTGTGAAGAGGAGTCTTTGGTCCTCCATATGTAGGGGTTCGAGTGGGCATAGCTTCCACACATAGGGGCTTTTCACTATTTGGGATATGAGTATCCCTTGTGGGTAATGGCCATTACTTGGGTATGAGTACCCTTACATCTATGGGGATATAAGTATCACATCTTTATTGTTGGGAGAAATAAGGGTGTTGATATGGGTGTGGTTGATGCGACATTGATGAGGGGTTGTGGTCGAGTTGTTGTGGAGTTTATGGGAGCTTTATTGTGATGATTTGATCATTATGCTTATATATATTATTTGACATGTCTGGTTGAGCCCCTACTCCCCCTAAGTGTTTTTCCCTTGGGGTAAACGATTGTGATAGAAATGTGTTTTGTGCTCTTGTGAATGGCTTGATATGAGGGTTTGTTGTCTATGTAAATTTTTTTTGTGGTACATGTGCTTGAGTTTTGAGTTGAGTTGTTTCTTGTGGCTAAGTGATTACCCCATGCTCTAGGGTGGGTTGTATCATAAACCTACGGTTGGGAGGAGAGCCCATCGATATCTTATTGTTTTTTCCATACTTGTTATTTTCAGGTTTCTTATGGAGTTCTTTTGAAGTGCTTGGGAGAGAAGGGATGTTGTGTTGGGTTTCAAAAAGAGTCCTTATTTTTATTTGCATTTGTACTTCAAGACTATGAATCTTTATATAATGGTTATAAAAAATTTCGAAAGGGATTGACAAATTTGAGGCATTCCAAGTAGTTGTTCAAATTGTGTTTTTTATAAAGAAGGGTATTCTTGTGTAAAGGGCATTTTTGCAATGTACCCTATTAGTTTTCTTACATACATAACTTGACATTTGATTTGAAAGGGAAATTTTCAAAAAAAGGTTGTATTGGAATATCATATAACTCTATAGTCTTGTGAAAATAGAAATAAATAAAGCATTGATACAAAAGTATATTGAGAAATTAAGTATTTCATGTGCAAGTTTTATGATTTGAATTTTGAATGTAATTATTCTTTCTTAAAAATAATAGAAGTCTCCTTACCTTCATATAAATTCCATATAGTCAAAAGGAAGGTTTAGATGGTTATTTGTCTACTTTACTATTGTATGCAACCGAAATAAAAAAACTTGTATGCAAATCTGTTCTCAAGATTTCTATATGATTCCTTGGAAATGAAAAGAAAATAAAGTTTATGTTTGGTTGAAAATTTAGTATGCTAGTAAAGGAAGAATGGGGGCAGATTCTTGTTAAATGAACTTAGCTTTTTCTTTTAAAAGGAGAATATTATTCTCTCTGCTTATTAATGCTTTAGACTTCACCAAAAAAAAATAGACTTGCCTGCAACATTTTTCAAAATTATGGGATTATTCATCCTTCTTACATAGGAACCCAACGTGAGAATTTATACAAGAACTAGTGCCTTGAGCATTTTAAATAGTTATAATAAATTTAAAATAAAAACCCAAACCTAAACTAAGACTAAGTTATCCCATACTGCAGCCAACAAAGGACCTTGAGTATTGTATATCAACGGAGAATTTAGTAATAAATATTTAAGAAGAAATTGTAGTCAATTGAATTAATGATTTATAGAGGTTTTCTTATTTGTAAATTGTTTAGTAGAAATTTTCTAATTTGAAACTCATTGATTAAATGTAAAGTTTAATAACTAATTAATTAATATTAAAAGATATAATGTTATAAAGATTGAGTTTCAATTCAGAATTTTTGAGAATTTTTATCAAAATAAACTTTTGCCTTTTAATTCCTTGCAGAAATTGAACAATAGGTTAATATGTGAAATTTATTTTTAAAAAAAAAATTAATAAAATTTTAATAATACATTGCAATAGTCGAGTTAAAAAAATAAGCTCTCTTCAAAATAAATGGATGAAAGAATAGAATCATTGAAAGTAAACTTAGTATCAGCAAATGAAATAAATTTAGTATATATAGAGAGGATAAAATCTATTGTTATGAGAGTGCTTACATTTTAAATGACTTCTCAACCATAACATTCATTCAAAGATGTCAAGTTCATTTCATATATAAGTTTCTAGAGAATTTTAGAGTTGAACTTAAATAAAACAATTGTAGTTTGCTTTACTAACCTTTAGACCACGAGTTATGATAACAGGGGATTTTGGAAGTGGTAGCCTTGATCAAGTCTAGAAATTACACCATAATAGGAAATTTACCTTATAAAATTTAACAAGAATTAATAAGTAAACCCCAAACTATAAATGTTAACTATTATCTTGACCTCCAAGAAAGATTTAACCTATCATTTAAGACTTGATAGCATCCAATTAATTCATATGATATCAGTGATAATGTTGAAGTTGAGAAAATCATTTTCATTTACTCTTAATTTTGTTTCAAAACATGTTTGGCTAGTGCAAAATTATTTATTATCTCAAAATATTTATAGTCAAGTTGTTTTTTGTGCAATAATATTTTTATCTTAAGAAAACTAGAAAAACAAATGTAGGAAGGAAAAGAAAATTTGAAGTTTAGATAATTTAGAATCGATCATGGGAATGATCAATTTAGACAGAGTCTTTCAGACTTTAAAGAGAAAAGAACAACCCTCTGAAGATGAATGGACATCTCTGCAACTTGCTCTTGAGAAGATGTAATTTTGAGGTATGCACAAATTGTGGCTTTTTTCTTTCTATTTTGGAATCTGAGCTAGAGTTTTTGGTTCTCACCCTTGCAAGCATTTTGTTTCAGGCAACGTTGGAAGCTTTAGTATACTTTATAGTACAGAGGTGAAGCAGTACTAGGATGGGTGACCTCCCGGGACGGACCAATGCTTCACCTCTGTGAGCATCACCTAGATGCAATGAGTGCTAAGTGGACCATTCATTATCATGAGAGATGGGTTCTTGTGAACCACTACTCATGAATCATGGGTCAATGAGTTTGACTCGAAAACTACACGGTTGAATCCTGATAGCTATATCATCATATAATATCATTTCAAAAATTTAATTTCAATAAATGTGTTATAAAATTCTTCCTGTTCGATGGAAACGTGTCAGTGAAGCGCAATAAGAACCTAGTGTTTATTATTTTGGTATACTATTCCACTAGCCTTGCACGTCGCACATTATTTTGTTTTAGATCTATTTGTAATAAATAATTTTTTAAGGAATTGTTATTTGTATAAATATTATAGCTTTAACTGTTGTTAGTAACTATTGAAAAGTTATAGTGATCTTTTTTAGTCAAATAATTAGTATTGAAAGTTGATATGATTAAAATATTTATTTATAACTCTTGTTTTGTAAATATTAATTGAATGATTATTATAATATTTATTAGAAATAGAGTTAGAGTAAGATATATAAACAAGAATTCAAGTTAGAGTTATAGTTATGCTTTGAAAAAATGCAAAGAAAACTGAGTTTAATCATAGTTGAAAATGAAAAGCGTTCGGGAAACCAAGACCCCTAAATCTTGTTGGAATTTTCCTACATAGTACAATAATGATACTTGTGTTCATAAACAATCACCTATACTAACATTACCACTTACTTTAATTTTGTGAAATTGGTATCACATTAAAGTTCCAAAATTAGATTCATTCCATTAATAGATGCATGGAATAAGAAACCATCAAACACATTTAAAATATGATCCAATAGATAATTTTGCATATTGTATTTATTATTTGATTACAAAAAAATTATTTGTATAAGTATTATTCTAATTAATTAAATTTTGCATTGAAATTCTAAATCATTATAAAGTAGTTATATAGAATGATTTTAAAATAGTTATCATTATCCTGATCATTGTACATTGTATTATAACTCTAACTGTGGCTAGATTGTGCATAAGATTGATATCAGGTTTAAGATAGAACTTAGCATAGGATGCGAGGATTAGTATGAGAATTATAATTATGACAACTGTTGTGATTAGGATTATTTTTCTTAGGTGTGTTGTCTTTTGATGACAACGTCTGAGTTAGGTTTTTGGAACTATGTGTAATAATTTGTTGACTAAAGGATTATGACTTATACAAACATAACTCTGTATAATTAATTATTAGTCAAAGTTTAATGTTAGATTTAGGGTTAACATTTTTAGATATTATTTGCATAAATATTAGTTTAATATCAAGCTTAATATTGTAGTTAGGATTAGAGTGTCAGAATTAGTATCAGAATTATAATTATGATAAGGGTTACATTCAACATTATTTTCCTTAGTTATGTTGACTTTTGATGAAAACATGTGAATTAGGATAAAGGATAATAACTTTTGTAAAGTTAAAATTTACATTTAAATTAAAAAAATTCTACTCAAAGTTATCATGATTAAGGTAATCAAAATTGATGTTAGATTTGACAAAAATTATCTAGGTATATAACAGTCATAATTAAGAATAAGTTTGATGTGAGATTTAGGATAGAGGTTAAGTTTAGAGATTTAGTATGACAGTTACAATTATTCTATTGATTTAATAGTTGGTAATTTGATAATCGGGCACAATAGCAAGTACAATTGTTTTTTGTTTTTGGATCTAAACTAGAGTTTTGTGTTCTTACCTTTCCTAATAGTGTCAAGTTCTTTAGTATTCAAGGTTTCCATCTCCAAATTTTGGGTAACTATGACTTGTTTGATTGGTTCCATGTGGAAACCGAGTGTGCATTCTTGATAAAGTTACTCTTAGCAGCATTCAAAAGCATTGCAAGGAAGCCATGTGGCAACTTGGCATTATCTAATTTATAATTTATATAGCCACTGGGTCTTTTCCATTCTTTCGTTGTGGTTTTTAGTAGACTTACACATGTCACATCATGGATTACAATAATCAATTGTTAATTACATTATATATTTAACTATGGTTAATAACTATTGGAATATTAAGTAAATGACTATTACAATCTTGATTAGAAATAGAGTTAGACTAAGGAGTAAAAGTAAAAAATCAAATGAGAGCTACATTGTGATTTAAAATTAGAATAAGTGTTATGGCTATATCTATACTAGAGAACATAATATTTTTTGTCAATTTCAAGGCACAATAAAAAGTAAGATACCAACATATTAAGAAAAAAAATTAGTTAAAAATGAAGTAACTCTTATCACCTAAAACCAAAAATTTAGGGATATTTAAAAATTGATTTGAGCAATTTTATTGCTTTTGTCGTTACATTAATTGGTGTCAAAATTGGAATTTTGATAACTACATAGTTTGTAAGAAGTACACTAGGACAAACAAAATCTATATGATTTTTTTGTAATTGAGTATGTTTCGTAGTATGAGAAAAGGTGAATTGAAAAAATTCTAAAGAAATAAAAATGGTGACCGATGATAAATACAGTAGTCATAGAGACATGAACGATCAAATATTTTTATAGATACTTGTAATTAGTAGTTGGCAATTGAACTTGAAATTTCTATAGATGCACATTTAAGATAAAAAAGCTTTGCGTACTACAAGTACTTGAGTGAAAGCACAAATTCTAATGAAGTATTTTATATCCCTAGAAGGGAAAGTTATTTCATGTATGATGTTAGAAATTTTTATTGATCAAGTTGTACTTGTACTTGTTTTGTTGAAAAGAACAAAAGAATTGGATGGTGACAACTATTTAGTGAACTAATATCGAGAATGACCAGTCATTAATGCATACATCTATACATTTTTTGAGAATGATAGAAATTTGATAATTTATACCTCATGTAAGTTGAGGCAAGTAAAATCAATTGCAAATTTGTAGAGTAATCATTAATTATTAAAAAATATAGTTAACTCGAACACGATAGTGGACATATCAAAATTAGCACTCAATTTATTACGGTAATAAATATAAGTACTATTTTTAAAATATCAATAATAATTACTTGGGTTTGCACCTATGTTATATGTTTTGAGCACAACCATAGAAAAATAAGAGTAAACAAGAATTGGAGAATTATTATTAACAAGATTTTCAATTGATTTTCTTTCTATGACCATTTTATATGGCATTGTACAAAATCATATCGCAAGAATTCACTCAAAAAATACATTATCGTATGTTGAATTATCACACTATGAAGTTGGGTTAAGACAATGCTCTGGTTTTCAAGTGTTTTGTAAATGTCAAGGATACAACACATACATGTAGTGGCTTTCACATAACCTATTGGACACACCCAGAGGCTGAGAGGGGGGTGAATCAGTCTTTTTCAAAAACTTAAATCCTTCAGCACAATACAACTTCAATATTTTAACTAGATAAAAATCCATTAAACATATGAATGAAAGATAAAAAAATTCAATCCCTTAACAAGAACACCAACGTTTAGTAATCAAAGATACAAAAATCAACCCTTAACTAGATTAGAAAAGAAAGACAAAACAGTGAACACATGTACATAAGAGAACACCAAATTACGTGGAAAACCCAATGAGGGAAATCCATGGTGAGAGTTAACTCACAATATAAGAAGCTCACTTCTTACAAAAACAAGGCTCACTACCAAAGACTTGTAGGCTAAGGCACACTACCTTAGGGAAAGATACGAGGACTTGTAGGCTGAAGCACACAACTTCAGGGAAAGATACAAGGACCTGATGAGACTCACTATATTAGATAAGGGTACATAAAGATATATAAATTACAACATATGTCAACAATACACTATACTAACTGAGACACTAAAGCACATATGATCTATCTTCCACACTTTTTCACTTCTTTGCTTGATACTTAATTCATTCCACACTCATACTTCTTGCAACTAAATTGATCTTCTATTTATATCCTCCACAAGATCTCATAACATTAATTAGGTCGACTAGAATAGAAGATAAATATTAATTCCAACAAGTCGACCACAAAACATCAGTGTGATACAAAGATATTCTATCTAGAAGATAGAGAGGACCAAAAAAAATTATTACATCTTCCAATGTGATCCAAACCACCACACACATTGGCACACATCATCTCAAGTTGACATCAAGGAAATGTGTAGATGAAGTGTGTAGTATGTATAACCAGTCTCCCAAAAACATGACTTCAACTGAATTTACGCAATACACATAAAACTTGTAAACATTTTGAATGTAACACTCAAATAATTCATGACAAATGGTTCTAACCAAGATAGGTTAGGACCCAAGTACATATTAACACATATTCAAATGTTGGCACAAACCTCCAAGCACATGACACAAGCAAGAAAACAAGCCTTGTTGGCCAAATATCCACAAATTACTCAAGAAGCCAACTCAAAACATAATACAACACCAAAGAGACCAATCACTGATGTGCAAACCACAAATATATATTCCTTGAGCATCCAACAACACTTCTAGATATTTATTTCACACTGTCATGCCACCAACAACCACCATAAACCAAAAAGGAATAAAACACTTCATGTACCAGAAACATAAAATGCACAACCTATGAGATATAACATTAACAAATCAACTTGTGGACCACATCAACACATAAGAACTGAGTCGAGACATTGAGAGTGCATACACCAAGCCATAGGAGCAGAGACATTAATGTGGAGAAATACAAAGCATTTTACAAACTAGTCCAAACAACCAACAAAACTATCATCCTTTTGTAAATAACCAAAACCTCCTCGGTAACACTGGTGACCTAAAAAGATAGGAGCACAAAATCCATAGAGCATAAACACTGAATTGCAAAATGCAAGACTACATCTTCAATAGAAGAGGAATGCAAAGCATTTTCCCAAACAAACTTCAAAGCAACTTCTTGAAATAGGAACTTTCGCCAACATGCAAACGCTAGAAGTTCATTGTAACAACACATACTTCCTCAAGAACAACAAGAGAGAGAAAAACATATTAGAGACCACCAACAACATCTGTCCACCATTAGAAACACTTCTAATTCTTCTAATCCTCATCTTAATACTTCTAATCCCCATCTTAATATATCATTATGAAATCAACTTTGCTGACAACAACCATGCATAACTTCAACCATAGCATGACATCCAACCATGAACTTCAGAAACATCAAAGATATCAACAACACACCATCATACAACAATGACAACCCAAACTGAATGTTATCAACAATAACAACCAATACAAAACAACAATCTCATAAACATATGCAACCATATCTTAAGTGTTGACAATCAATGCCAACAAATTCACCGAGTGTTGACATCACAACAATCTCCTCAAGTGTTGACAACTAATGCCAACAGTACAACCAATACAACAATCTTATCAAGTGTTGACATCAATGAAAGCCAATGCCAACAATCTCCCTCTTTGGTATTGATGGCAACGCACACTTGCTCACTCTCCCCCTTTGATATCAAGGACAAAGGGATGCACACATTTGAACAACAACATAATTCTCATTTTTGACTTCAAGGAAAAAGTGCAAAATATCTTCAACAACACATTCTCCCCCTTTGACCAACAACACTTCTTCTTCAAACAACTATACATGCACAAGACCTACACCTCTTCTTCAAGATTCCCCCTTACCACCAACTCCCCCTGAGAGGTAGCACACATCAATCTAGGAGAAAAAGAATATGACATAAATTTCTCCCCATAAATAGATGCACCATCTATGCATCTAGTTAGAACAAGGATGGGCAATAACCACTAAATTTCATCGAAGATACTCAAAAGTATCCTTTAAAATTTCCTTTGTGAAGATATCTATAATTTGATCCTTAGTAGGCACATACTCCAATCTAACTTCATGGTTTGCGACCTTCTATTACACCCCAATTATGTAATTACTATTTACTATTACTATGTAGGGTAAATATGAATGTAATTCGTATTCTGGAGATGAATAAACTGTGCATGTACTTTGTTATCAATGTGTTATATGTGAATTTTATCTCATGGAAAAGTACTACATATATATGTGAATGGATGGTTATTGAATTGATATTCTAACCTTGGAGATGGTTTGTGTATACTGTTTATGTTATGAACAATTGACTGTCATGTGCATGTGTTAGTGGTTGCAGGTAAATGCTCATTCCTTCAGGCGGAGGGGAAGTATCACTCAAGAGAAGTGATTGGTTGGATAACCGGTAATGTAACCTATTTGAGCTTACACACACACAATATAATAATTGACTCAGATTATTATGTGGGAAATATGTAAGTCATCCTTAGCGTAATGTGTTTGCATTAAAGTAAGGGTCTTGATTATTATTGAATGTGTGCTTAGGTGGTATCTATGTGTTTGAGGTTTATGTGCCTTTGAGCTTTTTGTCGATATATATTTACGTCAAACGTATACATGTATCTATGAGTATATACATACATTGATCCATGTTTGAGAGCATAATCATATGCATGTATGTGTAAGTAGAAATACTTATAAGCATACTCATGTGAGGGATCAATTATATATATGTGAATATATATATGCTCTTAATGAATGTGTGCATCGATGATAATAGGATAAGAAAGGGGTAACCTGATATATATATATGTAAACATGTTAAATATTTCTATGTACGTATATGTGTATGTATGAGTTCATGCGTATTGTTTGATGGGTAATGATAAAAAAGGATGTATGAATTTGAGATATGGAATGGATTGTTTAACTATCATATTGCTATATAGAATATATATGTCGTATATATATACACATGTACACATAAGCGTAAAATCTTAATAGAGGAGTGTGTACATATATATATATATATATATATATTATTACATGAATGTTAGGTTGTTTGTATTCATTTATATATAAAATGTATACATACTTGTTGATATGGTGTATATATATTGGTATAAATATACATATACGTATATACAAATATGAGATACTTTTATATATGAATATGTACATTTATAAATATATATGATTATATGCAAATGATATTAGGCCAATTTATATTGAGAATATGCTTTGGACAATATATGAGATCATAGTGCACTATTTGATACATGTTGACTGCATAATAGAGGCCGATCATAAGTTGCTTATGACTATATTTTGAGGCTGAGTTTTACTCTTGTTGCCACACTTTATGGAACACGTATAT
Organism: Sequoiadendron giganteum; assembly: GCA_007115665.2. Taxonomy (NCBI): domain Eukaryota; kingdom Viridiplantae; phylum Streptophyta; class Pinopsida; order Cupressales; family Cupressaceae; genus Sequoiadendron; species Sequoiadendron giganteum. The sequence continues at coordinate 649,134,489 of CM021101.1, read as the reverse complement.
TTCATTATAGCTTGCTGCATTATGTCGATGCATGGTGTAGACTTAGTCAACGCCTATTGTAAGATCATCTTTGAATTGGTAAAACTTAAAGTGCCATTTCTTTGAGCTAGAACCAATATCTATTAAGACATGAGTAACTAGTCGATGACTTTGTCAAAGTGAATAAATATCTAAATCGACTCACACCTAGACTAAGTCGATGAAAGCATGGTGCTGTCAATTGGTTATTGACTATTTCTAATTAAATGGAAACCGCGCCAACCTTGAGAATAGTGTGGAAGATTTGGCACCACCTTTGATTCCTTATACCCGTAGATGTCCATTGTTGGAGATAATTTGTATTATCCATGTGCAGATTTGAATAAGTCTCTATTTGTTGTCGATCAAGCAAGGTCAATTTGTAGATGTTTTTGCTAAGTATGAGCGTACATATTCACCACCTTTTTGTTGTGATATATGTGTTTTTGTGCATGCTTGCTACTGTCAGAACTCATGCCTAAACTATAGGCCGAGTAGTTACCAAATAGTTGTAGAAATAGTGGTGCTTGATCACTTGTTGAGGATGCATTCTTGCAAGTATTTTTACTCTGCATTTTTTTTAGCTTTACTCAATTTTATTTGAGAGAGGGAGAGAGTTCAGTTATATTGAAAGTGAGTGGGTTTAAGAGAAGTATTCTATCAACTTGAGTATTAGAGGTTTATTGTGGCGTCTATTGAGAAGCTATAATCAAGCTTGTTGTTGTTTGGAGAAGTTGGATTGCTGTCAATTGATTGGATAAGCGATAACATGCATGGGGATATTCTTCTTTGTTATTTTATTTATGAAAGAATTATTCTCCATGAATTCTTGAATTTTCTTTTACAAGTACTTGCATTTAGGGAATCTAGAATGTCTTTGAGAAAGGAAATAAAAGCTTTTATGTTGTTTTTATGATGTGCTTGTATGTACTCCATAATAGGAGGTTGGTGTTTATCATAGGTATTACATACTAGACATGATTAAACATGAGTGGCATACGTGTTACTCTTAGCTAGGTTATTGATTTAACTCAGGTAGCTAGTGTCTACTCCTAGGATTGTTTATCCTAAGATTGGGATGAGAATATTGATATTGAAATTCACCCATGTGGATGTGTAAATAACTTGAGCTTATGGAATTATATATGATTGGAAACATAGGTGGGGTACCTAGTGAGTTAAAGTAGCAACTAGATTAATTAATTTATACTCTTGAAATGAAGTGGGTGATCCCACAATAGTGGTTTACAATTTTTGGCCAAACTGAACACTAAAATTATTATTTTTAACTAAATCTTCATATTCAGGCACCTATAGCGGCTAAACCATGAGGAATTTGAAGATGATGCAAACTAGAGTCTCATCACATTTTTTCTGTAGATTCTAAAAATATTTTTTTCAAAATTTTTGGAATCAGATTGCACTTTTTTTTCCATCTCCCACTAAAACTGGTTTTTTTTCTTCAGAAAACAACATTTTTAAAAAGTGACACTCACCGTATACAACATAACTTTTTTTGTATGAAGGATAAAATTCTATTTTTTTCGAATTTAGATTTGTAACTATGATATCTAGCACTTTCATTTGGTGTCATAGTTTGTTATTGAACAGTTTTTCCTTAATCAAGTTTCAAAGTCAAACCAATTCCAATTCAGACATAGGCGGACTGTATACAACATTAATTTTTTTGTATGTATTGAAATTCAAATTTTTTTTTTTTAATGGATCAAGGACATCAATACCTAGCCCAAACATATTTTTTAAAATTTTATTTTGATAATCTACTATTTTTTCACATGTGCAGAACAAAGAGCTTGATTTTCAGTGAAAAACCTATGTTTAATAAAACTAAAAAAACACATACATAATAAAACCAAAACATATTAAAATTATATTCGTTGGATAGCTCTTTCTAAGGACTACCTGATTCTAGTTGGGTTTGTGAAGATTCCTCCATTTTCATCCTCAACCCGAGCTCCGAAGTGCCAAAATTTAGGTTTTTTTTGTCTCAGATGGGGGATGAGGGATAAGGGGGTTCGTACGAACCCATAGGGGTTCGGGCGAACCTCTAGGGGTTCGCTCGAACCCATATCTTATGCATTGTTTTGTTCTTTTTTGGTAGTTAAGATTCAAAGGGGTCCAGTCGAACCCTGGTTCAAGCGAACCCCTTTTTGGTTCGGTCGAACTAGTAGGTTCGTACGAACCCCTAAAATCACTTTTTTTGCCTTGGGATCATTTTTTGTGAGTTTTCCTTCCTCACTTGAATTGTAAACCACTATTGTGGCTTCACCCAGTCACAATGTTGACAAGACTCTACTTTGATTAGCTCTTTTATTAAAAGGGGTACACTCTCAAAAGGAAGCTTCTATTGCTAGGATTATGCTTTGATTGAGGTCAATCACTGATGTGGCTATTCTCTTGATGAGATAGTATGATAAAGTATTGATTAGAGTCGGTCATTTATGAATAATTAATCCATAAATAGAAGAAGCTTATATAGCCTCTCTCTAGATTATAGAGTTACACTTGGAACTAAATTGTCTTTTGTAGTGGATGGATTGTCTATGTTAAGTTAACTCATGGACTAGGAAAGTTTATACCAAGGGTGGGAATATCCATAAGGTATCATAGAAGGTATTTGAAAGAGAAATAGGCTATTTCTAAGGTTAGGGACTACCTAGGGAAGGAAAATACCTATACATAGTATCTGAATGATAAGGATCCAAACCGAGCTTGTACAAGTGTACGTGAATAGATTGACCTTCATTCAGATTACCGCTTGAGAACACTTTAGCCAAAGTAGTGTAAGTAGCCATTGTTTACACTGTCAAATTCACTGTGATCCAGTATTACATGCTAGTTATAGATTGTGGGTTTACAAGTTCTAGTCATGTAGGACACAACACTAAGCTCAAATAGGATATGGATAGGAGGTTTACCAACCAATCTCTTCGTCGAAGGGTAGGGCCATCTATATTTGATAGATGTGTGGGGGACCGCATATGAGTTCGTGGTTGGCAAATAAGCGCTTGAGTGATGCTTCTCCTCACCAGTTGGTGGCCAAGGTTTGTGGATGTGTACGCCAGTATCAGAGACAACTAGATTTTTTGCACCAAGGAGTAGGGACATTCAAAATGTATGCATCGATCTGGGGACATCAGGACCAGTTTGTATAACTATTTCCAGATGAAGCTCAAAGGAGCTATGAACATATATCATGTAATCATTTATGTAGAAAGATGTAGTCATGAATGCTATATCCTTGAGTTCATTCAATATGATATCTATGTGTTTGGAAGATTTATGAAATTACAATAAAATGCAATAAAAGTTGGAAATAGTGTTGTTTCAATTATGCATGTAATTTACATTATGGGAAGAAATTTTTTTATTGCTATGTTGTGACATCGTAGAATATTCACTTAGCATGAAATGTTGGAAATTTTACTGAGTAGAACAACAGGGTTGTTACACCTTCTCTCTTAGAAAGTGATACCAAATAGAAATGTGTTTGGTTCTTGAATGTATTACCAAATTCTAGGAAATATTAATTGCACTAGTATTGTCACACAATATAGGAATGGGTTCATCATATACCACCTTTATATCATTCAAAGTTTGTTTCATCCAAGGCACCCAAGTGTAGCAAGATGCTCCAACAATATATGAACATCTTCTATTGTGGATAATGACATTGAGTCTTGCTTCTTATTGAACTAAGAAATCAATTTGTCTCTCAAGAAAAATGCACTACCACTTGTAATTCTTTGGTCATCCACACATCTTGCCCAAGAAACATCAGACGTATATGCACTCAAAGAGAAAATATTATCCTTCTTATACCATAAACCATAATTTGGAGTTCCCTTCAAATATCTAAAAAAAAATTTCACTTCTTTTTCATAAGATTTCTTAGGACTATCTTGAAATGTGGCAACCAAACATATTGCATGCATAATATTAGGTCTAGAAGAATTCAGATACAACAAACCTCCAATCATAGACCTATGCAGAGTTTGATCAACCTCCAGAGACTCATCAATTTTACTCAAGTGACAACCAATCACCATAGGAGTACCAACTGGTTTGAAATCCTCCATGCCAAACTTCTTCAACATCTCTTTAAAATACTTAGCTTGGGAAATAAAGATACGATCATCTAGTTGCACAATTTGAAGCCCATGGAAAAAAAGACAACTCACCAATCATAAACATCTCAAACTCTTTTTGTATCTCTTCTGCAAACTTCTTACACATACATCATCTCCACCAATGTTGATGTCATCAACATATACAACCATAATCAAAATCTTGTCTTCCTTAACCTTAATGTAAATACTGTTATCTGCAGTACTTATATTGAATCCTTGCTGAAGTAAATACTTACCCAACTGAGCATACCAAGCTTTGGGAGCTTGATTGAGACCATTCAAAGATTTATTGAGTCTACATGTACCATGTCTTGATCTTTTGACAACTGAAAACCATTTGGTGTCTCAATATATACCTCTCCCTCTAGATCACCATTCAAGAATGGTGACTTGACATCCATCTGATAGACTTTGAAGTTTTTATGAGTAGCAAAAGCAAGAAACATCCTTATTGCCTCTATTTTGGCTACCGAAGCAAAATTCTCCTCAAAATCAACACCTCAACTTGAGAATATCCCTTACATACCAATCCAACTTTGTTCCTTACAAATTCATCATCTTCTTTCAACTTGTTATAGAACACCCACTTTGTTCCTATCACATTCTTATCAGCAAGTCTGTGAACCAATTCCTAAGTCTGATTATTTTCTATCTGATCTATTTCTTCTTCCATTTCCTTTATCCAACCATAATCTTTGCTAGCATCAAAAAAGTTCTTGGGATCAAACTTTGACAACAAACAAAAATTTACTTGCTCACTTCCTTTTGCAAACCTTCTAGTCAACACACCTTCATTCTTGTCTCCAATGATTTGATCTACAAAATGATTCTTCTAAACATATTTTGATGGAGTTTTAAGAGCCTTCATTGGTTCAGGTTCCTCCTCCTCCTCCTCCTCCTCCTCCTCTTCTTCTTCTTCAATCCAAGGAGGAATATCATATCCGTAAACCTATCATTCTTGTGAGATCTTTGAAACAAGTCTTCATCTACTTGAATATTTGTGCTTTCAATCATCCTCCCCAATCTTTTGTTGTAACATTTGTAGACCTTGCTTCTAGTTGAGTAACCAAGGAAAGTCCATTCATCACACCTTGAATCAAACTTTCCAAGGTATTCTCCATATCTTTTGATATAACATTTACTACCAAAGATCCTGAAGTATCTAATAGTGGGAGGTCTTCCATACCTAGCTCATAAGGGGTCTTAGTGTTATTGAACCTCAACTGCACTCTGTTAAGTAGGTAAACAACAGCGTGAACTAATTCCTTCCAATACATATCAAGCGGATCGACATCTTTCAACATAGCCCTAGCCATCTCTTGAACAATCATATTCTTCCTCTCCACTACCCCATTTTGTTGAGGAGTCCTAGGGGTAAGCAAATGTCTCCTAATACCATGATCTTCACAAAACTTCTCAAATTCATTTGAAGTAAATTTAGCATAGCTATCTGACCTTACGCACTTGATCTTAACATTCATTTCATTCTCAACTTTTTCTTTATGTATTTTATCTATCTCATTCCTATCTGGTTGTCCATGGAGGTGGAAACACCGAAATGAGGGTTCGACTAAGGCAAGCCCCTAAACAACCCCTAACAACTTTCTCATTCTGTTTGTGTGCAAATGAACAAATTTGACAAGTTGGGTATTCTAGATTCTAGGCTTTTACTGTTTGTTTCATCAAAGATGACAATGTGACATGTAGACATTTGTGTGACGTATTGGCATCTGTGGTTGAGAGAAAATATGTTTGAAGGTATAATCTGTGATTTCTATACTTTATATTTATGTATATCAGAGAACTTACTTCTATTATTTACTCTTGTAATTATGTGATTTTAATGTTCTCATTATTTAAAACTTAGTGTCAATTTGGTTAAATCAAGTGTAAATATTCTTCATCATTTATTTATCTTGTCACCTAAGCAGTGTCTTTTGAGGTAATTGAGGGCTATTTTCTCCTTAAGATCCCATCTTCTTGAGAGTAGTGAATCTCCTCCTTTACAAACCCTCCAAATTTCTAGAAACAATTAATTTAATTTCCTGTACCACCTACTGAGCTAACTCATGACCCTCTTATCCATAGTGTAGTGGCTTCAAGAACTTCAAAAACTTATTCCAACTATTAGATCTCCTCTTTGTGCAATCAATGACTCCACTTTCTTATGAACTCTCTCCTAACTTCATTATCATGGGGCCTTCTTAAGCTAATGTGTCAACTTCTAACCAATTGTGTGACAGGGAATTCTTGTCAAGTTGACAACTTATTTATATTGCAATGGTTATTGATCTATGAAGAAATCAATGGCATAGACTTGCATTAATGTCATGAATAAAAATAAACTTGCAATTCTACTACAAAATTCTATAGCTTGTCAATTTATAAAAAATGAAGGCTATTTATTGAATTACCAAATCAATAGGAATCAAAATGTTGAAAAGGACAAGGATAAATAGTAATTTATTGATATCACTCTAAAATGGAAAATGTAGAGAAAATATCTATAGTATAAAATACATATCCACAATGGTGATGAAGGTTTTACTAACTAACACACAAGGTGTCTTAGCACTCATGACCAACTCAAGTCATCACCTATCACTTTGAATTATTGCCACAATCCTATATTTCACAACCAAAGGTGGAAAAATGAACTTGAGTCAAAAGCTCTTGAATAAAAAAAAAACTTTGCACTCTCAAGAATACCTAATGTATCCAAAATTGAGGCCTAATGATCTATTTAATTATTCTCAACCACTACAAAGACTCAATACAATCTAGAACAATTCCTATTATTTTATTATTTGAGCCACTTGCACCCTACCCATAAGTTATAGTTCTTTACACCCTACTAACAAATTCTACCATAATGTCCCACCTAGCCACACACAAAACATAGTCCTTTTGGCACAAAATACATTGATTGTTTACATGGGACTGAGTCCCACACTTAAATAACTAGTATATTGACTCCAAAAGATTGATCTTTTACCATAGACAAAATAAATAAAACAAAACAAACTTCTAGACTCAAAATATTGTGTGGGTTGCTTTCATCCAAACTTAGTTGTTAGGATATGAAATTTTAAAATGTTAGATTTACATATGCTATTTTTTTTAATTAATTAAAAAATATCTAGGGGATCACACCCTTTTATAAAAGTAAATTAATTATTTTTATCAAACCTATTAATAGGAGTGTATTAAATTAACCAAACGGATCCTAGAAACCACATGATCTCAATAGATCTATCTAATCCAAATTTGAAGCATTTACACCAATTTTAGACTGGGAACAAAAATGCATATTGTGGAAGACCAAATCCTTTTTGAAGTTTTTTTTTCACACAATGGTTCATATTTCATTGATTCTTATATATATGTTTTTTGTTAAATTTCTTGCTTATATGTTATTTTATTGAATTTTTTATATTTTTATTTTTATTTAAATAATTACAATATAATAACTATTATTTTAGTGGTGCATTAATATTAAATTTCAAAATAATCAATAGTTTAAATAAATATTTTCAATTGTCTATACATTAATTATTAAAAATAACTATTATAATTTGTAACTTATTAAAAGTTATTTTCTATAATAAGATTTATAACTACTCTGTAATATGTATCATCGTGTCATTATCTTGTAGAATGCTCACATTTTGTATAGTGTAACTCAATCCATATTACTTTTAAAATATTCATATTCTATATCTATGTAACTCCAATGAAAAAAAGGAATTATAAAATCACTCTCCAAATATCTTTATACTTCTAAGAATCATTTATTTCTATTAAATATAGATAATCATATACAAACAAAATAAAATTTTAAACTTTAAAAAAAAAAGAAAAAATTATAAGTATCATTTCTATGAATAGAGTTAATTCAACACTCAATATCTTATGTATCACCAAAAACCCTTTTTTTTCACTAACACCTCAAATTAATTGCCCTTTTGTAAATGTCAATATTTGTATCTAAATATCTTTAACCTTAAAAAACTATCACTTACTATAAAATATATACAATTATTGAGGAAAAATAAATTAAATAATACTCTTTTTATAGTAATCTTTTTTTTACAACTACTTATTTAAATAAAGAAGACATTCATTACCTTTTTGAGAAAAACTGATAGAAAGCGTTTACTATGCTGCTCTCTTCGCCCATCACTAACCATGCCTCTTCCACTTTTACAATGACAATGCTTTGCTGTTCACTAACGCTGTATGCCCGAATCATTTCTAGCTTTGACTGAAACGCGGGGGAAGCTTGTGTGAAGACACCCATCCATACCCATTTTCCATCACCCAATTCGGTAGAAAAACCATGACTGTATGCACTGTTATATATATGGATGTCTAGGGAGGGATAAACACAATCTATAATAAAACATATCAGAATGGCATTGGCATTGACGGAACTCTCTGGCCTCCTCAATTTTAAGAAAATACCATCGTCGACCACGTCAGAGTAGTCAAGAACAGAGACATTTGGAAATTCTTCAAAGAAGCTTTTCAGCGAGCCGACATCCCTCGTGCATATCATCACATCCCTTGGCCATTTCTGCACATTGTTTGCAAAAGGCACAAAATCAAATGACTCGATAATAATAAATAGACTTTCATATTTCTATTTCAACTATTTTCTATTACCTGTATGTTACTCATAAACAGTTCAACATCTGATCTCTCGTTTGTTACTACTACCAGCCTCTCCAATCTCTCGCAATGCTCCAGGTTGACTATACGCGGCAAATTTCCCAGCGGGAATGTACTTCCAACTTCACCAGTGATCTCAAACTTTCTAAGCCAGCTTCTATCTTCTCTAATTTGTGGCACCTTCTCAATTCAAATTATTTAAGAGAAGTTAATTCTTCAAGACTTGGAAGCCTGTTTAATTCTGGACAGTCACTAATATCCAGAGTCTCTAGCGATCTTAGACCTTGTAAACCTTCTATCTTCTCCAATTTGAGGCATTTGTTCAATTGAATTGCTTTTAGATAAGTGATTTCTGAAAGGCTTGGAAGCACCTCCAACTCTGCACAGTCACTTATCGCGAGCTCCTCCATGATTTCAAACATTTTAAACTTTCTATCGTCTCCATGTTTTTGCACTTTCTCAATTTTAATGTTTTTAGAGATGTCAACTCTGCAAGACTTGGAAGCTCCTCTAACTCTATATCCAGCGCCCGCAATGATCTCAACTTTTGTAGACCAGCTATTTTCTTCACCTTGCTGCTACCTACCAATGTGAAAATTTGTAAAGACACTAATTCTGTAAAACATAGAAGCTCGTCTAACTCTGTACAGTTGATTATCTCCAGCTTTTTAAGGTTTTTCAGGCCACGCACACCTCTGATATCCTTCAAGATATCACACACCGAAACATGTATGGTCTTCAATGTTGCTGGCAGGGTTTCCAAGTACCTTAAATCCTTATTTAAGGAAAAGGACAAGAGTCTCAAGGAAGGGACAACTATCTCCACTAATTGAAATCTTGGACAGTTTCGTGTCGGATAGAGATATCTTCTTGAGCATGCACCCTACCCCAAAACTCAACTCGCTGATTGGGGTGTATAGTATTTCCAGACTTTGAAGATGGATAAATGATTTTGGTAAACACTTCACCGCTGAATCCCGTATATATAAATCTCTTAAGCAATTAAGTTGCTCGAGAGAATCCGGTAAAGCTTCCAACTCCTTACACCCTTGGATTTCAAGTCTAGTTAAAGGGGACAAATTTCCGGGAAAGCTTGGCAAAGTTTGCAGGAACTCACTCCCTATCACCAACTTGGTTAGCTGAAAAATGTTAGCTGGCAGTTCCTTCAAGCTGGTTCCTGTTAAATAGAGCTCTGTTAAGGAAGCCACTTCTGGGAGGCGCAACTCTTCCAATTTTTTGCACCCATTAAGTTTCAAATACCTGAGCTTTGTCATGTTTTCCAGAACATGTAACTCTGACTTGATGACGAGCTTGACGCAGCCACCTAAATCAAGATGTTCCAGGAGTGTCAGCTTCTTAAAAGAATCTGGTAACATCTTCAACTCGGTGCAACCATATAAATTCAGGCGTTGCAAATTTGTCAACTCGCCGAAATTACTCGGCAGGGATGACAAGTTTCTACAACATTGTATCTCAAGGTGCTCCAGCGATTGGAGATGACAAAATTCTTGTGGGAGGGCGCTCAATGTATCCCAACCAAACGAATCTATTAATATCTTTTTCAAATTCTTGAGATGTTCTATTGACCTTGGAAATTCACGCAAACTGTTGCATCTCTGAATAACCAACTCTCTTAGCTGCAAAGGAGCCTGCGGCCAATTTTCGAAACAGTTAACCTACGATAAATCAAAAATATTTTCGACAAAGATATTTAATAACTACAAAGAAAGATACTCACATCTGCATCACATTCCCACAGGCCTTCTAAGCTCCGAGGGCTGAAAAGTTCCAAAATTCTTAAATTTTTCAATGAAAGCCACGGTGGAAGGTTTTTGTGCTCAAATTCATGACACTGAAGCCAGACCAGTTCTCTTGACATTTGGCTATGTTCCTCATTAATAAAATCTCCGTTACCAACAAAAAACTTCAATCCAAGGGAGCAAAGCGGGAGATCACGCTCTCCTAAGCTTGTGTGTATTATGATATTCCCTTGCCGGGGATAACAATTGTCACCAATTGCATTGGCCAATCCTCGGATTCGTGTTGCTTCCTGAATAGTGGAAAGTAAAAATAAGAAACATTTTAAAGCAATAGAACTGGTTAGAGGCCAGGCACAAGGATGAGCTGGTTCCTATGCCATGATTAATAAAGCCATGAAAGATTAATGCACTAACTTTACCTGTTGAGAGTGAATCTGGATAGACTGTTGTGGAGACCAAAGTCTATAGGGTGACTGTCGGTTTGCAACTTCCCTTCCTAAATCCCGCAAGTGATCATGCATTCTTATTCGATCACCATCCTCTACCTCAACAAGACATTTGTTGAAAAGCCTTTCCCAACCATGCAGACCACTCCACCCTGATCCCTCCCATACTGCAATGGCTACACTTTTCCTTTGTCCAATGAAAAAACATGCTGTATCCAAGAACATCTCTTTCTCTTCATGGTCAAGGGCATCATAGCTGACTTTGAGCCTCAATTTGATGTCCTCCGGCAATATTCTGGACAATTTATCTAATAGAGACTGCCAATAATCTTTGCAAATATTGCCATATAGCTGTGCCCCTAAGACCTTGAGTGACAAAGGCAGACAATTGCAAGCATTTAAAAACTTCTTAACGAGATCCTCAAATCCTGTCAATGGAGAGGGTTGTAAGAATGCATGCCAACAAAAGAGCTGTTTGGCATGAGTGGCATTGAGAGGTTTCATTTGATAAATGGCAGAGATACCCCATGCTTTAAGAACATCCAACTCACGTGTGGTAACAACAATTAAACTTCCATGTCCAAGCCTCTCCCTTGCTGGTAAAAGAGCATCGAGTTGGTCTGTATGATCCACGTCATCTAAAATGATAAGCACGGATACACATCTCAAACAGCCTTCGAGAATCTTTTTGCCTGCATCTACATTGTCAAAGGATACACTTTTGACATCAAGGTCCTCCAGAAGTCTTTTCTGTTTTGCAACCAACAGCCCTTTCCCTGCAGCATCTCGAAGATCGAAAAGAAAACTTGACCTATCCATGGCCAAGCGTCTTTTGTTGAAGATTTTCTTTGCAAGGGTCGTTTTGCCGGAGCCACCCATGCCCCATATTCCTACAATTTGTGTCGAGCCACCAGATTGAAGTGCAATTCTGTCAAAGTTTTTCACAGCTTCGTCTACACCCACCGGATGCTTAGCAACTTCAAACGGTAACTTGTTCATTTCTTTCATTACACGATTCACCACATTCTTCACCACCCTCTGCTCGTCCCTGAACACATGAAACAAATTAGAGGATTTGAAAAGATAAAGCGCCGGGCATGCTTTTAATTTGACCGTCACCAATGCTTGTGAAGCAGTTTTTTAGTGACTATATGTTGCCCTTCTTATAGACATGGATACTTGTGGAGCTGATTTTTACATGGCTACTTATTGTGCGTAATGCATTGAAAAAATGACTATATGAATTGAAGCATTACCAATGGCTATATTAATTGATAGCTCACCTTCGGTTAGAAACACTCGTAGTCCTATGGCATCTAGGGAATTGCAGATACTACTGGCCAGGCTGTGTTTGATATATTGTCCACAATGATTTATGAATACATTATAGGGTATGTGCTTGGTTCCGGATGTTGATTGCAAATTTCAGCTCCTCAACTCAGATTGCAAGAATGCAGTATAGACTCTTGGATAGAATGAGGGATTGCATCGTTTAAATTTGAAAGAAGGCAAAAGATAAATTATGGGAAGTCTTCAATGTGGGTTTCCATTCTCAGCCCTTATAAGCCCACAGAAGGACTGCCCAACAGAATAAGATGCTTCATGTATGTTTTCCTCGTCATTTCAGGGGATTCTGCAGTGTGTTGGGTTGATTTTTTTAATTGTTGTTCATAGTGGGCTTTGTCCAGGGGGTTGGCATTAGAAGGTATCCTCCTCGCAGTGGGGATGAAGGAAGTTCTGCTCCTTCTAATACATCAAGCTTCTACATCAACATTTTATTTATTTATTTAAAGTTTTATACAGTGAGATCTATTTTCTTTCACTGCTAATTGGTACATGAAAGTGACTTGATGTTTGAAATGCTTCACAGGCTAAAGGGTGCTGCTCTTCTAGAAATAGAGGTGGACAGAAACAAGGAAAGCAGACTGTGCGGAAATGCTTGAATAAAAAAAGGCTAATGATAATGGTATGATGCAGAGAAGAGTGAAGACAGAGTTGAATTACATATTAATAAAGAAGGAAGTATTGAGCAAACTCCGTAGCAAAGAATGAGTGCATATATTTGTGCGGGAAAAGTGCAGGTAAGGAATGCAGAGCAGCAGAAAGAATAAAGATTCTATAATGAATAGTTCATAAAGCACAAGATAAGCTTACTATTAAGCACTGCTAGAACACCAATAAAATTCATCAGTTTTGCCTCAAAAACTACGTTGATAAAACATCATAAGCTTTGTCTCTTTTACCAACTTGTTTTTTAATTCATTTGGGGCAAAGTATTGTTCTTCATTGGAGATGATGATTTTCTTTTACTTGGGTTTCGTTAGTTTTTTTCCCTAATCTCTCTGTTTTTCTCTAGTTTGACAATCAAAACAGTTTTATACCAAAATGAAGAAAGACTTAACTGAACACCGATACATATAACAAACAGAGGGACAAGAGAAACCCCAAAATAGCAAGGAAAATTTGATAAGCTAATTGCAAGGAAAAATATTATTTCATACTTCTGATTATTAATGATGTCGCCAGTGAAAAAGGAAGCTTCATGGAGTGCCCATTTCCACTGTTGAAGCTGTTCTGAGCTGTATCTTCTCTTCTTTTCATGTTTGTCACTAAAACATTCGAGCACCATTAAAAAAAAGAAGGAATAAACTAAGAATAAAAAGAATCGAAACGAATGCTAATGAAGATTTGAAAAGATAAATAAGGAGGCAGACTTCACATCTAAAAAGACGTGGAAAAACAGCAAGCATTTTACCTATTAGTGATGTCGCAAATCTTAAATGAAACTGTGTGTAGTGCCCGTTTCAATACACGATTCACAGTATTGCTGAACATGAGAACAGCAGAGAAGCACAACAGAACAAATTTAACACAGCTCTAATATATATGACTAACAAAAAGGGCCCAAAGGAAAAAAAGGTTAATTGAGAATATTTAATGAGGTAAATGTCGGAAGAAGAGTATTTGAGGGGTACCTGCTCTTCATTTCATACTTAGAGAAAGCACCTGCATAGATTCCTTTTCCTTGAATCGCCCATCTTAAAGTAGACGGCTCAACATGATAGAAAACGGGGATAATTTTGGTGCCGGTTTTTACCATAAAGGACAGCTCGGCCAAACACCAGGGGGATTGTGCATAATGCTCAGAAAAAATGGCTATGTGAAGTGAAGCACTATACATTGCTTCTTCTAAAGCTCTAGGAAAGAAATCCCCAAGCTCCAGCTCATTTTTGTCTAAAAACACTCCGAGTCCGGCAGCATGTAAGGAATTGTAGATACTGTTGGCCACAGTGTGTTTAGCATCTCCTCCATGATGATTTATGAACACATCGTAGGGCAGGTGTTTCGTTCCGGATGAGGATGCAGCAGAACTAGAAGCAGGAGTAGATGGGGCGATTCTTAGGCCATCAAAAGCGGTGTTAGAAGAGGTTGCCATTAGATAGAGATTCAAACAAATAAAAATGCTGATAAAAGTAGCTTGGTGTCTGAAAGGCTACACAAGCAAAGGCTGAAGATTTGCTATAGATTGGGACACAGAAACAAGCAAAACAGATAAAACTGGCGTAATACAGATATGCCTGAAAGACAAAAAGGGCAATGTAATACAGAGCAGACATGAATTGAGCTTCCTATAAATAAAGATGAAGCGAGCAGAGAATCGAGTGGATAAGATTTGTGCGAATAAAGCGCAAGGTGGACAAAAGCATCTTTTTCTTTCACCGACTTTACCATGTGACAGGCCATCTACTATTCGTAATGAGTGAGAGTAGGGCCCACTCCGCGTATAGGACACCTCGTCATTTAAAACTGATGAACGACAGCCACATATTTTATTTATACAGTCTTTAGGATTAGGTACTTTGTCATAGTGAAAATCCATTTAACTCAATTATTAGGTCAACGGATAACTTGTAGGGCCTGCAATGGGCATGCGATTGGAAATAATAATTTAAATATGCGGCGTATATATAGGAGGGACAATGATTGGAGATGTTTTTAAACTGTTTGATCAGCCTTCTCCTATTGCGAATTTAATAATAAAAAGTTATATCTATGTAGGTAGGTGCTCCTTTCAATGAAGATTATGGGTAGGTATCCTAAGAGGTATCCATTTTGTCAAATTTGTCCAAGGCACAATCCCACTCTCATCCATTTTTCGATGTCGGAGCCTTTCCACTCTGCAAGACTTGATCCCTGGTGAGCTTATTTAGAACCTTTCAACTTCACCAATAGACCAAGGACCGAGACTTTATAATTTGACAATTTATAAATTTATTTGAATATTAAAATAAATATATATATGTATGTATGTACGCTATTCAGGTATGTGTATACGTATATATGCATGCCATACATAGATACATATGTATGCACATCATGCATGTATGTATGCACACATACATATATATGTATGTATGTATGCACACATACATATATGTATGTATGCATGTATGCATGTCATACATATATACATACATACATACATATGTATGCACACATACAAATCTATGACTTGAGACCTATATCCATCCACGAGGTACCTTACCATAATATAACTCCACTACTTATCCCACCCACCCGCTAGAATTTCCCCCCACCCAAGATTATAGTTGAGATAGTTGGGGAGCAATGGTAATCGCTCCTACTTTACTTTAGCTCCTCTATCAGTCGGGTACCACAGATCGACATTGGCGATGTTGGGTGATCCCTTTCCAAGAGGCTTAGGGAAGGCCAATAAACTTAGGGCTTGGAGTTAAGATTGAAATGTTCTTGATTCCCCCTTGCCAATAAAGCTCCTAAACGATGACTAGGTTGTCGGATCTATACCAGAAGCAACAAGAAGTGGATAATTGAATAACTTGGTTGCTTTGATTGGTCGATTGATCCATTGATTAGGTCGACCTGACCTTTGACCTGGGGATGAAAAGAGAAGAGGTTTCGACTTAATCTCCCTCCCACCCATTCGATATAGGCAGGAGTCAAGCAATTAAACCTACCCGGGCCCCTATTATTCCCACCCAACCTCGGATATAGATTGAGGTGGGTGAGACATGAGAGAAGGCACTTGGTTATGTTTTTGTTTGATCCCCTAGGATTGGGTGGCAAATGGGTGCAAAGAAATACCTATTTTCTATTCCTGAGCATACATACATTTGGGAACAAATAGAGGTGATGAGTTTCTATTCGAGGATTCATGTATGGTTGGACATCGACTCTTGCATCCATATGTAATTGAGCAGATTCATTCCCCTCTCGACTACAAGACCCCACTATTATCCTAAGGCCCTAACCCCACCTATGGTAGGCGTGGTCGGTCCCAACCCCACTGACCATATATTCCTTTGGGTGGGTATCGTCGATGGGGTTCGATTTCCCCACCGACCAAGGCTTCGCCCATTGACCATATATGCCTTACCCACTGACCATACTGGCCTTAGGTGGGGTTTGCAAATATTAATGGGGCCCACCTTAAGTGTTGCATTATAGTTTTCTTTATTATTTGTCAAGTGAGAGGGAACTATAGTGGCGAGGGCATAGTTCCGGGTTGGGGGGGGGGCTTAAGAGGGGTCAGAGGAAGAGGCACTAGGGTAGTTCCTAGTTTTGAGAGGTAAAATTCGACATCAAGTTAGGAAAGGAGATTTGAGTGCATTAGTCGAGGCAATTTGAAATAGAATGGATGTTAGTAGTGAATGGAACCAGGGGCAGTGAGTTAACTAGTAATCGAATATAGAATCGAACTTTTAAAAAGAGCTATTATGCATGCTAGTGCCCAAACTACAGTATTTCACCTAGGTGGAGATTTTTGAAATCACTCTACTTGATGACTGTGCCAGAGAGGGACTTATGAAGGAAGGTGTTATGCCTACCTATCTATTCAGTTTTTGCCTCTTAGAATAGCAAGGTGATCAATTGTTATTGGTCAAGCCATTAAAGCCCCAATACGAAAGGAAGTCTTTTTGTCACATCTACTCCAACTCTCTATTTCTAGCAAGAACTGGCGGGGAGGAAGGAAGGTCGGTGTCAGTCAGACCCCAACTCCGATCCATCCTTCTCATCCATTTTTTTTTCCAAGCGAGCCAATGACAAACAAACAAACAAAATTTTGTCCTGGCTATTCCTTAGAAATTCCATCTGTTGGGCCACCAAAGCTTCACTACCGATTGAGGCTACACCACCGACCATATATTCCTCAACCCCATCGACCTAAGGTGAAATTTATATCCTCCCACCTCCCCTGGTGGGTGAATCTCTAGTGGTAAAGGTAGGGCAATGGGCGGAGCCTAGGGTGGAAATATAATATGCTCAATAGGATTAGAATTAGAAGGTTGAAGCACCCACCCAACTCACCTAATAAAGAGTTCTCCTAGTGCATAGATTAATTGAGCAGGGCTTAATTATGGAAGCAAGGTGATACCATGGGTAGGTAGGGAATTATAGTTCCAAGGGTTGGTTGGGAACTATAGTTTGGAATTACTATTCCCACCAAGCCTTCCATCACCCTATGATGGTTGGAGATGGAATCAACAACTTTGGCTCAAGAAGACCACTCGCCCTAGCAAGGAAAGTCATGAACCCACCTGGTCTCAACTCAACTCCAAATACATATTAAAGACTGATCTATTCCTTCCCCTCCTTCAAGAAGATGTAGTGAACCGACATTAGGTGGGAATGACTAGCTACCCAAGTGAGAACGAATAGCATCTATGGAATTACCCTCTCTCCCCTACTTGATTTCTCCCTATCCGACTCTTTTCAAACCTTCGTGAGCAATAGGAAAGGATCGACCTTTTCAAACCTAAGCTCAAGAGCTTTTGATGAATTCGTCAGGAGTTGATTGATATTGTAGCAATGTTCCTCTTGGCATCTGGTCTGGAAACTAGTGTTATTGATGCCTTGCCCTCATCCATTTTTGTTCCATATGAGGGTGGAGAAATCAATGCATTTCTATCCAAGGGTGGGTGTATTAGTTGGACTTGTTTTTGCCCATCCATAACGTAGAATTTAGTAAATTAGTTTCTCCATCCAAGCAAGGAGAATAACAAATCTGAGAGGTAAGGTCATTCCTTGCTATAACTGCTCACTCATCAGGCCCCAGGCAGTGAAGGGTGGAGAGCAATTCCCTGGTTGGATTGTTCGTTCAATCGGTCGATATTAGTTCATCTAGATGTTTGGACCTCAGTAACTTCCTCAACCAATTGCTAAGCTCAATATCGAAGAGCTAACCTCAATAAGTAGGAATAGAGCCTCAACCAACTACTTTCTCAACCAACTATTAACCTTAGTATTAGAGTCAAGATAGAGCTATTTCATGTTTGTGATTTGTTTAGGTGATTAGAGATCTCCTTTATAAGTCATTCACATTGGCATTTTAGGAATCTTATTCTAACACATATGAATAGGATTTCTTCACATTCTAGCTTGCATAATCTTAGACACACTTAAGATTAGGGCAGACACATATTTCCATTTTTTAGATTTATGCTTTCTCATCAAGGTTTAATTATCAAAAAAGGGGTTTGACCAAGGCAAACCCCCATAAAGAATCAACCCAAATTCCTTTATTTTGAAAATATTTTTACAAGTTCAGATCTGAGGACTTGGTGAACAAGGAAGTACAAATCTTAAACTTTGGGATCATACTCAAAAATTCCAAAAATTCAAAACGAGACTAATACGCCATCTTGGGCATCTTAGTCTTCCTAAACTTATTTTTTCAGAGATTTTCTGAGATTCGGTTTTGAGATCCGAAGACTCATTAATGGCCTCGAAAAATAACAATGGGACTAATATGCCACTCTAGGCGTCTTAGTCCTCCCTGGCATTTCTAAATAGTATCTTTTAATTTTTGAAATCCTCACAACATCTCCAGGCTTCCTAGCTACACACATCTTACTTCCGTGTTGCATAATTCTATCATTTGCATCTCTCATTTAGCTTGCATTTATAGTTTTAGGTCATTTTGCATATCATGTTTTGTTTTCAAACATTTGTCTTTTCTAAGCATTAGCTTGGTGGTGAACCCCTTAAAATTCATATAACCCCTCCTAAGACCTTCCTAATTCTGAATTGACTCACCTTTTGAGGTTGTAATTCAATCCAATTTGGACTCCTAAGACATTAGTGAATGGTTGAGTAGGAAAATGTGATATCATTTGATGTGCCACATTTTCCCTATTCATCAACTAACAACTATAACAACGAATATAAATTAAAATTTCGTAATCTGCCTCATACCTCTTCTGTGAGAGCCATCGAGGATTTTATAGCAAATGAAACACCAAGCTCCATTTCCCTATGAATATTTGTAGGTGTATCCACTTCCAGCATCTAAAAATAAAACAATAAATTATTCAATCACGAAATCTACAATAGTGATCCACGTCATGGCTTATAATGTATGAGATAATGAACAAAATTTTGAGTACTTATTAAATTATATATTTCTAACTATCATGCTTACTATTTTGCCTATCCATAGTTTGTTCGAAAGAACCTGTTTTAAGGATTTTACCCATAGCAGCAAGGTGGTGAACCATTTGATAAAATTCTTTCGTAGACATGTATGATAACTGTGGTAGAATAGAGAAGGCAATGAACTGTTTGAAAAAATGCCTCAAAAAAATGGGGTCTCATGGTGATGGAATGCCATTACAAACAAATGTGTCTTAGCATTCCATCACCATAAGACCACATTTCGTTGAGGCATTTTTTCAAATAGTTCATTGCTTTCTCTATGGTATTATGTTGGGATGGGGTCGATGGTATAGTGTGGTCTTGGTTATGAGATGGAGGGAAATCATGACATGAAAAGGGAGGGGTGGGGACATGGAAAATTGGAATAAAAGGTGGAAGGTTCCATGGGTTGGTAAATTGAGGATGAGGATGAGAACCTTGAAAAGAATCTGGAGGGGAATTCTGGCTAAAGGGTTGGTTTCTATTCTTCAGGCAGTGAGTTGTTTGAAAAATTCCTCAAAGAAATGTGGTCTCATGGTGATGGAATGGAATTCCATCATCATGAGACCACATTTCTTCAAGGCATTTTTTCATACTACTCATTGCCTTGACTCTGATATTGCTTACTATTATGGTTTGATATATTTTTTCCACGCATCCATAGTTTTTTGGAAATCACCTATTTTAGGCTTTTATCCATAGTAGCAAGGAAGTGATTATTTTGATAAAATTATTTGGTGCACATGTATGGAAAATGTGGTAGCATAGAAAAGGTGGTGAGCTATTTAAAAAAATGACTCGAAGAAATGTGGTCTCATTGTGTTGGAATGGCATTCCATCACCATGAGACTGCATTTTCTTCGAGGCATTTTTTCAAACTACTCACTCCCTTATCTATGCTATTGCTTACTATTATGCTTTGATAGATTTTTTCCAAGCATCCATAGTTTTTTGGAAAGAACCTTTTTTATGCTTTTAACCATAGAAACAAGGAAATGAACTGTTTGATAAAATGCTTTGGTAGACATGTATGGAAAATGTGGTAGCATAGAAAAGGTGGTGAGTTGCTTGAAAAACTTCCTCAAAGAAATGTGGTCTCATAGTGATGGACATCACATGGTCTCAACATCACCATGAGACCACATTTCTTTGAGGCATTTTTTTTAAACAACTCATTGCCTTGTCTATGCTATTGCTTACTATTATTCTTTCATATATTTCTTCCAAGCATCTATAGCATATACAAGATAGTGAACTGTTTGAAAAGATGCCTCAGTAAAAAGTGGTCTCATGGAATGCCACGACAAGCAAATGCAATTGGAAGGTTCTCCTACTTATTACTTATGGGTGATCCCACAATATTTTCTTACAATTTTTTGCCAAACTAGACACTGAAATATTTTTTTCTAACTAAATCTTCACTTTCAAGCACCTATAGCGGCTAAACCGTGAGGAATTTGAAGATGATGCAAACTAGTGATTTGTGAAATTTTGTTTGTAGATTCTAAATATTTTTTTTTCAAAAAATTTGGAATCAGATTGCACTTATTTTACCATCTCCTTCAAAAACTAGTTTTTTTCAGTAAACAACCATTTTGAGTGATGCTCATTGTATACAACATAAAAAAAATTCCATGAAGGATAAAATTCTATTTTTTTCGAATTTAGATTTGTAACTATGATATCTAACCCTTTCATTTGGTTTCATAGTGTTTTATTGAATATTTTTTCCTTAATCAAGTTTCGAAGTCAAACCAATTACAGTTCAAACATAAGCGGACCGTATACAACATAATTGTTTTTGTATATATCAATTTTTTAATTTTTTTACTGGGTCAAAGATATCAATACCTAGCCCACACATATTTTTCAAAATTTTATTTTGATAATCTGTTGTTTTTCCACATGTGCAAAATAGAGAGCTTGATTTTCGGTGAAAAACCTATGTTTAATCAAACTAAAAAAAAAATACATAATAAAACCAAAACATATTTTAAAATTATATTCATTGGATAGCTCGTTCTGAGGAATACCATCATCCAGTTGGGTTTGTGAAGTCTCCTCCATTTTCATCCTCAACCCAAGCTTCAAAGGGCAAATTTTGGAGTTTTTTGGTGCCAGAGGGGGAGAATGAGGGAAAAGGGGGGTTCTAGCGAACCCCCTTTCCACAAGCATTTTTTTTGCTTATTTTTTCAAGAAATGTGGAACCCGACATTAAATGGGCTTGCTCGAACCAAAAGTTCGTTCAAACCCCCAAAAATCGATTTTTTTTTTGCATGGGGTCATTTTTTACAACTTTTCCTTCCTCACTAGAATTGTAAACCACTTTTGTGGGTTTACCCTTATGCTATGTAAAGTAATTGCATCACTGCTTATGTTGACTTTCTAAACAACTATATTGTAATTGAAATTTTGTCATCTATCAACATCTAGTTATTAGTTATGGAATGCGAAATAATGATTTGAGTTTGAAAGATGTGCAATGCAATGTAATCAACGATATGAATATAAATTAGACAAATCTATTAAGTGAGATTCATTACTTAAACTCTTTATTCTATTACCTGCATGTAGGTTTGTCTAAATCCACTAGCACTGGGAGGTGTTCCCACAAAACCTCCAATATTAGCTTATTCAACATCCAAAATTAGATATTAGAATACCATTCATATAACAATGTTATTAACATGTAATAAATTTATAATTGTTTACTAGTTACATGCCTCAATGGTAGATGCAGTGGAGTAATAAGTAGGTGTGGGGCCAATGTATCCAATATCAACACTATGACCTTGAAATTTTATTAAAATCATAAAACTAAATTAGTTAATCTTGCAAAATTAAAATTTAAGAAATTAAATTCAATGAACATGATAATATTTACCTGAGTATAAATGTCATAAGCCTCATTAAAAATGTCAACTACCCTTGCCATATCCATAGCTACAGATGTATCCTGCGTAGTAGCCTGTTGAGTGTTGGTGGGGTCATATGAACAAGTCACCTCGCAAGCCCAAATAGGATCAAAGCCCACCACTAGAAGACTCCCCTAGATGGCATTGCAGTATATCCCGTTGGCATGTTGGATGACACTCTAGGTCAAAGAGTTGATGGCCTGCAAAGTGTCTACCTCAGAACTCTCCTTCGTGATGGAAGGGATAACAATGTGCTCATGAGGTGGCCTAGCGAGAGGTTGTCTTGCTTGTCGCCTAGGATCCTATTGTGCACCTCTCCCTGGAAGTCCCTCATATCAAAATAATTTGATATTTTATTCAGGATAAACTCACAATATAGTTTTCTCAGGAAATATTGTGGGACTTCACAATTGTTGCATGGTGGGTAATCAAAAACCATGTACCACCTATCCCAAAAAAGGTTCCTAATTTTTCGGTGGTGGAACCAATGGATAGGAAACCTCTTCGCATTGAGGCTAAGATTTTCATTTGTGTGTGGGTCGATGAATAATGAGCACAAATCTAATTTTGTAATTTTTAGATCTTTTACATCTTTATATGATAATTTATCCTGGTAAAAATTCCTAGCTACCTACCTCCTTTCTTGCCAACCACTTAATTGTTTGCTGATTGCATATACATGTTTTAACATTTCTTTAAGTGAATTTGCAAGTAATTTTCTTTCCATGGTTGAACTATTTGGATCATTCAAACTCGTGATTTTTAATTTATTTTTTATTGTTTTCAATTTCACTCATCAAATTTTGCTGAGTGCCAAGATGTTGAGGGATTGGTTGAGGAGTTTGTTGTTATGGTTGTTGAACTTGAGGATTTTGTTCTTGTTGTTGTTGCTCTGCATTTTGAGAATTTTCAAGAGCGTTTTGAAGAGGATTTGCATGCTCATTATCATCTCCTACAAATTCAACAAATAAATATAAAAAACAACCTAAAACTAACAAATTCATAACAAAAACAAACAATCCTTACCTCTTTGACCTCCCCATTAACGTGGTGACATCCTGATGACGAAATAGCAACAATTCGATGAAAAAATTGCAAGATTCACTCCTCCCATAATGTGAGTGCGCAAAAGAAGGGCTTTTGGCCATAGGCAAAAAAAAATAGTCATAAAGAAAATAAGCTCAATTTCTTTTTTTCCTTGCTTTTAGTTGCTCATAATGTGAGCATGTTAATCCATGCTCACGTTATAACATGAGCATGGAATAGGCTTGATGTAGTTGAGCCTTAAGCTTGGCACACCAAGCCATAATGTGAGTGCATTATAATATGCTCACGTTATGAGCTATCAAAACTTTTTTTAAAATTTGGACATAATTTGGCTCCCCATCTCTTTGCACCTGCCCAAATGCATTTTCTTAAAAATAGGGATGTAAAGATTTTTCTTTTTAAAAAATCATTTATTGCAAATTTCAAATATGAAGTATAAAAATATCTTTTGAAACTAAAATAATATTAAATTTCAACTTGAAAATAAATAGATCTTTCCAATTACAATTCATACATGATAATCTATCAAGTATACAAATTTATAAATTACAATAAAGTTTTATGGTCAAGTCATCTATATCAAGTCGATTCTTTTGTTTCACAAGCCTCAATATTGTCATTTGAAAAAGGGAGAGCATCATGCTCGAGTGCTTTACTTCCAACCATAGATCGGAAGTCCCTCGCACAACTTCCAACTGGAATTGGCCCTACCCTTCAAAAAGAGTATAGACTAAGGAACCCCTAGTATGCCATCTAATTCTCTAGTGTTGTGTCCTACATAACCAAATCAGTCAAACAACTGTAGACTTCTATAACTAAGTATGACCCAATTGACCGGTTATGCAATCTGGATCACAATGAACAGGCTAATACAAATAGACAAATTTGTATTACTTTGGCCAAAGTGTTGAAAAAAATTCAATCACTTTATGAGAGAGAATCTTGAGAGAATGAAGCAGTGTGGAGCAGGGAGTGGGAATAGGTGTAGTTGCACCAGTTTGAAATTTGGAGTAGAAGATGTTCGCAATGAGGATTTTGATGATGATGATGTGTATTTGGCGATTAAGGGAGCTGAGTTTTTCCCTCAAGATCATTTTTTCCTACAATGGAGTGAGTTATGCATGGTCTATGGGCCTCTTCTTGGAGCTACATGAAGTTCTTGAACTAGCTAGATATGGGTTTATGTTGAGGGTGTGGCTTTCCCTTCATGGTGTCCTGGTGTGGGCATACTCAAGGTCTACTTTTTCTTGCTTGGAGCAACTTGTTGGTGGGTGGTATTTACCATCTTCATCTCACTTCCTTTGTTCCTTTCAGGGTTTGGTGGCTACTATTCCTACAACGTTGTTGCTAGGTTTTCTTCCACTTTTCTCTAGTGGCCTCTTTATGTTGTTCCCCCTACCTCATTTTATGTGATTTATTACTTTCCTTCCTTCATCAGTTTAGTTTCCCAATGCTTTGCGTTGGGATTTTTGGGTGTTGAGGTTTGATGGGATTGACCCTTGTTTTGGATCATGGCGATGGGTTGGTGGTTGTGAGTATGTGGGTGACTCATGCTTTTTACCTTTGTTTGTGCTTAAATGCTTCTTTCTTTGCAATAGTGATATTTTTTCCAAGCTCTCTTGGGAGGTTTTTCCTTGCGAGTAGTGTTTCGTGTTCTTCCTTTTGTTCCAGAAAGGGCTCTCTACCCTTTTTGGATTTGGACCCATTGTTTGTGGGTGCCCTATCTGGGTTATGTTATTTTTGTTGTTGTAGGGGCTGGAGATTTCTTGGATTGTGTTAGCCTATTTAAGTTCTTTTTCATATGCTTTTATCATACCTAAGAAATCTTTGTTTAATATTATTATCTAGTTTATGCTTCTATATATGAATTAGTTTAGGAAAAATGGGAAAAATACTTATTTTTGTCTATTGGCTGAGTTGTTTCAAATATTTATTCTGAAGGCTCAAGTGTGTGTGGTCTTGATGTTGCAGGCTAGAGTGTTCTCTAAGTCTTTCTTCTTGTTTTCGTCCTTTTTGATGCCAAAGGATGATGTGATTACTTGTCCTATCAGAGTGGTTGTTTTTGTTGGATTCTGCAGATGATGTCTTCTCTAGAGGTGAAGAATTCTCTTATTCAGGTGGAACCCTCTCCTTTTGAGGTTGAGTTTCATGTTATAGGTTTAGTGGAAAGCTCTCTTCTCTTCTGCTTGTTCTTATTGAGGTAGAGCTAGTATGTGTAGGAGATTAGTGGTTGTGGTGATTATGGCTCTCTTTTCATCCTCTCCTATAGAGGGGAGCCCTCTCTAATTGAGGTAGAGTGTGGGATGGTTATTCAAGATAGATGGAGCTGCAAGGAGGCTACTACTTCTCAATGCTTTGTGGTGCTCTTGAACCTCCCTATGGAGGTGGGGAGTGTGGTTGTGATGGTTGTGGAAAAAGATAGGGGTATGAGGGTGTTATGCAGTGCTAAATTAATTGTTCTCATTGGCAAAGTTATGGTTATTTTGAGCGACGAGTTAGTTGTGGCCTGGCTGATTCAGGTTGTGCTCATGATTTGTTAGGGTTCAAGGTCCCTGTTGAAACTTGGTTGTAAAATAGTTTTGGGTCCCTTTAAAACCTATTTTTATAGCTTCAGTTGTATTGAATATTGTCAGATGGATACTATCGATGGGTTGTTGATGGTATGTGATTTGACTTTTTAGTAGCTTCTTTGTCTTGATAGGGTTTTAGGTCCCTTCAAAACCTCTTTGTAATGGGTTTCAGGTCCTATCAAAGCCTATTTTTTCCCTAACAAAAAACATTTCAATCACTTCCTTAAAAAGTGCATTAATATGTTCACGCCTCTAACTCGACTTAGAAACATTCATGACCTAGAAGGATCAACTCATAGTGACTGTTTGACCAAAAATTTTGACTTTTCAAAATATTCTCATTCATAATGTGATGAATCACTAAGTCAATAAACAACTAGGTTGGTTTAGTTTTTGTGACTTTGAACACCCATGATACATTCTCGTAACAACTTGGGATTCTACAACTATTATTTGTTCAAGTACTTAAATCGAACCAAGAGAGTGAACTACTCTCCTATTTTTATGCACATTTGGTTAATAATGATGACACAATGTTAACGACTCGACACACTTGGTATCATTTTTAAAGTAACTTGACTACATCTCAAATAAGTAAAATAATTTAATATTAACCTAAATAGAAGATAATTTCTTCTTAAATATTATTTTAGACTTTTCTTTATTATACCTTATGGTTCCATTCTTCAAGAACACCATAAAAAACCTAGTTAATCATGATATTAAATATCGTCTAATTTAATTCAAAGTAAAACTATGTTCAAATATTAAATGTTCCTCAATAAATCAACTTATTAGGTTGTCTAAACTCAGATAACTTAGCTAAAAAATATCCAACTAATCTCATGATTTTGCAAACATTTATCTTAAGTTATCTTTTGTGTATTCATGTAAAAAAATATTCTCATCTTCAAGAAAATAAATCTAACTCTTTTATTTAATATTGTAGAGAAAAACTTTTAAACTCTATTGTCCCTAACATAGTGAAAAAGAGATTATATAAATCCTATTTACTTTTGAAATAATCAAAATAATCTTTCTATTATTTATCTGATATTAGTCTTAAAATAATTACAATCTTTCTATTTTGAAAACTATAGAAATAATAAAATGAAACTATAAGTTTACACAAAAAAATGAGTATGAAAACATGCTTGTAAAAAAAACTTTGTGCTTCTACACTTTAAAATTTATACCCAACCCAAGATTTTAGCTTGTTATGCTAATGCAACTCTGCCAATACACTTCTTGTTACTATTTTTTTCTCAAGACCCAAACTTAGAAGGAATTAATCTAATACAGAGAATGATAAAAGGATAACTCTTGTCTCTTAGAGTCAGCACTGCTTTCCTTTACTCACAAAACTAATGAAGAAAAAAAACGCAAATATTCCAGGTTGTTGCTCTTTCTTTCTCTGTAGATCAACTGAGAATAGAATGATAATTAGAAATTAATTGCTCTCTCTCTCCTAATACCCACTCTATTATTTTTCCTTCTATCCTTGCTCATACAAATACTAAGAATGGAATGAAGCATTCACTATCCTCATAAATAATACATAAAAGAAATCCCCAAATGCAGTCGCCTTTTTTCTCCAAAAGGTGGCAACTTTTCTATAATGCCTGCTCGCTAAAAAAATAAAGCTCTCAAATAAAACTCACAATGACCATCTCCAAGTCCTCGACTCCTTTTTCTCCCATATTGGCATGACATTTACATTTTAACTAATGATAATAAATGCCAATCGAAACTTTACTTTGGTGCCTCTCCTTTTCCCATTGAGCTTTCTCTAGTCGTGGCAATTAAAAACCATTGTTTTATCCCTTGGTAATTACCGTATTTTCCTTTTCACTAAGTTGGCATTGATTGCCAGTCGATTCAATTAAGTTTCGTGCCCAATTCTAAATGAATTGACATGCTTAGAATAATAACCAATTGCTTTAAACAGCTTGGCTATTCAGTTTCAACAACCACGACTCATTATTTAACTTGACCACTTAACATATTATGCTCCTGGCTACGAGCTAATAATGTAGACAAAAATGCATTTTGAAAATGGTTTCTAATCCACCACTTTATGTGGCTTACCGTTAGCAAATTAATAAGCAGCAAAAAGAAGTTTGAATTGCCACTGAGTGGCTTCAAATGTAATTAAGGTTGTGCCTTCAAGATGGCAAAAATTTGTCAAACAAAAAGCCTGCTTTGAAGCCCTCGTTGGAGGCTAATATGCTCCATGAGGTTAATATTAAAAAACATATTTAAATTGCTTTGATATTGGCTTTCATAGGCATGACAAATGTGCTTTTAATTATATTCTATATATAGTCAATATTATATGCATATATATATATGCATATATATATATATGCACATATATATATATATATATATATATATATATATATATATATATATCAATATTAACTTCATATCATATATATACTTATATACATAGATATATACATATTTTAACATATATATACATATATATGAGGCTCAACCCCTTCTATAAATTGTGTCACCTTGATAAGTTCAATTATTCTTGTTTGGTGAATAAATTGATGATTTAGCGCGATTCCATGTTTAATATTTTGATTTTCTTATGAACTAGTTTAAATGATTATTGGGATAAATTCTCTTTAGTAAATGAAAATGGGAAAACTATTAAGAGTGAATGTGAGTAGATAATATTTAGATTCTTGAACAAGTATCATATGAAGAATACACTTAGATCGATATGAGCTAAAGAATTTTGTGTACTAACATTGGTTTGAATCTCGCTAATAAGTTTCATGTTACTTGGAAAATGATAATAGTTAGGAACAAAGCGAGACTTTGGGAAGATTAGGAAGAAGTTTTCAGAAGGATCACTAGCCAAGCATCATCAAGTTAGGAACAAAGTGGGACTTTGGGAAGATCGGGAAGAAGTTTCTAGAAGGATCGCTAGCCAAGCACCATAAAGGTAAATTTAAAGGACAACTATAATCAATGAGGGGTATACCTAAAGTAGGATAATTTGAGGAAAAATTATATAAATTAGATATCAAGTTGCATAATGAATTTTATTAGAGGAAGGAATCTCCAAGAGTAAATTTAGTAGTGTAAAACAATTATTTTGGTAAGTTTAAGTTTTCATTATTATTTCATGCATGCTCAAAGTTTCCATCTTTCATAGGGAAAGGAAATGAATATGAATATATATGTGTATTATGATTTACTAACTATTGAATTTGATCTTATTGATATATTGAACAGGTATTTATTATATTTCTAACCTAACATGTATTTGGAAAAATACATGTGAGAGTAATGTCAAGGGTAAAACAAGGAGAAATATCTAGACCCAAGTTAAATATTTATTTTTAAATTTTGACCCTATGATCTAGGAGATAGTTAGGATTTTGTGTAAGCTTTAATTCTGTTTAAAATTTTAATGATTGGTAATTTAGTGTAAGCATGTTTTATGAAGCTTTATTGAATTAAGTCAAGTACAATTAGGGTTTTAAAATCCTTAGTTAGATCTTGAATTTCGGATTTGTCTTTAAAGTGGTCTTTTTAGAGTGTTGTTTGGTCAATTTTATTAATATTAGTGCAAAAATAGACCCCTAGGGCCTATACCTATGGAAGGGGGACCCTTTGGACATGTGACCTTGTAGTGCCCCTCCACATTGTTCTTTGGGCCACTTGTGTTAGTGTTGATTTGTGATGTGTCTTCACCTTGTCATTGTTGACGATGTTGTCCGCTAGTATCCTATTTTATTATGGTTTTGTTTGTTTCATGTTGTTCGTTTAAAGTGATAAGTTTAGTATGTTAATTGTTTGGTTTTGATGCGGTTATCGTTACTATTTAATTAGTTAATTTAACTTAATGATGTTTATTATTATGGTAATTAATATAATTAAAGCATTAAATTCAATTATTAAAGTAGTTTTGTGAAAATGTTAAAGTATTTAATTAAATATTAAATTAATTTGTAAATTTAAATATTTTGTGGATTTTAAATCTGTAATTGTATAAATATTTTAAGTGATAAGGTGGAATAATATTTCAATTGTAATATTGTTCATTTTTAATTTGATGGTTAGATAATATTGTTTATTTAATTATTATTATAGATTTATTCGAAATGGAGATTTAAGTGATAGTAGAAAAATGTGGAAAAAAGTTGAAAAAAGAGAAATAGATCAAGAAGTTATTTACATGCAAATACATGTGTTTTCTCGATCTGATGAAGTTTTTGTTTTAATTGTGATTTTAAGTTTTTTTCTTTTTTCTTTTTTAGAATAAATAAATAATTTAATTAGAAACTTGTCTAATTCGGAGATTCTTAGTGGAATTGATTTCAGAAGTTATCTGTTTTTTAGATTAAAATGGAGGAGGCTTTTGGGGATTTGGGGGGTGGTTGATGATTTTTGGCATTTTTGGAAAGAAAACTTCTGCCCTGCAAAAGAAATAATTCTGGAAAAATATAGCTTTTAGAAAGAAAAAAAAAACTGAAGATTGGAGATTATCTTGCACTTCCCAAGTTCGGAATTGGGGGTTTCGAAGAAGTAGAATTTACAATGAAAGTTTGATTTGGGCACCAACCTTCATTTCAGCCAGCTTGTTTTCCAGGTTTCGATGTTCTCTCTTGCTTTGTTTCCTCTGAAATTTATCTCTATCTCAAAACGAAATATTGGTTGTAAATGTATAACCCTCCTTTTTGCATCGATGGATTATAGTCTTGACCGTGAATTTTCGGTTGTGAATATGTTTTTAAACGTTGTATCAAAAGTCTACAAATTTTATATCACCGTAACTTGTTACGGCCCTGTATTTCTTGTGGTTGCTTGCACCTTGTTGAGGGCGTTGATTCCTTATCTTTCCTCCTCCTTCCTAGCTGCTTGGCGCGGCCTGGGCTTGATGTGTTTGTTTCTTTTATTGAATGCAAATTTGATGAAGTCATCACCCTAGCATTCCTTCATGCATTGCTCTTATTGTTTTTTTTCTTTACTCTAACATATGCCGCACCATATCCTACTCTTCCCTGCTCTATGTCGTCTCCCAATCTAGGCTTGCGAATCAAGAATTATAACTGGAGACGTTGAAGCCTAAAGTTTGGTGGGTATATATTTTTGTAACTAATTTGAGTTTGTGGGGTGGGTGTTCGTTGTCTCAGATTTTCTTTAAGCGTTTGCTATCATTCTTACCATGTTTGAGTTTAATGAAAACAACTTGGTTGATTCACTCTTAATCTTTTATTTCTGAAATCAACCAAATGCCATTCCCTATTGCCTCCATAAAAGAATCTAAGGCTGCTCTGGGATGTCGATATAAATAGCTCTCCCACCATGATAAATGCATGGGCATCGTATGGTCTATACGAGACTTTGTCTTTCTTAAAATTTCTAAGCCTTCTCTGTCGCTCTCGTTGTGCATATATGGCCTATAGTTTTTAAGCTTTCACCGTTCGCAGGGGAGTCCTCCTTTTCTCTTTCCTTAACAATCGTCCCCCATTTTTTGATTCGGCCCTTGTAATTTTCTTGGCCGCAGCTACAGCCGACCTTCTTCATTTTCATTTGGAACGAAGCATGTAGTAATTGAGTTCTTATGCTTAAAATAATTTCTTTTCCTTATTGCACCCTTATGGGTTGCGCCTCTAGAATGAAGTTCAAAGGGAATGTTTGAAATATTCGAATTGGGTGAATGATTAGTCTGAGTTGTATATCTTTTGGTGAGCTTACTTTATGTTGTATTCTCTATTGATTTTATTGCCAGTGGTTTTTTCAAAGTCAAAAATTCGACTTACAAGATATGTGTTCATAATTTTCACTTATATAATTTGTTTGGTATTCGATAATACGTAATCCGATAAGCATATTAAATGCGATATATTCGATGCTTGGATCGATGTCATTTGATGGTCATTTCTTCTGTCGATTTAAGGATAAATATATATATATATATATATCTATATATACTTACATCTGTTGCTATACTTTAATCTGATATATTACAGTCGCAATATTATAAACCAATATATGCAAATATGTGTATATATATTTATCTATATTGATAGAAATGTGTATATATGTATACATGTGGAGGTATCATGATTTGGAGTAAAGGATTATTTTTGTCTTGTAATTTATTTGATAATATAGTTAGTGAATTGGAAACTCTAAGTAGAAATGAAAAGAAGTTGACTGGATTAAAAGCTATAAGAAGGTTTTGTTTTACAATTCAGTTATCATGGCTTAACATTTTAGAGCAATTACCGCAAATTTAGTTAGGACTAGAATTTAAACTTTCATAGTCAAATACTTTTAAAATTGATATTGTTAATTGCATAAGGTATCTGTGAAGCAAATTTTGCCTTTATATATCTTTGTCTTTTGGCTTTATTTTTGTCTTCAAGGTGATCCGCACACAAGGAGTCTGTGTTTCCGACAATCACATAATTTTCCACGTGGTGGTTGCGTGTGTCTCAACGGTCGATCTCTCTATAGTCGTAAGTCAGCCCACGTGTCAATATGGCAGACGTTCTCTTGTTTTTGCTTTTTGTAGATATGAGATTATCCGCCTTTCTGACACGTCATCATTTCACGCCATGTAGCTATGTAAGGGAATGTTCAACTCTAAGTCCATCGGAATGTGTTGTACCTTTTTCCAATAAAGGGATGTGAGTCGGTGCCGCCAAAGCCACTTGGGGTGACTGACAGGGTTTTGCTAGACTGTCTTCTAGGATCAGATCAATTACAAGGGCTAATCTTGTTGAAATATCTGAACGACATAAATGTGGTAGCTAAAAGTTGATGAGCAGGATTTCAGCGACCTAATAAAAGATCTAGAATTAGATTTCCAAGCTATCAGATTTGGATGTATGACAATCATTAACTCTAGACGAGGTCAGCATTTTCTCTTCTAGTTGGCTATACATTGAAAACAATAGCATGGAGCAAGGGTTCCTAAAGTTTTCCTGTTGGAAAATTTTTCTTTAGTTTTCTTAGTTAATAGAAATATTTCTTTTTAAAGTTCATAGAACACTGCTTCACTCTGGCATGTTATGACTATTTTATGATCAAACTATTATTAGATTGGGGTCCGATCTTTGTTTTAAAGTTCATTTGAATCTGAAATGCAAGTTATTCTGAAGAAATTTTTGAAACTGTGCATGATATGGTCTTTATCAATATTTCTCTCTTTATATCTTCGTCCAGAATAGAACATTGTGTCTTGCTTGATCTGAATAGTTTTGGCTATTGGATTTCCATGTTGTTTGTGTGCATGGTTGAATTGTAATCTTTAGAGACTGGACTATGTCATTGGACTTCTCCATTTTCTTTGTAAGGTTATCATTTTTTCATGATATTCTATATTAAGAGGAATGGTTTGTATTGCTTTTGAAGTTTTTTCTATTAAATCTGGAACTTTTATGTTTGATTCGGATCTTAATATGCATTTCCTAAGTGTCGATTGAATGACTGCATATGTGCTTGTATCGAGCCTCTGTTGTTCGTTCTCCTCTCGACAATGAAGGGAAACAGTGTTATGTGTCTCTCATATCACTCATAGAGGAAAGATTGTGGTTTTGAAATGTTGTAAAAGCATTGGCGCATCGCCATTTTTCATGTTTTACTTTTTACATTTCTTTTTCCTTTTTCCCAAACTCAGAGAAGATTCGGCTTTCTATAAAAATCCCGGAGGTATTCAGTGAAACACATATTGTCCCCCACTCGCTGAATTTCCCATAAGACTGACAAAGAGGCGCAAGATTTTATGATCAACAGTATCTTATTAAATGCATTGTACATATTGTCGTAGGGCTTGAGTTTAATCTATGCCTTTTATTATTCTTATTCCAATCTAGTTAAGTCTATTATTGTCAAGTATCACTTCTCACAGATTTAGTTCCATACATTGATTGAGTGAAAATTTACCTTACATTATCATGTAATAAATTGTGTGATTATTAATAATTGAATTACCTTCTATTCAATAAGATCAACAAAGGTCTATTAATTTAGTGGATCAGTTAGTGAATATGTTTTGCATATAAGAGCTCTTTGGCCAAGTAGATGTCTGAAAGATATATATATATATATTCATATATATATATATATATATATATATATATATATATATATATATATATATATATATCATATATGTAGTGCTTTTAAAGTTGTTTTCACTATATTTATATCTGGGTTTAGTCGGTTGAAATAGCAAGTTAGTTTATTATAAATATTTATGTATAAGGAACTGTATGTAAGTAATTGTATATATATCACTTGAAAAATTGAAATATAGTTATATGTATACTTGAAAATAGGTTGGTGTTAGAAAAGAATAATGTTGTATTGTGTTTAATGGATTATATTTGATCAAAATATGCTTTAAGTTTCCTTAGATTAATTAATTGGTTGAAGACTAGAAATGATTTTCTAGCCTAAATTGAGTAGGTTACTTAGTCATTGGAATATGCACACTTAGAATTAGGCTAGTATGTTTTGTATTTCATTAGCAATTGGATAAACTATATGTTGGATTAGGGTTTTAGTGAAACAAACATTTTACATTGTAATTAATTGAACATGTTGATAAGTAATTGGAAGGTTAAATAGGGAAGAGTTGATTAATTATATTTTGATAAACGAATGGTTTATGTAAAATTAGATGATCTTGTAAATGATGAATACTCTCATATTCATTTAATAAGTTGATTTATAAATTCTCGATGGATAGTTATTTAGAATACGTGTGATTAGGGTTAATTATCAACTGAGTGCATTTAATGGTTAAGCTATGAGTAAAATGTAAAACGTGATGTGTAATATTGTCTTAGTGGAATCGTCATTTTTATAATCGATATGATTGTTTAAAAGAAAACATGGATTGATATTAGTAATAGTGATATTTTAATACTCATGCATTCTTTTAATTAGTTAGATGTATAAATTAAGTGTTTGTTTATTTAAATGTTGTAATTTTATCTATGTGTTAAAATCAGTTGATAAAATTTACCCTTGTCTGATTTAGAAGAAGTATCTCTTTTGAATGTTTTATTCGATGAATGTGATTTATCTATTGATGTTCTATTGAACTCAAAAGAAGACTAAATGATGTTTCTTTTATGGGTTGGTTCATTTTTGTGCTAACTTTGAGTCACAAGAACCCAAGTTTCTTTTAACTCTCTGACTTGGGTGGATATTCTAGTAACTTCCAGAGGCTATGGAGAAACTTGTTCCTTTGGGAACTCTATTGTTTTAGTGCATTTGTTCACTTAGGTAGATTGTGTTGGTGAGTGGTACCTCCTTTGTACTTGGTTCAGGGATATGGAATTTGTTTGTGAGATGGTCCATGCCTCGCATGTTGTGTGTTATGTATACATTTATTTTATGTGAGTTGAGGTACACCCCTTGCCTTGTATTTGGTTTTGGTACCAGCAGGGAGAGTGGCTCTTCATGGGGTCAGACACACAAAGGGGTTGTCAAGATAACCCATGGAAGAGTTTTCTAAACAAGTGATAACTTAATTAATGAACCAGTGGGATTGTATAGTTAAACACTAAACAAGATTAATTATGTGTCTCGCCCATGCCATTAGTGCTTTCACAGGCTAAGGATGGGATGAGAAGACCTGGTTGGTAAGATCACTACCTTGTCCTCATGAAAGGTAAGTGGTTTTGCATGAGTCACCCTATGGAGTAGTGCCTTGAGATAGGCAGTTAGGATAAGCATAGGTGTCGTTATGTAATTATCTTAATGTTGTATTTTTATTTATATAATGGTTGTTGCATAGTTGTTATCTTTAAAAAAAAAAATGGTTTTGTCTTTGGTTAGTTGGTTGTTGTCCCATGGGGTTTGCGTGGTGGGGAGTTACAACATGGTATCAGAGCCTAGGTTCATGCATTGGCCGCTCTAGATACGTGTGAGCCCATTGCGTTGACCTAGGTGTTGTACTCTGGAGTTTATGTTTTCACTTTTGGGTTGTTCTCGCTTTTGTTTTGAGGGTTTTCCTTAGGTGGTGTTGGTCCAATGGTGCATCAAACTAGTGGAAAGGATAGGACCCTCAGTGTAGTGTGCAATGCATCGATATCCTTCCTACTGGGAATGCATTATGGACATTTGTGTAGTGTGTAAATGTATGTGAAGTTAGGATTAGTTGGGATTTAAAATTTATTTAGAGTCTAATGTTTACCCCTATTTTTGTGCAGGGATGGGAAGGTCAAAGTCCAGAAAGAAGAAAGGAAAGGCAGTGAAGGCTTCCAAAAAGGGTGTGGTCATCAAAGAAATCCCCACACCGAAAGCTCCACCTTGTATTTCTGATGATGAGACCTTGGCCCAGGCCCTCTCTCGGCTCAAGATGGAAAAGGGAAGAAGATCAAAGAGTCGAGACACACAGTTAAAGTGAAGAAACCGTCCGCCATCTTGGATTGGTTGTTGGGGTGTGGACCTAACACACCCATATTGTCTAAGGAAGAGAAGGAAAGCCTTCATGCACAACCTTTTGCTTCCATGAGGGTGGTCATGGACTCAAATGAGGACCTTGAGGAGTGTCCTCTATCGAGCAACGAGTAGCTTGATAGTAAAAGGAGAGTTGTAGTATTTTCCTTCTTACTTTACTGGATTGATACTTTTTATGATATGATTATGTACCTTAAGACTCTATGGTGGTTGTTTCACCATGTTGGTTTGGTTGGTTGACAGTTTAGTTGACTTGAATGATTATGACATTGTTTACTAAAGTTTATCTTATGTTGATATATGGAGTTCGTTGTGTTTGGAATAATTTGATTTTGTATGGATTGTGTACTATGCTTGCTATGATGATGATTAGTTATTGCCTGATGATGTTATTTATAATGTAATTACCATTATTTGATGTTTTGGTTATTGTTTGAGGTTCGGGTGAGAGGGACAGTGTTGCATCGCTCATCCGTGAGCACCCTGCTACATTACAACTCTCTCTCACGGTGTGTTTGGCATTGAATATATATGTTGTTTCGAAACTCGATTTTATGCAAGATTGTAGGTACCGAGCATCGACTCCACCCGCACCGTCGGGTCTGAGCATGCCTTACATACCCAAAGGATATAATGTGGTTTAGGGAGTTGACAAGAAATTTTCCCCATCTGTTAGTTATTTTCTTTGTTTGTTGTCGTGTTTCGTGGCTTCCCCTTGTGTGTGAATTGTGATGATGTTGTTCATAACTACATATGTTTTACCTTACTTTGCGACTTCTAGGAGTAAGTTGAGACTTAGGGGGAGGATGTAGTGCCCCTCCAAATTTCTCTTTGGGCCACGTGTGTGAGTGTTGATTTGTGATGTGTCTATCACCCCGTCATTGTTGACAATGTTGTTCATCACTACCTCATTTCATTATGGTTTCGTTTGTTTCATGTCATTCGTTTAAAGTGATAGTTTTAGTATGTTAATTGCTTGGTTTTGATGCAGTTATCGTTACTGTTTAATTAGTTAATTTAACTTAATGATTTTTATTATTGTGGTAATTAATATAATTAAAGCATTAAATTTAATTATTAAAGTGGTTTTGTGAAAATGTTAAAGTATTTAATTAAATATTAAATTAATTTGTAAATTTAAATGTTTTGTAGATTTTAAATTTGTAACTATATAAATATTTGAACTGATAAGGTGGAATAATATTTCAATTGTAATATTTTTAATATTTAATTTGATGGCCAGATAATATTGTTTATTTAATTATTATTATGGATTTATTCAAAATGGAGATTTAAGTGATAGTGGAAAAAATTGGAAAAAGTTGGAAAAAGAAAAATAAATCAAGTTATTTACATGTGAATACATGTGTTTGCTCGATCTGATGAAGTTGTTGTTTTAATTGTGATTTTAGATTTTTGCTCATTCTTTTTTAGAATAAATAACTAATTTAATTGAAAACTTGTCTAATTCAGATATTCTTACTAGAATTGTTTTCGGAAGTTATCTATTTTTTAGATTAAAATGGAGGAGGCTTTTGGGGATTTCGGCTGGAGGGGAGGGGAGCGCGGTTGTTGTTGATTTTTGGTGTTTCTAGAAAGAAAACTTCTGCTCTGCAAAATAAATAATTCTGGAAAAATATTATGAAAATAATATAGCTTTTAGAAAGAAAAAAAACTGAAGATTAGAGATTAACTTGCACGTTGTTTTCCGAAGTTCAGAATCGAGGGTTTTGAAGAAGCAGAATTTGTAGCAAAAGTTTAATCCGGGCACCAACCTTCATTTCAGCCATCTTGTTTTCCAGGTTTCGATGTTCTCTCTTGCTTTGTTTCCTCTTAAATGTATCCCTGTCTTGAAATAAAATTTTGGTTGTAAATGTATAACCCTCCTTTTTGCATCGATGGATTATAGTCTTGACTACGAATTTTAGGTTGTGAATATGTTGTAAACATTGTATCAAAAGTCTACAAATTTTGTTTCTTTGTGACTTGTTACGGCCCTATATTTCTTGTTGCTTGCACCTTGTTGAGGGCGTTGATTCCTTATCTTTCCTTCTCTTTCCTAGCTGCTTGGCACGGCCTGGGCTTGAAGTGTTTGTTTTTTTTGTTGACTGTAAATTTGATGAAGTCATCACCCTGGCATTCCTTCATGGGTCGCTCTTATTGTTTTCTTTCCTTACTTTGACATATGTTGCCCCATATCCTACTCTTCCCTGCTCTATGTCGACTCCCAATCTAGGCTTGTGAATCAAGAATTATAATTGGAGACATTGATGCCTAAAGTTTGGTGGGTATACATTTTTGTAACCAATGATTTTGTGGGGTGGGTGTTCGTTGTCTCAGATTTTCTTTAAGAATTTTCTATCATTCTTACCGTGTTTGAGTTTAATGAAAACAACTTGGTCAATTTACTCTTAATCTTTTATTTTTGAAATCAACCAAATGCCACTCCCTATCATCTCCATAAAAGAATCTAAGGTTGTGTTGGGGTGTCGATATAAATAGCTCTCCCACAGTGATAAATGCATGGCCATCGCATGGTCTATGCGAGTTGTCTTTCTTAAAATTTATAAGCCTTCTCTATCACCCTCGCTGTGCATATATGGCCTATACTTTTTAAGCTTTCACCGTTCACAAGGGAGTCCTCATTTTCTCTTTCCTTAACAATTGTCCCCCATTTTTTTATTTGACCCTTGTAATTTGCCTAGCTACAACTACAACCGACCTTCATTTTCATTTGGAAATTAGCATGTAGTAATTGAGTTCTTATGCTTAAAATAATTTGTTTTCCTTGATGTGCCCTTATAGGGAATGTTTGAAATCTTCGAATTGGGTAAATGATATGTACACCCCTTGCCTTGTATTTGGTTTTGGTACTAGTAGGGAGAGTAGCTCTTCATGGGGGTCAGGGCACAAAGCGGCTATCACGATAACCCATGAAAGAGTTTTCTAAATAAATGATAACTTAATTAATGAACTAGTGGGATTGGATAGTTAAACACTAAACAAGATTAATTATGTGCCTCACCCATGTCATTAGTGCTTTCACAGGCTAAGGATGGGATGAGAAGACCTAGTTGGTAAGATCATTGCCTTGTCCTCACAAAAGGTAAGTGGTTTTGCATGATTCACCCTATGGAGCGACGCCTTGAGATAGGCAATTAGGATAACCATAGATGGAGGCAGCACCTTGTGATAGGTTGTCTAGATAATCCATGTAAGGCCATACAATGACACTCTCCTACAATACCCATTTATCTTCCCTTGCTTTGGTTGCCTTTGGAAGTGTTGTTGCATTTGCTTGATGTTGTTTTGTGTTGGATTTGTGTTAGCCAAGTCTGCTTGACCTTGTTTGGATGTGAATCCTTTCTTGTCATCTCCTAGCATGAGGGGTGGGCCCTTGGGGCCACATGGTCGGTTGGAACATGCTACATGTCCCATTGGGTTCCCAATTTGTGTTCGTGAAGTGAAGAGTGGAAGTGGATGTAGAGTTACCAAAACTTCACTTGATTGAAGATTTTTTTGTGCTTGTTCTTTATTCATCATTGATGTATTATTCTTGTACTTGATGTACTCTTCCCATTTTTATAAGGGAAGTATTATGTAATGTATTTTTGTATCCATGATGTGTTGTATTTGTGGAAATATGCTCCACAATTTTAATATTGAACTATGGATTTGATATGTAATAAATGAGACGTGTATCTTTGTCATCTCAATTGATTATAGATGGTTGTATTTTTATCTTTATGTTATCTTGTGTAGTGTATGTTTCTATTGTTTAGTTACTTGGTATTTATTTTAAACGATGTTATTGGTTGGGAATGTTTGCGAGTAATGCAACCATGTAACCCCATGGGACTAGTTAGGTGTCGTTATGTAATTATCTTAATGTTGTATGTTTATTTATATAATGGTTGTTGCGTAGTTGTTATCTTTAAAAAAAATGGTTTCGTCTTTGATTAGTTGGTTGTTGTCCTGTGGGGTTTGCATGGCGGGGCGTTACAGACCTTGTCGTTGGGGAATGATATGAACCTTCAAAAGTCCACTCGAAACAATGTGACGAATTTGAGTTCTTGGCAGTTGGGAGAAGTGACTTGTCACTCTCCCACCACACTCCCCAAAGTTCATTAATGAACTTGGGAAGAGCATCAAGACTTTCACATGTGTGAATCCACCTTGTAAGGGATGTTGGTTAGAGTGTCAATGTACATTCCCCATCTCCCCAAAATTCTCACACATGTGTGAGAACTTGTGGGGATATGTGTTGAAAGATCAAATGAGAGAGTGATAAGTGTCTATCTCTCATTCAAGTGAATTGAAGTTGAATTCCTATATACTTGGATGGAAAAGAGGAAATGGATGTTACCCACTTCTCCTTTTGTAGAACTTTTCTTTGAATTTGGAATTTGGAGTTTGGGAAAGAGGAGAATAAAAGTTGGAAGAGAAGCAAAGAGCCCTCTCAAATGAAGGAGGTGTTTAAAGGGCAAAATTTTGGAGATAAGTTATTTTTTCTCATTTCTATCAAATTTGTTTAAGTAGAAAATTTGTTGTTGTCTTATTATGTTATGGCTCTCAAAACAAGTGGTAAATAGCCCAAGTTTTTGTGTATGTGAATTTAGAGTTTGTTTGGTGAAAGGTTAAATAGAAAATTGTAGATAAGCTATTATTTTAGTCTTCCTATCAAGATCATTGGTAGTCTTTTGTTTCTTGCTTGGGGGTATGGCTAGAGCCCAAGGGGCTTCATGATGCCATTATGGTAGGGTGGAGAGAAAACCTAAATTACTTGTGTGTCATTCTCATTTTCGTAAATGTTGGTTACAATATGAAATAGCTAGTATTATGTTGTAAAATGAAAGAACGAAAACAACAAGTTGTGTTCATTGGTATACCTCTTTAAATTTTCATGTTTATATTTTCAAAAATGGAATGAAACAATTTCTTATTCAATGAAATGATATATGTTTCCAACTATTTTTTTGTAAATGGAAGGGATAATGGAGCCAAAGACTTTTTGAAGGTCCTCATATTATATGGCATAGAGTGTGAAAAGATGTTGAGACCCTATCCTTGTATCTTTTCCTCATGATTATGCTTGTAGTAGAAATATCTCTAGGTTGTGGCAAGAATTAGACAATGATATTACTTTTATTAGGGAAATTAGACTTAAATGAATAATTACAAGGAAAGTTGTATTATTGTGAAGTTAATGTGTGTTGAATATGGTTAATGATATCTTTCAACTATTATTAACACTATAAGTTTTCATGTGAGATTTAGTCTTCTCCATTAATTTCAAAATTATTCTGAACCATTTAATTGTATAAGTCATTGAATATGAATAAAGATAATAATATTTGTAACTTTTTCAATAGTTTTTAAACTACAAATATTTGAGAGTTATAGTAGAACATATTTGAAGCAAGTTTAGTACATATATAATTATATTTATTTTTAAGAGTAAGAAATATAACCTTTCAGTTGATGAATAAAATATTGTTTTAGAATAGAATTATTTTCAAGTTCTTTCTTTAAAGACAACTAATATATTGGTATAATATGTTTATTTTGGATAAATGGAAAAATCAATTGTTGAGGTTGTAAAAAGATTTACTTTCTAAAGTTGTAAAATATTACTTTCTAAATTTTTAACAACTCTATATCTTTGGAGAAATATAATATAATATTCTAGATATATATTAGCCAACTAATAATATTGATAAGGAAAACTAAAAAGGCAACTCATATTACATAATCATGACTAGGGGAGAGGAGTCAGAACATGTGCACCCAAATTTTGACGAAATAATGGCCTAATTAATAGGAGCAAAAAAAATTATTTTTTATTTTTAATTTGCCATGTTGGACAACAAAATTTGTCCATCAGAATTTTATATCCCCAAAAAGACCACCTGACTGATACGTAGGCACCTCGGCTGCCACTTCCTGCATGGCATGACGTCTGAAGTGGACAACCTTGCCACGTCTACTTCTCTCACTCTGCCACCCTGAGATTCCACTGTGTCGCATTTATCACTCGACACCCCTTGTTATACTTCTCCTCTATCGTGTTTAATGCACGTCACTTCTCCTTAGCTCCACGCCACCCAGCATTTTTTTGAGCCAACCTGCATTCAATGCTCCCAGTGCCTCACTCTTCTCGCCATCTTTACAACCTTTCATTCTAGCAAGTTTTTTTTTCTTCTTCACTTGCATGCCACTACGTGCTTGGTTCATCCTCTACAAGTTTCAAACAACAATCACAACCTGCGACGCTCGGACTCTAGTTAAGAGATGGGTAGATACCAGTTGGTGAACATTACCAACAACTCCACTTCCGGCATGCAAGAATCGAACGGGTTCCTCACCGCCATGCAGGTAACCAACATTTGTGATGTTGGTGTCATTGATTTTTCAACTCAAAACCAGTCATTTTCCTCATGGCTATTTGCAGGTGAAGCCACGTGAATGGTGTTGTGTGCTCGGGATTCAACTATTTTCCACTCGCATCGAGTCATTCGACCCAGGTGATCTTGCTCACTAAGGCTCGCCATTATTCAGTTTTTTTAGTTTTCTTTGCATTTTATGTTTGTTTTATTCAACTTTTGGTGTTGCAAAAATTGTTTTGTTGGGTTCAACTATCCTGTTTATGAACACTATCCAAATTGTGTTCATAAACACACTAAACTTTTGGAAATTAATCTTATGTTCAAGCATCGCTCTCTTCCATGGGGTTTATTTTTTTATTTTAAATGTAGATAATAATATTGTTGGTTGTTTTTGTGCCATTGAAAAATATGGGGTTGTTTTCTTCTTTCATTAACATAAGAAATAATATTGTTCGTTGTTTCAGTGCCATACATGAAGCTGTATTAATATTTTTTCCTTTCTATGTTTGTTGGGTTTATATTACAAATATTATAGTCATATTTTGGTATTTCTCTTTCATTAGGGTTTATTTTACAAATATTACAGTCATAGTTTAGCATTTTAGTTTCACTAGGGTTTATTTTGCAAATATTACAATCATAGTTTACCATTTCTATTTCATAAGTTCTACATTATCATATACTTTGGTTATCATATTCTTTCTCATAGGTTCTACATTATCATTGACTCTGGTTATCCTATTCTCATAGGTTTTGCATTATCATTGACTCTTCTTATCGTGTTCTCATAGGTTTTGCATTATCATTGACCCTGCTTATCATATTCTCATAGGTTATGCATTATC
Organism: Sequoiadendron giganteum; assembly: GCA_007115665.2. Classification (NCBI taxonomy): domain Eukaryota; kingdom Viridiplantae; phylum Streptophyta; class Pinopsida; order Cupressales; family Cupressaceae; genus Sequoiadendron; species Sequoiadendron giganteum. The sequence continues at coordinate 649,090,777 of CM021101.1, read as the reverse complement.
ATTGACTCTTCTTATCATATTCTCATAGGTTCTGCATTATCATTCTCTTCTAGGGTGGGTTCTCAGTTTCATAAACCAAATGTGGGTTAATCTTTTTTTGGGTTTTCCTTCATCTATTTAGTGACTTTATAAATGTATGTTGTTTTTATGCCATAGATAAATTTTTGGGTGTTATTTTTTTATGGGTTATGCTTCATCAATTCAGCAATATACATATTTGATAATTGTTAAACTCTTACTATTTTCCATTCATAAGCTTTATATTGTTCTTTAGTACAACCATTACAATCATGGGTTAATGTTAAAATTTTGATTAATGTTATTCAATAGCATTAGCAGGTGTCATTGATAAAATTGGGGGTGTTCTAGGTTTTTCATAGGTGTTGCTTCATTCATTCAGTAATGCTATTTTTTTAGGTGGCATTGATTAATTTGGGGGTTTTATGTTTCACAATGGTTAGGATTCATCAATTCAGTCATGTAATTATTGGATCTTTTTCTTTTTGCATTACAAATATTTGGGGGTCTTATTTTTTCATAGGTTCTACTTGATTAGGTACTGTAGATAATTTTGGGGGTGTTACCTTGTTTGTAAGTTTGACTTCATCAATTTAGTCATCATCTATTCTACCAGTTTCGGGTGTCATTTGGAATTTTTTGGGTGCTATGTTTTTTATAGGTTTTGTTTCATCAATTCAGTCACCAACTATGTAACCTATTTTTGGTGCCATTGATAAATATGGGGGTGTTAGGTTTATCATATGTGTTACTTCATTAAATTTATAATGCAAATGTTTGTATCTTTTTTTAGGTGTCATTGATTATTTTGGGGGTGTTATCTTTTGTATGGGTTATGTTTCATCAATTCATTCATCCAATTATTGTAGCTTCTTTTTGTGCTTTGGAAATATATGGGGGTGTTCTATTTTTGTTAGGTTATTATTCATCAATTCAGTCATGCATATATTGTAGCATTTTTAGGTACCATAGATAATTTTGGGGGTCTTATCTTGTTTGTAAGTTCAAATTCATCAATTCAGTCATCATCTATTCTACCATTGAATAATTTCCCACATTGGTACATCAGTACTGCACAAGTTAGGAAAAAACTCTTGCATAAAAAGCACGATGATATCAAACACATATTGGATATTAAATGCATGGTTAATCATTTATATATATGTATATGCATATGTGTAGACATATACATAAACATATACATAGACATATGTATATGTATATTAGCTATTAAATGCACACGTAATTGTATATATTTCAAAACAACACAATTACACGCTAGCATCGAAACATGATGAAGTGTATCCAACTTGTATATGTTTAAGGTCTCTGCATCTTCTTTATATATATATATATATGTCTATATATACATATACATATACATATGTATATGTATATGTATATGTATATGTATATATACATATACATATATATACTACTTTCACGACATCCCACGTATTTTTCAAGCCAACTTGCATTCAATGCTCCTAGTGCCTCACACACTTTGTCAACTTTAGAGCCTTTCATTCTAGCAACTTCTCGTTTATTCTTCACAATGATGGCAATGTATGTGTATGTGTATGTGTATATGTATGTCTATGTGTACATCTATGTGTATGTGTATGTGTATGTGTATGTGTATGTGTATGTGTGTATAGATGTGTGAAGAGGTCTTAAGTGGACTACCTTGCCACATCTACTTCTCTCACTTCTCCACCCTAACACTCCAATGTGCTGCATTAATCACTCACTGCCCCTTGCTATACTTCTCTATAGTCGTGTTTAATTCACTTATGTCTATGTATATTTATATGTGTATGTCTATGTATATGTATATGTGTATGCTTCATCAATTCAGACCTACAATAATTGTATCTTTTTTAGGTGTCATTGATTAATTTGGGGGTGTTCTCTTCTTTATATGATGTGCACCTAAAATCAGATTAGGAGCCTATCGCACCAATGAAAGTGTCACTTTCACATTAATCACAACTACACAATGTAAAAAAGGTGTGAAGTCAACACTATTCAAACCCATATGACCCATCTTTGATCGACTCGTGAGCCCATTACAACCATGTTTCCCGTCGTAGCATAACCAAACCAACAAGAAAATGTTGGAGTGAAGATGACATTGAGAGGGGGGGTGAATCGGTGTCTTAAACCATTTTTACCATTTTCCAAAAAATAAAAACATAGATAATTTATGCTCTCAAAATTTCAATGATTAATACATTCATGAGTTGAATGCAACCATTAAGTAAGTGAAATGAGAAGTATCAATACAAAACAATGAACATAGTAATATTATCACAATGAAACAAAGAGACCACAAATGAGATGATGAGACAAATGATTTTCTGAGTGGAAAACCCTCTTGGGGTAGAAAAACTACTCCTAAAATGTCAAGCCTTCTTGGCTTAATTTTGAAAAACCACTACTCACAATGCCTTACAGGAAAATTTCAGAGCATCCACTCAAGGAGCATCAACCCCTTTTTAGAAACACCAATTTCAAGGAGCACCAACCCCTTACTAATACCCCTAATAACCCTAGTATCCTAAAGATTCACACTAGAATCTTCAAAATACCAGACATATCAAATACAAAGGCTATCTCTCTGCATTATCTCTGCAGGATGTCTATTACAGAAATATTCCCTCATTTTTTTTCAAAGAATATACAACACAACACCCTTATTAATCATTGTATTTTAAAAGATGTATAGAGAAAAGTATGCACTAATCACTTTCATGAGCTTTTTTCGATTAATACATCTAATACCCCTAATATCCTAAAGATTCACACTAGAATCTTCAAAATACCAGAAATATCAAATACAAAGGCTATCTCTTTGCATTATCTTTGCAGGATGTCTATTACAGAAATATTTACTCATTTTTTTTTGTTTTAAAGAATATACAACACAACACCCTGATTAATCACTGTATTTTAATACATCTAATACCCCTAATTTCCTAAAGATTCACACTAGAATCTTCAAAATACCAGACATATCAAATACAAAGGCTATCTCTCTGCATTATCTATGCAGGATGTCTATTATAGAAATATTCACTCATTTTTTTTGCAAAGAATATACAACACAACACCCTTATTAATTACTGTATTTTAAAAGATGTATATAGAAAAGTATGCACTTATCACTTTTATGAGCCTTTTTCGAACCTTTTCAACTCAAAATGAATACAATAAACGTTATATTTCAAGAACCCAAAATGCAATGATAGGTGGACTACAAGCAAAGTATATTTTCCAACACTAAACGCCTTCACCCACCAAGGTCTAAACAAAAACTGTCATTACAAGAAAATTTCCCAAAAAGATAACCGTTTTCATCATATAAAGTTCATATGGCTTGAATAAAACAAACTACCTTTTCATAATATTGAATAATGGAGAAGAAACAAAAATCAAATGAAATGCATGATATCTTGTCAAAACCCACCGAATCTTTTCCATATTTTAGTAGAATGAAAAAATAACTGCCTTTTAAAACTTTCTTCAAGCAATGAAAATAATACATGTTCATGCTGCAAAGAAATCAAGCAGATACCAGATAGAATCAATGCCAACCACCATAGAAGCCCAAATTCGTAACTTCCTTAACCTCTGTCGAACTTGTATTGGCTCATAATCCGTAGACCAAGATTACAACGAACTCAAAACTCCTCTACAATCAGCCAAAAGAGAGATAGGCACAAATTTACAGCAAAAGATAAAACAATTTACCATGGCGACGGCTAGGGTTCCAAACCCTATTCTTTGCAAAAAGAACCAAGCATTATGTCTTTTTCCCTAAGCACTTCTTTCTCCATGTCATTCAAAAACTTTATCAAACTTTAATGAGCTTTGAAATCCGGTGTTGAAACTTCTATCAAACAACCCGATAAAGAGATCCTTAATAATCATCAACCAAAGGATAATGATAGTTGTCGATTCAAATGATCACTGAATAAACTTTAATTCCAAGTCAAAGTTTTTTTTTTTAAATTGACAAAGTTAATGAAAAATGATGGTTGTCAAATGCACACATTAATCTACCAAGTATTATTTCCAAGAGACTTTACACAAAGTCAAAATCGATATAAGTGCAAGGTGACCAATGTGGTAAGATCACCACAATATATGCTAAAGAAAACTTGATAGGGTTTAGACCATTTTTTATGTCGAATCCCCAATGTTTAGCATGCTCGACAAGGGCTTGATTTGCTTTAATTAAATAAGACCTTATATCACTTTAGTGCCCGACACCATTTATGGTGTAAAATATAAATAATTCAATATCCTCACCATAGGACATGTCAACCTGGAAGTCCTTCAAAAAAAATACACCAAAGTAATATAATGAAATACTAGTAGCCTAAATTCAAATGCTTCAGCCAAGGTAAATGCTAGTAGAGAAATGTTTAAACTATGAACCAGATTTCATGAAAAACTTATAAAGTCACCTTTCATTGTCAATACAAATGCAAAGAGACCTGGTACCAAATATTCAATGTGACCTCCTTTCTTTTAGCCAATCCATCAACCCTTACAAAAATGAATTATATGAAACTGGATAAAGATATCATATGCCATGTATATCAATCAGTGTGTCATTACCATTGATTCCAAGGAACTAAACAAATGTCAATGATCAATCTAAAAAATATCAATGAAGCCAAAAACAAATTGGTAATGAGTGACTAAATTAAATATACCTGTGACATGCAATAATGAAGGATCATCCTGACAAGATGAAACCATCTGAAAAACCTGAACTTGTCAAGATAACAATGTCATAAATCTGAAGCTAATGCATGCCCTATCACAATGAACACCATGACAAATCAGTACCAACATGTATCATGTATCAAACAACTAAAATCTGTAACTACATGCCAACTGTAAACATCATGAGCCATCAAGAACATATTTCAAGACAACCTGCTAAAGATCAAGCTGAAAAAGAAGTAGCATAAAGATCCTATAAGAGACCCAATCTGAAGCTGAAAACCATGAATCTCATAATAAGTGAATTTGACATCAAGGACAAACAATGATCACAACTGAGAGTCAACAGCAAATGCATACGCCTGTCTCATCAAACATGAAACCTGCAACACATATCAACATGAATTTGTCCCATCTCGCCAAGTAGGGTATGCACCTAGTCATGGCAAACTCCAAAATCCTATCTGCATCCATTTTTACAAGTTGTAAGGCAACCATTATTAAAAAAAAAAATGCAAACAATACACCAAACTAATCAATTGAAGAATTAATGGCCGAAATCAATTAGATTCACCAAACAACCATCAATCAAATTCAAATAATTCCCAATTCAAACAGCCATGAAAACCTTCAAGTATTCACATTCGGGGGTGTTCTTATTTTAATAGGTTCTACTACATCAATTCACTCATGCAGCTAGTGTAGCTTTCATAGGTGTCATTGACTAATTTGGGGGTGTTATTGTAAGGGCCCAATTAATTTTAACCCAACATCATAATAAAAAAAAATTGTGTATTCAATGTGTTCATTCATACATATACTCGGGAACTTCTATCCTTCCAGGATAGACCTGTATATATCAATATGGAATGTCATTTGAATCATCTGTTCATACGGAATAGGAATTCACTTCATCTGTTCATACAGGACATGAATACATCTATTCATAAATTGGAATAGGCATCCACCTAATGAGGTAGGCATCTATCATAAGATAGGTATGTGCTTTGGCCAGAGTCTTGGACCCATCGAGATCATCTGGATCCTGAGTCACTTCCCTGATGACCACACTACAAGTTGGAAGTGTACCAAGGTCATCGTCCTCAAGGGTATGTAAATCATAATTATAGGCTTGAAACTCACCTTGGAATTTGGCCTAAGGCCTCGGGAAATCAAGCAATTCGTACGGGATTATTTTGAGTATAGTTGAATATATTTTAGTTGATTATCTCTTACAACCATTTAAGTGATTCTTCTCTAACCCTTAAACCCCGTTCCTGAATGCCTGAGTACTGGGAGCATCCTTCGTAAATCACAGACTACCTACACACCCTACTTCCAAACGGGATCAAAGCATAAAATATGTAGTTCTATTTTCTAAACTATGTTTTATGTGAATTGTTATAAAAAGGTGAGTACTCAACCCTTTCTAGGGTTCTTGTTTCCCCTAGACAGTTCCTCTGTAGTTACCACCCATGAAGGGAAGCATAAAAAATGAATGGTCAACTTGACCATCGTTTGTTTACCTAATGGCATTCCTCTAGCTTATTCCCTATTAATGTTCGTCGCCCTTGACCCATTTAAAATGATTTCATAATTAATATATATCAACAAGAATATTTTCAATTACAATGTATCATATAAAATTCCTACTTTGGTTTTCTAGGTTGTCACTAGTGGATTTGATTCATTTCCTTTTTATATTTTTAGATTATCGTACCAAAGGGGATTTCCCTCCCTTTGGATTTAATCGACCAATGTCCCTTATTTCTCCCTAATGATTTATAGGGACAATGCCACAGACGTCGTTATTGCAGCTATGTTAGGCTATAGGTGTAGTAGCTCAAGCGTGATGCCATTACTTGTAAACGTGAGCCAGAGGCACCATTAATACCGAACGCTATTGGTTCTGTTTTCTTTCTTTGATTAGTTTTCAAAGATACATCTATCACAAATAATATTCATAAGAGAGAATCTCGTAAGAAATCTAAAATGCATATAATTTTATCAAAGATTAATGCCCAAGATAATTTAGTAAATATGCATTGTCCAAGAATAAGTTCCTAAGTACCATTGAATAAATTAATAACTAGACAATATCCATTCATAGAAATATTACCTTACAACATAATAAAACAAGTTTTTAGGATTAGCTACATGCATTATTCCTAGATTTTCCTTTGGTGGTTTATTTCTTCTTATCAAGAACATGACTTAAGAAATAATTTTTGAGAAACTTAACAATCTAGACTACATTGTGAATTCATATAAGTGTCGAAAAATTAAAACGCTAGGCACAATGAGATTCCTAATAACATGTTACATGTCTAAGGTATTCATCCATATTCAATAATTGCTTATTTTCAATCATATGTTGTAACCGATTCCTAACATTACCATATCTAATATAATTCAATTATATCTGTAAATATCACATTAGTCTTCTTTCAAGACTTATTACAAGTATTTATAACCAATGGATGTCATTGTATCATTAGAGCTATAATATCTTATTTATTCACTAGGAAAAATGGTTAACATAAGTTTAATGAAATGTCATACCAAATATATAATGAACTAGATCTTAACATGATTTAAATAATGTGTTGAAAGAAACTTTATGGACCACTCCAAATGTATATTTTTCCTTAGAGTAACCTTGACAATCATGGAGTTATTAGATTTACATAGATGACTATATATGAAATATTCGTCCTATGATTCAATCTTGGGGATATGTTGTAGAATCATGAAGTTTGGATAACATGTATTGGAATTCTAAATTAAGATTTTATTCATATACTTATGACTAAATTTTGAGGAACATTTTAAGAGGGTTAGGACAATATCAATTATTATTTTCACATAGCATTTAACTGGTTATTTTCACCCTTGAAGACAAGATTTGAATTACTAATCCTTTTAACATGGAATACAATTATTCATATAAGAAATGCGACCTTTCACCTAGGAATTTAAAACCAAAAGATCATTTTTTTTTTAAATCTATTAATAATTGTACTTTTGATATTAGAGGTTTTTTTGAATTCATTCTAATGTTTGGAATAAATTCACATCTTAATCATAATGTTTCCATTATTAATGTAAATATTTTAATTAGAATTTATCCTTAAAATATAAATATTAATAAATGTTTCCACTATTCTAAATGTAGAAAGTGATTTATCAAAAAGTCAAGTCGAATTCATTTCTAAATGAATCTAGTGTTGCAGCAAATGGAACTTATGTATTTTTATATTTGTATTTGCTGAAAATGATATGAGTTAAAACTAAGTGTATAAATTTGAAACTTCCATATACACCTCCATACTGATCATAAATAACTGATTAATGCTTGATAATGCAGTCCATAAATCAACATTTAATCATTTAACATATTAAATTACAAAACAACAATTATGATAACTAAATATATTGATTTATTTCAACAAACACACTACTTATCGCAACCAAACCTACATAAAATTATCCAAAACAGATTTGCATGTTTGTGTCCAGAATTATCTATTTAATTTGCAGCAATTTTCAAAATAAATACATCAACAAGTATGTTGCTATTGTAAGAAGATGGCAGCTACTCTTTTAAGTAGTATAATGGCTGAAAACATTATTTATGGCAGCCCCAAACGGAGATACTGGAAAAATCAGATGTTACAGTGGTTATTGTAACTTGCACAGCATATAAAAATTAAATTTATTTTCAGAAAATGGTTCCAAGTAAGATTGAATATTTGTCTGAAATATTTTGCAATATATAATCTTTACAGGGTTGGTATGCACAAAGGCCCACTCGTCATTCTAAAGGCATAGCACGGAATGTACAAACCAAAAAAAAAGACAGCATGAAATTGGAGCATACCCAAACACAGGCCTGATCCTTTGATTTATAGATAAAGATGCAATAAATTCATTGCAACTGTAGTAGGCGAGTTAGTTTTTGGATTTATTATATGCAGTTAAATTATATGTGTTTTTAAGATTATTATTCTTATCAGGTGGCATTCATGTATGTGTTCACTAAGTTGATAAGGCTAATTATGTCACATGAATCATATGCAATGCTTTCATGTTTCACAGGGTTGACATAGCAATAGCATTTTACGGGCCTGGCTTAAACATCACACACTAAGGCTTAGGTGGCTGTGGGTCCCTCTTTTAACTCAACCAGCATTAACCTTTACAGTTAGCGTTTGCTCCGTAGTTGATTTTTTTTCCGTTGCCGTTTCCACTGTTTACGAAATGTTGTGCACGAAAACTGGTTGCTTGGCAGTACGCTGTTGGCATTATTTATTGTCAGAAAGCAGTTCAAGATTATAAGATATTAAGATGGAAATTAATATAAAAATAATAATATAATATTAAAGTGAAGAATAAAATAATACTAGCTATTCTAATAATCAATACAAGTGTTAAGTTTAAATGTTAATCAGATTTAAAAATTATAATTAAATAATAATGTATTTATTGATTTGTCAATGTGAAGTAAATGAAATAATCATATTTAAAAAATATAAGTAAAGATATTAAGTGAAAATAGAAAATTAATTATGATTATAGTTCACAATAAAATTAATAAAATAAATTTAAACATGTAAAAATAAAATAATTATTTCCTATATAGATAAAAAAATAGCAATGTAAATAAAATAAAATAACTAGTTATTGAATCTAGTTCCTCTCCATCTATACTTTTCCATGAAATCAAAATAACTGATGAATTTTGTTGGCGTGAAATTTGGTAATCTAGATCTTTTCTATTGGCACAAGTTTTACTGGTGAGCTATGGATCTAATTTGATGAATTTCACTAATTTTTCTTTTGACTTGCTTCAAATCTTTACACCTAGCATTATTTATTTTGGAAAAGCTTTTCAAGATTTTAAATGAAAATTAAAATATAAAAAATTAATATAATATTAAAGTCGAGAATAATATAATAGTAGCTATTTTAATAATCAATCAAAGTTTTAAATTTAAATGTGAATCAAGTCTTAAAAAATATAATTAAATAATTTAATGTATTTATTGAATTGTCAAATTAAAATAAATAAAATAATTATATAAATTAATAAATGATGAAATAAGGATATTAAGTGAACGTAAAAAATAATTATGGTACAATTCACATATATAGTTTAAAATATATAAAATTATAAAATAACTCTTCATTTTTTGTTTTTATTTTACAATTGACTTCTTTCTTAAATGATTGCAAAAATATTTAATCAAATAAAAAATAAAAAAGCTTAGATATCAAATTTAAAAAACTAGTCTATAATTCTTTAAATGTCAATATAGAAACATAAAAATTAAATATAATTATATTTGAAAATTTGTTAAACTCCTAGAAAGACATATAAATGTTGTTTATTATTTAGCAATCAAATAATCAACCAAATAAAAAATAAATTTTGAAAAATATATTATATTATTTTATGAAATTTTTTTTAAAAATTTAGCAATTGAAATTGTTAAAAAAATGTTTTTTTAAAAAGTAGTTGTATGCATACATACATACAACTACTTTAAGAATTTATAAAATTATATAATATTTTAAGTAAAAATAAGAAAATTTAAACAAGAAATATATATTGTGTCAAGTTGATTAAATGAGTTGCTAATTTAAATTGCATTTAGAATTGAAGCATGTATTATGAAATGAAATAGCAATAGAAATATAATTATATATTGTAAGGTTAAATACTAATCCATTTAGGAAAAATAGAAAAGTGTAACCTAACATACGACACTTGAGAATTAGATAAGTTAAAAAATTATTATAGTTGTGTAAAGGACAAATAACATTTCTCTAAGATTCATCTAGGCTAACAACATGAAATACAAATAACTCAACATAAATTATATTGATTTAATTTAAATGAATATAATCCAATGTGGCATAACACTATCATCTTGATACAAAATATAGACAATCTAGATGTTTTCATTGCATGACATTCTATACATACACGGAGCTCATTATGGATCTACTCCACACTTTTAGATCAATTTCATGACATATAGATCTATTCTACAACATGCAAATTTCATCCTATTAATTTCACACTTTTTCTCTCTCATTTGTAGACTTCCTACTTTGCATTAATCATTAAGGACTAACAATTTTTTTTAAATACCTTTATGAGACTACCAAATCATTAGGAAAAAGTTGTACTAGGAAACCCCTTGGAAATACTAGTTCTATTATAATTTTAAACATTGGAAAAAAATTATGTCTTTAAATACTAAGATATAATAAATTGTCACACAAGCATGTACCTAGTCAACTCTCAACAATTAGTGCAAAAAGATGTGAGTTAACAAGTTTTGAATTTTCAGTCAGATCCACACCATGTAAGATCACTTGCATGCATTGCATAATTGACCTAGGTAATAGAAATAGTGGATTAAAGTAGAGGATGCATGTTTAGGAATAATGGGTAATAATGAGGTATATGTGTGGAAATAGTTATATATAGGGTAGGGATAAATAAAATTTGTGCAAAACTATGAAGGAAAAGATTAAATGAGTGAAAATAGGTTTTAGGGAATGAGTCAATTTTATGGTAAGAGTGTCTCACATGTCACTATTTAATTGCACTAAGACATTCCCTCAAAATAGACCCAAAATTAAGTGAGAATTGACAAGAATTAGGACAAAGTGAACTTAATTTTGAATTTTAGAGTGAGTATCATATTTTTCATATTGCTCTTGCATTCACAAATTTACCCCTAAAATTCAAAATTTTCTCTCTTGCCCATTTTATTAGTGTCATGAGTTGACTCCATGCAAGTTTTGTGTGATTTATTGCTATTTTCTTGTATTCAAAAGAATTTAATGTGAATTCATGTATCATTTAAATTTAAGAGAAATATAATATTAGAAAAACTTTAATTGAAATATTTAAAAGAATATAATTCCATATCACATCATTCTAAAGGATCGGCATGACTATGAGTGTTATCATCCATCAATTTAATGACTATAAATTTGACTTTTCACGTGGGTCATCCTATATGAACAAGACCCTTGTGATCTAACAATTTATCCAAGATATTTTTTAAACACCGGCTACCCTTAATAATCAAAGAGAAGCAAGATTTGAGGCAAGTCAAAAACAAAATTAGTGAAATTCACCAAATTAGATCCATAGCTCACAAGACAAACTTGTGCCAATAGAAAAGATCTAGATTATCAAATTTCACCGCAACAAAATTCATTAGTTATTTTGATTTCAAGGAAAACTATAGATGGAAAGGGACTAGATTCAATAACTAGACACGTCGAATTCAACACCATAATGAACCATCCTTTATCTTTTCTCTATAGTAAAGTGTCATATCCCTCACATTTGCTTTCTTAGATTAGCAGAATTTAACAATTTTTCAAATATAATCATATTTAATTTTAAAATTTTAAAATTGATATTTGAAGAATTATAAACTAGTTTTAAAATTTGATATTTACTTACTTTTCTTTATTTTTAATTTTTATTAAATAGCTTTATAGTCATCTAAGGAAATAATCAATTTTCAAGTAAAACTAATAAATAATAAAGCTAAATTCACAAAAATGACAAATAATTAGTATAGATATCTTAAATACATTATCTAGAAGATTTCCAAAAATATAATCTTTAGTTATTCTAATTTTATTTTATATGTATTGTTCACTTTATTTTTATCTAAAAAACATTTTTATTTATTTAATAATTATTTTATTTATATAAGAAAGAATTATTTTATTTTTACATGTTTAAAGTTATTTTATTAATTTTATTGTGAGGCTATAGTCATAATTAATTTTTTACCTTTACTTAATATCTTTACTTGATATTTTTTAAATATAATTATTTCATTTACTTCACATTGACAAATCAATAAATACATTATTATTTAATTAGAATTTTTAAATATGATTAACATTTAAACTTAACACTTGTATTGATTATTAGAATAACTAGTATTATATTATTGTCTACTTTAATATTATATTATTTTTTATATATTAATTTCCATTTTAATATCTTATAAATCTTGAGCTGCTTTTTGACAATAAATAATGCCAACAACATACCTACCTGACAAGCTACCAAGCACCCAATTCATGTGCACAACATTTTTGTAAACAGTGGAAACGGCAACGGAAAAAAAATCAATGAAGGCAAGCAAACGCTAACTGTAAAGGTTAACGTTGATTGAGTTAAAGAAGGACCCACACAGCCACGTAAGTCGTTAGTGTGTGATGTTTAAGCCAAGGCCCATTTTACGCTAATGTTTAAAAAAAAATTGTTAGTTTTGTTTAGCCCTACATGTATAAATTAGGGCATGACAATATATACCTATATATATTATATTTACAAATATCGATAATCACAATTTCATTATAATCGATTTGACTTGGTTTATAACATGATTGATAAATTGATATCAATTTGATTCAAAAACATATAACACAAATCACTTTATTTTCCCTTCTCAAAAAATGAATAAGCCAACTCGACTAGGTTAGACTTAACCTAACGACTTGATTCAACACAACTCACTTATTGACATAACACTAAAAAATTGACTCAACGATAGGTTTATGGTAGACCTATGTGAGTGTGTGAAAATTCAAATGGCATAACCTATTTTTCCAAAGTCTATATTCCTCTCTCTAGAGATACTTTCCATCTCTCTCCAGAGGGCAAGAAAAATAATTATGTATTTCACTTAGAAAACATTCAAATAGTTAGTCATTAAATAATGACATAATCGTAATCTTGATTCAATAACACAAAATCATCAAAATTCAAATACATTTTATTGCATATAATTTCATCATAATATGAAATAACATAATGTCATCATCAAGTATCATAATGCATTTAAACATAAAAATTACAAGTAACTTGATAAAATAAAAATGGATTGTAACACTCATGGAGAGTATCACATAAGCATAACACATGATGCAGACTTCAAGCTATCGACAGTGATGCATGGTGAATGATTATCAGGTGAAAAAAGTGTAGGAAATAATCCCTTATTCGTACCTCAAGGAAATTAAGCTATCTATTATGAGAAGTGTGGTCGCTGACATGGTGTTTGGAATAGGAAAACAAGATATCATTGAAGTTCGGAGATTAAAAATTATTTTAATATATTACTATGCATATCTTTGGCATAAAGTCTCCATCATTTAGCCTAGAGATTTTATTTAAGATGATTTCAACAATGTGCTTGAGGATGAATTAAAAATAATACCTATTTTCTATTTTATCAAATTACTCTCCTACAGGAAAATGATGAATCCTTGATACAAGCTTCACGGTATAATATAGAGCATATTTTAAAAGAAAAAAAAGGAAGTAGTTGCTATATGCATAGTATTTTAGGTTGAAGATATATATAAAAATGAGGCAGAGGAATGCTCAAATGAAGAGGCAAAATCTCTTAACTCCAGAAGAAGAAGAAGACTAGAAAATCCTCAATGAGCCCCTAAAAATGGCATAGTCAATGTATTTGATGAGTTGTCATGTTATGAAGATGAAGGTTGCATTGGTATAGATGGACTAGAGAAAAATCAAGATTTAATTTCAAATTTTTAAGAAAGATATAATCTTTTGGTCAAAGAAGATGAAGATTTCAAGGCAATTCCTGACATTGACTTTGAACTTAAATTTTTTTTTTTTGTGCAGGCACCTAGTGTGCTCTCTAAATGGAGAACATATAATTGTCCTCCATTATGGATGAAGGAGATATCCTCCTGCTAGAGGATGAGCAGGTACATGGTGTACAATAATATTTTAGCAATGATAGTTCATACTTTGAGGATGGGACTATCCATCCTTACATATATGGAGTTGTTGGATTAAAATTCAAAATATCCTTACATCTATGGAGCTGCTGGATTAAAATTCAAAATATCCTTACATCTATGGATTTGTTGGATTAAAATTCAAAATTCAAAACAATTATGGGTAGCATGGTTGTATTCAAGACAAAGTTGGACATCCTCCAAGATGGTGAATAGTAAGAGTAAGTTGTAATTAATGGTATCAACTTCCCTAAAATCATTTACAAATATGAGCATATTTCAGTGCGAAAGAGGACCATGCCTAGCATAAACATACCCACTCGGAAGCGTCAAAACAATATGTTTGGTCACACAAGTTGTAGAACGAAAGTTGCACCACTTTGTAACTTTCAACTACTTGCATTTGACAACTTTTTCCCCAAGCGAGAATTCACCACCACAGGAAAAGGTCTCTAAGATAGCAAAAATCGAGTGAGGTTATTGTAGGGGGGCCCAACATAATCTCATAGGCTCAGAAAAGAAGTTTTTAAGCATCACGGTGTTCGAATATGAGCATGTTGAAGTTCACAGCCATTTTGCACTTTGGATTCTTAAGGGATTTTGTCGATTGAATGTAGATCTGAGGGATTCTATGTGTTTCAGTGTAAAACAGGACCATGCCTAGCGTAAACGTACCCACCCAGATGCATTGAAATAGACTACTTGGTCACATGAGTTGCAAAACAAAAGTTGCACCACTTTGCAACTTTCAACTACTTGCATTTGACAATTTTTCCCCAAGCGAGAATTCACCACCACAAGAAAAGGCCTCTGAAATAGCGAAAATCAAGAGGTTATTGTAGAGGGGACCAACGTGATCCCATAGGATCAGATGAGAAGTTTCTAAGCGTCAAGGTGTATGAATACGAGCATGCTGAAGTTTGCAACCATTTTGCACTCTGGACTCTTAAGGGATTTTGTCGATTGAACATAGCTCAGAACGATTTCACGTGTTTCAATGCGAAACAGGACCATGCCTAGCATAAACATACCCACCCAAACACGTTGAAATAGTCTATTTGGTCACACGAGTTGCAAAATGAAAGTTGCACCACTTTGTAACTTTCAACTACTTGCATTTGACAACTTTTTCCCCAATCGAGAATTCGCCACCACGGGAAAAGGCCCCTGAGATAGAGAAAACCGAGAGAGGTTATTGTAGAGGGGCCTAACATGATACCATAGGCTCAGACAAGAAGTTTATAAGTGTCACGGTGTTCGAATACAAGCATATTGAAGTTCACAACCATTTTGCACTTTCGACTCTTAAGGGATTCTTCCAATTGAATGTAGCTCAAAGCGATTCTATGAGTTTCAGTCCAAAAGAGGACCATTCCTAGCATAAACATATGGGCACTTGGACGCATCAGAACAGTCTGTTTGGTCACATGAATTATAAAACGAAAGTTGCACCACTTTGTAACTTTTTCTTTTTTTTGATGAATAGGT
>CM021101.1:649062030-649073341 GCA_007115665.2 Sequoiadendron giganteum | reverse complement strand
ATGTCATTTTTTCCAGTGTGAGGTCATGTTTTTTGGATTCAATAAGGTCTAGGTAGACCATCTCTAATGTTTTAGGAGTCTAGGAGGTTCAAATTGCAAAATAATGCAAAATGAGCAAAAATGTTGTCAACAAGAATATGTAAAAAAGTGCAATTTTGTACTCCAACGGCCATAAAGAGTTTGAAAATTGGTTGGATTCAGTCATAGGATGGTAGCTGGTGTTTTTCATGTTTGAAAAGGCTTCTTATGTTCAATTTTGAGGTTGGAGAAACCAACTTAGAAAGAAAAGCAATAAAATCTTGTGATTCCCATGCCATTTTTTGAGTTTTTCCAAAAAAGAAAAGAAGTTTATTGGTATTGTACAGCTTCGTACAGGGTGGTTGTGATTACTTCTTAATGGAAACTAGTGTGCAGTAAAGTTAACAATTTCACAAACTTCATTTGAAGAAATTTAATTCAATTTTGTGCATTTAATAGGCATTTTACTAGAGGTCGGTCTGTGAGCCATGTTTCAAGGGTTTGAGGGCATTTAAAAGGGTGTTTTAAGCCTTCCACCCAATGTATGATGTTGTAACTTAGTGGATAGGCTTAGTTGAGATAGATAAACATGTTTGCATTGTTTCTTGAGCAGGGGGGTCTAGATACTGATTTTTGGTGATGCCCTAGGTGGCATTTGGGGTGTTTTTACATGAAAAAGTGAGGTTAGAGAGGGTGAAAGTGGGAAATGTTTGAGGGAAGTCATTTTTATTGTTCTTTTAAGCATGTGCAAGGTTATTCCAAAGTGTTTGAATTGATTTTGAGGTCTGAGAAGGCGTGGAGCATAGTTTTCAATAAGCCCTAGGATATGTTGCGAAAAGTGAGGACTTTAGTGTTTGGGGTGTTGCAGGGCCTATCTTGCCCTAAAAGTTGTGGATTAGGTGTTGCAGGGCCTATATTGCCAACCCTACGGAATTGGCAAGCTAGTGAGCTCACTAGCTTGCCAAGCTCACTAGCTTGCCAATTCAGTAGGATTGACAAGGTAGGGGCAATAAAATATGCCTTTCTACAATTATATTAAACATTATTTCATTCTTTTTCATAAAATCCACATGTTTTTCCTTGAAGACAACTTTAAATGTAAACCATGAAGCATTACAACTAATTTTAAATGTAATATACACATTTAATTGAGGAATATATTAAGGAATATACACATTTGCATGTATTAATTTCTCATAATTTTTGTATATCAAAAAATACACTAAGTGAATGAAAAATATTCCCATTTGTCAATACTTGTAGCAATACATGTAGGGAAATAATCCTCCCATTTGCAACACAGATCATGAAATATATTGTATAAGAAGAAACAAAAGGGATTGTTGCCTAGTTTCTTTTCTCCAATCCACCTCAGCTGGCCCAATTATTTGCATTCCAAAATGCTTCAAAACATGTACATCCCTGCTCCCTAGGAAACACATGAGTAGTAGCCTCTCCATGGTTGTGTACTCTCATAGGAATTTGGTCCACAAAAAACCTGCAAAATCCTATCAATCTTAAACATGGACTCACATAAAAATCTTTAAAAGAGAAATAACTAAATAATCTCACTCATACACCTGACAAGACCTACTATCACCTTCATGCATGCTAGATAAGGAGGTCGATTGAAGGTCCTATAATGGAGATGTGGCCCATCATTCACTACTTTCTCATATCTTGATGATCCTACGTATAAATTTTAATTATATCACTGACATAATTAACATAAAACATGGAGCATATAAGAATCTGAGAAATCTACGAGATGTAAAAGAAAGAGAATATTGACAACCAAAAAATGCACCAGCAACCGATGTTTCTCATACCACTAAAAACTTGCACCAACAACTGATGTTGTTCTTTTCTGGATGTGTGATTTTCAATAAGCCCTAGGTTATTTAGTTTAAAAGGAGGGTTTTTTGATTTGGTGCTTGGGTGAATGATTGTTTGAGGGTAAATGGTGGATTCTTTGATTTGAACACATGTAGAAGGCTGCCCAATTGAATTTTGAGTGAAAGGGAAAGCTTCAAGTAGAGTCCCTTTAAAAAAGTGATCTAATTTGGGTGAAATTGAGTGGTTTGAGTGGGAAAATGATAGGAAACTTGGGGGTAGCAAAGATCTTCTATCCTTTTGAGTTTTTGTAGGTCTTTTATTAAGTTTTGGAGGTATTGATTGGGTTAGGAAAGCCCTGGAAGATTGTTTTTCAATAAACCCCAATGTAAAGAGCAAGAAATGAGGGTATGATGGTAGGGTGGTTTGGGAAACGTATCTCTGCAAAGTAATTGTGGAATTTGGGGTTTTTTTGGCTAGTTCATGCTTCCCAATCTAAATTTGGGTGAAAAGGAAATTTTAAGGTATATGTCCTTTGGAAAAGTGACCTATTTGGGGGTCTAAAATGGTGAAAATCCTTGTGTTGGTCCAAAAGAGTGATATTCCCATTTGAGATATGTTTGGAATGAGTGTGATGGGTATTTGAAACCCTAAATGGTTTGTGTTTTTGTTAAGAGGGTTGATAGTTATGCCTTGGTTTTGGTGTTTGGACATGTACAAGGAAACTAGGTTGAAATAGTGAAGAGTTGATGAAAAAGAGTTGTTAGGGAAAAATGTTGGTTGAGTTAGATGAAGTTGTGTTTTGAATTGGTTAACCTGCATGTTATTGATCAGAATACCAACTTAAAGGTGTTCAATGGATAGCATCATATAACCATCATTTTGCATATATACATTAATGCAATTTTGCAAACCCTTATACAATCAAACTTAAACGCTTGAAAGAAAGAAATGATCAATAACATGACTTTACAAATTCAATGTGCATACTTAAAAATCAATCCACGGAACCATCTAGGTCTACTCTACTCTTTATTGTGTCAAGTATTTCCTCATGGTCAGACTCACACACTTTCCACAAGTTCTTGTTCGTAGGTCTGCCCTTATATTTGATCAAATGAACGTTGGTGGCAACGACAAGGTTCAAGTAGTGAAGAATCTTTGAATGTGTGTTGAAGTCCTCAAAAAACCAAACTGCAACATTCTTAATCGGGTACCTTTGAAGCCATGTTCCAGTAACAACCACCAAACCTGTAGGATATTCTATGGTTTCTCCATCTATAACTGGGGCCTCCAATTTCTTTTTGGCCTCGATACAACAACACAGGTAATAATCTGTACCCTTTTCATTGTCTCCATCTGCAATCACCACATAAATGTGCCCTACATTGATATGTTCATCTTGTTAGATGTATTTACTTAACATCATAATAAAACTTGTAAGCAAGATATGTTACCTGGTTCTAGTAGGTCTGATACATGATCAAAGTCAATGGATGATTACATCTTTGTGATTTGTAGACTCATCGGGAGCTAATAAGTGCCAATTGGGGTTAGACTTCTTACAGACCATTTATCAACCCACTATGTTGACTCGCAATCATTCCATTCTTGAAGTGTACATGCAAAACAAAAGCATGGATAGTCCATGTACCTACATTGGAGCTTCTAAAAGAGTGTATCTCGCTTGATCTTGTTAGTGTACAATGATCCTCATATTTTGTAATGTTATTATGATCTACTAAATGAATAAATCTACGAACTAAAGAATTACCTTTACTGCCTAGACCCATTGCACCATTGGACAATTGATCTTATATCTATCAACTTTACACTGTCTGCGTACTTTAACTCTTCTCGTGCTAGGGCTCTTTTGATATATGCACCTGCTCCATCATGCTCCCCCTTTCCATGCTCAACCCCTGAGAAGTTCCATATATGTTGAACACCATTAATCCTATGCATCTTGCTCAACCAATAAAACATTATGGCGTTCTTGAATTTTGATGTACAATTATCTGACCATATGATATGCTAACTAAATGATATGCCCCTAATAGCCAGATCAACATAAAACATCTAAAAGCAACCTTGCACAAACTCTGTAGAATGTGTGTGATCATCACTGATGTAAAAGTGATACTCCCTCAATACTTTCTTGTTTTCCTCTATACTATCATTTGTATGAATGAATGCTATATGCACAAATATAGCAACCTACGTGGAGTTGTAGTATTGTGATTGCACCTCATTCTATGGTTGTAGTGTGTAGTTCTCAGCGAAGTCGACAACTGAAACAATGCTACAAAGTGGAAATGTGTCCTTGCATAACTTTAATTGTGAGTCCAACCATTGTGCTATGTGTGTATGCCTTGCATACTCATAGACCACCTGATCACAAAAAATTCCCATAAACTGATATGCTGGAATCTTATCACTGACCAATTCACACTTCTTTACTTCTTTCCCATCTTTTAGAATGTATGCCACTGTCTTATATTTGCCAAATTCCACAATTTTGTCTCCAATTGTGCGTGTACTAGCCATGTGTTGGAAAATTGGAAAAAAATTCATGCCACCAAAATGATCACATGTGCCATCCAAACATGACTTCTTGTAAAAAAATTTGACCATCCTCTCTTTCACATAAAATGGAAGATAAAAATTTCCTTGACGATTTAGGTGGAGACATTATGTTACATTCCTGCAAACATTAACAGTATGTATATCTACACATATACATCGATAAACATCATAATGGTTAGAAAACTCAATATGAACCCTACAAAAACAAGTAGTGTGTGTGTGATTTATTTTGACATAAAAAAGTCTTTAGCATTTCAAAATACCTTTGACATATTTTAATTTTAGGAAACTTTTGTACAAAATCAGCAAAAATTTGGGTTTGAGTGGTATCCAAATAATGCTTTGGATGTGGCTCACATATTATACTACCAATTCTCCTTCTTACAACATCTCTTTGATTAGGAGAGGTCCTTGTGTTATCCTTCCAATAATTCACTATTAAAGATCTCAAGCCTTGAACAATTCTTGTCTCTTTCTATGGCACTCTACCCGAGAATTCCCATAACTCATTGCTATTTGGATCCTCCACTCTTTCACTCCTTCCTTTGGCTCTCATTAGATATGATCTACTTATTTTCAAAGACTTGCCTTTTGTAAGGTTCACCTTGTTCCTTGTTTGCCTGCTTAACAGTGTTGTTGTCATCACACGTTGTGTGGCACAATTATCCTTCATGCGTGAGGTAGAACCCACACTCTCATATGTGCTCATCAAGTTCTTTACAATGGAATTTTCACTTGAGAAATTTGAAACTCTTAGCCCAAGAGCCTTCATGGTGGGCCTAAATTTGAGTTGCCTCATCATTTCAACAAATAGTTGGCATCTTCCACCCTCACTTAGCTTCACAAAAAATAAACTCCATATCCTCTGTGCATATCTTTGACATGTACATTTTGGAATCTTATTAGGCATCCATTTCAAAATATTGGAATAAATATCAATAAAAAATGTAGGTTTTCTATGCAAAACTCTAGGAGGAGTTCTCAAATGTAAATTTGTGTCAACATTAGGAAGGTTAACAACATCGGGGATAGATCGTGTACCTTCAATCGGAGGTGCAATTGATGGCATACCTTGAGATTGACATGTAAATAATTTTGTACCTCCAACTTGAGATGTCGTTTGTGGAGTGCCTTCAAATAGAGATGTGTTTTCTGATGTACTTTTGAAATGTAATGTTGTTGATGATGTGTCTTCAATTGGAGATGTAATTTCTGATGTACTTGGAAAACTACATGTTTTTGTTGATGTGTCTTCAATTGGAGATGTGCATTGAGCTTCACCTATGGTTGATGATGTGCCTCCAACTTCGGTATCCATTCCTATCCTTCCATGAACTTTCCTCATTTGTGCCCTTTGTTTTTCCAATTTGACTTCTTTCTTAGATTGCACAAGAATTTTTGGTTGTATGGGCTACAATTCCTTTGCTTCATGAGGTACATTTTTTTATTCTCTTCTCCTTTCATTTTTAACTGCATGTTCTTCTAGTGTTAGAGGCTTTGTTCATTTCCTCGGCATGACGTTGAATGCTACATGTTCACAAACACACATAGAACCACAAACACACATAGAACAAAAGTAAGTAATGCATTTAATGAAAATATTGATATCACTCATTACATTGCATTAAATATGAAGCACACCAAAGCATTTTATGAAAGAAGGTAGTAGGTTGTTTGGAATTATCAAACATGTTTATGCCAGACAACATTTTTCATATGATGGAGTTAGATGTTTGTAGGTTTAGATGTTAGAGTAGATATTTTGAGCAAGGAGTAGGATATGATGGAGTTTTGATGCTTCCCTAGGGGTATTTGTGTGAATTTTGGCTTCAAAATGGTGGTTTAGAATGGGAGTTTGGTGAAATAGCAATGGTAGAGGAAGGGAGTTATTTTGTTTAGGATGGGCAGACATATATGAGTGTGTTTGAAGAGTTGTAAAATTTTCTAGAGGCTGATGCAATACATGTAGGGATCCATAATGAACTTGTTCAAAGATTTAGAGGAAGGATCTTAACAGACTTACACACACTCTTTCAAAGTTTCATCAAAGGAAATAGGCTTCTAAGGACTCCAATCCACACTAAGGTATAAGGGATTTTCATGAGCCTATTAAGGCATCTAACAAGATTAAAATAATAAACCAAACACAACTTGATCACTTAACTTACCAAGAAACACCATTTTGTATCACTCACTCCTTAACCACTTACAAACTAGTAATCCTTCCTCATAGGAAAGTCACTCATATCTAATGAACCAGGTAACTTATCAAGACTGTAACAACATTTTCATATACCCTTTTCCAAGGCCTAAAACATATCTCAAAACTACTATAAAATATTTTGGAGAAAATACCTCAAACTAGCCCTGTTCCACTCAAGCAACTAGGCCAATAAGGCCACTCTTACAAAGAGACACTCCTTTAAACACCTTCAAAGATCTTGATCTCCGTGGATAGTATCTTTTTGGGTTTTCAAACCTCAAATTCCACCTATTTTAGGAACTAGAACGTTCAATAGGGTACCAACCTTCAAACCCTCACTCTAAGCTATTTCAAACTAGGTTTCCCATAGGGGTTTATTGAAACCCGAACTTCCTCAACACTCCACACCAAACCAATACTTGGGAAACTTTAAAAATATCCTACACATGCTCTAAAAACTTACTCCCAACCTTTAGCACTATTATTTCCTCAAACCCTTACTTGAAACCTCCATTTTTTGTCAAGACACACAAGAAATCAACTAGGACGAAAACTCACAAAACACTTCCATCAACTCTTCAACTCTTGAATCCTAATTGAACATGGAAAAAAACCTTTCATCCTTCATTTCTCTAAGTTCTAGAAGTATCCACTAAAGGAAAAGTTCATACATGCATTCTTTAGTGTTAAAAACCCCAAAACAGGGTTTCATAACCGTTAGCACCAAAATAATCATAAAACTCACAAACCTCCATTAAATTAAATCAAACAAACTAAAAATGAAAGCTAATACATGCCTTTAATGTTTCCCACAGCTTTTAGACCATGAACCACTTGTACAGGGCCATATAGTGGTAAACATGAAATTTTACACTAAAAACAGGGAATACTTCTTGATCTTCTTCATTTTTTCCATACTCTCACCTCTTCCTTGAGGTTATCCTCACATTTATGGACTCATAAAAACATAAATCAACACCTAGAACTGCCATTCTACTTACCTAACCTTGCATGCACCTAACTCTACGACTTTTGCATCTTTTAGCAACTTTTTTTACCACATTTTGCCAAATTGCAAGCTATGACACAATTGAACTCCCTTAACTCCAAATACATTATAAAATGGTCTAATTGACCTTATTCAACAAAAAATACTCAACATTAACTAAAATCTTAGCATTTGACCATGCTCACTAAAGATGAAAAGGTCAAGGGTTTGTGGGTTTGAGTTGTCTTAAATGATAAGATATGAACAATTTTCTCTATTGTGAATGCTACAAGGAAGTGAATGTGAATTGGTCAGTTGAGCATTGAATTGAGGTTTTTTAGATTGAATATTTTTTGAAACTGATCTAATTGTGATTTTTGAAGGTTTTTTCTCCCTGCTCTGCATCACAAACCTAGGGTATAAGTTGTTCCCACCTAAATGAAAACTAGAGAATCTTGTGTTTATTGTTCTCAAAACCACATTGTGATTGTCAATGAATCCATGAAGAAGATGAATTCAAATAAGGGTTTGTGATGATATATCTTATAATTATTCACTATTTCTTTGGCAATGAGGTAACTTAGAAAGACAATAAGCATTCTCAATTACACAAAATTTTCCCTTTTTTGATTTATTAGAAAGGTAAATGATATGAATGAATGGAAACACGCATTAACAACTATGTCAACTCACTTGAATTTATCTAAGCACATGTGATGAAGGTGATTTTTTTATGGAACGAAAAAATTAATGGAAACTTGCATTAACTTTGATGAAAGCTATAAGGTTTTCCAAATTAGTTGAAAATAAAAGTTTTCCCACAACCATCACTAATAATGAATTTGAATCTCTTATGTCATGCTTTCCATTTTATATCTTGAAGCTCCTAAAAGTTAAACTTTTACATGCAGACATCCATCTTATTTAATGTTGAATTCTATGTGTAACAATGAAGATTAATAAAATCATCAAATGAATGGTCTAAAAATTGTGAAAACAAAACAAAAAAACTCAATATAACATCTATGTAAAATGAAATAGAGTGAATTCCACTAGCCATGCTGGAAATGGACTACTATAAGCAATGCAAATAGAATTCATAAGTAAATCTATGTTAAGTAAATGTCATGTTTTTCATTTTTTTTTTTCTTCAAGTTCTCATAAAAATTAAACTTTTTTATGCATCTCCCATCTAATTCAATGTTGAATTCTATGTCCAATTGTTATGATTAATAAAATCATTAAAGAAATTTAGTTTATATTGTTAAAAATAAATATACTAAATATAAACATTTCAATATTATCAAAATGAATATATTACCTGAGATAATGTAAAATGATGTAGAAACTTCAAAATGTCTTCTTGTATGTTGTCTATCATGCAGATTGGTGGTAAAAAGGTGATGGATCAAGCATAGATTGGTATAACATGAAGTCAACTGCATAAAAAAAGGTGTTTCTGAATTGGATAAAGCATTGAACCAAACAAATACAAAAGCATGTTGGCCTGAATCATGGGGTCAACCCCTATTTTACCGTTTCAAGGTAGAACACATTTGGCACTCGCCAAATTTGGCGAGCGCCAAATGTGTTGTTTAGAAATATTCACCTTCCATAGAGACAAAGGGAGTGACACTTGAGATAGAGAGAGAGGTGATAAGAGTGAGAGAGATTAGTCTAGGTAGTGTGGTAGCGACTGAGACCTGAGAGCGATAGAGACTTGAGAGGGATAAAGAGTTATCCAGTTACAGTGGGGGGAATACTTGACAATGGGAGAGGGGTTGGGAGGGATGAGACCTGGGAGATACAAAAATACCAAAGGGAGAGAGAGAGAGAGAGAGAGAGAGAGAGAGAGAGAGAGAGAGAGAGAGAGAGAGAGAGAGAGAGAGAGAGAGAGAGAGAGAGGGAGTGTGGGAGAGGGGGTTGGAGTGAAATATATTTGTCTAGGTAGGGTGGGAGGTAAGTGAGACCTCACAGAGGGACTGTGAGAGAGTGTTGGAGTGACACAAATTAGTCTAGGTAGCATGGGAGGGAGTGAGACTCGAGAGAGAGAGACTTGAGAGGGATATATTTATTTAGTTATGGTGGGGGGGAAGACCTGAGAGAGGGAGTGGGAGAGAGAGGGAGTGAGACCCTTAAACCATAAACCCTATATCATTAACCCTTAAACCCTTAAACCCTAAACCCCTAAACCATCTATCATCTACCCTTAACCCTCTACCCTCTACCCTCAATCCCCCTCTCTCTCAACCCTACACCATCTACCCTTAAATCGTAAATCGTAATCCCTAAACCCTCTACCCTCTACCCTCAACCCTTAACCAAGTTAAACCCTAAACCCTTAAACTATCTACCCTCTACCCTTAAACCCAATACCCTCTACCCTCAACCCTTAAACCCTTCTAAACCCAACTAAACTCTCTACGTTAATCCCTCAACCCTCAACCCTTAATCCCTCAACCCTTAAACCCTCTACCCTCTACCCTCTACCCTCTACCCTTAAAATGTAAATCCTATACCCTATACCCTATACCCTTAACCCTTAAACCCTCTACCATCTACCCTAAACCCTTAAACCCTCTACCCTCTACCCTCTACCCTTAACCCTCTACCCTCAACCCCCCTTTCTCTCTCTCAACCCTACACCATCTACCCTTAAACTATAAATCATAATCCCTAAACCTTAAACCCTCTACCCTCTACCCTAAACCCTAAACTCTCTACTTGAGAGAGAGAGGGAGAGGTGGTGGGAGGGACATACTTGAGAGAGAAGGAGAGGGAGAGGGAGAGGGAGAGGGAGAGGGACAGAGATAGAGTGAGTGAGAGAGGGAGGGATTGGAAGAGAGATGGAGGGAGTGACTATGAGAGGGAGAGGGGGTAGGAGGGGGAGACTTGACAAAGAGAGAGAGGGAGAGGGGGTAGGACGAAGATACTTGAGAGAGAGAGGGAGAGGGGGCAGGAGGGAGAGACCTGAGAGAGAGAGGGAGTGGGAGAGAGAGAGAGGAGAGACATAGAGACATAGAGAGAGAGGGGATAGGAGGGAGAGATTTGAGAGAGAGGGAGGGAGGGAGAGGGGGTGGGAGGGAGAAACCTAAGAGAGAGGGAGAGGGTGGCAGGGTGGGAGGGAGACACCTGAGAGAGGAGAGGGAGACAAAGTGGGAGAGAGGGGGTGGGAGGGAGAGACCTAAGAGAGTAGGAGAGAGAGGGAGTGGGAGATAGAGGGATGGGAGAGATACAAGGAGTGAGAGAGAGACTTGAGAGATGGAGAGGGGGTGGGAGGGAGAGGGATTACTTAGGATAGAGGGATTGGAGAGAGATGGAGGAAGTGGGAGAGAGAGAGGGGATGGCGGGAGATACTTGAGAGAGAGGGAGAGAGAGATTGGGAGGGGGTGGGAGGGAGATACCTGAGAGAGAGGGAGAGAGAGAGGGAGAGAGATAAAGGGAGTGAGAGAGAGAGGATGTGGGAGAGAGATAGAGGGAGTGAGTGAGAGAGACAAAGAGAGACCTGAAAGAGGGAGAGGGGGTAGAAGGGAGAGACTTGAGAGACAAAGAGGGAGGGAGAGTGGGTGGGAGGGAGAGACTTGAGAGAGAGAGAGATAGAGGGAGAGAGAGTGGGAGAGAGATAGAGGGCATGAGAGAGAGAGGGAGAGGTGGTGGGAGGGAGATACTTGAGAGATATGGAG
>CM021101.1:649004157-649062010 GCA_007115665.2 Sequoiadendron giganteum | reverse complement strand
TTGGACTAAGAGAGAGTAGTCTAGGTCATGTGGGAGGGAGTGAGACCTGAGAGAGAGAGAGAGAGAGAGAGAGAGAGAGTTCAGAGGGATAAAGAGTTATCCAATTAGGGTAACGAGTTAGAGAGCATATGAAAGGTTAAACCTCAACTATCCATCTACGATCATAAACTATGCATTCTAAGCATTATCAAAGTTGTCGACCAAAGAGAGGGGAAATTTAGGTTTTGTTCAAAGCAGTTCATTTGGCGAGCGCCAAATTTGGCGCTCACCAAATGACCTACTTTGGATGTGTTAATTGACAAGATTTGCCAAATTTCCTCATATTTTAGTTTGTGCTCCCCATCTCATTTGCACGTATTTCAATGCAATTTTATAAAAATCCCATGATATGTTAACCTCTCTTTTAGCTATCTAAATATATAATTCTTTTTTTATTTTGATTTAGTTAAGGTTTTGATCCATGGCTCCTATTGTAAATGCCTCTGTTTTTTTGTCAAAAACCAACATGTAGTAGTTTTAGGATAGATTTTTACTCCTTCATCGAAACGTGAAAAAAATTATATTTTTTGAAACTAGACCTCATTCTACACATGATGAAAAAAATCAATCTTCGATTAGTTTTCAAAAAAAATAGGGGGAGCACGCTCAAATTTCAGCTTTTTAGGATGTTTCCACTTTGAAAATTCATAAAATATTATATAATCATTAAAAAAATTATCTGAAAGAACGAAGATAAACTACATGGTGTTAGCTAATTTCTCACCATTGTGATTTTTGAAATTCTAAAAAAAAGTTAATCAAAAAGGGGGGAGCCCTCAGGCGCTATGCTATTTTTTTTTTATAAAAACAGGACCTGTTTTGCCCCCCCCCTTTTTGAGACCCTTAATCTTCATTAATTTCAAAAAAAAATACTAGCTTAGAAAATAGACTTAGAGCACTTCAACTTTTGTTCTTGCTGCATCTTAAAATTTTGAGCATAACTATCTTCATTTTCTCGTGCAAATCAGATTTTGCTAATTTCAGAAAATAAGTGGCATCTTTAAGAGCCAAAATTGTGTCACAGATCCATGCACTTACCCATATATATATTCCAATTACATAGCAGGATTTTCCTCCTCTTCAATTTCTTCCTCATCTAAGGTTCTCGTAGTTAGAAACATATTAGCATGAACATGATTATACTCCATAATAGCTTCCTTCGAGAGAGTTGGAGCATTGTATCCACAACTAAAAGGAAAGTCCCTGATAGCTAAGTGTTTGGTCTTAGGGGTTAGGCATGGGTATTCCCATGGGGGATCATAAATCAAGTGGAGGATTTGGCTAGTTCCTTTCTTTTTTGAATTTTAAACCGTTTGATGTTTTCAACCAAGGGTTCAGTGTTGGATATGGTCTCTACTTCAATTTTTGGCAATACAGTGGTTGTGGCCTTGGATCCTTTTGGGTCATGCTGTCGAGGGTGTTACTTACCTGAAGCCTTTTGTCTTCCCTTTCTTACATGAACCATGATTACTAATACTAAAGAATCATATAAGTGTAATGAAGTGGGAGCACCTAGGTCCTAAGGTCAAAATCTATGCTCTCATACCTATGTGACAACAACCCCAATGAGATCGAGAAAATGAGCATGTTTTTTTACAACATTGTACAAACATGCTATCAACGATTAATTGACTATCTTGTCAGCAATACAAGTTTATTTCTAGCAACAATTTTATTTACCATTCATGCCTACAACCAGTCAACCCATTAATGCCAATGATTTAAAATAGAAAAGCCAATGAAGTAATCACATTTAAAATTACCTAAAACTTACCATAATTGTTCTACAAATCCATTCAGACTCCATGTCTTCATCATGTATTAGTTCATCGTAGGGGTGAAATATGAACCCTCCAAGTGGGCATAATCCCTATCCACCACTCCAAGAAAATTCTATGGCCTAGGATGAGAGAGCTAGCAATTATACCAGCCTATTGCACGTAAGGTCAACTTCCTAATGACCATCTACCCAAGGTGTTCCAACCATTTATAAACTAAGATACCAACACTATATCAGGTTATACCACATCAATACTACAAGGTATGTCCATTTTGTTACCTACATTAAACTTCGTTAGAAATTCTCTTCCTAAATTCCATAAGATGGCTAAGCAAGCAAGGTGGTCCATCGTTTGCATGTTGTTGGCCTTATGGCCCACATGCTACTGGAAAAAACCATCAAATCCTCAAGTGTACTCTGGACGTCCATCATTAGCATGTCGTTGGCTTCAAGGCCCACATGCTCCTAGCAGAATCTATCCCACTATCCAAGGGTATGGCTAATTGTCTGTCAACACAGTATAGTCCTTGAATCCTATCAATATCGAGCATGGATAAGCTTATCTTTGAGCAAGTCATAGGACTTTTCCATTGTTGATCACCTTATATGGATAGGAATAACGTATGTATTAGAGGATTACCACCTCTACCTATACCCTTGTAGGTTCCTATTCCATTTGTTGTCGTAAAAGTTAGTGTCTCCACCTAGCTTAACACTGTAACTAGAAGAGAGGTTCCTAACTCAAAATAAGTAAGTTCTAAACTCAGCCACCTCAAAAGTTCAACTACCCATTCTGGTGTTGTGATACATGCATAGGGTTCAAAAATCTATTCATTCCTGGATCATATGGTTGTTACTCAACCAAAAGGAGGTAATATTCTCACCTAGAAAATTTGATAAGGTAGTCAACTTGCTACCCCTTCAGTGATGGTTTGCTACTACTATTTTCCCTAGCTCAAAAGGTATTGTAGTTTTAATTTTAATTATAGCCATGAATGGACTTTGAAAAGTGTATATAGATGAAGTATTACTCACTCCTAAACTCATTCCAATTGGAGGTGGGAATAACTAAACCTTTCTCCATTAGTAACCTACGATCCCCACTACTTCCCAACCCAAAAAGATAGAAACATTAATTTATTTATTTACTAGGTATAATTTTGTATATGGCAGATTTCTCATTTTAGGACAGTATTTATCTTTTTTCACTAGTATTTATATTGTCTTATCAATGAAAACCTCATTACCTAAGATGTAATCTAGTTATATGAACCTTATCTCACCATTCCTTAATTTTTATTATGTTTGTTTCTTCCTTACTGTAGGTTATACTGAGCTAAATTGGTTTTACGTACATAAAGTTATCATATCTAATTTCATTAAATAACTTCAATTATTTGAGTGGATTAGCAACTCATGGCAAAATAAGGATGGTTTCAATGGAAATTTGTTATTGTTATGTTATTTTCTAGGGAGAATAATTTCTAGTGCTGTTAAAAATAGAGTAGGATAAGTTTTAGAAGGTAAT
This sequence comes from Sequoiadendron giganteum, assembly GCA_007115665.2. Taxonomy (NCBI): domain Eukaryota; kingdom Viridiplantae; phylum Streptophyta; class Pinopsida; order Cupressales; family Cupressaceae; genus Sequoiadendron; species Sequoiadendron giganteum. Next base: position 649,058,663 of record CM021101.1, on the reverse strand, counting down.
TTAAGAAAATTTGACTACCAAATAGCCTCTATAGCAATAGCAATAAAATTGTGCTACTTACTCACACCACCTAATTTGTATCCAAGTTCTCTAAGGCCTTTCCACCACCCATTTTGACATACCTAGCTACAATGTTATTTCTAGAGGCATTTTATCAAACAATTCACTTGTCTTGCCTATGCTTCTTAGTTTGTGATCGGAATTACCTACGAGTGAGAGAAGTGAGAGAGAAGGCACCGGTTATGTTATTAATTGAATGTTGAAGGATTAATTTCAGGTAGACAACCAAGGTCTATACTTTTAAATCAATTATTTAAACTAGGCATACTAATTACTAGGTGAATCCTTGAGCAAGGTAAAATATTATCATAAAAATGAGTGAGAAACCTATTATAATAGCATCCAAGTCAAACTTTATGTATAATGATTTACATAATAGAATTTTTAAGTGATGGGAATGGGCGAGGAGAGCCCAAAAAAGATGATTTAGAGTTGGCTAGCGTTGGAGACTCTTCCAACATAAAACAAAATCTCTTATCCTAAGTTGTAGCAACTATCAAAAGCTTTTAACAATAATTTCTTGCTAATAACTATGCATTCAACATCAAAGACCATAAATAAATGGAAGGCACAAGAAGGACCTGGTATAATGGCATCCAAAATGGCAAGTTGTTTAGGACCTTAAGTTGTTACCTCCCTCTTGCTAACTTTTCCTAGAGTCTCCACACCTTTGTCATGCCCTTTCTCATTCTCTTCTCTATTTTTTCTCCCTTCAAATGAACTTCCAAATTGCAGATTTAAAGAGGAAAGGGATCCGGTCTCCTATAAGCACATCATTTTGGTAAAATTTTACAAAAATTGTGTCTTGTTGAGGGTTGCCATGTTTTCCAAGGGCATGGTCGTCATGCTTTCTAAGGGCATGGTCACCATGCTTCAATCCTTTCCTCATAAATATAGGCTCTCTCCCAACCATAGAGAATAGTGGGTATCATTTAATCACCATTTTTGGGGTTTTCTTCCTACATGCCAAAACCTCTATTCATTTTTTTCCTCTCATATGATTTCTCCCTTTTTTCTTTCTTTTACCTTTCATTTCATGGCTTTTACTAAGGTTTTTTTAATTTATTTCATTACTTTTATGAAACGCCTCCTTCTACAATTAATTTATTTAGCCATTCCATTACATATATTTTGCTTTTAAAAAAATAAAAATTATTATGAGTTATTTATGGGGATTCTATTTAATTATATTTTATTTCATTGTTATTTATTATTTGTTTAGGTAGGCTTTATTTAACATCATATTATATTTATACATGTTTATCCATTTAAGTGTTATACATTGAATTTACCTTATCGACAATGCTTTCAATGGGCTGAAATAAGTTGACTATTTAATTGATATCTTCCAAACTGACAATGGCAATAGCGTCGATGCCTAACATTCTAGGGTTACAAGAGAAATTAATATCCTCGTGAGCTCAATTCATTGTTGTGGAATTATCACCTTAGACAACCTTGTGGATTCAACTACAAGATCATCTAGCAACATTTCTTACTCGATCCTAGATTCAATAAACCTTAATTTAGGGTGAAGTTGCCTACAGAGTTTGGCATTAGGGTTTGGCTTTAAGTTAGTCTGTCTCTCATCACCATACCATTGAATCCACCTCAGCCTGCATCCTAGGTACCTGCATCCAACGACAATCTCACACAAGTCCACCAATCAAATTAGTATAAATAAAATCAAAACATTTAGATTTCACCAAAACATGATAAGGTTATACTTATGTTCATTAATAATAGCATGTTCAAAACATAATCATAACACACATATAAGTTCACTTAATGTAGTATGGTCATAAATCCACCCCTAATCCAAATTACCATGGGGCTAGGGGTCATGCAAAAAAATTATGACTCCAGGATAAGGGAATATGACATAGACACTTGTTTCTTTACTAAAATTGAATAATCCACCCATATTAAATGCAATTATTTAAAACAATGTGTTGTGGTGAGAGTCCATTACTTATAAATTAAAATATATGACAATTAAATACATAGATATATAAAATTGAAGCTTTCATGATACATTGCTTCCATCTAAAGGTGCAAAACTGATTTTGTATTCATCCATTAAAAACTAGCTGCGTGGTGGTGACCATGGTGGAAAACATGACCCAGGTGAAGGTGTTATGACGAGGAAGGATGTGTTGTCCCGCTTGAAGTACGCAATCCATGCTGTAGGGAAGGTAATTCATGGAATGAAATATAATGGCAACAAATAAATCATGGTTCATCATTAGTGTAATCCAGACTTCAACAAGATGCAAATAATTTTTTCATGTTGCCTATTCGTCTAAGATCGTTATCATTCTACCAAAAGTTGTTCATTTCATCTTAGTGCAATTTAGAATAACCCTGCAGACTTTTTGGATCTGTTTACCTGATGTGTTAATGGTGTTTAAGAATTCCTTTCGTGAGTTAACTAATCATATAAAATACTCATTAACAAGGAGAGATTATTTTAACTGTGGGGGCCAAATTACAGAGCATAATGATGTCATTTTTAACTGTCACTAACTGCCAACTTTCAGAAAATTGGTATCTTACATAAGACAGGCAGCACCAGCATTTCCATGGCTGATGTTTGAGGGCGAGTGTGTGTTCTGATGATTGAATGACACTCACACCTCTCTTCTCCTCTCCTACTTCCACCCATCTCGAGTATTATTATATGTTACAGACGATATAGATCATTAACAACTAAAACTCTGCAGCTGCTCCTTTTGTATCCTATTCCTCCTTGCTCGGGGTCTGAAATATCATCCCAAATGACCAGGCATCCAAACCACCACAGGTAACACGTCCTTTTCTCCTTTATATTTTTAATTAGTATGAATTTTCTCTTTTGTATCTTTTATTAGTATGAATTTGTTTAAGCACAGTCATTATCATATGCTGTAAAGTTATCTCAGGTTTAAGCAGGTTGGTTATACATGGCTATGGGTACAGTGAACATTCTAAAGATCTTTACTTTTTTAAAGGGGATGTTTAATCACATATGCTGGATGATTAAGGAAATCTATGAACTCTTTAATATTTACATAATGGTGGCAACATGTGCCTTGCCCTGTGATATGCTTTTTGCACAAGCTTCCGGTAGTTGTAATTGTAAAAAAAAGGTCTTCATGTAGGCTTCCATAGGGGAATATCTCATCGCCAAAGTGACCTCTGGTTTCTTCATCGCCTTAAAGAACAATCAGAGCATTTCGTATGGTGCACACAGTTCACAGATATATAAGTTTTAATTCAATTTTGCTAATTTTTTTTTTTGGAAGCTATTCAGAATTTTGAAGTTATGCAAAAAAAATTTTTTTACTAAAGGTCATTTTCTGTTGGAAGGCAAAGTTGAATCTATCAATTAGCAAATTCCTAAATTTAGGTTATCACTGGTTTATCCTGACGAAATATTCCATAGGAAAGGCCTCGCTGGCTTCTTGAACAATATAAGACAAATGGAAAAATACTTCCCTTGAGGAAAGCTTATATAAGGGCTCTTGTACAACAAATAAATGTCTTGCTTGAGAGTAACCTAACAAATTGTTTTACCTGTAAAAACCTTTTGACAAGTTTCAGATTTAAAATTAATTTTAGTGCAGATCTTAAGAGACACATCAAGGGTCAAAATTTTAATAGAATTCATCTTTTTGATTGATATTATGTCATTGTGATCTCCATGCAATCTTATGTTGGAGTGATATTTTAATCCCAATTCAAGATGCCTGTTGTTCTTACAATCAATCCATTATCTTTGGATTATAAATATTCTTCTTTCTTGTATCTTTCATGTAATCTTTTAGGAAAACATCTCACCATTTGGGATTTGAAAGCTCCTGATATTTGTTCCTTGATGAATCATCTTAGAAGTTCAAAAGCTGAATTCTATTATTCAGATTTCTAGGTTTTATATTTGGCTTGTAAGTGTTTTGCTGTCTCTTTGCTATATCATCAACGTTCAGGCTCTTATGTAACTCTAAGTTGATATATTTTATCACACTTCAGGATTGATGCTAGTGATGTTCTGAGCATGGAACCCATAAATTTAAGGAAATTTAGTATTTGCTCAGATTTCTAAACCTATATAAATGTGTCCTTCCTTCAAAACTGATCATAGTATGGAAATCCTTTGAGATTTAAATTACTCAAGTGCATAATTTATTTTGGTGGTACTGTCTCTTGCTAAAATTTGGACTAGAAATCTGTCTTCTTAGGATGAGTTGGGAGGATTTTTACAGTTTTGTATCAGAATGTTGATACAAATCTAATGCTCAGTCTTGTTTCTTAACAGGATGCAAGGAGCAGCTCATCAAAAAGGTGGTGTTTGCAGGGGCAAGCAACCTCGTGCACTCGAAGATGGGAATTGGGTTTGTGACAATTCCCATTGTAATAATGTGAATTATCCACGAAGAACAGAGGTAATTTAGTGTACCTGAAGTCCGATACATTTATCTTCACTTTAGCTTCCAAAACTTGCATTACCCTCACCCTTGTTAAACATTTACTCGTGCAGTGCAATAAATGCAAAAGGAAGAGGGGTCCTGCTGGTGATGCAGTTGTTAAAGCCTACTTAGACTCATTGAATGTGAGCAGGGAAGAAATCCTTAAACCACTAGGGATGGGGCATTCTATGGTAAGATGGTTAAGCATCTCAGACCCAAAGAGAAACTGTAAATTGTCTTTATTACCCTGAGGAATTCAATTCGTAGGTTTATGAATGGAAAATAACAGCCTATTTCTATTTCTATTGGACACCCCTGCTATAGGTCATAACAGAAGACCTTACAGCTATGGCCAAGGGTATGTTCACAGTCCCACACAACGCCTTCGAAATTCCACATCAAAAACTTGCATCTGTTGATCCACATTTCACCTTTGATTTTAAACAATGGATTGGGACAGGCTTTGAACATAAACCGTCCTTTCGACCACAATATATAGGAGGTAACAGAAGCATTCATGGATGCAGATTTATGCCAAGGTAAGTGAGGGCTCTGCTTATAATATTTCATTTAATAAGGATTTCAGGAGAGAATGAAGAGAGTTGTGTCCTCTTTTTAAAGACATGGCCTTTCTTGAACATGTTTTACTTACAAGTTTCAAATACCTGGAACAAAATTATTTTGAAAAAGCAATAACAATAGCTGCTGAGAGATGTATTGTGAGTATTGAAGTCAATAGATCTGATTTAGCAATGTCCACAGGACTGCAAGTGACACAGAGGGAAAACATCTTGCTGAACATTTGGTAGCCTCATTTGCAGCTTCAGCAGATCCTTTCAGCAATGCCTGGGAGTGTCTTACATCGGCAGCAGAATGGCTTCAAAATATGAGATCCAGAGGACAGAATGTAGATTGCCAAATACCTACACCATCTGAGGCAACAGAATCTAACACAGTTGGAGGTCTGAAGGGAATCGTTAATATGCAATCACCTGCACAAATAGGGAATTTCATGCCCCCAAGAATTTCACTAGAAGTTCAACAGACTAATGAATGGTGTGAAGACTTCACTGACTGTTTCAATGAATTTTTGGAAGGAAATCCCTGGTCTCTTCCTGAATTTCTATAACTGGGCCTTTCTTTCAAAATGATCACTGATCAGTAAGAATGTGGTGCCTTATGGACTGCACCATATCATATGTTGTATTGGGTAATATAAGGTTTCAAACTCTTTAATTGAGTTTAAAACCTATTTGAAGATTGAGAGGCCGACATGATATGTCTAAAACGATGTAAATTGTGGGTAAATTTGAATGACATTCCATTTCATTTTTCCTATGCAAAATGCACCTGCCAATATGTTATTGGGACATGTTGCCATGGAGATGATTAACACAGTTCTGGAAGATGCACAATTGTTATTCTTGCAAAATTCAGAAAATCACATGTTTATGATTGCTTGTTTCTTTGTTAAAAGGGAGAACCACCATAAGGTTTTTAATTACAGATTTCCAAGGCTCGTTATATTTTCTTAGCCAACTAAATCCAATGGATTCCAATCATATTTCTTGACATCATATGGCTAAAAGAATTATATTTACATTAAATTTTTAAATTATATAGATGAAGATCTCATTGGTTTCATTGGATTAAAACATATTATTCAAATTACTTGTCCTTTTATTTCCTTATGCATTGTGTTGAGAAAATGTGAACCCACATAATCATATCATATTGCAACATAAATTAGTGTAATGTCTTCTTTAAAGATATTCTTGAATTTTTCCTTAAACCAACAATATTTTACAGGTCATGCTGCTGCTCAATGTGGTTTTGAGAAAAAAGCCATGAAGGCTACATGGTGGAAAGATGCTTCCCCACAACACTACACGATTATGAAGAAGGTTGAGCAACCAAGGAGCTTCTCTGAGATTGTTGCTCAAGAATCACAAGGCCTTGAGGCTTCCTCTCCGGCTGTCTCTAATGGCGGGATTGCTTATGCTTTGCAAGACAACAATGTTGTGCCCCCTTTTGAGGTTGAGAGTGGGCCTTTGGCTGCCACTTCTTGTGACAGTGTTCTGGCTATCTTTTCAGGTGGCTCTCCTAATTTGGCCACACCTCCTGAGAGGAATACAGATGAAATCTTTAAGACAGCGGTTGTTGGCTTTCCTCCTATGGACAATGGTGCGCTGGCTTGGCTTGATAAGGCAGCGCAAATGGAAGAGGGTTGGATCACTGTAAAGGGAAAAAAATATTAGTCCTCTAAACCTCCTTTTGACATGACTCTCCACTCCCACAAGAGCAATTCTAAATATAAATCTTGATGGTTCTTGGTTGGGGGGCTGGTTTTTGGCCGGTTGTTGGCTATTTGATGGCCTTTTTATCCTTGGTTGTCTATGCCTTCATGTCTTTAAGTTTTGACAACCTTCTGGTTTAGGGTTCCAGATCCATTCAAAATCTGCTTGTATAGGGTTTCGGGGTCCCTTCAAAACCTTTTTTTGCCTTATTTAGAAAAAAAAAACAATATTTACTAAAATGATGATAGCTTTGTCAAAGATTAAAAATTTGTAATAATATTCAGATCGATAAATCATAGCACAATTCTCAAGATCAATCATATCATGAATTCTTCAGAAATATTTACAGATCTGTTGAATTAGAGGTTTTCGTCTTTAACTCAACAATGACAATATCAAAGGTTTTTATCTTGAACTTTTCAAGAGCATAAAAGGGTTCTCATCCTTCCAACTTTTAGTCCATCTTGGAAGTTTTGTCCTCTTTGACCAGGATTTGGGTTTTCGTCCAAACTTGATAAGAGCAATAAGGGTTTTCATCTATATCCTCTCGTTAACTTGGAAGGGATTTCATCCTTCCTATTTGCAAAACACTTCCTTAAATTCAAAACTGGTTGCTTGATGAAATTGCTAGATTATTGCTGATTGCTTTTGCTGATTGATATTTCTTGATGGATTGACAAGTTATTGTTTTAATGATGCTTGTGTGATTTATGTTTTAATGAATTGATGCTTGAACGATTTGATGATTGAATGTTTTGATGTTTGAATGATTTTTTTGGATGCCTTTTTCAAATTAAATACCTTTCCTCTTATATCTTCAAGTTTGAGGGAGTCACACCTTTGCATTATTTATGTCTTTTTGGAAGTCACAACTATTCCTCTTAATTGCTGGCCTAAAACCTTTTTAATTTAAATTTAATTAAATATCTTTAATTCAGGGAAATTGCTGCCCTTGTTTATTCTTAGAATCTTAATTGATCCCCTTATTAGAATCGTTGTCCATGTTTATTATATTCACCTAGAATTTAAGTGTTGTGATCAGACTAAAAAGTTTGATCTATTTCTTTTTTTGACAAGGGCATGACAATTAGTTGTGAAGAAAAAAGAAAAGATAAAATAGACTAATGAAATCACATTTAACAAGGCATGGATTTATGTGATAAAACCTTGAAAATGTGTTAGGGAAACATTCATGGGGAAAAGATACCAATATTTTTATTTTTATTTATTTTATTTTTTTAAAAGGGGTAAACGCTTTTGACTCGGAGCTATGAACCGGTGAGGTCACAAATGGGGGACCGCATCCCCAATATAACTACTCAACAATACCACCCCAATGGGGGTTTGAACCTTGGTGGCAAGAACAACAACACCACCTTTAAACCATCACACCATGCCAAAATCGGCAATACCAATATTTTTATTATTCAAAGGAAAAATTATAATTTTCACATAGCTACTACTGCAAATTGATTTTCTTTTCAAGGCTACAAAGATATATATAATACCCTCCTCATAATGGTCATCACCAAATTTAGAAGAAAAAAACTAGATTTTTCTTTTAAGAAAATAATAGATTCTCTCTTAAGAAAAAAAATAGATTTTTTTAAGAGAAGATGAGATGAGATGCGATTTTCTTTATATTGTTGTCTCAATCGAACAATATCCACTTTAACAATAATTTACTTAATACTTTATCATGCCCATTCATCACCTTTTTTGCAAGCCAAGAAAGCGAAACTCCACCTTAGCTTCTCTAATAGAACTAATTTTGTAAAAATGTCTACACAATTTTCTTATGTATGAACTTTCTCAAGAGCTACTACTCCACCTTCATCAATAGCCTATTTTACAAAATGGTATTTAGCCACAATATGCTTGGTCCTACTATGATAAGATAGATATTTAGCCAAATGGATAGCACTTTGACTATCAGTGAATGCATTCACCTTGTCTTGCACTTTTCAAACTCACCCAATAGACCTTTTAACCAAATTTCCTCATTGCATGTATGTGAGACAGTTGTATACTATGTCTTAGTAGTGAATAGAGTAATTGTTCCTTGAATATTTGATATTCAACAAATAGGTCCTCTTGCAACAATAAATGAATAAAGAAAATTAGATCTCCTTTTGTCCAATCACCTATAAATTTGAATCAACACAATCATAAATTAAATCACTACAACCATTATAGGTGATACAATAATCACTTTTGCCTCTAAGATAGTGAAACACCCATTTCACTACTACCCAATGCTCTCTACCTGTATATGCCATGTATCTACTATCAACAACATCTACATGTGAAATATCTAATCTTGTAAATACCACCACATACATTAAACTTACTACTCCACTAGCTTATGATACATGAAACATATAATAATTTTTAATTTATTTTTAGGAAAAAATCTTGATGAAAGCTTAAAATGGGAAGTCAAAGGGATATCTACTAATTTTGTATTCTTTATATTGAATCTTATGAGGATCTTTTCCACATACTTATGTTGGACCATGATAAACAAAACTTATCATTATTCTTGTCTCCGCATACCTTTGGTTCTTGTGAGATTTGACACAAATCTTCATCTACCTTAACATTTGTGCTTTTGATCATCTTTCTCAATCTCTTGTTGTGGCACCTATAGGCCTTGCTTCTAGTTGAGTAACCGAGGAATATTCCTTCATCAAACCTTGATTCAAACTTTCCAAGGTCTTCTTCATCTTTCTTGATGTAGCACTTGCTGCCAAAGATCCTAAAATATCTGACAGTGGGAGGTCTTCCATACCATAGCTCATAAGGGGTCTTAATGATAGTGACCCTCAATTATACTTTGTTAAGTAGGTAGACAACAGTGTGAATTGCTTCCTTCCAATACATATCAGACAAATATGTAGCTTTCAACATTGCCCTAGCCATCTCTTACACAATCATATTCTTCCTCTCCACTACCCTATTCTGCTAAGGAGTCCTAAGAGCAGATAGATGTCTCCTAGTATCATGATCTTCACAAAACTTTTCAAATTCATTTGAAGTAAATTCCCCTCCTCTATTAGATCTTAAGCGTTTGATCCTAGCATTCATTCCATTATCAACTTTTGCTTTGAAAATCTTAAACTTATTATTCTAGAGTAATCATCAAAAAGCAACATGAAATACCTTTCACCTTGTTGACTCTTAAAAATGTAACCCAAGTCATTCTAGAGTAATCATCAAAAAGAAACATGAAATACCTTTCACCTTGTTGACTCTTTGTTCTTGTAGGTCCACATACGTCAGTGTAAATCAACTCTAATGGTATTGTAGAACACTCCTTGCTCTTGAAACTTATCTTTGTTTTCTTTCTCATTTGACACTCCTTGCATAATGTGTTTGCAGGCTTGGTTATCTTAGGCATATCTCTCACCGCATGAGTAGATCTAATCTTCACCATATTGTCAAATTTGATGTGTCCCATCCACTTGTGTTACAGCCAACACTCACTAGATTGAGCCAATAAATAGGTTCTTTTATTTGCTTCCTTTAGATGATAGACATTTCCATTTTTCCTAGTACCTTTTGCAACTAATCTTCCAGACCCTGCCTTCCTAATCTTACAACCTTTGGCATGAAATGTAAGGTTATATCCTTTACTGCACATTTGACTAACACTAAGGAGATTATGCTTCATCCCTTTGACATATAGTGTATCCTTGAAACCGTGTTCTTTCCATCAATGGTTATGGCACCCTTTCCAAAATTTGTGTTGACTCATCACCACCAAACATGAAAGCTCCACCATTCCACTTCTTAAGGTTGATAAATCTCCCCTTGTCACCAATCACGTGGTTAGACAAACCACTGTCAATAATCCAATCATTTTTTTATTCCTTTGCATGAAAGGCAATCCACACAACCATTGATTTTTCATCATCTTTGTCAATGTACAAGGTATCGAAATTCTTACATTTTTCAATATCACTCTTTTTGTCACCAAATTTCAAGGCCATGAAGAGTGTTTCATCATTTGAATCATCATGATTATCATCTTCTAAGGAATAGTTGCTACTTGGAATACAAACTCCATTTGAACTTCTCTCTTTTTTTGCTATCCTTTGAGTCTTTAAAAGGACATTTAGAAGCAAAATGACCAATTCTCCCATAATTGAAGCACTTGAAAGGTAACTTACCTTTGTATTTTCTGACATGCCCTTCTTTTATCTTCTCACAAAGTTTGCTTCTACCTCGTCAAAGTCACCATATTGATTATTAATTTCATCTTCTTCTTTCTTAATAACTTTGAATGTTGCTTCCTTTTTAGAGCATCTTTGTCAAACTATCGCATTTCAAAGGTAGTGAGAACACCGAATAATTGATCTACTGAATAGTTATCCAAGTCCTTATACTCCTCAATAGCGGATACCTTATGACTATAAGATTTAGGGAGAGATCTAAGAACCTTCTTCACAATCTCATCTTCTTTCACTTCTCCACCAAGACCTGTGATTACATTAACTACTTCATCCACCTGGAACATATAACTAGTAATATATTCATCCTTTGTCATCCTTGTTGGGAAATGGTGTTGTACACCATTGCATAAAATGGTATTATAATGTTGTAATTAAATAATTATTTAGTTGTGATGCACCTAGGTGGTGTGGTTAATCACACTAGGTAACTATTTGGGGACCACTTTATGTTGTATTGTAACATTGTATTATTATTTAATGTGTGGGAGACATGTGATAATAATTTAATATTGGGGAAATATTTAAAAAGTGAAAACTTAGTACCCAATATTAAATAAGGGATTAGTGGTTTTGTAGTACATGATTTTATCTTACCACTTGGTTGTATTTGTGTGAGCTTGAATGTATAAAATCAAGCACATGTTTAGTGGTTAAGGTTGGCTAGGTGAGTGGGCTATCATTATTGAGTCTTTCTGAAGAGTGTGTATGTTGAATGATGCTTGTCTATTTGATCTATGCATTGTGGTTACTTGTATGCATGTTTATCTCTCATGGGGTTATGGAGGAAATAGATTAAGATTGTGATTTGAATGCAATATTTCCTAACAATCCTCAGGGTCTCAAATTTTCTCTTGAAGTTTTGCATCTTGACTTGCTTCACTTTACTATCACCTTCATAAATTCCTAAACATCCTTAGCAGAACTACAATTCATCACCTTCAGAAGTTTTGGATCAGCTAATCCACATGTGATAGCATTTTTTGCATTGGAATTGTTCTCATATAAATTAATCTCAATTGGATATATTGGATGAGCAACAAGAGTAGTGTAACCATCTTTGAAAAAAATTCAAACACCAAACCCTATAGAGGATAGATATCCTTCCATTCTTACTCTCCAAAAGGTGTAATTTGTTTAATCAAATCTAAGGCCCTTGTAAGATCCATTTGTGCCATACCATACCTTCCTCAAGTGGTTAAGATCCTTTTGAGGAACTTGGATCTAATACCAATTGTTGAACACACCTGGGTACTAATAGGGGGGTGAGTCAGTATCTTCAAAAACTTAAACCCTTCAGCACAATGCAAATTCAGACTTCTATCAAGATCAACAAGTCTTAATCAGATCAGCAGATAACGTAATGAACACACATGTAGAATGTTACACCCCATCCTTGAATTACAATTTACTTTTCACTTTATATTAAATGCAATGAGGATTTATGTGACTGTGAAGCTTTGAAAATGAATGTTATGATGAATTATATGTGATGTAATGGATTTATGTATTTAATTGAAATATTGATTAATATGCAATGATATAGATGTGATGTAAATGTTATGGTTAATTACGTGTTTGTTTTCTAAGTGGATATGTAGGAAGGATTTCATGCCCTCCAGAGGGAGAGGGGGAGTATCATCGGAGAGAAGGGTATGGATAAGGACTGAATAGTAAAGTCATCTAAGTTCATTGTTTGTGCATAGGTCAAGTTTTGGATACTTTCAAAAATGAGTATGTTTTGATCTTAAGTTGTGTCTCTTGGGTATGTTAATCTAAGTCGATTTAAGCTTGGTTTCCTTATAGAAAGCTATAGGATTATTAGTATTTATTTATTAATGTTTTAATCATTAGATATTATTATCAAAATTGAATTAGTATCAGTTTGTTCATTATGATATTTGTATATAAAAATGGTCGTGTATATATTAGGTATATGTGTATGCATTAATAGTTTCATTGTTTTAATATGAATACATAATATATGTGGGTATGTATAAATGCGTACATACGTATACATTTATACATAAATGTAAATGAGCATATGTATATATGATTCAATGATAATTGATAATTGATATGTATATACTCATATTATAAATACATGTGTATATAAGTATTTATATACATACAAGAATATATATCTAGATATGTTATAAAATAATAAGTATTTGTCACATCTTTTAAATATTGCAAAGAAAAAGTAATATGAATTAAACCTCTTCGAGAGGCAAAGCCTCATTCAAAGGCTTATGATAATTAACATATTCTTAAGGCTTGAAAATCCATATTAAAGACCTTTCTAGAAGGCCGTATGATATAACTAGATGATAGCTATTAGAAATACAAATAAGTTACAAGTAATTAAGCCATGAAGTGTCTATAACAAAATCCCCAATAAAGGTGTGGAAAATTCTATCAAGTTGGGAATTGTTTGAGGCATGAGCCTTAATGGAAACAATCGATATATGTGATCCTTAAAATTTGTGATGAAAATAGTAACATGTGCATGTTGTTCTGAAAAATCACATGACAATTAATAAGCAGCTTAAATAGCAAATAATAATGAATGTAAATAGCCACAAAATGGTGTATTGTTTTGTAGTTATGAAGTCTTGAACAAATTTAAAAATTTATAAGTTGACTCCTTCAAAGTGGGTGACTAAGTCAACCTATTGAATATTTTTTGCCAGCAAAATCAGAAGGTAGTTAAAAATAAGTTTTAGTACCTATTCTTGAGGCAAATCATTGACCTGTATATGAGTTTTTCCAACTACGTCATGGAAAATATAAACTGACTCCATTGATTTGATGGAGGCATAATTTAAATGTGGATGATTAAGAATGTGTGGAGGTTTTAGAGAGTATTTTTAAATGTTTTTAGTAGCCTTATACAGGCATGGGAAGTAGATTCTTTAAGACTCTTTAATCTACATTTTAATGATTCTAAGCTAATAATATATTGTGGCATTTCAAAGAGTGGGTTGAGCCTCTTGAAGAGGTAGTTATCAAACTGAAAAGTGGCTTTATCTTTCATAAATGAGGCGCTATAAAGGCAATAGTGGAAAAACATTAAATTGGAGTAGTTTTGTATATAAAAACCAAAAGCTTGCATTTTGTTTGGGTTGATTTCTAAACATAGTAAACAAGCGCAATGTCTAAGTATAGTGTTCTTAAGTTTTTAGAGTTTGAATATCAGTTTAAAAAATAGTAATAACAACATAGTAGAGGTTTATTAATCTTTACCGAGCAAGTGGATAGTTGTAGTGAAAGTGAAGGATAGTGCATTGGAAAAGCTAGAGGTCTCAAGAAGTAGCTTGTTGCAGTCAATAGTTGGAACTATAGGAATGTTATATTTGTTTTTCTAAATTAGTTATTTTCTTATCAATTAGTTTGAAATAAGAATGTTATGTATGATAAAATAAAAATATCGATATGAAAGTCTATGAGAATGAGCACACATAGTCTGAAAATATGGGATTAAATGATGATCTTTTTTAAAAATATAAACGGAAAGATACTTTTTACGTATTCTAAATGTAATCTATTGTATATGATTTTATAACCGGAAATATGGTTAATTTGCTAGGCTAATAGTAACTTTACTATGTATTTTTCTAAAAGAGTTAAATAAGAAATAATAGTAAATTATGATGTTTGAGTAATGAGAATTTAGGGATTTAGCACGTGAATCAGTTGCTCGTAATCATGATATTATTACATATCATAAAGCCCATCATCTCTTATGATGAATTGAGAACCCAACCTTATGACTTTTTAATGGGATTTCTAAAACGTGAGTAAGAGGAAGTATCCTCTATTTAGCTCAAATAATGATATTTCCATGTTTGTATGACATCATGTCAATATTATCTAAATGACCATGTGTATGTCAAGATGGTGGCATGGTGCCATCATTATCTATCTAGAAATCCTAAGAATAGGTGAATGGTATTACCTTATGGGTTATTTTAGGGCATGAATTAGAGGTAGTAGCCTAGACCCTAGATGTTACAGGAACGTAACAGGGGAGTTCATTGTCCATGATGTTATATCAATCCAGTTATTTTGACCACCTTAGTGGGTATATTTTTATGAATATAAACCTTATATTAGTAGAGCCAATTGGTCTACAATATGTTTTGAACCATAGGTCAAATAAATATCTCCAAGCTGAGTAGGGTGGGTGAACAAATGACTTCGCTCCAAAAAAGTAGTGATTGTATTTATTACAAACACTCAAGCCAAGTGAGTGCAATAGCCTCTGCTTTCACTTGTTGATTCACTATGTTATGAATACTTAATGCAATCAAATTTTTCATTCATAGTTGGAAGGTCTCCATAATTGATTGATGGTATTAGTTAAGTAGGGCACAACACCATAGCTCAGATTGCAATTACTAAAGGGTTATTAAGTCTTAATTATTCCCTTCATTGAAGGGCAAGGCCACTTCTAGTTAGAAAGGTGTGTGAGGTATTTTTGGTCCATGGTTGGAGGTAAAGCGTTTGGGTGATGCTCTCCCTCTTGCAGACGACATGTCAAGTCTTGTGAGAAAGAAAGAAAGTATCCAAATATGGATCTATGACCTTGTTCCTTAAATATTAATGTTTATGTTATTTATTTGAAATCATTCATGTGGAAAAAGAAAAAGAAAAGTAGATTATTCTTTCTAGTTTGAAAAGTGAAATGAATTTATTATGTTATTCTTATGATATCAGTTATGCAAATGCAATTTTCAATTTTTGAAGGAAAAAATTATGTCCTATTTTATGGAACATGAGCACTTTTTACTTTATGGTTAAAATTCCAAGTAATTTCCTTGTTATAAGGTTGTGGTTGTTACATGTGGTATCAAAGCTACCAAATTCCACACTTTGGGCCTATGAGCTCACTACGTAGGTTTCACTTTCAACATTAAAATGATTAATGTTTGGATGTCCATATTCCATAATGGTGAGGTTAAAAATAACTGCTAGGAAATTGGTACCTACCAATGAGAGGTATCTTAAATCCAAGAAGGAGCGTGAGGATCTAATAAAAACTATAGAGGGAAATAATCAAAATGAGGAGATATGGCTTGGAGATGAGGAAGCCTTCAACAATACTGTAAAACACATTAATCAAGAAATGAAGGAATTAAAAGAAGCAGCCAATGCCATATCTCACATTCCCCCAACCAAGCCATACAAACCATATCCCTCTAGACATATGTGTCAAGCGAGTGTAGGATTAACACTCCTTTGATCAAACCTGAAGAGTTGGGGGAGCATCTGTGAGTGCGTCCCCCACCCAAAATTATAGTAAAAAAATATGAAAGTGAATATGAGGGATATACCCCTCTTTACCTCAATAAATAGTCACTTAATACCAAACCCTACTATAAATAAGGATGATATATAATCCCTCTTTTCTATAATAAAAAATAATGCTTGAAAAATCTATGTTAAATCTCTCTTGTGTACATTGGAATGTGTGAAAATCGATTGAATGTGTATTAACTAATGTGATAAGTGGGAACTAATGAAAACCTTTAAACTAGAAACTACAAGTCAAGTAGAACTTCAAAATGGTATGAACTAGGAATAATCAAGATAGAAGCCATGAAGTGGGTCAGTCATCTAGGAATTAGAAGGCCATGCTAGACCAAATCCTCACTTTTTCTCAAGAAACAAGGGAAAGGATCAACACCTTTGAGGATGAAGTTAGAGGAAGACCTGAAAAGAACCCTCCTTGGAGGGTGAGGATGAAAATCATCATGATCAAAACAATGAAAGAAAACATAGTGAAACCCACACCTGGTCTGATGAGGAAAAGAGAGATCAATTGGCTACATAGTTGTCAAGGGATATGAAGAAGATTACTCCCCCAAATTTTGAAGGTTCAGTGAGTGGGGATGTCACAAAGGCATGGAATTACCAAAATGGAGAAATATTTTGAAATTCACAATTACTCAAAAATAACTAAAGCAATATGAGGAACACACCAACTAGCCAGTGAAGCATCCACATGGTGGATGAATAAGAAAATGGAGTTGGGTCTAAGTTCCTTGAGGTTAACTTGGGATTATTTTGTCACTATCTTCAGACAGAGGTGGTTGCCCCAACTTTATTTCAACCAAAATCTTATGGATTTCCAAAACCTTATGCAAGGAGAGTCTTTCGTGAACGAGTACTAGGAAAATTTTACCCACCTTTTCAAGTATGGACCAGGTGTATGAAAAATCCATCAAAAAAGAAAAAAGACTTAAGTAATTGGCCACTCACATGGAGAAAAACAAGAAGAAGTTTAATTGGATCCGATCTTTGTAGCCTTTCAAAAGAATAAATGATAAGCAGGACTACCAAAAGAAGGGTAGTAGAGGTTCTCAAGAGAACCGAAATAAGTCCAGAGGGGACAAGAGGAACAACAATAACAATAACAATAAAATAAATAGGGATAACTTTGGAAAGCCTGCAAAAAGGTGAGGTCCTCAAGGAGGATGTTATTCATGTGGCTTAGACCATTATGCAAGGAATTTTCCAAATAAAAATCAAGGTCCACAGCCATGAGGAAACCCTTTGTTGTCCCATCAAGTTGCTTTTTAATAGATAATTTATGCAGCTTTGGACAACCGCTAGGAAGAATACTAGATCACACCTATAGAGACACTGGGTATTTTGTTCAGAGTACCCATTTTAGTTTTAATTGATACTGGTGCTACAAAAGTTTTTGTTTCTCCTAATTTGTTAAATAAAATATTTAGAAGGATTGGGTATATGGAACAATCTTGGTCACTTGAATATGCCAACCAATCAAGAGCTCGGGTATAGAAGTGCTTGTTTAGGGCTAGGGTTGATTTTCCAAGTTTTTCAATAGAGGTCAACCTTTATGTAGCTTCCTTAAGGTCCTACGATGTCATCTTAGGAATCAATTGTTATGGAGACATAGGGACAAGGTGGATTGCTTCGCCAAGGTAGGAGAATGTCTAGATGACCTAGGGAATAATTTCTTTCTACAAGGAACTTCTAGAGAGGTCAAGATAAGGTAGATATTTTCCATGCAATTGAAAGGATCTAGGCAACGAGGATGCCAACTCTTTGTAGTTAAGATGGATGAAATAGAGGAACTCAAGGGAAATAATGAGTTCATATTTCAAGATGACTTGATTTTTTACAAGTCTCGGAAACTTCTAGGAGAAGAAGGCAAAGAGTTCATGGATCAAGAGAGATCAGATATGGAGAAGTATCCCTTTATCCAAAATTTTGAGGATGTTTTCCTAGATGAATTGTCTATATTACCTCCCAAAAGATCCTTCGAATTTTAGATATTGATATCATACCAAGATCAAAGGTGATATCTAAGGCCCCTTATCGGATGACTACAACAAATTTGATGGAGCTAAAAGCTTACTTACAATAATTGTTAGAAAAGGGTTTGATAAGGCCTAGTATATCACCTTGGGGAGTGTCAGTGATCTATATCAAGAAGAAAGATGGTACATTGCATTTATGCATATATTACTGCATACTCAACAAAGAAACAATAAAAAACAAGTACATGTTGCCACATATAGATGATATTTTTGATCAAATGTGTGGAGCAATAGTCTTTTCAAATATTTATTTGTGATTAGGATGTCACCAATTGAGACTCAAGGATGAGGAAATCCACTTCAGAACTAGATATGGGCACTACAAGTTCACAATTTTTCCATTTGGATTGACGAATATGCCTGCAACATTCATGAACTTGATGAATAATGTATTCAGAGACAGTCTGGATAATTTTGTTCTTGTCTTCCTTGATGACATATTGATATATTCCAAGAATGAGGAAGAGAAACATTAGCATTTGTAGTTTATTTTGCAACGTCTAAGAGAGCATAAGTTGTATGGGAAACTATCTAAGTGCACATTCTTTCAAAAAGAAGTGCAATATCTAGGCCATATAATCTTGGTCAAAGGAATTATAGTAGACCCTGTTAAGATTAAAGTTGTCTTAGAATGGCTAGCATCGAAAATATGCACGAAGTTTGTAGTTTTATGGGACTAGATGGATACTACAAGAAATTTGTAACCAATTTCTCAAGAATTTCCCATCCCATCACTTATCTACAAAAAAAGGGTAAAAATTTTGAATGGTGAGAAAATGTCAAGAGGCATTTGAGTTATTGAAAGAGAAGTTGAAATCTGCACCAATTTTTAAAATGCCTGACCTAGAGGGGCAGTTTGTCATCATCACTGATGCCTCAAGACAGGGGTTGGGTGGAGTGCTTATGCAAGATGGTCAGGTTATTACTTATGAGTCTAGGAAGCTGAAAACTTATGAGAAAATTTATGCACCCTGTGATCTTGAGCTTGTAGTCATTATACATGCATTTTAGATGTGGTGGCATTACTGTTAGGAAAACCTTTTGAGCTAAGGTCAGACCATCAAGGTCTCAAGTATTTTTTTTACCCAACCTCACTTAAATGCTCATCAAAAGAGGTGGTTGGAGTTAATATCAGATTATGACTTTGAGATCAATTACATCAAGGGGAAGGAAAATTGAGTTGTAGATGCCCTAAGTTGAAGGAGACATATTTCCTCGATGATCTTCATGCAAAATGACTTCAAGAGTTACATGTTACAAAATTCCAAAGGAGATAAATATTAAGAGCAAGTAAAACAATCTCTAACGGAAAATCCCTAGGATCCAAAGTATGATGGGTTTCTTTTTGAGTCTAGTGGACTACTGAGATTCAAGGGAATAATGTACATTTCGAACTCAGGAGAGGTAAGGAACATGGTATGGAAAGAGGTTCATTATGCACCCTATTCAAGACATCTAGGAGTGACAAAGCTTATGGCTGATGTTAAGCCATTATATTTTTTTAAAATAATGAAGAGGGATGTTACAAGGTGTGTAGCAGCATGCCTAGAATGTCAAAGGGTGAAAGCAGAACGTCATCACCCGGCAGGACTACTATACCCTCATGGAATTCTAGAATGGAAATGGCAGATCATTAGTGTGGATTTCGTACAAGGTCTCCCTATGTCTAGTAATATGTATAATGTATTTTTGGTAGTGGTGGATAAACTCGCCAAGGTATCCCATTTTATACTAGGGAATCTAATTGATGGAGCACATTTCATAGCTCAAAAATTTTGTATAGGAATTTTTCAGATTGCATGGTGTTCTTCGAAAGATTATCTTAGAGAGGGATGTATCTATGACTTCAAGATTTTGGAAAACCTTATTTACCTCATTGGGAACTCAATTGAACATAAGTTTAGCATATCATCTAGAGGCAAATAGCCATATAGAGAAAGTGAACCAAGTATTAGAGGATATATTGAGATTTTATTGCATGGATCAGCAATACAAGTGGGAGGGTTATCTTTCGCTTGTAGATTTTGCATATAATAATTCATATCATTCCATAATTAAGATGGCCCCATTTGAATTATTGTACAGAAGAAAGTGTCAAAATCCTATAATTTGGGATAAGATAGAAGATAGGATTAGCCTTGGACTAGAAATGCTTTTGAAAATGGAAGAACATGTTAGTTTGAACAAGAAAAGGCTAACAAAATCCAATTAGACAAAAGAGTTACGTTAATGCCAAATGTGTATCTAGAAATTTCTCTGTAGGAGAAAAAAAATTGTTGAGAGTTAAACCTCAAAAAAGTGCAATCAATTTTGGGAAGTCTTCCAAGTTAGCTCCACATTATGTAGGTCCTTTTGAAGTTCTTGAGGAGATTAACCCAATTTCCTACAAAATTTCTCTACCACCACTCTTGCTAGAATGCATAATATATTTCATGTTTCCTATCTTAAGAAATATATTTCAGAAGATAATCATATAAATGATTGGAATTCACTTTACATTCAGGACCCAGGGGTGGTCATGATCGAGCCTTTCAAGGTGCTTGAAACGTGCAAGCTCCACCTATATAATTGAGAGGTGTTGCAATACAAGGTCTAGTCAGACCAATATGACGAGGATGGTGCCACATGGGAAGGCTATCAAGAGATCAAGGAAAAATTTCCTCATCTTTTATTTGAATTTGAAAATAGAAATTGTAACTTTTAATTAATTTCATATATGTTATGATACTTTAAATCATTGAGGATGATGATTCTTAAGTGGGGGAATATGTTACACCCCATCCTTGAATTAAAATTTACTTTTCACTTTATATTAAATGCAATGACGATTTGTGTAACTGTGAAGCTTTGAAAGATGAATATTATGATGAATTATATTTGATGTAATGGATTTATGTATTTAATTGAAATATTGATGAATATGCAATGATATAGATGTGATGTAAATTATATGGATAAGTACGTGTTTGTTTTCTAAGTGGATATGCAGGAAGGATTTCATGCCCTCCAAAGGGAGAGGGGAGTATCACCCAGGAGAAGGGTATGGATAAGGACGAAATACTAAAGTCATTTGAGTTCATTATTTGTGCATAGGTCAGGTTTTTGATACTTTTGAAAATGAGTAAGTTTTGATCTTAAGTTGTGTCTCTTGGGTACATTCAACTAAGTCAATTCAAGCTTGATTTCCTTATAGAAATCTATAGGATTATTAGTATTTATTTATTAATGTTTTAATCATTAGATATTATTGTTATTATCCATATTAAATTAGTATTGATTTCATTGTTATGATATTTTTATATAGAAATGGTTGTGTATATATTACGGTATATGTGTATACATTAAGATCAAATAGTTTCATTGTTTTAATATGAATATATATATGGGTATGTATAAATACATACAAACATATACATTTATACATAAAGGTAAATGAGCATATGTATATACGATTTGATGATAATCGATAATTGGTATGTATATAGGATATTTATATACATACAAGAATATATGTGTGTGTGTGTGTGTGTGTGTGTGTGTGTAATAAGTATTTATCATATCTTTTAAGTATTGCAAAGAAAAGGTAATATGAATTAAAGCTCTTCGAGAGGCAAAGCCTCAATTGAAGGATTATGATAATTGACATATTCTTGAGGCTTGAAAATTCATATTAAAGACCTTTATAGAAGGTTGTATGATATAGCTAGATGATATCTATTATAAGTATAAATAAGTTATAACTGATTAAGCCACAAAGTGACTATAACAAAATCCTCAATAAGGGTGTGGAAAATTCTATCAAGTTGGGCATTGTTTGAGACGTGAGCCTTAATGGAAATAGTCCATATATGCGATCCTTAAAATTTGCAATGAAAATAATATGTGCATATTGTTATGAAAACTCATGTGTCGATTAATAAGTAGTTTGAACAACAAATACTAATGAATGTAAAAAGCCACTTAAAGTGGCGTATTTTTTTGCAGTTATGAAGTCTTGAACAACTTTGAAAATTCATAAGTCGACCCCTTCAAAGTAGGCAACTAATTCAATCTATTGAATATTTTTTGCCAACAAAATTATAAGGTAGTTAAAAAGAAGTTTTAGAAGCTATTCTTGAGGCAACTTCATCGACCTGTATATGAGTTTTTCCAACCACATCGTGGAGAATATAAACTAACTCCATTGAATTAATGGAGGCACAATTTAAATGTGGATGATTAAGAATGTGTGGAGGAGGTTTCAGAGAGTATTTTTATTTTTTTTAGCAGCCTTCTACAGGCATGGGGAGAAGATTCTTTAATACTCTTTAATCTGCATTTCAATTATTCTAAGATGATAATGTATTGTGGCATTTCAAAGAGCAGGTTGAGCCTCTTGAAGAAGAAGATATCAAACTGAAAAGTGGTTTTATCTTGCATAAATGAGGTGTCATATTGGGCAATAGTGGAAAAACATTAAAGTGGAATAGTTTTGTCTATAAAAGCCAAACGCTTGCATTTTGTTTGGGTTGGTTGCTAAGCATAGTAAACAGGCATAGTGTCTAAGTATAGTGTTCTTAAGTTTTTAGAGTTTGAATATTAGTTTAAAAATAGTGATAACAGCATAGTAGAGGTTTGATAATATTTACGAAGCAAGTGGATAGTTGTACTAAAAGTGAAGGATAGTGCATTGGAAAGCTAGAGTTCTCAAGAAGTAACTTGTTGCAATCGATAGTTGGAACTCAAGGAATGTTCTATTTTTTTTCTACACTATTTATTTTATTATCAATGATTTTGAAATAAGAATGTTATGTATGATAAAAGAAAGAGGTTTCTATGAATTTCTATGAGAATGGGCATATATAGTCTAAAAATCAGGGATTAAATGACGATCTTTTAGTGATGATATTTTATGAAAATATGAAAAGAAAGATACTTTTTACATATTCTAAAATATATTTTATATAAGTTTATAATCGGAAATATGGTTCATTTGCTAGGTTAGTAGCAACTTTATTGTGTATTTTTCTAAAAGTGTTAAATAAGAAATAATAGTAAGTTATGTTGCTTGAGTAATGAGAATTTGGGGATTGAGCACGTGAATCAGTTGCTTGTAATCTTGATATTATTACATATCATAAACCCCATCATCTCTTATGATGAATTGAGAACCTAACCTTATGACTTGTTAAGGGAAGTTTTAAAATGTGAGTAAGAGGAAGTAATCCTCTACTTAGCTCAAATAATGATATTTCCATGTTTGCATGACATCGTGTCAATATTATCTGAATGACCATGTGTATGTCAAGATGGCGGCATAGTGTAATCATTATCTGTCTAGAAATCCTAAGAATAGGTGAATGGTATTACCTTATGGGTTATGTTAGGACATGAATTAGAGGAAGTGTCCTAGACCCTAGATGTTACAAGAACTTAATAGGGGAATTCATTTTCCATGATGTTATATCAATCCAATTATTTTGACCACCTTAGTGGGTATATTTTTATGAATGTAAACCTTATGTTAGTAGATCTAGTTGGTCTATAGTATGTTTTGAACAATAGGTCAAATAAAGACCTCAAAGTTGAGTAGGGTGGGTGAACGAACAATTCCTCTCAAAAAAATTAGTGATTGTATATATTACAAATACTTTGGCCAAAGTGAGTGCAATAGCCTCTACTTGTGCTTGTCAATTCACTGTGTTTCAAATACTTAATGCAATAAGAGTTGTCATTCATAGTTGGAAGGTCTCCATATTTATTTGATGGTAATGTTTAATTAGGGCACAACACTAGAGCTTAGATGGTAATTACTAAAGGGTTATTAACTATTCCCTTCATTAAAGGGCAGGGTCACTTCTAGTTAGGAAGGTGTGCGGGGGACCGTTGGTCTGTATTTAGAGGTAAAGAACCTAGGTGATGCTCTCCCTCTTGCAGACAACATGCCAAATTCTATAAGAAAGAAATAAAGTATCTATATATGGATCTCTGACCTTGTTCCTTAAATACTATATTTTATGTTATTTATTTGAAATCATTCATGTGGAAAAAGAAAAAGAAAAGTAGATTATTCTTTCTAGTTTGAAAAGTGAAATGAATTTATTATGTTATTCTTATGATATTAGTTATGCAAATGTAATTTTCAATTATTGAAAGAAAAAAATTATCCTATTTTTATGGAATGGGTACTTTTTACTTTATGGTTAAAATTCTAAGTAAATTCCTTGTTATAAGGTTGTGGTTGTTACACACAAGATCAACAACCCTTAAACAACTCAGCAACTCTTAATCAAATCAGTAGTAATGAATGATAAAGCAATGAACACACATGCATAAGATAACACCAGATATACATGGAAAACCCAAGAAGGGAAAAAACCCATGGAGAGGAATCTCTTAATATATGAATAATATTACAATTTGTTTTAAGGCTCACTACCTAAGGAAGCACTGCTCCTAGAGGGACTTGCAGACTAAGGTGCACAACCTTAGAGTAAGATACAAAGGACTTACAGGCTAAGGTGCACAAACCCAAGGCAAGATGCAAAGACCTTCTATGGAGACCCACTATCTTCGAGTGGGATACATGAAGATTACAATGAAAACATGAACATGAACTACTATAAAACAAGCACCTAATATATGTTGGTGTTGCAATCCCTTTTTGCACAATCAATCCATCATACTAAATTCACACACTTTATACTCAACTCACATCATATTATCTTCCTTATTCCACCCTCACACTTTTCAACTAATTTTTTCTTCCATTTATAGCCTCCACAACATCTCAAAACACAAATTAGGTCAACCAGAACAAGAGATAAGCAATGACCTCAACAAGTTGACCAAAAAACATAATTTTGGTGAAAGTGGTCCTATCTAGGAGATAGAGAGGACCAAAATCAACTTATTACATCTTCCAATGTGATCCCAAACATCACACATGTTGGCACACAACATCTCAAGCTAGCAACAAGGAAATATGTAGAAGAAACACATAGTACATTACCAGTCGGCTCAAAAACACATATTCAAAAGGAATTCACTCAATACGGCTCTCAATAGGATAGGGAAAGACCCAAACTCATCTTAACATAGCATCAATTTCTGGAATAGACCCCCAATCATGTAGCACAAGCAAGAGAACAAGCCCTATCGGCTAAACATCCATAAATCACCCAAAGATCCAACACAAACAATATGTAGCACCAAAGAGATCAATCATTAATGTGTGGAACACAAAGAAATGTTCCATGAATATCCATTAATACTTCCATATACTTATTTCTCATTTTCATGCCAAAAATAGTTACCACAAACCAAATAGAACTAGAACTCTTCATCTTGAAAGCCTAGAAGACAGTCATGAGATAGAACATTTACAAACTAACTTGCAATAAAATTCATCACATGAAAGTTGAATTGAGATGTTTCACAAACACTAGAAGCATGTCCACTAAATTTCAGGAACAAAAGCAATAATATAGAGAAATATAGAACATTTTTTAGACCAATCCAAACAAGCAAACAAACCGCCAACTCACTGCAATTACCAGAGACCTCCTTGGCAACACTGGTGACCATAAATAATAAGATTGAAGCATTCATAGATCATAAGCATTGAATCCCAAACCATAATACCGTATCTTCAAAATCAAAGGAATGCAAAGCATTCTCCCAAATAGTCTTCAAAGAAACTTCATGTAGAAAAAACCTTTCCCAATAATTTGAAGACCAGAACTTCCTTGTAACAATACATACTTCCTCAAGAATAGAAAGAGAGAGAATAAAACACACTAAATACCATCAATAATACTTATAATCCTCATCTTAATACGTCTAATCCTCATCTTCATACTTCTAATCCTCATCTTAATACTTATAATCCTCATCTTAGTATGCCATCATGATATCATCTCTTCTAACAACAAACATACTCAAGGCATGACATCCAACCATGAACATCAACAACATCATTATTAGCACATCATCATAGTATACCATCAACATACAAATGTAGGCATCAATGACAACCCAAACTAAGTGTTGACATAAATGATAAACAAAATTGTGTATTGACATCAATGAAAACCTTAGGTAACATATGTGAAAAAATCTCCCCCTTTGGCATTGATGGAAACACACACATTCTTATTCTCCCCCTTTGACATCAAGGATAAAGAGAAAAGGTCTTCATTTAAATCCTCAACATATTATCAAAAATTGTACTTCTCCTTCAAACAATTATATATTCTCCCATATCAACAACAACCAACCAACTACCTACTCCCCTTGAGAGGTAGCTCACATCAATCCAAGAGAAAAGGATGTGACATGAATTTCTCCCCCTGGATAGATGCACTATCTATACATCTATTTTGAAGAAGGAGGGTCAATAACCCCTAACTTCTATCAAAGATACTCAAAATTATCCTTTGAAAGAAACTAAGTGAAGATGTCTACAATCAAATCCTTAGTAGGAATATACTCCAATCTTTCTTGTTTTATAGCCTTCTCTCTTAGAAAGTGATACTGGATAGAAATATGTTTGGTCCTATAATGCATCAGAAAATTCTTGGAAATATTTATTGCACTAGTATTATCACATAATATGGGAAGGGTTTCATCATACACCACCTTTATATCCTTCAAATTCTACTTCATCCAAAGCACTTGGGTACAACAAGATGTTGCAGCATTATACTCAGCTATGTTGTGGATAAGAACATTGAGTCCTACTTCTTACTAAACAAGAGACCAATATACCTACTAAGAAAAATGCACTTCCATTGGTACTTCTTTGGTAATCCACATATCCTACCCAATTAGCATCAATATAAGCACTCAAAGAAAAGTTGCCATCCTTCTTGTATCACAAACCATAATCCAAATTTCCCTTCAAATATCTAAATATTCTTTTTATTGCCTTCTCATGAGTTTTCTTAATATTAGCTTGTTTCTTTCCATCTTCATTTATCTTGTTCCAAAACACCCACTTTGTTCGTATAACATTCTTATCAGCTAGTCTGGGGACCAATTCCCATGTCTGGTTTTTTTCTATCTGATTCAATTCTTCTTCCATTGCCTTCATCCATCCTTCATCTTTGCTAACGTCAATAAATTTCTTGGGCTCTACTTTTGATAATAAGCACAAATTTAGTTGCTCACTTGATTTTGCAAGCCTTCTCCTAGTATGGACACCTTCATTCTTATCTCCAATGATCTGATATGGTGAATGATTCCTCTAAACATATTTTGTTGGAGTCTTAGGGGTATTTTTTAATTCTTATCCTTCTCTTCTTTCTCTTCTTCAATGCAGAGAGGTATATCAAATCTGCAAATCTATGGTTCTTGTGAGATATATGACACAAATCTTATCTACCTTAACATTTGTGCTTTCAATCAACTTTCTCAATCTCTTGTTGTGGCATCTATAGGCCTTACTTCTGGGTGATTAACCAAGGAATATCCCTTCATCACGTCTTGATTCAAACTTTTCAAGGTCTTCTTCATCTCTCTTGATGAAGCATTTTCTACCAAAGATCCTAAAATATGTGATAGTGGGAGGTCTTCCATACCACAGCTCATAAGGGGTCTTAGTTCTATTGACCCTAAAATGTACTCTATTAATAGGTGGACAATAGTGTGAATTGCTTTCTTCCAATACATATCAAACAAATTTGCATATTTCAACATTAACCTAGCCATCTCTTTCATAGTCCTATTCTTCCTCTCCACTACCCCAAATTCTATTGAGGGGTCCTAGGATAAGATAGATGTCTCCTAATACCATGATATTCACAAAAAAAATCAAATTTATTTGAAGTAAATTCAGCTCCTCTATCAAACCTTAAGCATTTGATCTTAGCATTCATTTCATTCTCAACTTTTTCTTTGAAAATTTTAAACTTATCAAAAGCTTCTAATTTTTCTCTTAAAAATCTAACCCAAGTCATTCTAGAGTAATCATCGACAAGCAACATGAAATACCTTTCACCTTGTTGACTCTTTATTCTTGTAGGTCCACATAGGTCATGTAAATCAAATCTAATGGCATTGTAGAAGAACACTCCTTGCTCTTGAAACTTTTCTTTGTTTTCTTTCCTATTTGACACCTTACATAATGTGTTTGTAGGCTTGGTTATCTTAGGTATATCTCTCATCACATGAGTAGAGTTTATCTTCACCATATTTTCAAAGTTGATGTGTCCCATCTTCTTGTGCCACAGCCAACACTCACCGAATTGAGCTAATAAACATGTTCTTCCATTTGCCTCCTTTAGATGATAGACATTTCCATTTATCCTAGTACCTTTTGCAACTAATCTTTTGGACCCTGCCTTCGTGATCTCACAACCTTTGGCATGAAATGTAAGGTTATATCCTTTACTACACATCTACCTAATGTTGAGGGGATTATGCTTCATCCCTTTGACATAGAGGACATCCTCAGTCTTGTTCTTTCCATAAATGGTTATGGCACCCTTTCCACAAATTTTTGTTGACTCATCACCACCAAACTTGACAACTCCACCATTCCAATTCTTAAGGTTGATGAGCCTCCCCTTGTCACTAGTCATGTGGTTATAAAAACCACTTTCAATCACCCAAGAATTTTCTTCTTCCTTTGCATGAAAGGCAGTCCACGCAACCATTGATTTTTCATCATCTTTGTTACCCTGCAAGGTATTTGTTTGGAAAATGTGTCTCAACCTTGCAATTACATAAATTATTGTTGATACATAAGGTATTATTCATATGATGATGGGGGTTGCAAGGGGTCCCCCCCTGCGAGGGGTTTGGGGGGATCATCCCCCCAGCTGGGGGTCCGGGGGTAGCACGCCCCAACTAGGGGCTCAGGGGTAGCGCTCCCAAAAGGAATTTTTTTATTTTATTTTTTTATTGTAAATCTAGACCATCCATAATTAGGTCTTAGATCTGATAGTCAATGTTTAATTAGCTTGAATTTCCCTAGAATTTAACCCTTTTTTATGAGGGCATTGTATTATGGTTGTGTATTGTGATGTATTATGAGAGTCTAATAGCGGTCATGCTGCCTTTGGATCTTTGGTTGGTGATACTCCTGTGAGAAGATTGCCCTGCAAGTATAGTGTAATCTTTGTGATTTCTGAATAATATATTGGACGGATTTTGGAGTGTGGGGTTTTTCTCGCAAAAGGGTTTTCCCAAGTAAATCACTCTATTGTGTTATGCATGATATTTATGTTTATTTTTGTTTAAGTTGTTGTAACTGTTAAAGATTTGTAAAATTTTTGCATTATCCTCCAATCAAGATTAGTGTAGGAAGTTGTTCTGCTACCTTAGCTTCCTTACGGTATTGGATTTCTTATATTTTTTAGTATCACTCTTTTTGTCACCAAATTTCAATACCATGAAGAGTGGCTCATCATTTGAATCATCATGATCCTCATTTGCTGAGGAATATCTACTCTCATTGGAATAAAAACTCCTTTTGAACTTCGCTCTTTTGTTTATATCCTCTGATTCTTTAAAAGGGTATTTAGAAGCAAAATGATCAATTCTCCCATAATTGAATCACTTGAAAGGTAACTTACCTTTGTATTTGTCGGTGCCCTTCTTCAATATTCTCAAGAATTTCGCTTATACCTCATCAAATTCACCATATTGATCAGTTGATTCATCTTCTGCTTTCTTAATGACTTTGAATGTTGCTTCCTTTTTTAGAGCATCTTTGTCAAACTCTCTCATTTCAAAGGCAATGAGAGCACCAAACAATTGATCGAATGAGTAGTTATCCAAGTCCTTAGAATACTCAATGGTGGATACCTTATGACTATAATACTTAGGGAGAGATCTCAGAACCTTCTTTACAATCTCATCTTCTTTCACTTCTCCACCAATACCTCCAATGTCATTAACTACTTCATCCACTTGGAGCATATAACTAGTAATATCTTCATCCTTTGTTATCCTCAAGGTCTCAAATTTTCTCTTGAAGTTTTGCATCTTGACTTCCTTCACTTTACTATCACCTTCATAAATGTTGCTAAATTTTTTCCTGACATCCTTAACAAAATTGCAATTCATCGCCTTCAAAAGTTTTGGATCAACTAACCCACACAAGATAGAATTCTTTGCCTTGCATTGTTCTCATACAACTTAATCTTAGATGGATATGTTGGAGAAGCAACAGGAGTAGTGTAACCATCTTTGACAGACTTCCAAACACAAAACCCTAGATAAGATAGATAGCCTTCCATTCTTACTCTCCAAAAGGTTTAATTTGTTCCATCAAACCTAGGTCCCTTGTAAAATCCATCATGTGCCATACCAGACCTTTCTTAAGCAATTAAGATCCTTCTGAGGAAGTTGGCTTTGATACTAATTGTTGAACACACCCAGATACTGAGAGGGGGGGTTGAATCGGTATCTTCAAAAACTTAAACCCTTCAGCACAATGCAAATTAAGAATTTTATCATGATCAACAACTCTTAGTCAGATCAGTAGATAAAGTAATGAACACACATACACAAGATTAGCAACCCTTAAACATCTCAACAACTCTTAATCAAATCAACAATAATAAATGATAAATAAATAAACACACATGCACAAGATAACACTAGATATACATGGAAAACCCGAGAAGGGAAAAAAACACAAAGGGAAATCTCTCGATATATGAATAATATTACATTTTTTTAAGGCTCACTGCCTAAGAAAGAACACTACTCCCAAAGGGATTTGTAGACTAAGGTGTGCAACCTTAGGGAAAGATAAAAAAAGGACTTTTAGGTTGAGGTGCACAACTCCAAGGCAAGATACAAAGACTTGCTAGGGAGACTCACTATCTCTGAGCAGGATACATGAAGATTACAATGAAAACATGAACATGAACTACTATAAAACAAGCATCCAATATATATTGATGTTGCAGTCCCTTTTTTGCATAATTATTCTATCATACTGAATTTGCACACTTCATATTCAACTCACATTATATTATCTTCCTTATTCCACTCTTAAACTTTGTAACTGATTTTTTCTTCCATTTATATCCTCCATAACATCTCAAAACACCAATTAGGTCGGCTAGAACAGGAGATAAGCAATGAGCTCAACAAGCTAGCCACAAAACATAATTACAATGAAAGTGGTCTTATCCAAGAGATAGAGAGGACCAAAAACAACTTATTACATCTTCCAATGTGATCCCAAACATCACACACTAGTGCACAGTATCCCAAGTCAAAAATAAGGAAACGTGTAGAAGAAATGTATAGCACATTACTAGTCAGCCCAAAAAAGCATATTCCAAAGGAATTCACTCAATCTGATTCTCAATAGGATAGGGTAGGACCCAAAATCATCTTAACACAACCTCAATTGTTGGCACAAACCCTCAAACACATAGCACAAGCAAGAGAACAATCCCTATCAGCTAGACATCCACAAATCGCCTAGAGAGGCAACATAAACAATATGCAGCACCAAAGAGATCGACCATTGATGTGCAAACCATAAAGAAATGTTCCATGAACATCCAAAAATACTTTGATATACTTCTTTCTTACTTCCATGCTAAAAATAGTTACTACAAACCAAACAAAACTAAAGACCATCAATAATACTTCTATTCCTCATCTTAACACTTCTAATCCTCATCTTAATACTTCTAATCCTCATCTTAATATATCATCATGATATCATCTTTGTTGCCAAAAAACATAATCGAGGCATGACATCCAACCATGAACATCAACAACATCACTATTAGAATCATCATAGTATACCATCAACATGCAAATGTAAGCATCAATGACAACCCAAACTAAGTGTTGACATCAATAACAACCTTAGGTAACATATGTGCAACAATCTCCCCCTTTGGAATTTGCGGTGACACACACATGCTTATTCTCCCCATTTGACATCAAGGAAAAAGGGAAAGGGTCTTCATTTAAATCATCAACACATTCTCAACAACTGCACTTCTCCTTCAAATAATTATATATACTCACCCTATACACAACAACCAACCAACTACCTACTCCCCTTGAGAGGTAGCTCACATCAATCCAAGATAAAAAGATAAGACATAAATTTATCCCCTTGGATAGATGCATTATCTATGCATCTAGTTTGAAGGAGGGGTAATAACCCTAACTTTTATCAAAGATAGTATCCTTTGAAAGTGGCTTATTGAAGATGTCTGGAATTTGATCCTTAGTGGGAACATACTCCAATCTGACTTCTTGTTCTACAACCTCCTCTCTTAGAAAGTGGTACTAGATATAAATATGTTTGGTCCTTGAATCAATCACTGGAATCTTGGAAATATTTATTGCACTAGTTTTAGTGGAGCATGCATTAGCGTTTGGGCTCCTAAGACCCACACCACACCACTAGAAATTTGACAATACCAGCTTTTTGATGATATCTTGTTCACCCAATTTTGATAGCGTACACCCAAGTTATGGCCAAAAGAAAAAATAACTCCCTTAGGGACAAAAGAGGATCTTGGAGGGCCCTTGTCAGCATTTATACCACTGAAGTCAATGAAATATTCTTGGAATATTCCATGTTACTAGAAAAATACACTGGCCATCAGAAAGCAAAAAATACTAGAATATACTTGTCTTGGTGGAATATTTTTTCCATAATGCACAGAAAAAGGGCTCATGTCAAGAAAATTTTGAGGCAACTGAAAAAGGGTGCAGAGTCCACCGGAAGAATTTAAAAATTGCCAAGATTTTTGTTGATCGTCAGGCAGTGCTTATGAAGCCACTATCGATGCCATTAAAAGTTGTTGGTCGACATATAAGCTTGTTGGTGATCCAAAGGGCATCAGCCACAGGACTAATGGGGCCTGTAAGGGTCTGCATGTGCAAGTACCCGCATTAAATGATTTTTTTGTATAAAAACAAAAAAACACCACTCCATAAAAAATTAAAAAACCTATCTTTTTTAATAAATCTTATAATTTATAAAAATCATAGAAAATTTAGAAACCAAATGCAATTTTTTTGTGTGCACAGGGCCATATAAGGGTCATATAGCCCCTATGCAAAAAAAAATGCCTCAGAATATTTCAATAGGGAATATAGGAAAAATTATATTCAAATTTCATCGAATCATATTCTTGAATCCAACCGTGAGGTCCTTTTTTCACCAAAGTGCACCTAAAAATCACCCACTTCCAAAAATTGTAAAAAAACCATTGGAGAATCCAAATTTGAAGCCCTTAACCCTTGTTGAAGAAAAAACCCTCATAAATCAAGAAAGGGTTCACTGAATTCATACTCTGATACCATGTTAGAATTATGAAAAACACAAGCCATGAGATTAAATAATGAAAAAAGACACCTCCCACACAAGACAGCTACAAACAATAATATGCAATATTCCTCAACACGGAAAAGCTACAAAATGAACCTTAAGAATATTCAAGGAAAATAAGAGTCCTCAAAGATTGAGAGTTATATCAAAGGCATATCAAAGGTATTATAAGGTGTGATAATACAATGAAGGTTTAATTTTATATAGGAGCAACCCTAAATGATAAATGGATTAGATCATGACAAGTGTCAACATATCATGCAATGAGACAGAAAGTTCTAATAATAGCTCTCTAGTTAACATAGAAAATCATGTTGAATGCACAAGACAACTAAGAGGGGGTGAATTAGTTGTACATTAAAACTTCAAAGCCCTCATAAACATCAAATCCACATAACCTTAATTAATCCTTAATATGTTAGAATTATTTAGCATGAAAGAAAATAACAAAAATTGAAACACATCAACACCATACACAATAGAAAACCAGAATTACATGGAAAACCCTAGAAGGGAAAAGCCACATTGAGGATTAGCTCATAATATAAATTAATTGCAACATCGAATACAATAGGCTCACTGTCAAATGGCTCATTTCCCAGACGAAAGAAGGGCTCATTGCCAAATTACAAAAAAAAAGAAAAAAGAATGTTACAATAGGAAATCCATCTCAATGCAACAAAAAATTCCATCGCAGCATCACCAACACATTTACAACCTTTCTGAAGATTGTAGACACCTTCTGCTCATTGCTTCCTGTAGTCTAACTCATTAAGGTTCACAATGCACTTCAAAAATTCCCACTTCACACTTTTGCAATTCGCATCACACTCTACACACACAAATTCTCCATCAACACAAGTAGTATTTTTTCACGTCTCAATTTTTACTTACATTTAATAATGTTAAGTTATTTAAATATTTTTGGAAAAATGAAATTTAACAGTTTTTGACTTGTGATAAATTTAAGAATTCAAAGTCATTTGTAATTTTTATCCATGGAAATTTAATGATTAAAAATGAAGGATGAATGTTATGATGTAGTAATGAAATCATTTTTTTGAGCATTGGTTTATGGATACTGATGAAACTTTGCAAGTGCAAGTGTGTGAATGCAAGAACAAGTTGAAGAGAGAACATGGTTGAGGTAGGAGTATTTAGCCAAATGACGATCAGTAAGCTTGTTGGAATATGGATCGCACACACCACTGAAAAATCATAATATCTTCATTGAAATTTTCAATTTGGTAGATATCATTTTATGTGAATGTGTTGATGATCAAATAGGTAGACTAGTGGAAAATGAAATCATTAGTTCATTATTTTTACCTTGTGAATTTAATATTTCTTATAAATTCAAAAAGAGATGTATGTATATATATATGCATACAAACATATAAGTGTTTACATTGAGTTAGAAATGCAAATGATAAAATGAATAAAATAATTCAAAGATTTTTCTTATCTCTACTTTATAGAGATCATTTCTTTTAATATAAAGAAAACACAAAAAAAAATGTGTTCGAGAATATTTATATATATGTATGTAAATATGTAATGTAAAATGAATATATATATGTATATGTATGTATATGTATGTATATGTATGTATATACATATATGCATATATCTATATATAAACATATTATATAATGATTTGAATTATTTAAATTTAAAAAAAATGTATAGTGGGCGAGGATATGGAAAACACCTCATTATGAGTGCGGGAACTTTTAACATTGAAATAACGTAACTCCTGACCTGTAAGCTTACCAATATTAATAACCATGTAAGAGTGGTAGTGGAAAAAAGAAATTAAGAAAGTTTAAGGCAAAAATCTGGAGGAAAATGGACCCCAAAAGGAGAAAATTTAGAAAGGAGAGAAAAGCAAAGAAAAAGGATGATCGATTGGAAAGAAAAGAATCGTTGTTTCCATTTTGAGTTCCTCCATCTCATATCCAATGTTGATTCTTTGACAAAAATCAGAGGTAAGGATTCATAGAAAACTTTATTTTTGCTATGTTGAATATCCTTAAGTTCTCATCAAATACATTTATAATTTTCTATTATTTTGTTTAAACCCAATGAAACTTTGTATTCAATTACCATCATTTGGATGCCTTTAATCGGCTATCAATGGAGGGTTGATGGGTTGGACAACCTGTGTAGAACCCAGATTATATATAATATCACTTAATCATGAGCTCTGAGAGCCTTTTTGTATTTCCTTTTTGTATTTCCTAGTGTTGCATTAAGCAAGCTTTAGATTCTGTCATTAGCATCTTTTGGTTCCTTTATTATACTTTCAAATGTGTAAGCCATTAGAGGGATCGACTCTTAGTCAAGAGTCATTTTTCCATCATAGGGTGGCTTTTATTTTGATGTTACAATGTTAGCAACCTGTGCTTTTTACCTCTTTGTTTAGATTCTCCTACTCTAGTGGTCTTTCTTGGGCACAAGAGAGACACTACATTTGTTATGATGAGCCCATCATGGGTAACGACTCCATGTGCGTCGAATTAGTTTTAGGTCAACACAAGGCCAAATCATTTCATACACAACCCGTAAGGGTGCTGACCACCTTTACATGTGTAACATGTGGTTTATGCCCCATCTTTGTGTTTTGCATTAAGATTGTTCGTTCCCATCGAGCCAATGGATGGCTCGATCCCTACATGGTGAAGGTGGACCTTCTGTATTCCATGCTCAATACTTTGTTTGATAGTGTTATATCCACAACTCTTAGCATGTTGCCTCGGCCTTTTAAGCTGATTTGACCACACCCAACCAACTCCATTTTATGGAGGATGTTGTTAAGGGTTATTGTAACCCAATAAGGGGGTTGGTGGCCCAAAAACAAAACCATTATGTTCTATCATAATACTTGGTATGTGAGGGTTTATGTTTCCTTGTGATGGTAGTCGACCATTTCATAGTTGTGCAAGTTCTTCATGATTTCGTTGTAATATACCACAACGTCATAAGACGTGTGGTGCATGTATTTTCTAAGGAAATTCCAAGAGGGATCGAACCTATTATTTTATCATATCGAATCCATAGTAATTCAAGAAAGTGATAGAGTGTTGTCTATACAGAGATGCTTTTTATCATTAACTGATCATGGGGTGTTTCTAGAACGAGCCCCCGCATTGTTTAAATGACTATGTAGAAGCACATCACAAGATTTACCAAACCTCGAGTCTCTTCCACCCAAGTTGAGATCTGAAAGGAAGATTCTAAACAACCTTTGAAAGTTTGGTTGAATGATAAAACAAATGATTGTAACTCTGTAAAATGTATAAACATGATAATTTTGGATGAACAAAATGTATCAACCAAATAAATTGAATGTTCTTAATTCTCTATGTAATGAATTATGAAATTTATTTTGAAACCAAGCTAAACTCGTGAACCCTTAAAACTATTTAATTTGAAACAATGGTAATGGGTTTTTTTATATGAGTCGATATTTCTTTTTACGCATTATTTGAAAATGAAAACATGAATCTCTGAGTGAGTTTTTAGTTCTTTTTTTAAATAAGAGAATGTATACATACACTAATTACTATAGAAAAAGGTAATATAAGTGTATATACATAAACCAATTATGTATATACACATACATATGATATACCTTCTTTTAAAAGTTTATTTTTCCTTATCTAAAAAATATAAGTTTGATTCTGTGTAGGAAGAAATATGGAAATAATTGATATATGTATGGTGATGTATGTGTTGTGAAACATGCTTAAATGTATCATATAAATGATGAAATAGATTATGTTATAATCATTGAATGTATATTTTCATAACATTCAAGATGGCCTACATGAAACATATATAGATTATGTTTGTAGAAAATTTATGATTATTTATCATGAAAAGGTTGGTTAGCATAACCCACTAGAAACTAGATTGTATGTTTTTAAATTGTTTATTTTTAAGGGAAGAATGTTACCTTATGTATGTAGAAGGTTACCTTCCAGGACGGGTGCCGAAAATGGGTTAACATAGATTATAGGTTTCACTTTTCCAAAATCTATCATTTTGTAGTTGTATACAGTATAAGCTTGTCCAAGCATTTTTAGCCCATGCTATTGAATGGACTGATCTTTATGGTGTAACTCTCTATAATTTCCTATCATTGATCTTGCATTTTCTAAATGTAGATATAAATACTCATAGTTATGTTAGACACACACTAGATTCCACCTTGCATATCATTTTCCCTTGCTAAGTATTTCATGAAGGGTTGGGTATTCTTCGAGTTAGGAAGAATTAGGTGGTAGCGTAGCTTCATTTTTGGGTGGAAATTTCCTAAACCATATCTCATCCACTAGATGCGTCGAGCGTTGAAGAGGAATTACATGGAAATTCCATCTTTGATTATTTTACTTTATACTATATGATGTAAAACTTGAGTTGACTAAGTGGCGATGTTAGCCTAGCTACACTATGTAATTTGACATTTGGAAATTCATTATTATTTTGGACATGTGCTATGATACAAAATATATATTTTATTTATGTCTTTAATTTAATATTCATATTGTCATAATTGATTTATTGGTGTTATTTAAGAATGACACATTACATTTGGTATCAGAGCTTACGGTCAAGCTCTAGGCCTATGTGTGCATAGTGGTCATAATTAGGGTTAGTTGAACCTTACTCGAATTTGAGTTTAGAAAACCTAAATTGAATGTAGGTATTGGAAGGTCAAAGTCTAGGAAAAAGAAGGGGAAAAGCAGTTAAGGCTTCCAAAAAGAAAGTTGTTGTCGAAGAGAACCCAAAACTTGAATTCCAACCTGAGATTCTTGATGAGGAGACCTTAGCACATGCCTTCACTTGAATAAAGTTAGAAAGGGGCAAGAAGATCAAAGAGTCTAAACACATTGTTAAAACTAAGAAACCTTCTGCAATACAAGACTGGCCTTTCGTTGTAGACCCAATGCACACATTCTGATAAAAGAAGAGAAGGAGTGCCTACGTTAACATGCTTCCTCTTCCAAGAAGGTTGTTGTAGACTCTGATGAGGACCCAAAAGAGTGTCCTCTATCTAAATTGAATAACCCACCTAATAAGGGGGAAATTTTGTAAATAAGGATCTATGTAATCCATTATTATAATAAATAAAGTCTCTTTTTTTGTATTCAAAGCTGTGAGTTTGAATGACTTATCCTTGCTATGAATGAACATGAATATCTTTTAAATATTACTTGCTATAATACTTACTATTATGTGTTTGAAATTATTAAACATAAAAAAGTTGTGTTAGTTACGCTAAACACGTGTTGTGATGTATTTTAATTAAGAATCACCATGGTGAACACCGGGAATGGAGGTTCAAGTCAGGGAAAACTTTAGTGGTGAATCTTCACCAATTGGCGAATTCTAGGAATCAGGAAAATCGAAATTGGTGAATTTACCATATCCAACAGGGTGTTCAAATTGTCGGGATTTCATGAACTATCGGTCCAATGCATGTCCATTCGCCAGCAGATTTTTTTTATGAGGCATGTTTAGGCAATAAATTTTCCATAACAGAATACACATTTCCAATGGACCGATTAATATTTTTGCTTGGAATCCCGGGGAGCATGTCATAAAACACCAACATATTCACCAATACTATTAAAACAACATTATATGAGGACCCATTTCGCCAATTAAAATTTACAAATAGTTGCTTGTGAAGACCCATTTCACCAATTAAAATTTATAAATAGTTGCTTATGAGGACCTATTTCGCCAATAATATTTAAAAATAATTACATTTGAGGACACATTTTGCCTTGAAAATTACAAGGTATCGTTGTATAAGCACACGGGATTCGCCAAATTTTTAACATACCATTTAAAAATCCCACGGAATTCACCAAATATGGATTGATATAAATACAATTGAAACTGTTATTTTTTCTTACACATTTTGTTCAGTTCTGAGGTTCTACTTCTCGATTCAGAAGTCAGCGAAACCCGAAAACGTAGACTCAAAGGTGAGTGATCATTTCTTCATACTGTAATTAGTTATTAGTTATAATAATAAGATATATTTATTTATTTTCCATTCTTGTTTCAGTCTTAAACATGATTTTGAGTAGGGAATGGGATCTATATTCTCTGTTGGTCTATCCTTCTTAAACAAGAAGACATTTTTTTCCAGCTTTTATTCGAAGTGAGATATCAATATGTCGAGCAGCAAGGGTAAGACTCCTGAGGGTAATGAAGAGACTAGGAGGCCATCAAAATGCCCAAAATGTGGAGGTACCATATAGTCTTACTTTGGAATTGGAAAAGCTTCTAATCCATCAGATCAAGGTGGAGCTACACCATCAACTCTTCCACCAAATATTATTGAAGATGGCATTGACAATACCTCACCGCCACAGGAAGGTCAAGGTGACATTTTCATTGAGTTAAATCAAAATGTATCAAATGAGGATGGAAATACCACAGAAGATGTTCCAAGGGATACCTTGGTTAGCTAGAATGAGATAATTGACTTGGATGAGGATGATGTTGGTAGCAAGAAAATAAAAGGCAAATCAAAATTGCGGCGCGAGTGGGAAATGACAAGGAATTTTCAAATTGGTTGGTTCTCGAAGTACCCATTCCTTGAACTAGTGGAGGTATCAAATGAAAACAATATTGAAAGGGCAAAAGAGGTCAAATGTAAGATTTATATTTGGAAATGTGGAAGAGACAAGACAATGCAACTAAATCTTGACACTATAGAAAAGCATATCGGTAAAGTTCACGAAAAACAAATCATAGACGGAAAGGAACAATCAGTCGTACGATGGAAATCAAAGGAAAAATGTCTTCATGTTAAGTATGTCATAGATTATGGAGAGCATAACCATAGAATGTGGAAGATTAAAAAATGTGAAGGTACACTTGAGGCTCATTTTGGAAAAGCCATGGCAGCAGCAAATCTGTCAAAAATTGTTTAGATGAGTGTTGTTTTTCATATTTTGTCCAAGGGGCATCCTATGACAGACTACCCAGAATATTTTGATTTATTATCTTATTTGAGTGTTTCCCACTTTCCCTTCTCACATTGGTCAGTAAATGTTGGATGGGAATGGGTGAACTATCTTGCTGCAGTGGAAAAACAAGATTTAAAGGAGAAAGTAAAAGAGTCAAATTTCATTGCATTATCTTTAGATGAAGTTACTGTGGTAGACAATACTTCTTGGGTTTGTATGCATTTGTGTATTGTAGAACAACATATTCACCAAGATCATCTTCTCTATGTTCATAAAATGAAGGACAGTTCATCATCGCAAAAGCTATTTGAACTAGTCAAGAAATCTTTGAATGAAATTGCAGGTATGGATGAGTTGACAATTGCCAAAAAGTTGGTGTGTGTAGGAGTTGATCGAGCTGCAGTGATGCAAGGTCAAAGGAGCGGTCTTTGCACAAAGTTACAAACTACTTGTGCACCATACATGCTTGGCATTCACAGCATGGCCCACATAATGAATTTAGCATTCAAAACTGTAAGAAAGTTTCCTACAGTATCAAAAGTTGAAAATCTAGTTCGTGAGATCCACACATACTTCTGCCGAAGTCCCAAGAGTTTCCTTGAATTTCAACATTTTTCTGAGGGAATAACACTTGGAAACAAGTTTCTCAAGGATGTTGATACCACAAGGATCTCCCTGCATGGACTAGCGCAACGAGTTCTTTCAGAATATCAATCCTTGATTGGAGTGATGTACGAGCATCGTAGCGTAGTAGACAAAGCTCCTGACCTCTTACATAGGTTAAGCGATATAGAGACACTCTTGACTTTAGCTAGTCTTCTCCCCATGTTGGATGAGATGAACAATCTTTTGAAGAAAGCCCAAGACAGAACTATGTATATTTATGAATATGCCAATCTATGTAAAGTTGCATGCTTGGCCCTCAATCATCTATATCTAGATCTAACACAAGAAGGAAAAAATTATTTGATGTGGCGGAAACTTATTGATTTGAATAATCCTGATAATTATTTACAGTTTAATGCAAGCGGGCACTTATGTATCTGTGTACGTGGATATGAGATACCAATGTACCATTGTAAGACAGCGCGTTCTAGAAGAGAAGTACCTATTAATGAGGAAGATTTTAACGACATTGTTAAATCTGTTAGTGATAATTTGAAGGAAATTGCAAAATCTATTTCCTCAGAGATTCGTGAAAGATTCCCTCGACATGAAATTATTGAAGCCATGGGTATTGTGTATCCTCAATTTTGGGTAAACCGAGATAACCCAAAATATTTTCATGATCAAGTAAAAATCTTGATCGAACAGTTTTTGAAAGAGGTAACATACAATGAGCAGACAATAGAAGGAAATTTAAATGAAAATAAGCTTAGAAAGCAATGTGGGAGTTTTGCAACAGCTATGAGGGACCAGTATAAATCCATGGGCAAGGAGAAGGCCTTTGAACCGGGATCAATAAAAAAGGTTTGGACAAGCTTAGGTCAGAGGAAATATTGCGTGGTTCGATGTCAGAATATTTCAAACTTGTTGATTTATGTCAGACAATGATATTGGGGTCAGTGGAGGATGAGAGAGTTTTCAGTACATTGGGGTTTTTGAAATCAAAGTTAAGAAACAAACTGGACAAGAATTTGGAAAATTCCTTGAGGATGAAAGGAACTGCGTATAATGTCAAAAAAAATCATTTTGAAAGGGCACTCGCAATCTGGAGGTCCACATGTGAAAGAAGAGGGATCGGGTTGTGCAACACAATCTCTCCAATTCCAAGAGCCGTCGGTATTGGTGGTAGTGGCATGGAAGTGGGCCTAGGACAGATGACAATGATATTGAAATTGACACAAATCACACAATGAATGTTGAATTTGAGACACAGGCCGAAGAAAGTGAAGAGCAGACTCAGAATCAAGATGACTCTTTTACTTTCTCTCAAGAAGAGCATCGCTTTGAGGACCCTGACTCCGTTTGGGAAATGGAAGAGAATTAGCAGGTTTTAGGTATTTTTACTACACTTCATGAATCAGTTTCCATTGTTCCAAAGTCCAAACTGTAGGTGATGATATTTTATATTGTATTCAATGAACATTGAAATTGTGAATCATTGCACTTCATGATATCTTATTTTATATTGCACTCAAGCACTACATGAATCATATTCCAAACTGTAGTTGATGATTTTTTATATTGTATTAAAATTAATTGTGAATCATTTCTCTTCAGGATATTTTATTTTATATTGCACTCCATGATATTTTATATTATATTGCACTTCATGAATCATATGCCAAAGTCAAACTGTAGTTGATGATATTTTATAAATTATATAGCAATCCATCATCCATGAAATTGTGATATTAAAATTTAAATTTGATCTCTTAAAAGGAAATTTATTTTTTCTTTACAAAGAAACTAGCCTCCACCGAGTCCACCCCACTTATCTTCCACATATCAATAATCACAAAAATAAACAACACTTTGATTTTATGATTCATAAATTATAAACAATGCAAATTGTAGAAATTTGTGTGACAAGATCCATATTATAGCCTACATTGCATCCATAAACAAATTTGAAATTTCGTAGTGGCGTAGTCCTTCCCCCATTCCTAACAAAATTCAATACCATCAGCCTAGCAATGCTTCATCGGTGGAACCCCCATCACAGTCTCATCGATGGCCCAATGAAAATAACTCACAACCTAGTATCGGTGTAACAATACTCTATTGGGTTGACTCCTAAGGTGCTCTCCCAATATACCGATAGAGTCAAGTTGTCAACAAAAGTAACCATGAATTATAACCATGGGCGTGAATTATTGAATTTTATCAATAATCACAAAAATATACCACACTTTGATTTTATGAACAATGCAAATTGTAGAAATTTGTGTGACAAGATCCATATTATAGCCTACATTCACATTGCATCCATAAATATTAAATAAATTTTAAATTTCGTAGTGACGTAGTCCTTCCCCCATTCCTAAAAAAATTCAATACCATCGGCCTAACAATGCTTCATCGGCGGAACTCTCATCACAATCCTATTGATGGCTCGATAAAAATAGCTCACAACCTAGTATCAGTGTAACAATACTCTATCGGGCTGACTCCTAAGCTGCTCTCCTGATATACCAATAGAGTCAAGTTGTCAACAAAAGTAACCATGAATTATAACCATGGCCCATGGGCATGAATTATCGAATGCATAAAGTATATTGGGGGAACTATGGTGCATCGGGGAAACATTATCTGGCGTCCCACCGATAGAACGAAGGATAGGTGTCCATTGGTGGAGAGGGTGGCTATTGGTGAAAGACTGATGTGACATTTCGGGGTATCGTGCAGCTGTGTTGTGGTGCATTTATGAACTAGAATTGAAGTGAATTATATCACAAGTTGATCGCATAGTTGTTACAAAATCCTAGAAGATTTCGCTTAGGGTAGAAGCAGAAAGGAAAAAACTTGGAGTTCAGACGTAGCAAAGACCGGTGGACTGTGGAGGCGACTCGGCGAGACTCGCGTAATTACTTCACTTTCAGACCCAGCTAAGAAGCTATTTTACTCAAAAGCTTAAGATTTAAATAATGGAAGAGAGTACAGACAAACCCAAAGCTAAAAAATAGAAAACCGAAAAGCCTAAGAGACTCCTAAATGAAGACCTGATAGATCAATGTCCTGGGTCAGGGACAAGACCCAAGAGGAGTGCTCAAATGAATCCTTCCATGGATCAATTATGGGACAAACAAAAGGGCATAGGGGATATTTAGACACCGCAACGAGGGTACAACCTCTTCATGTACCATTACAAAAAACAATTTAGGTTTCAACCAATCTACAATCCATGGAGGTTGAGCCTGGGAAGAC
Source organism: Sequoiadendron giganteum (assembly GCA_007115665.2). Taxonomy (NCBI): domain Eukaryota; kingdom Viridiplantae; phylum Streptophyta; class Pinopsida; order Cupressales; family Cupressaceae; genus Sequoiadendron; species Sequoiadendron giganteum. Next base: position 649,014,111 of record CM021101.1, on the reverse strand, counting down.
CTGTGGTGCGTAATGTGTTTGTGAATGCAGAGCTAATTAAAGCTCTTGCTATCATATATGACCCCAAGAAAAGAACTATTCAGTCACATGGCGGGGGTGACATGCTTGTTATTTCTAGGGATCTCATTTCTAATGTATTTCAGTTAGAGTGTTCACTGAATTTATCATTCACAATCAAAGATCTCTTGACAGAGTATCGCCACATGGATACTAGCTATAAGAGATGTAAATTACCTTTGCATAGGCCCAAGGATGAAGGAGGCCAACTCAGGAGGTTCTCTAGTAGTGAAAACCCTCCTTTCCATGAATATTTGTTTGAAGAGTATTTCCGATACACCTATTATTCAGCTGGTCAGGTTTTGGGAGTAGAGGTTCTGCCTCTCATGTCGATTGCCCCAATGGTCTTAGCTGCAGACATACAGAGCAAGGATTCCAGGCCATTTGATTATGCTAGCTACTTGGCCAACGCCCTACATCGAGGGCTTGAAAAGATTAAAAATAATAGTGATAATATTAATTTTGAACACTATTCTTTGCTTATGCATTTGCTATTGTACGAGGGACAAGTCAAAGGGGTCTGGAGTGAAGAATTAAGGATAAAAGATATAGATGAAAATGGAGATTTTAAACCTGTACAAATGTGGACTTCATTGTGGGACAGCCGTTTTGGTAGGTCTCATTACCTTTATTTTGAAGATTTTTTTGTAAAACCATTGATGAAGTTGTTGGGGTATCCGTGCAACTATAACCTATCCCCATAAGTACAAAGATTTCTAAGACCAAAGGAAAATGACCGGAGAAATAAAGTGAATCATAACTGGGGAGACTGGTATGCTTTCCCTGATTGTACAGTGATAAGGGTTTATGGGTTCGAAGGGGCTCCACACTTGATGCCACGAGTAGTTCCTGACCGAATTGCTTTTTTAGAAATTGTGAGGCAATTGGAAAAATCTAATTCCAAACACCTCAAAGGACATAGCAAACAATCAATTATGCCCAACACCTTATGTTTTGGAGACTTTACAGTGGTTGCCAATGAAGGATATGGAGAAATTGATGGTAAATTAGCACAGTACAACCTACCTCTAGGTGATGTAAGGAAACAATTTGATGCAGAAGGGTTTATTCACAAGGCGAGATTATCACAGGGGCTATCAGGTTATGAACATTTGTTCTCAATTGAAGATGTCATAAGAAACCATGATGAGGCTTCCACCAAGGAAAGAATGGCCACCTATAACAAGATTATGCTTGCAGAGGAATGGAAGAGGAAAAATGTCCCATCTTATTCAAAGGCATTTGGTGAGATACAAGATCCTTTAACAAGAATTGAGCAACTCATCGCTCATGTCAATGAACTGGTAAAGGATGTTCCCCCAGTTGTTTTTGATGCACCTCATGCAACCTATTCAAGAGTACACGCTGAAGACATAGAGCCCTTGGATTACATACCTTCACAACCTACTCCTGAGGTATTTTTTTTCTGTAGATACTGATATAAGTGAAGAAGAGTAGAGTGATGAAGAGGGTGAGCAGGTCAAGCAAATTAGTGCTCCTGTGATTGCATAGTACGATCCCCCTCAAGAGCAGAATATTGTAAGATTTGAGGCATCAAATGAACTATCTGATGATGTGAGGGTCATGGCTGGACAACAGTTTATTTCTGATTGTGATTTTGTTAAATCTTCTGAATTTAAATCATTTGTTTATGAATATAAAGGTAGAAAAATGAGACAACAGATACAGGATATCACTCCTGGACATGAGGCAACTGCTCTGGAGGAATTGAAAAGGGAGGTAGAAAAGGAAATGGAGTCCATCAATCCTGAAACAAGTAGGGAACTGCTTCAAGAAGCTAGAGTGTTGCTCTTGCTAGGGTGGGATATTAGCTCTTCAATTGTATTTGATAGCTTCAAAAAAAGAGGGGATACGACAATGAACTTAACAGAAGAAGCAAGTGACAAAATGTATTCAGGATTTGGGTACAACCCAGACGAAGCCACCTTGCTTATTTGGTCATTGTATCCCCATGATAAAAGACCTGCTATAATTAGTAATCCAAACCAAGTGTTTGGTCATCTCTTGGTTCAACGAGTAGTGGATACCAACCCTATGGAGACAGCAGAATTGAACATAAATGTGGCAAAATTTACCAAAGCACAGATTGATAAACTGATTAAGGAAAATGACAAACTGAAGAAGGAGCTAGCAAATCAGCGAGAAAAAACATCTTCCTCCTCCACATCAGAGTTGTACTCCCCATGGCTTGAAAAAGATAAGAGAGTGCTTGATGCATTGGCTGATGCAACCTACTGGAAGAATTGCCATCTGAAATGCCAGGGGAAATGCAAAGAATTGAAAACCATCAAATATAACACTGTATCTGAAATGATAAAAGAAAGGTTCAATAAAATGATGAAATGTGCTATTGAATATTGGGAAGTATTCAATCAGACACTTATTGCATTGGTGGAGAATGAACGATTGCAGCCTAGAATGATGGAGAAAAAAAAGGAGCTCGTAGATAAGAATGCCATGAAAGGACAAATATTGTTGACATATAACAAGTTGGTAGAATCACATAACGGATATCATAACAGGCTTAGGGAATATTTTGACTGCTTTGATTCAGTCCCATTCCCGACACTTCATTTTGGCATTAGAAACCTGCGAGAATATGATGATTGGAAGGAAGAGCTTGATGGGCTTCTGATTGCTGTGTTGCAAGAAATAAATGACGAGGATATGGTTTTACAAAACAGTCATAAGCAACTCAAAAAAATAATGTCTCTGGAATATGATATGAAAGAGGCGATCTCTAATGTGGACACCTATGCTGAACAGGAGTACATCCATCACCTCTCTGCAGTCAATATGTTTATTAGCCAAACTGTAGATTTGTTAGAATCAGATCCAACGGGACAACCATCAGATTCAGAGGAAGAACGCCAGCCGAAAGCATGATGAGCGCCCTATCATGGAGTAGAAGCCTTGAACAAATCTTAGGTGGTCAATGGTCACGGGATTCTGCTTGGAGATTAACGGATCGATGCATTCACCTGCGGCATTGTTTTATTTATAATTTGAGTTATGTTTAGTTGTCAAAATGTCATGAATTTTTGCAAGGGGTTTGTAGCTTGTTGCCTCTCATATATAAGAGAGATCAAGACCCCAATAGGAGATCAATGGATCATCACATCATTTTTAATTAGACTTTAGAGTAGAAAATAGTAAGAAGATAGATAATAGATTGCACCAATTTGCCTATCCATCTCATTATTAATATCATAAACTATTTTTATAATGTATATCATTTGAACTTTGAAGATCAATACAATGGAGAAGGTTACACATATTTACTGATTTGCTTTCGAGTGTTCAACTGTTGTGGATTCATATGCTTATAAGTTATTAACTTATTTGGCTATCTCCAAAGTGGTTGTTTATGTTATTCAAATTGTTTATGTTATTCAATTTGTCAGTACATTGAATTTGAATTCTTCAGGAATAGGGGCTGTGACCATGGGGTTTTAGATTTATTTATGGACATGATCATTGATCAAGTAGTAATGTGGGCCACAAAATGGATCTTGTCACACAAATCTCTACGATTTGTGCTAATCATAAAATCAAATGTAGTGTATTTTTGCAGTATGTGGGATGTGGGTGAGGTGTAAGTTGGTGGATACTGATCAGGATTTTTAGTCAAAACATAACAGAAGCTAACAATTCAACATCCATAACTTAGATTCTAGAAGCTCTACCAAGAAGTAAATATAATGAGCTAACAGTTCAACATCCATAACTTGGAAATGGAAGCTCTACCAAGAAGTAAATATAATGAGCTAATAGCTCATCACTAGTTCAAATGATAAAATAAATAATACAAAATCCAGATAATTAAACATCATCACATTACTGAAGTCTGAATTTGAGCTTTTTAATTGAATTTCACATGAAGGAGTACATATTGGCATTGGCAATGCAAAATCTTGCCAATGCCCAAAGACAAGTCTGCACAGAGCTGAGTTGGAACTTCAAAACTCATATTATCAAAGATTGAAAATAATAAATCAAGTCACTGTATCAACTTTTCTAGCAACTTCCACTCTTTAGGTGGTGGAATTGCCATTTGCTCTAACTGATGTTGTTTGACTTGAAGTTTTGTTAACATTTCTTGATTGTAATTGGAAATGGAACCTGTCTTGAATTCTTTAGTCAATTTTGCATTCAAGGTTATCAGTGTTCTAATGGAATCCAAATAGTTCACATCTTGGTTCTGAGGAAACTGGTCAAAATCAATCTTCCTTACACCTTCCATCTTCTTTCTAAAAGCATCCTTTGCAATGAATCGCTCATTTGTGTCAAAAGGCTCTTGAAAACCAAGCTCTGTGAAGTTCCTTACCTTTTCATCCACCACCTTCATCTTGTCTACAACCAAATGCAAATATTCCTTTGTTCCAAACATTCTCGAACACTTTTCAATGATAGATGACAACTTCATTGAGGTTTCAATCCGATTAGTAATCCCTTTTGATTTTAGATCATTGTCACTGGCTTTGTAGACTATTTGTAGAACTTCATTTGTAGATTTCTCTAATTCCAACACCTTTTTGTTGTCCACTAAATATTTGTTGAGCTTCTTATAATGTTGTCTAGTAGCATCAATCAATTGAAACATGTCACACAAATGATCAAACCTTTGCATTATTTCATCCCAGATCTTTTGTTTCATATGCCTCACTGTATCTCTACAAAATGCAGATAACTTATTTTGAGAAGACTTAATTTCTTCTTTTGCTTCCATCAACTCTGTCTCCAATCTTTCATTTGTTTTTCTCTGTTTCTCCAATTTTTGTTCCCACTGTGCATTTCCATTCGCAATGTTTAGTCTTAATTTTTTTGAAGTGGATTTTTCCTCATCATATTTCTTGTTGCTCTCATCTAGCCTTTGCTTCAGGTCGTTCACTTCTCTCTCATTTGATTTATCCTCATTGCTTGCTGATGTAGAGGCAGATTTTATTATTCTTTTTTCTAATTCATTGCTCTTGTTATCTACTGCTTTCCTCTTTGCTTTCTCACTTGCTAGGTCTGCTTGTAACTTTTCTATTTGGGTCTGCAACCTTTTCTTCTCTCTATCTTGCTTTAGCAATGATGTGTACACCAATTCATTGTTCTTCTTTGATACATTAATTTTGTCAGTATTTTTCAGGCTAGAAAAATCCAATTGAAAATTGGTTACGTGGCATTCAGATCGATCCATCTAATTTGTTGGTTTGTTTTGAACTATGGGAACAGAAATTGTGTACTCCATGATTTCTTTATTTGTGTCAAATGTGGGTAATACCATGGTTGTTGTGGTCTCTGAAGTTACAATAGATGCACTCTCCATCAATTGCTTCTTTTCTTTTTTATTCAAGTCTGATTTCTTTTTAAACTCTTCAATGAAATCATAACCTGGGGAGGCAGGAACAATGGAATGCTTGAATGGTGAAGGAATAGGAGTACTTGCAGTTTCTAATGATGTCACACCCACACTAACTTGATTTGTGGGAGTTTATGGAAATAACTCCTTTGTGGTACTGGTGGATCCACTGATAGTGTGACTTTGACCTCTCAAAATCCTTTGCCTCTTTTGATTGCCTTGATCACCTGGTGTTTCTGTGGTATCTTTTTTTGTTTTCCTCTTAGTATTGTGTGTAATTTGTCGTTGTGGCACATATTGACCACTACTAGTACTACTACCCATACCATCGCCACCAATGTCACTCCCAGTTGCACTAAGTTGTCCACCAAGGGCATGTCCTAGTTGTGATTTTATCTGACCATGAGGATGAGGACTAGAAGCTCTAACAAATTGATTTTGTCTTGTATCCCCTTGGTCTACTTTTTCACCTCCAAACCCAAGGCCAGATTTATCACCTGTTTTTCTATGCTCAACACTTTGTATTGTGCAAGGGCCTCTGCCTTGTCCTTTGGACCCCAAAGGACCACCTTCATAACCAAATTTTTCAAGTATGGCTGCTCTTGAAGTATATGTTGAAGCATATTCTACTTTTGCAGCCTCACTTAAACTAGATTTGTAATTGGCATGGCTTTGTTCTTCTTCTTCCATATCAATATCATCATCAGATTCATCACATCCATCAAGATGCCCATGCTCTATACTCCACAATTTTCTAAATTCTTCATCTTCTTCATTATTATCATACTCTTCAAGAGTTCTTGGATCACCTAGGTCCTTCCTCATAGACCAAAAGGCAATAATTTTTTATCGTGACCATTTTTTATCTATAAGTTTCATCTCTAGAGAACCTGGAATTTTTACTCTACTAGATGGTTTATCACTTTTTACATAAAAAAAAATGAATGTCCTGATTGTCTTTTGGTGCAATGCCATAATTTCTACTGACAATTGTTCAAAAGAAATACCATTCTCAACAGCACTTTTCTCCATTGCTATTTTGACCTCATCCCAAGAATCCTTGTTTCTCAAGTTTTCAAGCAAGGGTTTACTTTGATGTTGAATTCTATTTGCAGCATTCCTATTGGCCACAATCATTGATTTAATGATGTCACATGGATCATAATGCCAGTGACAGATAGGATAAAAGTCAAAACAATTCAAAAGATTATGTGCCACACTAAATGCTTTTCTCTCGAATGTTAACCCTCCACATGAAAAAGGTAAAGAAGGAAATAAGGTCTTCTTTTGCTGACTAAGAAAATGTAGTTCATCAGCACTCTGCACCTGCCTTACATATTCTAATGCAAAAACCCTTTATGTCACATGTATTGGAAGTTTGTATGGCTATACTCCCCATCCATAAAATCTTAACACGGTATATTCTTCCATTAAGTACCAATCAACCAATTGTATTTCTTTTCCTAGTTGCATGCAGTTTCTACATGACATAGGCAATCTAGGCATTGGATTATTTGTAATTACTTGATGCAATGGAGCCAAAAAGTAGTCTGCAAAATGACTGTAGTTCCTTCGAGAATCATGCATCCTTATCTCATTGGTCCATTCATATACTAGAGCCATTTTTTTTCCTCTACATTACTGTAGGGCTGAATCTGAAGTTTGTTGGTCTGAAACATTGCTCTAAATTTGAATAGAAAAAGATAGCACAAGTAGGTTGTGAACCTAAATGTCTTCGTGGAACCTTCTTTAATCATTAAAACTTGTTTATGCATGGATTCTACAATGTGATGTGTATAATTATATTTGACATGTTCTTTAGTATAATGGATATTATATACCATTTCAAGGAGGCTTGCACCCACTTCCAAATTGCTATCTAGACAGAGGCAAAATGAAAGCATGGAAATAGTATCCTGAACCCATGGTTTAAAAAAATCCAAATTATAAGGAGGATTATGATCACCTTTCAATTTGTTTCTAACCTTAACTATTTGATTTAAGAAATCATTTTTCAGCCTTTCTTGCACTGCTTCATAATCACTAGCAAGCTTTTCTAGGTCAATGTGGTGGTTTCCAAATTATTCGGTTGTAAACCCCAACACTTTTCCAAGTTCTTCTGTATTAATGGATAACAATTCTTCTTGGTTATCTTTATTAACAATTGCTCTTTTCTTATCATCATAATTTTTGGCACAGACCATGATAAATTATGGGCAAGGGAAAACTTCATGTAACATCATGCGCCCTAATCTAGTTATCCACGGTGCACTGATACTATCAACTTCTGTTTACTTTGCAACCTTATTCTGAGATGAAAATCTAAGTTCTGAGGTATGCCTACCAAAGATTTCAGGATCATAAATATCATGGTACCCATCGATGAAACCTGAGGTTTTAAGCAATTCTGCATAATGCATTTTTTTATCGGACATTGTTGTAGTGGTACTGGTGGTAGACATGCTTGTACAAATGTGAAGTTGTGTAATTTGAATTCCCTAATAAGTAATACCTATTAGTCCTCCTTAATTTTAATGAATTCTTGAGTCTCTAAAGTCTAAAACCAAACTTCAAACTTTGACAAAATAAGATTTTAAGAAATGTCAAACGATGAAAGTTGAAATGTAGCTGCAGGAATTCTTTCACTTACCCAGATTATGAGTCCCGATGCTTGAAAATTGGAATGGCATTGTTGGAAGTGGAACTTTGGAATCCAAAACAAGGTGGTGCACTACAATGAGCAATCTGAAGATTAAAGACTTTAAAAATCACTGTACAACTTCAAAGTGCAAAGTGCTTTAAATGTTTTTTTTCTCATAATTGGAACATAAAAGTGAATGGCACGTCTTAGGAGTTAGGTCTAAAAGACGACAAGTTGCAAATTCTTCACCGTTGATCTTTTTAAATCTAATGGTTATAGGGTGATTCCGAAGGTTTAAGTTGGGAAGCCCATCACTCTGTGCATGTCATTACGGAATGCAACTACAACCATACATCAAATGTTCATCCAACGGTTGAAACTTGAGTAGTTAATGATATTAACTTTTAAAATAAACATTAATCACTTGACAGTGAGTTGACACTTAGCAGTACAAAGTGCTTTAAATACTTTGTTTCTCGAAATTGGAACATTAAAGTGAACGTCTTAGGTCTACAAGTTGCAAATTCTTCACCGTTGATCTTTTTAAATCTAACGGTTATAGGGTGATTCCAGAGGTTTAAGTTGGGAAGCCCATAGCTCTGTGCATGTCATTATGGAATTTGATGGTCTATTAAATATTTGACCATTTTTTCAATTTTAGACCGTATATTATAGCTATAAAATTTATTAGACCATATAGTTTGACTTGCTATATTTTTATTAAACCGTAAAAAATTATTATATAGTATTTTAATTAATAATATATATAATTTTATAATTTTTATTATAAAAAGAAAATAGAATATAACTTTTTTGAATATTTTTAATATGAATTTAGAAACTTTTGACTTTTTTATAATAGCTATCATTTTTTATATTAATATATATGATTTATAATATTATTATAAAAATATAGATTAATTTAGAATCTTTCAAAATAAAACATAATTATTTTTAATTTTTAGAATATATTTAACAAGATTTATTTTTAATACGATTTTAGAAACTTTTGTTAATTGTTAATTATAACAGTAGATTTTTATATTTATCACTAATAATTATCATTGTTTTCTAATTTTTCAAGATAATCCATTTATAAAAGATTTTATATAAAAATTCGTAAATTAAACAATTTTTTTATAGGCATTTAAATGACCAAACCGTCATAAAATTTTCATATTGATTGTTTGCTATTGTCATAATCTTAACCGTTGATCTTTCTGAATCTAATGGATATAGGATAATTCTGGAGGTTTAAGTTGGGAAGCCCATCGCTCTGTTCATTTCATTATGGAATGTAACTACAACCATACATCAAATGTTCATCCAACGGTTGAACTTGAAACTTTAGTAATTTACTAATTTATGATATTAACTTAAAAAAATTAACATGACACATGTGTTTTAAAGTCAATACCATAGGCATCGGCCTAACAATGCTTTATCGGTGGAAACCCCATCACAGCCCCGCCGATGGCCCGAAGGCGAAGACTCATAACTCATAATATTAACTTTAACGTTTAAAAATAAACACTAATCACTTGATAGTTGACACTTAGCAATACAAACTACAAAGTGCTTTAAATGCTTTGTTTCTCGAAATTGGAACATTAAAGTGAATGACACGTCTTAGGTCTAGACTCTACAAGTTGGAAATTCTTAATCTTAACCGTTGATCTTTCTAAATCTAACGGTTATAGGGTGATTCTGGAGGTTTAAGTTGGGAAGCCCATCGCTCTGTTCATTTCATTACGGAATGTAACTACAACCATACATCAAATGTTCATCCAATGGTTGAACTTGAAACTTGAGTAATTTACTAATTTCTGATATTAACTTAAAAAAATTAACATGACACATGTGTTTTAAAGTCAATACCATAGGCATC